>LR738712.1:399227904-399359689 GCA_902687465.1 Secale cereale | reverse complement strand
CCGGGAAGAGTTCTCCTGGTGCTCCCGATCTTGGAAGCGGCGGCGGCGGCGGAACAGAGATGGGATCGCAAAAAGAGTTCCTCTTCTGAGGGTTTCGGAGGACGCTTTAAATATATGCCAAAGGGGAGCATCGGGGGGCCCAGGCGCCCCCCCGGCGCGGCCCAGGGGGGGCGCGCCGCCAGGGCGCCTGGGGCCCTGGTGCCCCCCCCCCCCCGGCTGCCCTTCGGTCGCAGGGTAGTTTCCGGAACGCTGATTTTTTATATAATTTTTCTGGATTTTTCCTGGCAGTTCTCGTAATGTGAAAACCTGAAATACAAAAACAGCCGAAAACAGAAACTGGCACTGGGGTGCACTGGATTAGTAAGTTAGTCCAAATATGATCAAAAGTGTATGGAAGTGTATGAATATCATAGCAATATCACCCAAAAGTGGCATGGAGCAAGCAGAAATTATAGATACGTTTTGGACGTATCAGCACCCGAGGCGGCCGGAGTCGCCGGCACTAGCGGCAGTAGAGCACCGGACATGCCGGCCTCCGCGGAAGCAAGGAGGGGGACCTTCCTTCCTCCGTCCCACCCTACGGGCGCAGCCGAGCCCCGCCGCTCCATTCCCTCCCCGCCGGCTGGTGCGGATGGGCGGAGCAGCACCGGCGGCGAGCGAGGCGGGCGTCCTCTGCCTGACGAGGCGAGGTTGAAGACTACGTTGGGCAGGACGAACAGCCTGCCAGCGGGACCCGCCTGTAAGTGGCTAAGTCCCTGGCCCCCCCGGAGTAAGTGGAGATGACCTCCGCTAAAGATGTCTGCCGGGAGCGAAGACGTACTCCAGGAATACGCCATCGACGTCGCCTGGGCACCCCGCGCGGCTGAGCCACTGGGCCGGCCCACTTCTATCTAACGCCCGGTGCGTTGGATAAGGGTATAGCCCATGCTTTTTTGTCATTTTCTTTTCCAGATAAATTGTAAAATCTCCCAAATATTCAAATGGACTCCAAATTGGATGATTCAAATTTCTAGTAGTTCATAAAATCATGCTCTATCGCATGGTGCAACATGCACATTTTTCCAGGAACTTTTTCTTCACAAATATTATCAAAATGCCATTTTTCCATTTCTGTGATGAACTTTAGAAAATCACAGAGAGCTCAAATTTGATCCAAATGCAATGGTTCAAATTCCTAGATACTTGTAATATCAAAACTTAGTTTTGGAACATTTTTCCTAATACTTTCTGTACGCCACAAAATAATGAGCCATTTCTTCATATTTGTCAATTTTGCAAAATCCTAGGAAATTCATTTGAACTTCAAATCAAGTGAAACCAACTCCTAGCTGCTTCTAAAACAATTCCTTGTTACATAGGTGCCTCTGACCATTTTTCAAAATAATTCTTCTATACACTTCTTGCAAATCCACAAATCCCCTGATTGCCTCATATTGAAATGTTCCAAACCATCCATTGATCATACTCCAATGAAACCACCTTGGTCATTTTTCATATGACCATAGGTATCCTAGAAAAGTCCAACTCCTATTTTCAGAGCACCTTTATTTTTGCTTTGTTGTGTTGCTTATTATGATTGTTTCCATCGTTAGTTGACGAAATAAACGGAGTACTTGGAGATGGACCAGAAGGTTTGAAGACTCAGAAGGACAAGGCAAGCAGCCCTTTGACCATGTTCGAGAAACCTTTTATGCATGTATCATAGCACCTTATTATCAATGCATCGGAATCATGTAGAGGAGGTGACCACTTTGGCTTGTACTTTCGTTACTTTACTATTGAAACTTGCATCAAGCATGACCCTACCTTCCTATGAGGGTTATGTGGGTGGGAGTAGATAGATATATGCTATAGTAGTTGGCTACGCAAAATGGGTCAGGGTTATGCATGGAAAGAAACAAGTGTGGTTTGATATACTTGCAAATAACCCAGTGGGTGCCACTAATTCCCCTGGGAGATGATGAGGAACTAGGGCACTACTTGGTGGAGAAGTAGTGTACCGAGGCATGATGAAAGTGTTGTTTACAAAGATGGATTAGATTTATGTGTGATTATCGTCCCAACCAAACATGCGCAACCACTCTACCCTTATATGGGAAAGGGCATTATTGATTACCTAGGTCGATACTAGCATGGTGCCCGCATTACTAGTGACGGGGGTGACATGAGTTCACTCTCGGGACGGGGTCGTGCTTGGATAGGCGGCCATGACTGTTTTTACAGGGCACCGAACACACCGTTGGTACCCCGTGTCAGTGGTATGTGATGAATATGGGAGCGAGTCTCCAAAATTTTTAAGAAGTGAAATGTTGAGCACGGGGGTTACTACCAATCGAGTGGACTCTGTGTTAGTGTCGTCTAGGGAAAGATACTGATCGGGTGCTTACCGCAGGTACTTGAGGTACCGCTGGTCGTGGATGACATGGAAGTTCCCCGGATCTTGTGGGTAAAGTGTGCAACCTCTGCAGAGTGTCAAACTATTCGAATAGCCGTGTCCACGATAAAGGACAGTTGGGTGGTGCTGCTTAGACTATGTCCATAAGTTTCTGGAAAATAACACGGTTTGGTAAATCTGTTGATGTGATTGTGAGAAAGTCACGATGAGCGTGAGCAAGAGTTGTTCATGACTCTTTCATGATGTTGATGTCTGTAACCTCCTGATACTTGTTGCAGACGCGTGCATGCCCTTGTTATATGTTGATCATACTTGCATGTGAAAAACTAGCTTTCCGCAAAACTGCCAATATAGCAGTAGAGCCTTGCATAATTATTCTGTCATCACACTTGGGTTTCTTGCGAGTACATTCAAAGTACTCATTGGCTTGCCACTGGTTATTTTATTGGTCAGGCATGAAAGAACAGGATATGATGAAGATTTCTGGGTGACGAACATGCGAGCTAGGACGCTTCCCAGTCAGAATGCCTGTAGGGTTAAGGCAGATGGCATGGGTCCAAGTTGTTATAGAAGATTTCCGCTGCAATGATATACTCAAGACTTGACCATAAAGGTCCTATTTATGTAATATGGTATGTATGGATGTAAGACTCTTGTTATTCAGCTTCTGTGTGTTCAATGAGCATTGATCTCTGGGATCACTGTACACGTGCATTCGGTGATCACGACTTATGAGTCGGGGTCCCCACAGAGCTGGTATCAGAGCCATCCTGACTGTAGGAAGCCTTAGTTAGCATGGTCGTTAGTTAGGGTAAAATTATTTCCAAAATTATTACTAGTTTTCAAAACTATCTATACTTCTCTTGCCTTCTTAGTTTTTCGAAAACTAGGCTATACATTCCTTATTGATCTCTTCCCCTTCAAAAACTTTTTGTTGTTAGAACCCTTATGCCCCCGACCACTGGATTTTCTGTAATCCTCATGGATGATCTAGGAGGAGTACACCTTGCCAAACACTTACCCACCTCTTCTGAACACAATATTGGCGACACCACAACAAGACGATGCCAACAGAAGATACATCCTCGAGGAATGAAGACATGAAGACCCAGAAGATGGTGACATCCTTGGCACTGCCCCAAGATGTTGCAACCTTAGCCTACGATGACCAGGGCACAGGGTGTGCAAGATCATGATATACATCGCTAATAGAGTAATCCTGTCACTACCGTTGTTGTATCGGCAGCCACCGGTGGATGAGAACCTCGCCATTTGGTCCGCCTTACTATAGTCAGCAGGAAAACGGTTCTCTTCATCCCCCCGCTCTTGGTGATGATGTTGTCATCAACGTAACCGACATGTTGAACCTTTACTATGCCTTGTTAATATCATTGCATAAAGGATTGCCTACCTGGTACCCTTGACGCTCCAGAAGGCACAAGGGATCGTCATGATCAAAGAGACAAGAGAAGACCAAGTCAACGCCAGCTACAAGGAGACACCTTCACCACATCACCTCATCAGGCGAGAAGTTGTTGGAGATTCTTCAGGCTCAACCCAGATTGTTCATCAAACAACTACAAGGGACATAGCAACACCTGAGGGAACTCAGAAGACGGCACGAGGCACAAGTCACGACTGCTAAGTCCGAGAACCCCTAGGGTAGGATGGGTCGTGTACCCCCTATGCGCAGTCGAGTCCGTGTGATGGTTCGAATAGAACCATGATTGTGTGTTGCTTGCTTTTATTGGTTTGTGTTTTGATATAAGTCGCACTTTTTCCCTAGGCAACAAGTACATGGCACCCTTACTTTGTTTCCTTTGTTTCGCCCTTTTTACACTTGTTTGCCTGCACTTGCACTATAGAACCCCCTTTAGGAATTCCCCTCCTCTATGCTACTTTTTCTCTCTCTTCTCTCTCCTCAACTGAAGACCAGCAAGACAAGAAGTACCAATGATTCCAACTCGGCAACCAACTAATAATGAAGGCTTCTGCTACAACCTCCACGACCAAGTGCAACCCCGTGAAGTTATGTTTACCCCTCCAGGCTAAAAACCCATTCCTAGACCCTTTGAGACTTCACGAGATACTCCAGCACAAATCCTTAACCATGTGCTTAACCAATAGTATTGCAAGAGAACCAGTTAAGCCTTTACAACCTTGCACCACACTGGGTTCGTAATGGAACTAGTGGACACAGTGAGTGAGCACGTTTTCATCCTAATATAGCGCAAGAACTGACGATGCCATAGATAGACCAATTTGAGGACAGGTGACTTGGTGACTATATATCAGTGACTTCCAGGAATTATCTGAGGCCTTGATGGGTTGTGTGGTTTTAATGTTGGTGGGATCATGATTAATAGAGTAGCGTAACTTTCATCACCCTGGAATAACTTGGATTTGCAGGGCAATTGTGATCGAAAATTGAAATTCTTGGAGGTATAAGGATTTGACCTAGCCAGGGGATATTGATAGAATATAGATGACATTTTGAGAATGACTTGGGGAAATGTAGGAATTCTCGGCGGACATGAGATTTGGATTTATGTAGGTGATTCTGGTTGGGTATAGATGCTAAGTATATCTACATGGTTCGGAGTAAATTGGGTTTAGACTGATGATCCCGATCGTGATTCCATGTTTCTCGGTGGACAATGAACTAGGAGATTGGATTATTTGTCGGAGTTGATTTAGGGATCTATCTAACCGTGACCTTGGAGGTTACTTGACCCTGATGCTAGGAATTTGGTGGACTCACTATAGTAATGGATAGCCCTTCCAAGTATTTGGGTATTATAGGGACTTGAGATCTTGAGGAACACCGTAGACATCGGATTTGTAGAATTGTTGGATTATGTGGTGATTGATGGAAGTTAACAGGCTGTTGGAGTTGATCTATAGGAAGGAAACAAGATCTTGGAGTGGCTTACGACGTGTTTCCTTAGAATAGAGATGCATTATCTTGAACCTTGGAAGAATGGGATGAGCACTTGGATTGTCATGTTTTATTCCAGCATGAAAGCTTGTCTGCTCTACCCATGGATTTTTAGGGGTAGCCATACATATGAGTTTCGATCATAGACGTATATAATTTTGGTAGACCTCCTCTGAGTCGCGAGCATATAGATAACGTGAGTGATGATTGGAGTTGGTCTATACGAGAGGATGTTTTTTTGTGGTATAAGGTTATTCGTTTGGAGTACTAGATAGAGCTATTGGCATCTCAGAAACCATGCTTAAGGATAAGATAATAAACGTTCACTCACACACTAGGATCCTTGAAACCCTTAAGCCCCACCAAGCCACAACATGGTCAGATCCTGACCATAGCGTTGACTCTAAGTCAAGAAGACCATTGCCAATATTCAACGGAGACCACCACCAATACCCCAGCCTACCTTGTGTACCCCATAGACTTCATGGAGTACTTGGACAAGTTAGTTGTCATCTTTATTTGGCAACATACTCGACTACCCGAAGATGGAGGAAGAGCTATGCAGCTGGTTAGAAGACGTTTGAAGACTGACATGTCAAGAAGGAACAACTACACCAACTACCATCATCAAGAGGTAAACTTCCGCATCAAAGACCAGGCGTATCTGTAAACCACTCCTCTCGAAGGAACCAAGCACTTCCATGTCGAGGGGACGCTCACACCAAGATTTATCGACCTTCTTCAAGACCACGGCAAGACGAATAATAGACGGCTACCAGCTAGATTTACCACCTGAGTTACCCACCGTGCATCAAACTTTTCATGAGTCACAACTCTGGAAGTACTTCTTACCTCCTAACTAACCCGATCCCTGCAAGGACATCGATCACCGAGCCTTTGACGTCTAGCCCAACCTAACCTATGCAAGAGACCCCTCAGCAACCTACATCAAAGAGGGCAACGCGCGAGAAGACACACCACCAAGTACTTCAAAGATTCCATGGAGCGCCACTCGGAAGCAGAACCAACAAGAAGAAGTGAAAACTACCCCGTATCCAAGTCTCCGCTTTCCTTTTCACGCCTAGTCTGGGAATCTCGGGGACGAAATTCTTGTAAGGGGGGTAGGTCTGTCACACCCTGATTTTCATGCCACTACACTTAAGCTAATAATCATGATAAAATATGGTTTAAAACTTTTTGAGTGTTTTGGACTTTGCTTGATTTGATTTTTGTCTGCTGTTTGCAAGTGCTCTAAAAATCAAATAAATCCTCCAACTCTTATACTTCATCCCCTTGCTCCAAACTTCTGCACAATGACCATACCATGTGTATAAGAACAGAATAGTAGGAGAAGGCGGGATGCCAAGCGGACTTGCCGCCCTTCTGGTGCTTGGGTCCGGCTTGGCCTTCCGGCTGTTGGTCTTCAATAGCTACCACTAGCCAGCTGTTGGAAGCCGGCGGTGGGGCTTTGCGCTTGTTGTCTGCATGCTGGTGGCGCCGACTGGACTCTCCAGCCGGCGCCCGAGGAGTTGGCGGAGCCATCTTTCCTGAGGCATCTACATGCAGTTCCGACTTCATGGAGGAGTCGGCTGTGGCGTACTTGTATGCTATGCTCAACTGCTCATCCAGCGTGGAGGGCTCGTCACAGAGGAGCTTGTGCTTCAGCAGGGTGCCCTCTCTGCACCCGGCCGTGAAGTATTATATGGGTTGCACCTCATGCACCCCTTCGCAGGAGTTGTGCAGCTCGACCCAACACGTTAGGTAATCACGAGCGGACTCGTTCGGCCCTTGGACGCACAGGGAGAGGTGTCGTGGCCTGGGCGGCCTCTTGTAGGTGCTGGTGAAGTTGCGGGTGAAGATGTCAGTGAAGTCCAACCAGCTGTTGATGCTATTGGGCTTGAGGTTGTTCAACCATGTCCGGGCCGTGCCCTGGAGCATGAGCGGAACTTACTTCACGGCAACGCGTTTGTTGCCATTTTCTATGTTGACGACCGTGGAGTAATCCACTAGCCAGTCCTCCAGCTTGACGAAGCCGTTGCACTTGGGGTGTCTCTTGGGAGCGAGGAACCTTTGGGGAAAGGCTCGTCGCAGATGCACAGGCCGAAACAAGGTGGGCCGATCGCGTATTCTTTTTTGACCGCCAGGGATCGCGCCAGTCGGTTGATTTGATGGTGTGTGTCATTCTTCCCAACTCCCTCGCGGCGGCCCAAGCGGCCTTCGAGAGTTGGGTGCTTCACAGGCAACAGGGACGCGCGCCTCTCTCGGCGAGGGGGAGGTGAGCACACGTTCCGCCGCTCCACCGCCCTTGGGTGGCCGTCCTGGTCACGCTCGATGGTTATGTGAGTTCGCTGACTGCGGCTGGCAGCCGGCTCCCAGTCCTGCCGACTGCGGCCGACAGTCGGTCGTGGGTTGTGCCGACTATGGGTGCCGCCTGTTGGCGATCGGGATGAAGCTCCTTGCTCTCAATGGGGAGGGCAGTTCTCCGCCTGCACGCCAGCCTCCAAAGCCCGGCAGCGAGCCTCCTGCTGCTCGGCCGCCGTGTCGAGGAGTTGCTGGACGTGTAGCATCATGCAGCGAAGTTCAACTCCTTCTAGGTGGTCCAGCTCATCCGCGGCTGCCTGGGCGGCACGCAAGTTCTGCAAGTGGGTGGCATAGACCGGCCACGCAGCCCCCAGTATGCTGGCAAGGGCGCCGCCACGGTTCCGGACCGCGCCGGCTCTGCTGGGCTCGCCAGCAGTCGGCGTGCCGCCTACAGCATGGTCGACCTCGCAACGGTAGGCTTCGGTGAGGCGCTGCATGGCGGCCAACTTGTTACCGTTGTCGAGGAGCGAGACGCGGAGCGTTTCCTGCATCGCGCCGTCTGCTCCCGCTAGTGATGGGACTGGAGAGGCTCCGCATTGCTGCCTGCAGCAGGTCCTGGCCAGACCCGTTGGAGGGCTCGTCGTGGCTAGCAGCCAGCACCTCCATGATGATGCCGACACTTGTGTCGCAGATCGCATGGGGGGGAGTGGATTGTCAACGACCACCACGCGGTCGGGGAAGATGTCGGCGGATATCGTGTCGGGGTCGATGAGCATATCGACGGGTGGGTCAGAGGAGCCAACAGACTCCCGGTCGAAGGCGAGCTCATCGTTAATGTGGATCTTGTCGAGGAGCTCGACGAGGCAGCTCTCCGAGCCGACAGCTTTTGCGGCCGGAGCGGGCTCGTCGTGGAGGCGGGCCTCACCGAGAAGATTAGTGAGCTCGCTTGCGGCGCATGCGGCTTCTGTGTCGTGAAGTTCCCTGGTGTCCACGCCATCGGGCGTGCCGGACTGGCTGCACTCGCCAGGGAGGAACAAAGTTCCCGTCCAGAACATATCTCCGGATGACGGTGCACCTTGCCCCAAGGTGGGCTCCAAATGTCGGGGTTTTGGTGCGACATATGCCAAAGGATGGCTGATCATGCATGGGGTCAAGAGAATGTGCCCGGGCCCCAAAAGCGGGATAAGGCGGAACTTAGGACGCTTAAGAATCTTGCCCAGGTTTGGGGCTCTTCGTGGAGATAACACCACTAGTCCTGCTCTGTGGGGACTCCGCGTCATGATTATCGTCCGTATGGTAGCTCATGGTTGCTCCTTGAATTGTGTCATCTAGAGGAGGAAGAAGGGCAAGGCTAGCTCTCTCCTCTCCTTCTAGGAAGGCAAGTGAGGGCTAGGATTTCTTCGTCTATCTGTGTATCTCTCAATGTCTAACCCCTTTGCATGGAGGAACCTGGGGTGCTTATATAGGCCTACCTCCCAGTGCTACAATGGTAATCCGGTCGGGTGCGAGCCTCGGCCGTCAGCGTCTCTGGGCGCTGGCTTCTCCACCAGGTGCTACGTCCCACCGCTTGGTGTGTCCCGCCGGCTGTCGGGGACATGTCCGTTCTGTGGGCCCGCCGTCTGTGGGCCAGTGTGATTGTGTTTCACTGTTGACGTTCCTCTGCTGACGAGGGCGCCGCTGAGGAGGGAGTGGCTACTGTACCACCGCCTTGCGGTCGTACACTGTGGTCACGCCCCATCTTGTCATCTTAATGGAGTCCAGACTTCAAGGGTACTGCAGGCCGCCTGCTAGAAGGCGGCCCGTTCCCCATGCCGCCGGCCAAAGGTCGGCCGCTCCTTGGTGGCTCGCTAACGGGTGGGGCCTGACGCCTGCAGGCCGTGGGATCACGACCTCTTCTGACAAAGGCGAGGTCACGGGTAACATGGCTACAGTGACGCGCCGGCCACGGGGTGTCCGCGAGGTACACCCACACTGTAGCCACACTACCTTGGATTTTGGGGGGCAGGCTCCACTATAGCCACACTCTAGTCTTGTCATGGATCTCCAACGCACACTCCGAGGGGGGGCACGGGGCCGTCTGCCAGATGACGCCTGCTCCGCAACAGCCTGTTGATGATTCGCCTGCTGTCGGCAGCCCGCTCCTGGGGCCTAGCGGCTCTAGGAGGCGGCCTGATGCGCAGGTGGCCGAAGGATCGCAGGCGGCCTTAATGTCTTGAAAATCCATGGGTGGTCGATGGGGACACCTGTGGTCAATATCTCTAACACAGATATTCCAAACATGGGTCTCATGACCCAATGTGCAGAGCATACAACCAACGGAAGCATAACGTGTCTGAGTACAGACAACTACAAATGAAAAAGGCTGAGAAGCCTGATTATCTACAAGACCCTCCCAAGGGTACAAGATCGTAGTTGAGGTAACAAGCTAAATTTCGAAGTCCACACGAAACCACTAGTGAGACTGAAGTCTCTCTGCAGAACATAAATTTAGCAAATGTGAGTACAAATGTACTCAGCAAGATTACATCAAAACTAGCTACATATGCATTAGTATCAACAAAGGGATAGTGGAGTTTAACTATAGCAAGCCAGCTTTGACTCAGTGGCTACCCTGTACGACGACTACTGGTAACTCTTTTGAGGTGGCGCACATGAGTCCACATATTAACCATATCAATACACCACTATGGATCCGCTCATGCCTCCCTTGTCTGTGAACTGCATAAGAAACCCAGTAGTCCATTACCGCGGACGTGGCTGTTCGAATAGATCATTTGTAACCCTGCAGGGGTGTACTTCTTCACACATGTTTCCACCACTTAGCGTCTACACATGACATGTGCTCGACAGACTTCAAGCGAAAGCCGACGTGGGTGTATACCATAACCTGACTAACCACACAAGTCTCTAGTCCAGGTTTATCGCCTATTCAGGTTCCATCCGCAAGGAAGTCCGGCCGAGGTTTCGCTCATGGCCCCAAACGATGTGTGGAGGGTTCCAGAGGCACCAAACAGGTGTCTCGGTACACTGGGCCACGGTGTATCTACTGCATCATAGCCCACCCCTAGGGGCAGTGCTACGCACGGCCTCCAACACATATCCTAGAAACAACATAAACTAGTTGCAACTCCTGGACAGAGGATAGGGGGGTTAATAAGTCGATCGGGGTGATATTCCAGGGCCCAACATGTGGTAGTAGTTGTTCTTGGATCACAAACACATAACTCAGTTCCTGATGACGGTTTCAAAGAGACAACCCACCATGTACTCCTACATGGCCTCTCATCGCTACCTTTACCAAATCGTGTTCACACACTTAGCTCTCAATAGTAGGACATGATGACCACATTCCAATTCATCCCCGATGAATCTGACCCGACACAACTGTAAGCAGTAGCAGGCATACAAAAGCAAGCATGAATGAGTAGGCACAACATGGCTCAAACACCTCCTACTCATGCTAGTGGGTTTCAACTATTTACTATGGCAATGACAGGTCATGCAGAGGAAAGGGGTTCAGCTACCGCAACAAATAGCAGTTGAATCGTTGTTGTCCTAATGTAGTAAAAGAGAGCAAGAGCGAGAGAGTGGGGTTTTATCGGAATGTTCAATGGGGATTCCTTGCCTGGCACTTCTGAAGATAGGAAAACTCTTCATTGGTGTCAATGATAACATTGTTGGAAACGTCGGCTATCGGGAGCAAACAACCACTGGCAAACAAGGAGGAGCACAATCGATGCAATGCATATGACGCATGATCAAGACATGGCAATATGATGTTGATTGAGCTAATGCTACTAGCAACCATATTAAATGAAGTTGGTTTGAACCAAAGGAACAAATTCAAACATCACATAAGGCATTTCAAATTCCATTAATTAAAATTGTCATATACAGTAGCTTTGTGCTGCTCAAATATGCAAGAAAAAGCCATAAACAGATTCCTAATATTTTTCTGATCACTTTTCGTATATAAATTATTTCATTTGGAGTTACGGTTGATTTTCTATGATTTTTAGAAGTTTAAAGCATTTTCTGGAATTTTTAGATTTATTTCTAAATAAGAAAACCCGGTTAAATGCATTATGACGCCAGCAGTCCATCAACATGATGCTAGCAGAGTCAACTGGCCATTCCAGGTCAAACCTGCTAGTGGGTCCCGCGTGTCCATGACGCATTTACTTAAACACACAAGTTAGTGTTAATTTTGGCACTAATACAAAATTAACCAGAGGCTGGCCCCACATGTCATAGACACCGGGGCGGTTGTTAATGGTCAAACGGGGTCAAACCAACCGGCGGTTAGCCGCCGGCGGTGACAGACGCGGCGGAGGGCGTCGGATTGCGCCTCCGGCATCCAAATGGATGGCTGAGGCCATCTACAGGCTGCGGAGACTCGTTCGCATCCATCAACGCAAGCGGGAGGGGCTGAGCGCGACTAGGCTCATCGGAATCAAGCTCGCGGCGGCGGCCGGAGCTCGGACTCCGACGGGTTAGGCGCTACGGCGCGTCTTTGGACGAGCTGGTGAGGTCCACAGCTTCCTGGGAGTGCCCTGAGTGCGGTGACACGCTCGGTTTGGACGGAAGCAAGCCAAAACGATGACGGTGATATGTCCGGCGCCGGCGATGTCTCGGCATTGACGGAAATAAGGGCTACATTGAGCTATTGAGCATGGGACCAAGGGAGTTCAGTAGAGGATCCCACGGCGAGTCGGACGAGGGTCTTAGTGAGCTTGGGGAAGGTTTGGAGTTGTTGGGCCGACGGATGCGATCTCCGGCGTCCGAGCTTGAAGGCGACGATGATGAGGATGTTGCGGCTCGTCCGGCGGCATGCGGCTCATCGAGGTGGTCGAGGGAGTTGAAGCGGAGCTTGTGGACGCATCGGCGAGGCGATAGGTGGACGGTGGCCATGGCTACGGCAAGCGGCGGCGACGAATGCACTCGGTGGAGAGAGCAGGGGAGGGGGAGGAGCCAGGGGAGAGTGCGAGGCGGTCGGGGAGGTTGTGTGGCATCTCCAGGGCCGTCTAGGCCATCGGGTGGCGAAGCAGGCAGGGTGGAGGTGGCCGGCGTGTGGTCGCGCGCTCTCGCCACACGCCCCTGTCCTCCTGGAGCGAGGACGGGGATGACTGGCAGAGCCACTGGGCTGGGCCAGCTTAGGTGGGCCGCCAAGTAAGGCCAAGTAAGCCTCTTTCCTTTTTCTCTTTTCTTTTTTTTTCTATTTTGCAAATTTGTGCTAATTTGGTTTTCAAACAAAAGCGCTTTTAAAAATTCTGAAAATAGTGATGGGCACTAAATGAGTTATTCCATAAGCCCTCAACTAATTCCAAAATTGTTGGGGCATTTAAAATATTAATAGTATTGAAATGCTCCAATTCAAATAAACTATTAGTTAATTCAAAAAATCCAGAATGGCCTAAAATATTTGCATCATTTTTGGCAGAGGTTTTCACCTTTATCAAAAATGGTAAACATTTCTGAAGGGAATTTTGAGTTCATTGAAAATATTTTTGTTGAACCTATTTAATTTAATTTGGTGCTAGGGTTTGATCATCCCCATTTCAGGTTTATGGAAAGTTTAAACATGATGCATGGATGCTCATAGATGCAACTTATTATAAGCAATTCTAAGGCTGTGACAACTCACCCCCACTAAACGAGAATCTCGTCCCGAGATTCAAGACGTGAGGTGAGAAGATTGAGGGGACACAAAACTAAAACGATCTTCATGATCCAAGTACCCTTCTCGAAGATATTGGTTCATTGCATCATCTTGGTCTTGACGTCTTTGGTTTCGAGAACTTCGTACAACACGATGATGACAGAAAGAAACTCTACATGAACCAATCTTCTTGAAGATCAAGCAACTCACGAAGAACTCATGAAGTACGATGTTGAATCATCACTTTGGTTGAGACACAACACACATCCAGAGGCATGGAGAGAACAGATGTGTAGGCAACAGTACCACGCTTAAGTAGGATGTTGCATTTTTCCAATATAGCAAGGATAGAATTTCCATGATTCCATAACGGGGCACCTTAGGGAAGGTGACACGTAGAAGCATTCCCTTAAGTGGCAAAACAATTACTTTTGATACATAGATCATTGGAACCCTTTACACCAGCCTAAGGCATACCCCAATCGATCATTTGAATGAGTTTGGAAGAATAGCACACTCTGACTAGAATGGATGATGTGGACTACCTTGTTGAAGACAACGCAATGAGTGATTTTTTCTTATCATCGGAAATGGATGGGACCCATGGTAAGCCCGCCTTTGAAGATGATCCTGAACAGAAATTACAGAGGAGGTAGCCCATAGAAAGTTTGCACAATGGCGGCGCAAGCTGGGAGCAAAATGCAAATGTTGAGAATTTTTCAACTATCATATCTGGCTGAGATTCAAATCTTGTTGGTAACATGATATTTTAGACGTCATTTCTGGAAAAGAAAGTTTCCAACACAAACCGACGAGTTGACGTTGCGAGATTCTCGGGAAATGAACTACAATAGCAAGCTCCAAAACATGAGCTAGCTCTGCTACACACATGTGAACATACTGTCCTAGACAAGAATGACCACATGGTAGTCTTACAACAAAACACTAATGAGTTCTGGTAGGGAACCATCATTGAGGATATCAGAGTCCTTACATAAGTCTGGATTAGCTCTTAAGAAGGAACATTCTTCTCCTTGAACAAATCAGTCAGTGGCTTGGTGTGCTAGGAAATACATATGGAATGAAGATGATCAGTCTATCAGACAATAGAATACATCGCACATATGCATGACTGACTTGGGATCATTCCAGAGGAAGTAAAACAAGCTTTCTCGAATTCACAGCGGCTACTTACATGGAATGCACATGAATTAGAGGAAGTCACTTCTTACATCAAAACATCTACTTCATGAGCTAACACAAAGATAATGCTTACACAAAGTTTCCAATGCTAACTTAAAAGTTCAACATGGATATTGGAGAAGATAAAGTGATGTTGATGGGCTCAACAACAAGTCATCGAGATATCCATGAAGATGAAATTCCACAATTATGGGAACAATGTGATAGCATTGGTCAAACCAAAAGATATAATGGTGTATGCTCGAGGGACAACCACGAGTAAGACAACATTACGAACATCGTTGGTTCTGATTTAATTTGATGATAACTCGTACTCAAGTCAAAGTTTTGACAATAAGAATAAGGACAGATCACGTGGACCAATCGATGAGGATATCATACTACTTCCACAACCACGCAAACACAAGGATATCCCTTTGAAAATGAACTAAGTGGGACAAGCTTTCACGTCCCAACTCTCTAAGTTGTTGTTAGCTTAACCAACTAGCTCAAGGGTATCCAACGTAGATTCTTGGAGAAAGGGTGGTTTATAAGAAAACCAACTTGATCACAAGCTCAATATAACGGTCAAGGAACAACCTGGTAATACTTTCGAGCAGATATTTGGAAAATCTCGAACCACCGATATGTTACGAAGTTCGAGAACAATCTTGCTTTTCAGGCAAGAAATATGATCAAAAAAGTGAGAGATTGACACAATACTAACTCATTGATCGAAGAGTGCACCAGATAAAATGGACTAGGTAGCAGGATCAATCTTAGAATGATGATTCAGTAACCAACACACTAAGAATGAGATTATTGTCCATTTGCTGCCAACAAACGGGGTTGCTAGGAGTATTGATTTCACACATCACAATTCGCTTGTTTCTATTTTGGTTACAATAACGCGGTGATCGAGGAATGAATGGTGATGGCGATAAGTATCATTGTATCAAGAGTTCGTAGGAGGTTGTGCAATTCCCATGACACACTTGACATGCAAGACGGCAACACTCCAAGGTAGAACATATTAGAAGCTGGATAGGCATTCTTCATCTGTGGAGTACAATTTCTTTGACCTAATCCTGCAAATGGATGAGGTACTGGAGTTTGTTTCTCCTAGTCATTCTCAAATAGAATGGCTTCATGGACCACAAGAGTAAAAAAACCATCGATGAACATGAATGCACAAATACTCTTGACTGTCAACTGATAGATGAAGGTCATAAAACCACTAAAGAGGGACAACTCAAGGGAACAAAAGATTTTCTGAGTTGTGATTTCCTGGATAAGCATGTCAAACAAGTTCAACATATTTCTTCCAGATAACCCTTGCAAAATGGAAGGACTGACGGAATCACAATTATAATGGAGAACTCATCAAGAGCACTCTTGTTGTGATCCTTTTGTTCAAACGAACTTCTGCCAAGGACGGTTCATGGTATCTAGAAGAATGATATACCACGGACCTCGAAGACTATCACAAAGGTTACTAATATCCAAAAGGAACGAGCAAACACTATCAACAGGAGGTAAGTAGAGTGAATCTTGGGTTCAAGAACCCAGGAATAGAATGCCTACTAACTAAATGGCATCACGGGATGCTTGCGAGAATGATGGACATAATCATCACACTGAGAACAGTACACAAGGTTGGTTTACTGGGGTGGCTATCTATGATGTCCTAGATTCCTGATAGCTTCAACAATTATGTCAAGGCAACAGAGTACCTCAACACACCGATTAGGGTGATTAGTCCGGCCCAAAATGATATCGGGATCAGGGAGGAAATATTTTCAAATGCATCAGACTATTTTAGAAACCTAGGATGACTCGGACAGCATAACGGTTGTAAATGCTCTAAGGGGATTTTGAGACATCCTGCAAAATGGCAGCATAACTACTCAACATCACAATGTCAAGGTTCTGAGACCAACTGTTAACACATGGAAGTACTAGAAAAGGAATTCAGAGTTGAATCCACCATTAACGTGATCCTGATAGATAGAATGAGAAGCCTACTTTCTTAACCCCGTAGAAGAGAAGAGGACGACTCACATCAGAAGAGCATAGGGTAAAGGAGAAAAAAGAGACTTACGTTCCCTCCCACAATCAATTCCCTTATATAACTAAAGAGTTTCTAGACTCAACTTCGACCAGTTTGGCTTGGTAATCCTATAGGCAGTCAGTCTCTGATATCAAAGCTATCGGTAGCCCGATCCTAAGTCACACCGATCTAGCATGTAACACATCATATCACTTTGCGGCCTCACGCACGGTATCCCCACGGGTGCAACCTTACCAGGCCCGGGACAGTTTGCTCAATTTGGCTCACATATATAATAGTGTCGCTAGCATCCATATGAGAGAGAACCCGGGCCGACATGACTAGTCATAAACCAAAGGTGGCACAAACTTACAGGGACATGCATACATGACCCAGCAACGAACGTGTTGGTCATCAACGTATGAACCGAAGTCGTAGCAAGCTACAAAGACTTAAAGGAACAACGCATGACATTTCCTCGAAGGGATAGACACAGGAACAAAGAAGGACACATGCCGGCCAGCCTAAGTGTTCCGGAGCAGTAGCAAGCTACCAGGGCTCAGTGGAAGCACTAGGAAACATTTCCCCATAAGAGAGGCTACAAGAATAAAAAACTACGTTGTCGGATCCCACACATATCCAGCATTTCAATAACATACACACAATACGCTCGATATGTGCAAGTACAACATGGCATCACAACAAAACTCTATGAATCAAAGTATTTATTCATTAGGCTCTGAGGAGCCAGATATTACAAACATGTGTCTCATGACCCAACATACAGAGCATACAAGCAACGGAATCATAACATGTCTGAGTACAGACAACTACAAATGAAAAAGGCTCAGAAGCCTGACTATCTACATGACCCTCCCAAGGGTACAAAATCATAGCTAGGTAACAAGCTAAACGTTGAAGTCCACGCGGAACCACTAGTGAGACTGAAGTCTCTCTGCAAAACATAAATCAAGCAAACATGAGGACAAATGTACTCATCAGGACTTACATCAGAACTATCAACAAAGGGGTAGTGGAGTTTAACTGCAGCAAGCCATCTTTGACTCAGTGGCTATACTGTACTACGACTGCTGGCAACTCTTTTGAGGTGGCGCACACGAGTCCAAATATTCACCATATCAATACACCACTATGGATCCGCTCCCGTCTCCCTACGAGAAGGCCATCCATAGCACTCATGCTTATCTTGCGCATTTTAGAGTATCCACTTTCACTTGTCTATGAACTGCATAAGCAACCCAGTAGTCCATTACCGCGGACGTGGCTATTCGAATAGATCATTTGTAACCATGCAGGGGTGTACTTCTTCACACATGTTCCCACCGCTTAGCGTCTGCACACGACATGTGCTCGACAGACTTCAAGCGAAAGCCGACGTGGGTGTATACCATGACCAGACTAACCACACAAGTCTCTAGTCCAGGTTTATCGCCTATTCGTGTTCCATCTGCAAGGAAGTTCGGCCGAGGTTTCGCTCACGGCCCCAAACGATGTGTGGAGGATTACCGAGGCACCAAACGGGCGTCTCGGTTCACCGGGCCACGGTGTATCTACCGCATCATAGCCCACCCTAGGGGCAGTGCTACACACGGCCTCCAACACATATCCTACAAACACCAGAAACTAGTTGCAACTCCTGGACAGAGGATAGGGGGGTTAATAAGTCGATTGGGGTAATATTCCAGGGCCCAACGTGTGGTAGTAGTTGTTCTTGGATCACAAACCCAGAACTCAGTTCCTGAGGACGGTTTCAATGAGACAACCCACCATGTACTCCTACATGGCCTCTCATCGCTACCTTTACCAAATCGTGTTCAAATACTTAGCCCTCAATAGTAGGACATGATGACCACATTCCAATTCATCCCCGATGAATCAGACCTGACACAACTTTAAGCAATAGCAGACATACACAAGCAAGCATGAATGAGTAGGCACAACATGGCTCAAATAACTCCTACTCATGCTAGTGGGTTTCAACTATTTACTATGGCAATGACAGCTCATGCAGAGGAAAGGGGTTTAGCTACCGCAACAAATAGCAGTTGAATCATTGTTGTCCTAATGCAATAAAATAGAGCAAGAGTGAGAGAGTGGGATTTTATCGGAATGTTAAATGGGGATTGCTTGCCTAGCACTTCTGAAGATAGGAAAACCTTCATCGGTATCAACGATCACATCGTCGGAAACATCGGCTATCGGGAAGGAATAACCACTAGCAAACAAGGACGAGCACAATCAATGCAATGCAGCAATCTAAAGCATGATCATGACATGGCAATATGTTGTTGATTGAGCTAATGCAACTAGCAACCATATTAAATGAAGTTGGTTTGAACCGAAGGTACAAATTCAAACTTCACATAAGGCATTTCAAATGCCATTAATTCAAATTGCCATATACAGCAGCTTTGGGTTGCTCAAACATGTGTTTTGATCATTTTACATATGTAAATTATTTCATTTGGAGTTACAGTTGATTTTCTATGATTTTTAGATGTTTAAAGCATTTTCTGGAATTTTCAGATTTATTTCTAAATAAGAATACCCACTTAAATGCATTATGATGCCAGTACTTCATCAGCATGACGCCAACAGAGTCAACTAACCGTTCTAGGTCAAACCTGCCAGTGGGCCCGCATGTCAGTGACTAATTTACTTAAACAGACAAGTTAGTGTTAATTTTGGCACCAATCCAAAATTAACCAGAGGCTGGCCCCACATGTCATAGACACCAGGGCGGCTGTTAATGGTCAAACGGGGTCAAACCGACCGGCGGTTAGCCACCGGCGGCGACAGACGCGGCAGAGGGCGTCTGGATTGCGCCTCCGGCGTCCTAATTGACGGCCGAGGCCATCTACGGGCTGCGGAGACTCGTACGCATCCATCTACGCGAGCAGGAGGGGCTGAGCGTGACTGGGTTCACCGGAATCAAGCTCGCGGATGTGGCTGGCGCTTGAACACCAACAGGTTAGGCGCTACGACGCGTCTCAGGACGAGCTGGTGAGGTCCACAACTTCCTGGGAGTGCCCTGAGTGCGGTGACGCGCTCGGTTTGGACGGAGGCAAGAAAAAACAACGATGACAACAAGTACGGCGCCGACGAGGTCTCCGCCTCAATGGAAATGAGGGCTATGCTCAGATATTGAGCATGGGTGCAGGGGAGTTTGGTGGAGGAGCTCACGGCAAGTCGGACGAGTGTCTCAGCGAGCTTGGGGAAGGTCTATAGTCGCCCGGCCGGTGGACGTGATCTCCGGCGTCCGATCTTGAACGCGACGATGATGAGGATGTTGCGGCACGTCCGACAGCATGCGGCTCATCGAGGAGGTCTAGGGAGTCAAGGCGGAGCTCGTGGACGCGTCGGCGAGGCGATAGGTGGACAGTGGCCGTAGCTATGGCGAGTGGCGGCGATGGCTACGCTCGATGGAGAGAGCAGGGGAGGGGGAGGAGCACCGAGAGAGTGTGAGGCGGTCGGGGAGGTTGTGTGGCATCTCTAGGGCCATCTAGGAATATATTACTTGTTCATTAGTTCATCCCAGAATATATTACTTGTTCATTAGTTCATCACAGAATATATATAATACAATCACATATACATGATGATACTTAACTACTAGGTACAATGCATAAAATTGAAAACTAACAATACTAATACTAATAATCCCTCCTGGTGTTAGTATTCCGGTAGCCCCTTGCCAGCAGCTCCCTGGTGCGCAGCGTCTTCCCAGCGAGAAGGCCGTACTCCGCCTCCTCCTCCTCGCAGCGCTTGACGTACCGATCTGCCTCTTGCTGGCGGACGAGTGCAAACGATCTTGCTATTTCATTGGGAGCCCGCCGGTGCTCGTTGTCGGTGGCACGCTGGAGCTTATCGGCCCATCTCCACGCAGCGATGAGGTGCCTACCGCCTTTGACCTTCCTCCCGAAGTATCCGTCTTCGTACACCTCCTCCGCACGACGACGCCCTCGCCCCCAAAGCTCCACCGACTCCTTTTTCTAGGCGGCGTCACGGGCTTCATAAGTTGTCTGGTACCAGGCTTCCTCCTCTGCCATCTCCTTCTTGAATGCCACTTGCCCGGCTTTCTCAACCGTTGGCAATGACTTCCACGGGCAGAGATTGTACTGGCCCCAAAACCAATCCAAAATTGGGGGGTCTCGCGCAACCTCGTCCGATGGCACGTAGGGGTCCTCCTCGTTGCTGCTCTTCGACCGAGTGTCCTCGGGGTCGGCGAATCCTCGTCGGCGCGTGGGCAAATTGGCGGCGCCATGGCAGAGCTTTGAGAGAGAGAGAGAGAGGGAGGGAGAGAGAGAGCAAGGGGCGGATGTAGATGAGAATGCAGGCGGGACGACGTGAGCAAGGTAGTATTTATTGGCGACCGAAATATGGATCGATGGGAACAGTACACATGCCGGTCGCCGGAATTTACGAGTACTATAGTTTGAATTACACATAATTCCCGCATTAAAATCTGTGTGTGAACATAATAGCTGACGGTTTCCAATACAAAACCGTGTCTCATTAATAACCCCTGCCATTCACCTTCCAAACCTCGAGGCGCGAAATATAGTGCCAATCGTGTGGTGGCCTGTTGTCTTACGAGATCTATACACATTTTCTTTTTTCAACACCAGATATTTACCTCGTCTGAAGATTTTTTAACTTTCCCACAAGGACTCAAAAATATGATTTTTCAAACCATTATGGTTAGCCGTTGCATGTAGATGTAGTTCAAGTTTAAATTACGGCCATTAAATGGCTAGAAAATCACTTAAATGTTTTTAAAAGCTCAAATGACCCCTGAAATTTTCCAATTTTTCATATGAAAGTTGTATTACTGCACGTTAAATGTAGAAAAAATTTGAAGGCCGTGAGGGGAAGCTATCTCCCATTCATCATAAACATGCATTGTTCCCTCTCGGAACCACGAGCCTTCTAGTGAGTTGCTCCAGTTTGTGAGGGGTGTGTGTCCAAACTTTCAGCAAATAGGTCAAGTTTTTTACCACATCATCTAGGTGGCATAACATTACATCAAGCAAGGTTTCATGTTTTTCTGATCATTTCTAAATTTTTAGCAAGTAAAATGACATGACACTGCAGGAATGTGCGTACATGTCTCCATGCCATGAGACCAATATGTTTAAAAGTTCTTTCTAATTTACTGCACATGGAATTAACTCACACACAAGTACGTAAATATGTTTTTTTGAAAATGTTATGGTTAGCCATTACATTTAGATGTAGTTCAAATTTGAATCACGATCATTAAATGGCTAGAAAATCACTTAAATGTTTTTAAAAGGTCAAATGACCCCTGAAATTTTCCATATTTTCACACGACAGCTGTATTAGTGCATGTTAAATGTAGAAAAATTGAAGGCCGTAAGGGGAACCTATCTCCCGTTCATCATCAAACGTTCAGTGTTCCCTCTCGAAACCGCGTGCCTTCTAGTGAGTTGCTCCAGTTTGTGAGGGGTGTGTCTAAA
Source organism: Secale cereale (assembly GCA_902687465.1). NCBI lineage: Eukaryota > Viridiplantae > Streptophyta > Magnoliopsida > Poales > Poaceae > Secale > Secale cereale. The sequence continues at coordinate 399,337,663 of LR738712.1, read as the reverse complement.
CTTTCGTCAAATAGCCCAACTTTTTACCACATCATCTTGGTGGCATGAAATTACATCAAGAAAGGTTTCATATTTTTCTGATCATTTTTTAAAATTTTTGGAATTAAAATGCCACGTCACTCCATGCATGTACGTACACGTGTCCATGTCGTGAGACCAATATGTTTGTGAATTCTTTCTAATTTACTGCACATGGAATTAACTCGTACACAAGTAAGCAAATATAATTTTTTTCAAACCGTTATGGTTAGCCGATGCATGTAGATGTAGTTCAAGTTTAAATTACGGTCATTAATGGCTACAAAATCACTTAAATGTCTTTAAAAGGTCAAATGACCCCTGAAATTTTCGAAAATTTCACATGACCGTTGTATTAGTGCACGTTAAACGTAGAAAAAAATTGAAGGTCGTAAGGGCAAGGTATCTCCCGTCTGTCATCAAACATGCATTGTTCCCTCTCGAAACCATGAGCCTTCTAGTGAGTTGCTCTAGTTTGTGAGGCGTGTGTGTCCAAACTTTCATCAAACATGCCAATTTTTTACCACATCATCTTGGTGGCATGACATTATATCAAGCAAGGTTTCATGTTTTTCTGATCATTTTTTAATCTTTTGGAATTCAAATGCCATGGCACTCCATTGATTTACGTACACGTGTCCATGCCGTGAGACCAATATTTTTGAAATTCCATCTAACTTACTGCACATGGAATTTACTCGCACACAAGTACGCAAATGTGATTTTTCAAACCGTTATGGTTAGCCATTGCATGTAGATGTAGTTCAAATTTGAATTATGGTCATTAAATGGCTAGAAAATAACTTAAATATCTTTAAAATGTCAAACGACCCTTGAAATTTTGCAAATATTCACATTACAGTTGTATTAGTGCACGTTAAACGTAGAAAAAATTTGAAGGCCGTAATGGGAAGCTATGTTCCGTTCGTCATTAAACATGCATTGTTCCCTCTCGGAACCATGAGCCTTCTAATGAGTTGCTCCAGTTTGTGAGAGGCGTGTGTCCACAATTTTATCAAACAAGCCAATTTTTTACCACATCATCTAGGTGGCATGACATTACATCAAGTAAGGTTTCATGATTTTCTAATCATTTTTTATTTTTTTGGAATTAAAATGCCATGGCACTCCATGCATGTACGTACATGTGTCCATGCCCTGAGAGCAATATGTTTGAAAATTCCTTCTAATTTGCTACACATGGAATTAACTCTTACACAAGTACGCAAATATGATTTTTCAAACCGTTATGGTTAGCCGTTGCATGTAGATATAGTTCAAATTTTAATTCCGGTCATTAAATGGCTAGAAAATCACTTAAATGTCTTTAAAAGGTGAAATGACTCATGAATGTTTACAAATTTTCACACGATAGTTGTATTAGTGCATGTTAAACGTAGAAATATTTTGAAGGCCGTAAGGGGAAGCTATCTCTTGTTCGTCATCAAACATGCATTGTTCCCTCTTGGAACCACAAGCTTTCTAGTGAGTTGCTCCAGTTTATGTGGGGTGTGTGTCCAAAGTTTCGTCAAACAGGCAAAAAATTTAGCACGTCATATTGGTGGCATGACATTACATCAAGCAAGGTTTCATGTTTTTCTGATCATTTTTAATTTTTTGGAATTAAAATGCCATGGCACTCCATGCATGTGCGTACATGTGTCCATGCCTTGAGACCAATATGTTCGAAAGTTCCTTCTAATTTACTGCACATTGAATTAACTCGCACACAAGTACACGAATATGATTTTTCAAAATGTTATGGTTAGCCGTCGCACGTAGATGTAGTTCAAATTTGAATTGCGGTCATTAAATGGCTAGAAAATCACTTAAATGTCTTTAAAAGATAGATTGACCCCTGCAATTTTCCAAATTTTCACATGACAGTTGTATTAGTGCATGTTAAACGTAGGAAAAAATTGAACGTCGTAAGGGGAAGCTATCTCCCGTTCGTCATCAAACATGCATTATTCCGTCCAAGAAACATGAGCCTTCTAGCGAGTTGCTCCGGTTTGTGAAGGGTGTGTGTCCAAACTTTCGTCAAACAGGCCAATTTTTTTTACCAAATCATCTTGGTTGTATGAAATTACATCAAGGAAGGTTTCATATTTTTCTCATATTTTTTTATATTTTTTGGAATTAAAATGCCATGGCACTCCGTGCATGTACGTATGTGTGTACATGCCATGAGACTAATATGTTTGAAAATTCCTTCTAATTTACTACACATGGAATTAAATCGCACACAAGTACGCAAATATAATTTTTCAAACCATTATGGTTAGGCGTTGCATGTAGATGTAGTTCAAATTTGAATTACGATCCTTAAATGGCTAAACAATCACTTAAATGTCTTTAAAAATGTCAAATGACCCTTGAAATTTTCCAAATTTTCACATGACAGTTATATTAGTGCGCATTAAACATAGAAAAAAATTGAAGGCCGTAAGGGGAAGCTATCTCCCATTCATAATAAAACATGTATTGTTCCCTCTCGGAACCACGAGTCTTCTAGTGAGTTGCTTCGGTTTGTGAGGGGTGTTTGTCCAAACTTTCGTCAAACATGCCAAATTTTTTACCACATCATCTTGGTGGCATGACATTACCTCAACTAAGGTTTCATGTTTTTCTGATCCTTTTTAAACTTTTTCGAATTTAAATGCCATGACACTCCATGCTTAATTGTGTTATAGCCATTAGACCAATATGTTTGAAAATTCCTTCCAACTTACTGCACATGGAATTAAATCGCACACAAGTACACAAAATATGACTTTTCAAACTGCTATGGTTAGTTGTTGCATGTACATGTAGTTCAAATTTGAATTACGGTCATTAAATGGCTAAAAAAATCACCTAAATGTCTTAAAAGGTCTAATGACACCTGGAATTTTCCAAAATTTGACATGATAGTTGTATTAGTACTACAAATTTTCCCGTACATTTAGAACACCTTCTGTTGCCACTTTACTTCAAATTCATCCTTCACAGCTAAGAAAAATATCCACAACATCACACACATTTTTTTGTATGAACCGTTTTACCGGCACGTCTTCCTCCTTAAGCTTTACCGGCACAATATCCACAATATCCACAATATTTTGTAAGAAAATTGCTGTGTCTATTTAAGTCTTCCTCCTTAAGCTTTGCTGGCACGTATGCTCTAGTGCCGGCAACCCCCGAAACCACGAATTCCTATCCCCATTCCCGCCCCCCTTCTCGCAGAGATGACGCCGTGGAAACGCTTCGTGAAGGCTCGTACGATGGTCGCGTCCTCCCCGAGCGCCACCGGCTGCGCCGAGAGCGCGACCGCCTACGCTGAGAGTGCAGCCGCATCCGCCGAGAAGGCGTCTGCGGTAGCCGACAAGGCAACTGTAGCAGCCAAGACGGTGCTTGCAAATGTCGAGAGTGCTCGAGCTGCCGTCCGTGCCACCGATATCGCCCTTGCACGGCACTAGGCCATCCACGCCAAGATCGAGGATGCACACGCCAAGATATTCCAGGCCACCTCGGAATCCGGCATGCAGGTCACGTCCGAAGGAGCGGTGGTGGCCATGGAGCACCTGCTTCCTCATGAGATCGCTAAGCAGGAGCTGGAGATGCAGGAGGCGGCGGAGATCGAGGAGCGCCGGAAGGAGGAGTTGCGCGTGGCCAAGGTCGAGGTAGAGAAGAGTTTGTCCTTCAAGGAATCGAAGGTGGAGTACCAACGTGAGCTCTGGCGTAGCCACTACTACGAGTACTACAACCTTAAGGGCGGCGTCAATGACGAGGATGAGGACGAGGACGCGGTCGACTTCAGCAGGGGGGACGCGGAGTCCACCAACGGCGGCATGTCGCCAGGACAAGTCATCGACATCTCATCTGAGACCGGCGATGCATAGGCCGGCGCGACAGTGGATTTGTAAAAATTATGCGTACTTAGGTTTTATTTTTAATGCTGGTCTTTTGTTAGAGCAAAGTTTAGGTCAACTGGCTCTGTTTCATTACTAAAATTGCTGGATTGAGTAAGTGTGGTCTGTCTGCTGTACGCTCTTTTGTGTGCCCAAATTAGCAAGCGATGTTAAAATATGCAATGACGTACCCGGGGAAATTTTCACCAAAACTTGAATTATTAAACTCATCCTATGCGCGTAAAGCAGAAGAATCGTTTGCAATGCGCACAATCATTCAAAGTGAATGGTGTCCGGCGACACCCCGCGCAAAGTTTCCCTGCACATTTCAAAATTTTCGGCCTACCGCCGAAATATCTACCCCCTTGCCCACCCCGTTTTATCCCCGACCACAAGTCACATTTCCCCTGTTTCCACCTTCCTTCCTTCCTTCCTAAGCTATAGCCACTTCCTCGCTTGCTTCCTCGCTCTCGCCATCTCGCATCCTACCGTCGAGGTCGCCATGGTCTTCTTCAAAGCACTCTCCAGCGGTTCCTCCTCCTTCGACGACCCTTTCACCACCCAGGTATGCCTTTCTTCTCTCTCTTGGGCTATGACTTAGAATGAAGGATTTTTACCCGGCGGTTGATTTGAGTCATTTGTTCCTCCTGTATCTCCCTAGGACCATTAGTTGCAACGAATGGAGCGGGGTTGCTACAGATCTGTCTACTCATTGTCACCATCAATCTCCATGAGTGAAGCTAGTTGCGTTTGAATCTGTGGACAGTGGTAGGATGTTTACGGCATGTGCAGAGAAGGTTAGACCCTCTATCATTGTTACAAATCATTTGTTGATGTGATTCAGACACTGTCAGGGTCCCAACCCATTCATACCTCACCTTCGATCAAATGAATCCTAAGATAGTGTCACAGTTTGTACCTAGTATCTAAAATTGTTGCCATCTCATCAGCGGTGCCATTAGAAAATTATTTGGCACCACTTTAGTAGTTTTTGCAGCAAACTTTGGTCCACTCATCTGAGCGGCCAAGTAGTAAAATACTAAATCTTTATGGCACAAAGGAACTGGGCATCGGAGCAACTAGGTGCTTCGGAGTCCAGGTCCCTGATTTTTTCCATTGCATCGGCTCTCCTGTGCAGGGCACCGGTGCGAGATGTAGCAATAGTTGTCTTTACAACGGTTTTAGCATACATAGTGGATGACCTTAGTGCTATTAGTTATATGTTACTAAAATTTTGCATGTACACACCTGTTAGTATCAATTTGCTGTCATCCAAACACTGTCGCTATGTTGTTGCAGTTATATTTACCTTCCTCATAAAATGTTCAGTTTGTTCTTTATAGTACATGAGTAAGAACTTGTAGCATTGTTGTAGTTAATTATAGCTTCTAATGTTTCGGAATTTGGTTGTTCTCTGAGTAGCAATTAATTCATTTGCACATTGATCTTTTTGAGAAGATATGTCATAATTAACCTGTTTCTTCAGTTTTTCAAAATAAGTATTGGCAATTTTCTATGTTGCTATAAACCTATTTCCCCTACAATTGTTACTGATCTAGTTTTAATTTTTATAGGATTAACGGAAGTGTTCTTACTTGGAGTGGGTTGATCAAGAGTGGCCACAGTCTTTGAAGATGTGCCTAGCAAATCTCTGGAGCATGTATGAGGTACAAAACAGAGGTAGGGTTAGAGAAAGTGTTGTCGGCACTGAAGAATATTTGAAGATGCGGGATAAAAAGAGGAAGGTGGAGAATGAGCTTAGATTTTTAAATCGGACTTTGCTAAGATGGTGTTGACGAAGGAAGAGGCACTTTCCTTGTTGACCAATGCAAAATAGGTTCTTACTGAACTGAAAGCAGAGGTGGATAAGACGAGCCTGGATGATCTCGATTAGGGAAATGAATATATTGTTCGAATATTGTTCTTATTAAGTTGAACTAGCTATATGTTGTACTGTGTTGTTTTTAGGTAGCTATCATACTATAATGTTAAAATATATTTATATGCCTAATATGAAATTGGCAAACAACTGTTCGATATGAAATGTGAATTTGCGTAATACAGGAATTATCAATTGTAAACTAATAAACCTGCTAAATGTGTCATGGAACTTTGCAAACGGTTATAGAAGTAAAAGCACTTGTGATGGATAACCCAATGCGACACAGTTTTCTTCATCAAATTGTGTGTGATGTAGTTGATTAAAGCAATCAGTTAACAAAGGCAGAGCGTGTGTGATAGTTACATCTATCACCCATCAGCCTATAAATAAACCTGTGTGGGATGTACATACGAACAGAAACATTTTCCATGGATTGACTGTGTGGGATGTACATAAGAACGGAAACGTATTCCTTGGATTGTGTCGGTGCGAAACGACACCTATGGGATCACTGGAATCCCTTCTACAGTTGGCGGGCGCGAAGGCGTGCAAAGAGCAGGTCTAAGAGTCAGCACAACGATTGTTTAAACAGGTTCGGTCCGCGAGGATGCGTAATACCCTAGTACTGCTTTGGTGTATATTTGATTGTTCTTGAGTTCTTGAGCTAGCTACGGCGTCTCCCAGCTTTTCAGGATCCGAATCCTCCTCCAGTATGCCGCAGGCCTCCTTTTATAGTCTAAAGGGGCTGCCACAGTGGCACATGGGAGGTGGAAAGGTGTACAATGTATAGGCTTATCCCACGCCATTATGGGACAAGGTGCATTCAATGCGCTGCTTAGGTGTCTATTTACTTTATCGGGGATAGAAAAGAAGCCCGTCCCGTCCGTGGCCACTCCGTGTGGTCGCGACACGCGTCCAGGCCAGCGAGGCAGGCAGCTGAGGTGGCGTCGCGGTAGGGTCTACACGAAGATCTGCATGCCACCACGCAGGTTCTTGGCTAGCTGGCCCAGGAACCACGTATCGCCACGTGGGTTCCTGCTTGGGCTAGCGGGTCGGCCTCCGAGCTGGGGCGGCGACGGGGCGACAAGAGCTTGCCGCAAACTTGCTTCTGTTCCCGGCAAGGGTCTTGCCGGGGCCTCCATGAGTGCCCTGCGACAAGAGGCTTGCCGGGGCTTCGGGTTGTCTTCGGCAAGGAGCCTTGCCGGGGCCTCGCAGGCGTCCTCGACAAGGAGCCTCGTGATTGCCATGTCTTCTGGTTCTTACCTTGGAGTCATAGATTTTTGTCTTCACAAAGATCTGCATGCCATCACGTGGGCGCTTCCCGAGCCTTGGATCCAATGTTGTTAGTACCGTTGGAGCCCATAGGCTTCAAGGGTGGGTGCGACGGACGCGTCTGGGTGGATCGCCCCGGCAAGAGTCCTTGCCGGGGGAGCCTTTCTCCTTGTTTGGTCTTCTTGTGCTATCTGTCTTAGCATTGTTTTGGCAATTCTGCGTTCCTGGCTCCCCCTCTCTGCTCTGCTATGTTTGGCCATAGGCGCGGCTGTGACTGCCCTTGCACAAATAAGGGGTGCAAAAGAGTGCCCCTACTTTTGTACACTGTCAGGAGCCCCTAGGACAGGGCCATTCATAAGTGCAACGCGTTGTTGGGCTAGGCCCAGACCGGTGCGCGGGCAGTGGGGCTGTATTCCCTTTACCGTAGTAACTCCTCCGATGGTTGCGCTTCCCCACGATCTATGCTGATGAAGATGGTTGCGACTCCCGATGGTATGCCAGCGCTTCATTTATTTACGCCCAGTGTCTGCGCCTGTGTCACATCCTGCATTTTGTAACATGTTATTTGTAACTTTGAAGCATGAAAATTTGGACCAGCAAAATTTTTTAGCATCATTTGGCTTTTATTTGGAATTGAGTTTCTTCATTTGCTTTTTCATGTGCTCATTAAATTCAACTATGATCTCTTGTAGAATTCATCTCCTTATCCAAAACTTCTGCCCAATGATCATGCCAAGTGATATATAGCAGTATAGTATTTTCTTACAAAATTAATTTGGCCAAAAAGCATTTTATAAATTTAGTTTTTCCAAAAACCCCTGAATTGAGATTTGCACTGCAAGTACTTGATTAAGGGTGTGAAAACTTTTTCAAAAGGTTTATTTGAGACCTAGTAGTCATAGGACTCCCATAAACCACAAAGGTATAATTTTAAAAGTAATTTTCCTATTTTATTTAAAAGCTTTTTCTTAAGGCCAGAAATGGTCTTTAATAGGGGAAAATTATTTAACTCCTTCAAAAATATTTGCCAAAATTCAGAGAGACTCATAGGACATATATTGTCCATATATGAGAGTTTCAACACTTGGTCATGTTCAAAATAATGGGCTAAACCCTCTAAAACCCTTTCTGGATATTTCAAGCTTTTGAAATATTTACAAAGGAATTTTTCTCCAAAAATTCCAGGGAAATTCTATCATGTCATATATGACATATTTGATGATCTTGCAAAGCCTCAGGCATTGGAGATCAAGGAAACCTCCTCAAACCCCTTCATAACCATTCTGTCCACATTTGGAGTTTGAGCAACTTCACATTGCCAAACTTGTCCAAATGATCTCAAACTTGGTGCACATTCTAGAATGGCCTAATAAGGCACCTAGACCAAATGGCACAAGATTTGGAATAGAGCAACTTGATCAGATCACCTCAAAACCCTTTCTGTTCAAATGCAAATTTGAACAACTTTACATTACCAACTTTTTATCTGGAGCCTCAAACTTTGTGAGCATGATCAATACCCCAAATGATGATGCTACACCAAGTGGTGCATCAAGGGGAGATGATTAGCTTGACTCAATCAAGATGAAACTGTTTCTGTTGATTTCTAGGGTTCACCAAAGTTACATTGGCAAGTTTCTTCAAATGAGCCCAAATTTGGTGAAGCACCCTATTTTCTCATGTCTTTCAACCCTGTCAAGTGCCATGTCAATTGGACCTCATTTACTTGATCAAACCATGATCAAACACCTTCTACAGAAATCTTAAAACCCCCATTTTTACCACTTTCACTTTTCTCCATGGCCTCAGCTCTTTACCACAGACTCATGGGGTTACTAGCAAACCCCAGTAACTCCCCCAGCACCTCATCTCCATGATTGGGGGGTGAAACCCCAGCTTTACCTTGCTGTGCACCCATCTTTCACCATTTTTACCAGCACTCTCCCTCTCTATCTACACCCCAGAGCATCCAATGCCTTAGGGCAATTCTTTACTACTCCCTCTACTCACCAGACACTGTTGGGCACGCTGGAACGGACCAAGCCGGCGAGAGCATGCTGATGCCAGCCATACGCGCGCTCCAGAGCGCGTGAACAGTGCAGCTCACACGCTGGGTCGGGCCAATCACTGATCCCTGACAACCTCGAGCCTCCCCCTCGCGCCTCCCAACGTGCCTCGACGTCCGCAGCCCCCACCGGTGTTGTCCCCCTCCTCCTGCGCCCTCCAGTGGCCGTCGCCGCACGCGCACCGGCCACCCGCTTCGGCCAGTCACTGAAACTTTTCTGTACTGTTCAAATTCAAATTCAAATTTGAGCAGTATAACTCCTGTTCGAAAATCAATATGTCCTATTCTGCAACTCCAAAACACCAACTAAGATTTTTTCCCCATCTTAGAAAACCCTCTAGTATTTTACAAAAATGAGTTGACATTTTTCTGAGCACTTTGGTTTTTCTGTTTTATTTGTATTCTTATTTTTCCGTTATTATTATGCGACATATAGATCCCGTATTTGACGAAGTTGCTGTGGAAGAAGAAGGAGAAGGACTTGAAGACTTTGAAGACCAAGCCAATCCAGGCAAGCAGCCCTTTGACCATGATTCACTTGTTCTTCGGAACCCGTCTGTTTCCGATGCATGATGATTAGGGTTACGATGATAACCTAGATGAACCACCACATGATGCATGCTTTGATGTTGATCTTGCCATATGCTAGATGACATGCAATGATTGGTCTTGATGCTCATATGATGCATGTGTGATATGAACCCCCGTAGTGAAAACTTTGCATGAATCCATCGGGTGCCCCTAATGCCCGAGGGTGATGAAGTGTTAGGTCATCACTTGAGAAAGAAGTGATGTGCCAGTAATATCATGTGCATGGTGGAATGATGGATTAGATTTATGTGTGACTACCGTCCCAACCAAACATGTGCAACCACACTACCCCTTATGGGACGGGGCTTTATTGATTACTTAGGTCGATACTAGCATGGTGCCCGCATTACTAGTGACGGGAGGACTTGAGGTCTTTCCCGGGACGGGGTCGTGCTTGGATAGACGGCCATGACTGTTTTTACAGGGCACCGGACACACTGTTGGTCCCTTCGGGTACGCGTAAACATTGAATTAGGGCATGTCCCGTGATCTATTGTTTGTACCCCAAGGCCGTGTGCCAACGAGTGGACTCTATGTTAGTGTCGTCTAAGGAAAGGTAATGACCGGGTGCTTACCCCGGGTACTTGAGGTACCGCGGGTCGTGGATGACACGGAAGTTCCCGGGATCTTGTGGGTAAAGTGCGCAACCTCTGCAGAGTGTAAAACTATTCGAATAGCCGTGTCCACGGTCATGGACAGTTGGGTGGTGCTACTTAAACTATGTCCAGAATTTTACTTCTTTGGTGATACATTGTGTGTGATGAGTCAAGATGGTGACTTGACTCGGTGAGATGAATTATATTCATGTTGATGTCGGTAACCTGTCTTCGAGGTTACGCGAGGTTATTGATGCATAAGCTTGATGATAGCATATTGTTCTAGCCTCCTGCTAGATTGTTCATTATTATTCAATTGCACTGTTACTTGAACCACATCATGGGTTGCTTGCGAGTACGTTCAAAGTACTCATTGGCTTGCCACTGGTTATTTAATTGGCCAGGCATGGAAGAGCAGGATTATGAGGAAGAGTTCTTTGGAGACGACCATGCGAACTAGGACGCTATCCCAGTCGGAATGCCTGTAGGGTTAAGGCAGATGGCATGGGTTCTACCCATTTTATCGAAGACTTCCGCTATTTGAGAATTTGCTATTCAGCCCGTGAGGCTCTATCTATGTAAGACTTGGCCATAATGGCCTTAATTCGTGTAAGACTATTTGTATGGATGTAAGACTCTTGTTATTTCAGCTTCTGTGTGTTCAGTGAGCATTGATCTCTGGGATCACTGTACACGTGCATTCGGTGATCTCGACTTCTAAGTCGGGGTCCCCACAGCCTGGCTATGTACAAAGGGTTACATGCCTTGCCGGCAAGGCTCGTACAAAAGGGTGGCTTGCCGCGAAGCCCGAAAATCATGCCTTACAGGCAAAACTTGCGAATATGTTCGATGTTCCAGGAGTTACTCGCTGGGATCCCATCTTCGGTCTCCAGGCGGACCGCGCCAGGCCTGGTGACTCGTAATACCCGATAAGGGCATTCCCACTTCGGCATCAACTTGTTGGAATTCTTGGCCGACTGAACGCACCGAAGAACAAGGTCGCCTTCCTCAAAGCTTCGGGCATGAACCTTGTGGCTATGATAGCGGCGCAAGGCTTGCTGGTAGCATGCTGCTTGTACGGTCGCCCAAAGATGATCTTCCTCGAGGAGCGTTGCGTCGTCTTGCCGCAATCGCTCTTGCTCAAGTTCATCATAAGCGAGCACTTGGGGTGACCCGTATGTGAGTTCTGTGGGGAGATCTGCCTCCGCCCCATAAACGAGGGAGAAGGGTGTCTGGTCGGTGGCTCAATTTGGTGTCGTTTTGATTGACCAAAGAACCGACGACAGTTCATCAATCCAGCACCTTCCTCACTTGTGTAGCATGTCAAAAGTCCTTTTCCGGAGGCCCCGTAGTACTTCAGCATTTGCCCTTTCTACCTAGCCGTTGCTTCGTGGATGTGTAACCGAAGAGAAACAGACTTTGCCGTCGAGGTCTTGCATATATTGCATGAAAGTGTTGCTTGTGAACTGCGTACCATTGTCGGTGATAATTCTGTTTGGTACACCAAAACGGCAGACCAGGCCCTTTAAGAACTTGACGGCCGACTGTGATGTCACCTTTCTCACTGCTTCCACCTCCGACCACTTTGTGAAGTTGTTGATTGCTACGTACCAGTACTCAAAGCCCCCGACAGCATGGGGAAAAGGGCCCAATATATCGAGCCCCTAGACCGAGAAGGGCCAGAAGAGAGGGATTGCCTGGAGAGCTTGAGCTAGTTGATGAAGTTTCCTCAAATGGAACTGACACGCTTCACACTTGGTTACTAGTGTCGTTGCATCCTGGAGGGCAGTGGGCCAAAAGAAACCCTGCCGGAATTCCTTGCCGGCAAGGGCTCTTGACCCTATGTGGGAGCCACATATGCCTCCATGTATCTCTGCCAACAGCTCCAGTCCTTCCTCCCGGGTGATACACTTCAATTTCACACCGTCCGGTCTTTTCCTGTACAGGACGTCGTCGACGAACTGGTACATGGCGGACCAACGGGCTACTTTCTCTACTTCTTCCCGCTCTTCAGGAAGTTCCCCAGTCTGGAGGAACCTGACGGTATGCTGCGCCCATGTCGGAGCCTGGGGCTCGACGACAAGGACCAAAGGCATTTCCTCTGCTATGGTAGCATTGCCTCTACGGCTAGGACTTGACGCCCTGCCGGAGTCTGTTGCCCCACGGCAGGCTCAGCGTCTCCGGCAACACTCTTGCCGGCCACCCCTGTGGGTTCGGCAGGAAAGTACTTGTCAGGGCCTGATTTCCTTCGCTTGCTTGGCTCAGTCGATGGTTCAACAGATGGGCGAACTAATCGGAGCACAAAGGTACCTGGTTCCACAGGTAGTTTGAGGGCGGCGTGTTTCGACAAGTAGTCGGTGATGTCGTTCTCCGCTCGGGGGACGTGTTCAGCTTGTATACCGTCGAAACGCTCCTCCAATTTCCTTACTTCATCCACGTAGGCTTCCATCAACGGGCTCTGGTAGTCTTTGTTTACTTGCCTGCCGACGAGCTGCGAATCTCCTCTGATGATGAGCTTCTTGATCCCGAGGTCCACTGCGATCCTGAGACCGGCAAGCAGTCCCTCGTACTCGGCAGTGTTGTTTGTTGATACCTCCCTGGGGAAGTGCATCTGGATCACATACTTGAGGTGCTCTCCGGTGGGTGCAACGAGCAGCACACCATCACCGGCACCTTGCAGCGAGAAGGCCCGGTCAAAGTACGTAATCTAGTCGCAATTCTCACCCTTACCGGGGAGAGTAGTCTCCTGGATCTCCGCGTCGGGCGTTGAGGTCCATTCTGCAACAAATTCTGCCAAGACTCTACTCTAAATCGTTGAAGTGCTTTCAAATTTCAAACAGAAGCTTGACAGCTCCAGGGCCCACTCCACAATCCTCCCAGTCGCATCTGGGTTATGCAATATTCGTTGCAACGGGAGGCAGGTGACGACGGTGATTTCATGTGCTTGGCAGTAATGATGCAGCTTCCTCATGGCCATAAGGCGGCCGAAGAGCAATTTCTCCACACCGGAGTACCTTGACCTAGCCCCCTATAATAGGGAGCTGACAAAGTAAACTGGGTGCTGCATCATCTTCTTCTTCTGCATCACTCCATCCGGTTGCGCCTCTTCGGTCCCAGTGGCATCAGGTGCTGCCGCTGCTATCGCTTTCATATTGACCTCCCTCTGGGCCACTAGCGCGGCACTGACCACTTGGTTCGTCGTGGCTAGATACAGCAGCAACGGTTCTTGTGGTTTAGGCACGACCAGTACCGGTGTAGAGGAGAGGTATTTCTTCAAATCTTGCAGTGCCGCTTCGGCTTCTGGGGTCCACTCCATCGGGCCCGGCTTTTTCAAAATTTTGAAAAAGGGGAGGGCGCGCTCGGCAGATTTGGAGATGAACCTGCCCATAGCGGCAACGCACCCAACAAGCCGACGCACATCCTTGATTCGCCTGGGCGCTTCATTCTACTCGATGGTCTTGATCTTGTCGGGATTTGCTTCAATTCCACGCTGTGACACAAAGAAACCGAGAAGCTTGCCGAACGGGACAACGAAGACACACTTTTCAGGGTTCACCTTAAGGTTGATCTTGCGCAGATTTGTGAATGTCTCTTCTAACTCTTGCACGAGCATTGCTTTGTCCTTGGGTTTGGCCACTATATCATCCATATAAGCTTCCGTATTTCTATCTAGCTGAGGCTCAAAACCAATCTGGACCGCCCTCGCAAATGTTGAGCCAGCACTCTTGAATCCAAAAGGCATCCACATAAAGCAATCGTACCACATGGGGTGATGAATGCTGTCTTTTCTTCATCTTATCTCATCATGAAGATCTGGTGGTAGCCTGAGTAAGCGTCGAGGAATGATAACAAGTCACACCTGGCTGTGGAGTCCACAATCTGGTCGATGTGTGGTAATGGGAAAGGGTCTTTTGGTCAAGCTTTATTAATGTCTGTGTAGTCTATACACAGCCTCCACTTCCCATTTGCCTTACGCACTACCACCGGATTGGCCAACCACGTTGGATGGAGCACTCCTCTCACTAGGGCGGCTGCCTCTAACTTCCTGGTCTCCTCTCTGATGAACTTTTGCCGCTTTAGAGCTTGCTTCCTAACCTTTTGCTTGACGGGTCGCGCATGAGGGCAGACAACAAGATGGTGCTCAATCACCTCCCCGAGAACGCCGGGGATGTCAGACGCTTGCCATGCAAACACGTCGACATTCGCCCGCAGGAAGCTGACGAGCACGTCTTCCTATTTACTGTCGAGGGCTGAGCTTATGGTGAAAGCTCCTCCCGCGTTGTCCTCCTCGACGGACACCCGCTTGGTTTCTGGTGGAGCAGCTCTGAATTTCTTGTTCTTGCCAGTGGAGCTCTCTTGCGTGTTCTCGACGGGAACGCTAAACTCCGAAGAGGAGCGCATGCCGGAGTAGGCACAAGATGTCTTCCCGGTCTTATTTCCTCCCAGGGCCTCAGTGGCAAGAGCAAGTGCTTAGTGGCAGTCGCTGCAACCGCCTACCGGTAAAGCTGGTCAGCGTAGATCAGCGCATCCTTCTTGTTGGAGGGGACGGTAATGATGGACATCGGCCCAGGCATCTTTAGCATGTTGTAGGCGTAGTGCGATGCTGCCATGAACTTGGCCAATGCTGGGCGGCCGAGGATCCCGTTGTAAGGCAACATCGAAAACAATCCTCTTCGTCCTGTAGTTTAGCTCGCCCCCAAACGTCACGGGTAGCGTGATTTTACCCTTGGGCTGGCTTCTCCCTGGGTTGACTCCTTGAAACGAGTGTGTCTCCTCGAGGTCCCTATCAGTGATTTCCAGCCTTCTGACCACGATGGGGGAGATTCAGTTCAGGTCGGCCCCGCCATCAACCAGCATCTTCGTCACCTTGAGGTTGCCTACCGTTGGTGAGACCAATAGCGGCAAAACCCCAACCGTAGTCGTGCGGTCAGGGTGATCCTCGGTGTCTAAGATGATAGGAGTGGTGAACCACCTCAGCGGCTTCTGGGCATCGAACGACAGCTCCATGGTTGTGATCTCACGCGCCCACTGTTTAAGTTCGCGGAGGGAGGAGTGCAAAGAGGCGCCGCCGTCGACGCACATGGCCTCCATGGCCTTCTGGAACTCTTGCTCGCCGGACTCGTCATCCTCCTCGCGATCATCATCTTCTCGCTTCTTGTCACGGCCCTGGGCGGGCCGTTCTTGTTGGTTATCTTTGCCACAGCGGCCAGGTTGGCTACCACGTTTCTTGCTAGATCCTTCAGCGCCATCTTGGCCTTTCTACTTGTCTCGCCTCTCGTACTCGGCCTTTTTCTTCTCTGCAAGCTGCTCGACTTGTCAGCAGTTCCAGAGGTCTTGGCCTTTGGTACGGTGGATCTTGCATTATTGCATATCAGAGCCTCCCGGCTTGTCGGCGGCCAACAAGGCCCGGTAGGCGACACATCCGGCGATTTCCTTGTCGGGGTCGTCTGCCTTGGTTTTCTTGGCGGCGCCGGCGTCGTCGGGTACCTCAATGGCAATCACAGCCTTGCCCTTGCATTTTCTGTTACAGCGTCGACTCTTTTTCATTGGGGAGACGACGTCTTCATCCGAGGAACCGGTTTGCACACCGGCATCTTCGGCCCGGGCGCATCTGTCGGCTAGAATGTAAAGTTCGGCCACATCCTTGACTTTATTCATCGCCAGCTCCTCACGCATCTTGTAGTTGCGCACATTCTGGTGGAACACGCTGATGATGGCGGTAGGATGAACGTCCGGGATGTTATATTGCACCCGGCTGAACCTCTGTATGTACTTGCGCAGGCTCTCACCTTCTTTCTGGGGGATGACATGCAAATCGCTTGCTTGGCCATGAGCCTGGTGACCTCCCGTAAAAGTGCCAACAAACTCATGGCACAAATCCGACCAGGAAGAAATGGAATTTGCCGGCAAGTGCATCAACCACGAAATAACGTTAGGTTTAAGCACCAACGGGAAATATTGGTGAGCACCTTGTCGTTGCGCGCCCTAGCAGCCTGCATCGCGTTGGTGTAGATGCTGAGGAACTCCGATGGGTGAGTCTTTCCATTGTACTTCTCGCCGACGGCGGGCTTGAAGGTGCGGTGGGTGGGCCACTGGAAACGCCGCAGCTCACGAGTGAAGGCTGGGCAGCCTACCTCGCAAGGTAAGCCTCTAGATCCCCCCGATGCTGGGTTGTCCACAGCGGGCCCCGCCCATCTATCCGACTGGTGGCGCGCCTCGCGTTGGCGCTCTATGGTGGTTCGAGCATCCTCGTGGGCACACTCTCGAAGAACTTGGCGCTGATCACGGTGGGTCCATGGGTCGGACGACGCTATGGATACGTCGTCGCAAGCATCGTCCCTACGGGCCGGCACACGTGATAGCTGGCAAGGAGGAGGAGAATGCACCATGGCCGCGACACCTCCAGTCCTTCCACAGCTGGCGTGTGGTGGCTCGGGAGAGTGTCGGCCCGAGGGCCTCGCCGGCCGAGGTTCATCCTTGTTGGCGATGGCGACAAGGCTACAAATGGTAGCTCTCCACTCGTCGAGCTTCTCTGCAGCAGGAGGGAAGTCGAGGAGCAACTGCGCGCGTGCTAAGGCTTCCACTGGCGTGGGTGGCGGGGAAAGCTGCGCGGATCGAGACGCGCTACGACTTCTAACCATGTTAGAAGGAGCTCTATCATGGTCCCGTAGCTGCACGCCATCCTCACCAGCGCCTCGGCGAGCATGCTGATCTTCTGCATCTCGTGACTGATGTGCGTGGCTCTTTCCGCGGTGGCGCATGGGGTCCTCTGCACGGTGATGCTGCTCATCGCGCGACCTAGGAGGAACGCGCCGTGGGCGTCTTGGAAGTCATCGCGTCGCCCGTGCGGGGTATGACGCCGCTCTGGGAGGGTCCCGCACCGCCTGCGGGGGCTCAGCTCAACCCTTGGACTTGGTGGCGTGCGGCTCCTTGTCTCGTGCACGAACGACGTCGCTTGCCAGGCTTCGGCTGCTAGAACGGCGCAGGTGTTCGCGGATCGCACCTCGGCTCCAATCCGCGACAACCCCGTCGCCAGCCTGCACCGGCATGGGCTGTTCGGCTCCACATGAACCGTCCGCCGCAATCATCCTCTTCTTAGGAGCCATGGTGATGAGGAATCGCTACCCTAACTACTAGACGAGATATTCACAATTGCGCCCCCTACCTGGCGCGCCAAAGTTGTCGGTGCGAAACGACACCTATGGGATCACTGGAATCCCTTTTACGGTTGGTGGGCGCGAAGGTGTGCAAAGAGCAGGTCTAAGAGTCAGCACAACGATCGTTTACCCAGGTTCGGGCCGCAAGGATGCGTATTACCCTAGTCTTGCTTTGGTGTATGTTTGAGTGTTCTTGAGTTCGTGAGCTAGCTACCTTGTCTCCCAGCTTTTGAGGATCCGAATCCTCTTCCAGTACGTAGCGGGCTTCCTTTTATAGTCTAAAGGGGCTGCCACAGTGGCACATAGGAGGTGGAAAGGTGTACAGTGTATAGGCTTATCCCACGCCATTATGGGACAAGGCGCATTCAATGTGCTGCTTAGGTGTCTAATTACTTTATCGGGGACGGAAAAGAAGCCCGTCCCATCCCTGGCCGCTCTGTCTAGTCGCCACACGCGTCCAGGCTAGCGCGGCAGGCAGCTGAGGTGGCGTCGCAGTAGGATCTTCACGAAGATCTGCATGCCACCACGCAGGTGCTTGGCTAGCTGGCCCAGGAACCACGTATCGCCACATGGGTGCCTGCCTGTGCCAGCGGGTCGGCCGCCGAGCTGGGGCGGTGACGGGGTGGCAAGAGCTTGCCGCAGACTTGCTTCTGTTCCAAGAAGGGTCTTGCCGGGGCCACCGTGAGTGCCCTGCGTCAAGACGCTTGCCGGGGCTTCGGGGTGTCTTCGGCAAGGAGCCTTACCGGGGTCTCGCAGGCGTCCTCGGCAAGGAGCCTCTTGATTACCATGTCTTCTGGTTCTTACCTTGGGAGTCATAGATCTTTATCTTCACAAAGATCTGCATGCCATCACGTGGGCGCTTCCCGAGCCTTGGCTCCAATGTTGTTAGTACCATTGGATTGGAGCCAATAGGCTTCAAGGGTGCCTGCAACGGAGGCGTCTTGGTGGATCACCATGGCAAGAGCCCTTGCCGGGTGGTGCGTAGGCTGCCCCAGCAAGAGTCCTTGCCGGGGGAGCCTGTCTCCTTGTTTGGTCTTCTTGTGTTGTCTGTCTCGGCGTTGTTTTGGTAACTCTGCGTTCCTGGCTCCCCCTCTCTGCTCTGGTATGTTTGGCCATAGGCGCGGCTCTGACTACCCGTGCACAAATAAGGGGTGCAAAAGAGCGCCCCTACTTTTGTACACCGACAGATTGACTGTGTGTGATATACATACGAACGAAAATGTTTTTCTAGGATTCACTGTGTGGGATGTACATACGAACGGAAATGATTGGGTTATGATGCCTCGCCCGATCACACACGAGATCATTTTGCCCCAGCCTGTGTGCGAGGAGGGCCTATCCCCGACAGTTTCCGGGTCGTGTGGGAAGGACCCCCCCTATCGCCCACACTCACTTGGCGGCGGTTCCAAATGCTGTCGCGGAAAGGGGTTAAAAACCTTTTTATAGCACTCACGCGTACCAGTGCTGCATCGCGCACAATCATCATTTCTCTTTAGATCGTTCACCCATGATGTGTGTAGGCCCCTCAGCTCCTTCTTTTTGACACACACCGATCAATATACCTCTCTAGCTAGGTAGGCCTACCACAAACTCAAGCTTTCCCTCTTCTCTTCTCACTGTCCATACTCTTTTCATCGATGTCATACTCGCACACTCCTTTCCCCTCGAGATAGTAGGCCTCTTGCACCACCTCCTAGCCACATCCCTCTCTCTATATTCATCTCTCTAGGTCTTATTTGCTTCTAACACATGCATGCATGTATACCGATCGATCTCCCTACGTATGCCTTGGTCGATTATTATTCTTTTTCCCCATGCATCGATCAATGTACCTCACAAGTTATGTATCTCCCTTTCTCTGACACGGGACGATTGATCTTCCTATGTGAACACGTCTGCTTACCACAACTATACCGTTTCCCCTCATCATTCGTTGTTGTGGGAAAACATGGTCACATATGGGGCCATCGGCCCCTTGTGGTGAAGCAAGTAGGAAGAGCATGTTGCACAAAGAGCGGATGTCATAGAGCAGCGTGGCAGTGATGACACAGGCAGTTTTACCCAGGTTCGGGCCGCCGAGAGGCGTAAAACCCTACTCCTGCTTTGGTGGATTGATGGAGTGGATCGTGGTGGAGACGCAATGCTCTAGCCCAGAAAGGTTGCCTAGGGGTGACAGCAACTATGCATGTATGAGTGTACAATGGTCTGCATCCTTTTTATGGTCGTCACGGTCCTCCTTTTATAGATCTAGGGGTCACCACAATGGAAAATCAGTCATTGTGTACTGATTAGATGGAAAACAGTGCTATCATACATAACTCTGCAAACAAGACAAGGCGCATTAAATGCCCACTTAGTGTCACATCGTGCCCGCATTAAATACCTAACTCTGCAGACAGGATAGTGCTATCATACCTAACAC
Source organism: Secale cereale (assembly GCA_902687465.1). Taxonomy (NCBI): domain Eukaryota; kingdom Viridiplantae; phylum Streptophyta; class Magnoliopsida; order Poales; family Poaceae; genus Secale; species Secale cereale. The sequence continues at coordinate 399,317,770 of LR738712.1, read as the reverse complement.
CGGGCTGATCCGACACCTTCTCGCCTGCCTGCATGACACATCGCTAGACGGGTGTCATCTATAGGTTATATCCTTCGGAAGTGGCTTCCACATGCCGAATCACAACCACTTAGTCACTTGAGGGCTTGACACCGCACTGATTGATGACTTGAGTTGCTGTGAGGTGGAGCACTGGAGCCTTGGTGGGGGTAAGCGCACTCTCCGCATCCCCGACAGGCATGCCAGGGTAGTCTTAGGACTTGTCTTCGGGGCAACCTCGCCCTCGCCAGGCTTGCCTGCCCGGCAAGGGAGGTTTTTCCTTAGCAAGTTCTTGCTCCTTTATCTTGACTTTGTCTTCTTGATCCACCCCTTGGTTTCTCAAAGGGCTAACCTCTTCTGCTTGGCATGGTCTTGGTTGTTGTAACCTTGCTTCTGTGCCTGTGTACACTTTGGGCAACATACTCAAGGTTTGTTTCACCGACAGAAGGCCCCAAGCCTGGCCTGAACGAGCTTTCGGGCGTCATCAGGGTAGGCTCTATCAGGTACACAGGTAGCGGTCTTGGTGCTAGCTTATTTCCGATATTTTTCTTGCTTCTTCATTAAACTATGATTGAATGAATCCATGTATCCCCACACACTGCCGAATGCCAATTGCAGTGGGGCCACCTCTATAATGGCCAGTGAATGATTTCAACATACGAGGGTGTAAATGCGAATTTACTCTTCCTACCGCACTTATTCCTTCCGCCACGTATGCCGCATGCGTCACGCGTGGTAGGTAATGAAGCTGCGGATTGCCGTATGAGGGAGGTTGTCTTCTAGGTGGGGAGCCAACCCCTCGACCCAATCTGCTTATAAAAGAGGAGACGGCTGAGATGCTAACTCACACACTTCTTCTTCTTCCGCATGCTCGTCCCCTTCTTCTCCCTCGAATGACGGGGGGAAGGGGGCGCACTGACCACCTTATTGGAATAGGGTCTCTGTCCTGTTCTCTCTTAAAGCCTCCAGCTTGGAGTGATGGTCGAGTGCCCAGCGTTGGTAGAAAAGGCCGTGGAGGGGGGCGCAGGCAGCATGGCGGTAGCGTCGGAGGCAGCGGCTCTGGTGCGCCTGTCGCCGGGCTGCCCGAGATCTTAATCTTAGTGCGAGGTCACATAGGTGACACCACGTTGTGGCCCAAGATGGACGTGAAGCAAGGTAGTCGATTATGGCCTATCTTCTCTTCGCTCGTGATGATGAAGAGAGACCGCAAAAATGGCTGATTGCCGCACACCGGGGACCACGAGGATGGTTCGTCGTCAGTTATGGCAGATCCCCTCCCCTTTGGCACTGTTTGTCCTGCGTATGAGCGGAAATCCATAGCTCGTACATGTTTTGCCAGGGGACAGTGTTCTTCTAGCTTCGGGTTGGTAGGGACGACCATGCTCTCTGTGGAGCCCTCCACAATGCTTGGCGCCCGCCCTTGCCATTGCAATGGGGCTTCGACCTGTGGTGGGTGTGCCTTATCGAGCGACCGCGATGATGAGGGTGGTGGCAACCCACGACACGTCAAGAGCAAGGGCGACTCCTTCGACGCGGCGTGACTACCGGCAGCACCATCATCACCGACTGAACTTCGGTAGCACCAACATCTACACTTGCCCTCCAATTTCTTCCTCCCAACCTGAGTGTGGTGACCATCTAATCTCGGGGAGGCGTCAAATCCCACCCGAGTCCTCCTTCCGCCTTATTCATCTCTTTCTGTGGCCCCAGAAAGGAGGAGAACAGAACGAATCCATCACATGGCGCTTATCTTTTTTAATCTAAAATGTATAGACACTTGCCAAAATTTAGTCTAAGTTATGTAATCTTCTTTATCCATGTTTGTATTTTGTAAGATCTGTACTTGCTTATCAGCATATTAATGAAAAAGAAAAGCTTTGTCGGGTACTTGTGCATGTATAATAGCGATGCAGAGGTGACTTGCCTCTTTACATTCAAGTAAACAAGTTTTCCCCAGCAAAACATCCTACTAGTACCCTCTATTTGTTGTCTCTGGGCTGGGCCTGCCAGGCATTACATCATAAAGAATTACTAGCCCCCGGCCAATCCTTTTCCGCCAAAGGTCACTGCCACCATCCTGACCGAAGGAACATTTGAGTTAAGGGATGGGAGCACCTATGCTTCGAAGGTGATGAGGTTTTCATACGCACAAGTTTCACTTTATAGAATATGTATGAAAAAATGGAACTTATCTATTTGGCTTGCCGAGGACTGCTATGTAGGCTTGTCTTCATTTCTTCTCTTCGGGATCAAATCCGTGGCAAGAAACCAACAGCTTAGTGTAAAAACAATGCAATATGTGGTCTTAAATACATGAACATGCCATGCTCATGATATGCTTATGCATTCATGCAATCTTCTTCGCCCCCAACGCTTCATTTATTTCTCTGTTGCTCGGTGTCTGCCCCTAGGTTTGTACAAAGGGTTACATGCAACTAAGGCAAAGCTTGTACAAAAGTGTGGCTACTGGGCACGGCCCCACAGACGCGCCTTATGGTTAGAACCTCTGGAGATGCTCAATGTTCCATGAGTTTTGCAATTGAACGCCATCTCCGTTCTCCAGATGGACTGCGCCAGGTCTGGTGACTTGTACTACCTGGTAAGGGCCTTCCAACTTTGGCGTCAACTTGTTTGTACCCTTGGCGGACTGAACGCTCCTAAAGACAAGGTCGCCTTCCTCAAAACTTCGGGCATTAACCCTGCGGTTATGATAGAGATGCAGGGCTTGCTGGTAGCATGCAGCACGCATAGCAGCCCAGAGACGGTTCTCCTCAAGTAGCACAGTGTCGTCACGCTGGTGCTGTTTTTGTGCTACTTCATCATAGGCAAGTACTCTAGGTGACCCGTAAATGAGTTCCGTGGGGATAACTGCTTCTACCCCATAGACTAGGGAAAAGGGAGTCTACCCGGTAGCTCAATTTGGTGTCGTACGTAGGGACCAAAGAACCACTGACAGCTCGTCGATCCATCGCCTGCCACGCTTCTGCAGCTTATCAAATGTTCTTGTCTTGAGACCTCGCAGCACTTCAGTGTTTACCCTCTCAGCTTGTCCGTTTATCCTTGGGTGAGAAATGGAGGGGAATGAAATCTTGCTTCCGAGGTCATGAATGTATTGCATGAAGGCGCGACTCGTGAATTGGGTGCCATTGTCGGTGATGAGTCGGACAAGGACTTCGAAGCGGCACACCGATCCTTTCAAGAGCTTGATTGCTGATTGCGCGATCACCTTTCTCATGGGCTCTACTCCCGGTCACTTTGTAAACTTGTCAATTGCAACGAATAAGAATTCAAAGACCCCGGCAACACGGGGGAAGGTGGCCAAGATATCGAGCCCCTGGACCAAAAATGCCCATGACAAAGGGATTGTTTGAAGAGCTTGGGTGGGCTGATAGATATTCTTGGAATGTAACTAGCAGGGTTCACACTTGGTGACTAGATCGATTGTGTCTTGGAGGGCTGTCGGCCAGAAGTATCCTTGCCGAAAAACTTTCCCAACCAAGGCCCTTGATCCAATGTGGGAGCCGCACATACCCTTTTACATCTCTGCCAACAGTTCCTTTCCTTCTTCCCAGCAAATGCACTTGAATTTCACACCGTTCGGCCTTCTTCTGTACAGTGTGTCATCAACGAACTCATACATACTAGCCCTCGGGGATACTCTTTCAACTTCTTCTTATTCTTTGGGAAGTTCTCATGTTTGGAGGAAATGGACAATGTGTCGTGCCCAAGTTGGAGCCTATGGCTCGGCAACGAGGTTCAGTGGCACCTCCTTATTCTCGGGAGCGCACTCCTCAATCGCAGATGTTGGTAGTTTGGTGGGAGGGTGCAGCTTACCTGTCAAAGGGGAGTTGTTCCCGCCAAGCTCTCTGGCCGGGGTTTTGGAATACTATACCGGGAGAGGCTTGCCGGAGTAATGTTTCCTCCTCTTTCTGGCTATTTTTGTCGGGGATATGGAGGGTTGAGTTAGATGGAGAACAAAAGTCCATGGTTCCATAGGGATTTTTTGCGCAGCGAACTTTGACAGATGATCAGCTATGCTATTTTCTGCACAAGGTACGTGCTCTGTTTTCAATCCGTCAAAGTGCTCTTCCAAAATTCTCACTTCCTTGATGTATGCCTCTGTCAATGGGCTCTGATAATCCTTGTACACTTGTCTCAGCACAAGTTGTGAATCTCCGTGAATGATCAGCTTCTTCATGCCCAATTTTATGGCAATCTCGAGCCCGGCAAGAAGTCCTTCGTGTTCTGCAGTGATATTGGTGGCCTTCCCCGCATCATCTTCTTCAGCCAGCCGCGGGTTTGACCTCCCGGCGAGCACTTTCTTCTGCTCCTTCCTCACCTTCTTCGGCCTGTAGCCGCACCATTTGGGCACGAACACCATGGTGCAGCTCTAGGCCTTCGTCACCCTCTGCGAGGGCTACCTGCGGGTGGAGTCGGCTCTAGCCTTTTGGAACGTGCTCTTCTTCCTTAAGCGGCAGGGGCCAGGGGCCAGTGCCATGGAGGACTGCGGGGCCGCTGTGGTCTCGATCCGGACCAACGCCGGCTTCCCAGGATGCTCTAGGAGGATTCTGCCAAGAACTTCTACATGAGCAATGTCAGTGGGGGGAGACGCCATCAATCCCCCCCCCTTTGCCAACAAGCGGCCATTGGCCAAGACGAACTGGGGTTATGCAATCAAGAACCGACCGTAGGTCCTGGTGAACATGCAGTAGCGGCTTCGGGTGCTGACTGGGCAGGAGGGGTTCAAGGGGACGGATCTCCTCGCCGCCTTCATCACGCGCCACGTTCGGATGCTAGATCGCCGGGTTCACATCATCGGGCTGATGAGGGGCCCCCAGGACCCTACCCGGATGTTAGCCGGGAGGCTTAACCGGATGCATGTGACCGAGTGTGTCAACACCATCTCCAAGGCCAACCTTGGGGAGAACTGTGACTTCGGCAAGGCACCCTATTGCGCCCGGTACCCGGCTCCAGCGGTTAGTTCTTCTTCCTCCGCCCTGATGCTTGACGGAACAGAAATGCAGATTGCGGGCGTCGAGATGGCCCGTCTGGCGACAGAGGGCCCGACCGCTGGGGACCCGACGCCGTCTAGTGGCGTAGCCGGTGACGTGCACCGCGTGGCGAGTTCTCCATGCCATGACCCCATCCGGTATTGGTCAGACGACGATGTCGTGGAGAGGGAATGGGACCGTCGACCAGCCAAGGCGGCTGCGGAAGGCGTCGGATGCCGGAACGTCCCGCGCGGCTAGCCGGCCGCACGGGAAGGAGGACTTGGTGGCGAGCTTGCTGCCCGTGAAGCGTCCAATAGAGCCAGCCTCGGGTGGCAGGCCCGTGCCTTGGAATAGGCGCCGTGCTGCGCTGGTTGCGCCCATGAGGCCGACCGTGCCGGTGTTGTCCGGGTCAGTCTTTATGCTGCCTTGGGCGAGCCGACGAATGATATCTTTCCTTTCTTAATTTGCTTTCTGCTCCAGGTCACCGCTGCAGGTGGTGTTGGCAGCGACAGAGGCAGCTTCCGGGGGTGCCTTCGCGTTCTGGAGGTCCCGAAGCAGCGGCATCGATTCGCCCGAGGACTCGGCCGCGGAGGATCTTGGCCTGGACCCGTAGGACGCAGAGCGCTGCGGCTGGAGGGACCGAAACAAGGCCCTCATGGAGATGGAGGAGGAGGATCCGGCCTGGCCAGCATGGTCGGAGGTGCCGAGGGACATGGTGGCTGGTGTGCCATCGGTGGTGGAGGAGCGCGGCCTGGTCAGCCAGGCGGGTGCAGAGACGGCTAACCGGGAGGTCATGGTGGTGGGTGATGACACCCCGCCGCGGACCTGGGCGGCCAATCGGGGGGAGGAGGAGGAGGGCCGAGGCAAGGCCGCTCCGGAGGCGGCCTTGGGCGAGGCATCGCAGACGGCAGCGGATGGGAAGCCGCCTTTGTCACCCATGCCAAAGGGGACGCCAACCACTAGAGGCGTGGCAAGCCGCGAGCATGCCCTTGCAGTGAGGCAGCCGCCGTTGGTGGCGCCGGGCAGTCATCAGGTCGCACAGACGTGGCAGGCCTGGGCCGGGGCTGACCAGCCCATGTTCGGGACGATGAAGCAGGAGGAGGCCGTCATGCCAGCCGTGAACCGGCGCCTTCAAGGGCACGCAGTCCGGATTCAGGCCTTTGCGCATGCCGAATTCGAGCGCGGACGGGAGATGGAGCGCGCCGTGCGCGTAAGTCTTGCCTTCAGTTGATTTTTCATTTCTAGCAGCTGATCAGTGGGGGCACGCAAGCTCACGCACTGGGTGTAGGCCCCAAAACTCAGGCCAACTTCACAGTTGTTGGGTCGAGTCTTCAAGATGCCTTGTCTTATGTTGATGCTTGCCACTTCACAGCAACTGGACGCTTATCGGGTTGGCATCTACAACCGGCTCCTGGGGAAGTACTAAGAGGCTATGGCGCAGCTTGCTGCCAAGACCGGAGCGCTCTTTCTTTGTGACGCCCGAAGACCGACGTCCCAGAAGATTCCAGAGGTTCCAGGTTCTCCCGTGTGTTTCTATTGTGCTTGTGTTATTTATTTTTGCATTGCATCATGTCATCATGCCATCATGTCTTTAATCTTCGCATCTCACTTAAATAAATCGCGTGGACCTTCGGTCCATTTAAATCGAGGGAAGGATGACTTCTCTTTATAACATATGTCCTCTCAGTATTTAGGGAGCTATATTATAAAATATTCTATTTGTTTGGGATCACCGTAACACAATTGCATTTATTCTCCAGACCTCTTTTGCTTCAAGTTTCACCGCCAAACCATCTCTACTATTCTTATCCGTTTTATCGAGGTTCCTCCAAAAATCCGAGCATTTTTGGGCACTTCAAAAACCATGCCCTGATTCAAACCATTTGAATTTAATTCAAATGAGTTCGAATTTATCTCTTGCATTCTTGCCTCTCCTATTTTTCGTGGACCGTGGACATTTTTGCGAGTCTAGGAAAATTAACCCCATGCCTAAACACTATCCCAAACGCTTCCTCTTTTCTCCTTTTCTTCTTTGCTTTTTCTTTTCTTTTCTGTTTTAGGAGAGAAGAAGAAGACAGCCACAGCCTGGCCGGCTCCCAGCTCAGGCCTTCTGGCCCAAGCCGCCCGGCCCATCCCTCCTAGGCCCATCTGGTCTCCTGGCCCAGCCATCCCTCTATTAACCCTAGCACCAGGGTCGTTCGACCGCATCGCTTCCCCTCGTCCTCCCGAGCGCCGCCTCCACCCTCATCCCCTCGCTCCCGAACCCCCTCGCTCTCCCCTCGCAGGCCCCGAGCCCGACCTCCTCCCTTCGATCTCCAGCGCGCCTCGCCTCCGCGCGTTTCCAGCGCTGAGCGCCGCCTCGCCCTCCCGTCGACCAGGCAGCAGCCGCGCCCCTGCGTCCGTCGCCAAGGCCCCTCCTCCTCGTCGATGTCCCCGCCATGGCCTCTGCTCCGGCCGCCTCTTCCCGACAGCACCGGCAACGGCCACCGCGGCCAGCCTCCGCCGCTAAAGCTCTCCGTGCCATGGCCCCGCGCCCCTCCTCGGCCAGGCAGCGCCGCGCGCCGCGCCCCATCTCCAGCGCCTCGCCATGGTGCCCCGCGGGCCGGCCAGGAGCTGCCGCCCGAGGCCTGCAGCCACCTCCGCCAAGGCCGAGCCCCGCGCCCTGCCTCCATCTTCAGCGCCGCGGCCCACCTCTACTTCATCACCGCACTGCCCTTCTTCGCCTCTTGCTCGAACCCGAGCCATGTGCTGCACGTCCACTTATCCGGTGCCCGCTCCTTCGTTTTGGCATGTCCGAGACCGCCATGTTTTGTTGCTGTTGCTTTTCGCCAAGTACACCACAGGCAAGACCCGGACTCCGAACGCCAAGTACCACTACGAACCCGAAAGAACAAGGAGGTGCCAAGTTCGTCTACCGCCGCCGCGGAATCGCCAAGACGACATGTACAACTACGTTGCCAAGATCGACACCGAAGGGTTCGGATGCGTCAAGTTCCTCGCCATGTACAACTACGTGGATTCGCCGAGTACGACTACACACAGGACCCGTCAAGTCCGACTACTACATAATGTGTACCCCTACGTCAACGACGACTCGACAATGACCCCGTCGGCAAGTACCACGACAAGACGAACGAACGACTACACGATGCGTCAAGTTCCTCTCCGATGCCCCGAGGACCGAGTACGACTACATATGGAGATACGTCAAGTTCCACTACCGTCGCAAGAACGAGAACCCCCAAGTACCACGACACCGACCCCGAACATCTACGGAGTTGTACCACTACTTCCACTACCGTCGTCGAGGACCCGTGTAATGCAAGCGTCAAGTTCGACTACCGTCGCCCCGAAAACGTCCGATGCCACGACAAGTACCTCTTCGGAAACGGTTCGACTACTTCCTTCTACGAACGTGTACCCCGACCCGCGAGAATGACTACTTCCTCTACGATCTCGAGCCGCCCGAAACGAACATTCCGAAGGTATAACCCCGAGATGATGACCCGTGGAATGCATGTGTTGCATGAAATGTTTGCCCTTGTGTGCACCGTGCCCGTTTCGTCTTTTGTCATGCTCCTCGGTTGCCTCGTCGCCGACCCGTGGGAACCCGGTGACGGGATCACCCCACCTTTCATCTTGTTCGACTTGCTCACGCCACCTTTTCTTTTGCACCGGTTTCTCAACGAGTTACCGGAACCGAGATGTTGCGTGGCATCATTTTTGGATCGTTGCCGTGGCACCCCTTTCTTTCCACCACGGTGACAAGTGCTCCTTATCTCTTCCTGTTCACTTTTAATAAAATTTGCATAAACTTGATCATGTCATTCGCATCATGTTAACAACCTTAAAATGTGTGAATTGTTGTTTGCATAAAATTGCTAAACATGCTCATGGGGATTTTCCGGAATTGTTGTTTGTCATTCCGGCCTCATTAAAACTTGCCTAAATAGGTAGTTTGCTCTTGCTTCACCTCTTGCCATGTTAACAAACATTTAATCTTGTCTTGTAAATAAATGAGAGTCAATTAAATAATTAAAATGTGGTGTTTCGTCAACATGCAACTCGTTGCATATTGAGCTCCACTTAACTTGTAGTACTTGTTTGTGCACCTTTGCCATGACATGCATATTTAAACCGGACATGCATCATACTTGGATGTGCATCGAATGCCATGTTTATGCTTGTGTGTTTACTGTGTTGTTTGCTTCTTTCCGGTTACTTCTCTTGTTAGCTTCGGTTTCGTTCCGGAGTTGTGAGGATTCGCTCGACTATGTTGCTCCGTCTACTTCATGGATCATGTTCTTCTCCCTTGCGGAATCCCAGGCAAGATGATCATACCCTTGGATACCTTTACTACCATTGCCATGCTTAGTTGTCTCGATGCTATCGTTACATGTCGCGCTACCCATCTTTTATGTCAGCCTCCTTGTTGCCATGAAACCTCTAACCTTTTGACACCTTCCTAGCGAAACCACTGTTTGGCTATGTTACCCACTTGCTCAGCCCCTCTTATAGCGTTGTTAGTTGCAGGTGAAGATGAAGTTTCGTTCCAGGAGGGAACTTGTTATTGTTGGAATATCACAATATCTATTATTATTATAACACACCTATATACTGGGCATGGGTGGAAGGCTTGGCCTTTTGCTCGGTGTTTTGTTCCACTCATGCCACCTTAGGCGCCGATAAACCGGCATTATGTTCCTTAATTTTGCGTTCCTTACACGATGGATGGATGGGGACCGCTTGATAGTTCGACTTTGAATAAAACTCCTCCAGCAAGGCCCAACATTGGTTTTAATTTGCTCATAATAACAACTTAATTAATTAATTAATTGCATAGGGGGTCATGTCCCCGGGTTCTTAATTCTACATAACAGGGGGGGCAGTGCTGATGGTGTTGGTCCCAAACTAGAGCCACTTGCGGTGCCACCCAGTTATCTGGGGTCTTCGGTTACTGTACGTACTGCTCATCCGGACGTGGCCTGAGACGAGATAAGCGCGGCCACTATCAGGGTGTCGGCACGCTGGGAGGTCTTGCTGGACTTGTTTTACCATTGTTGAAATGTCTTGTGCACCGAGATGCCGAGCCTGATCGGATTTCCCTAAGATAAGGGGTGATGATATTATATTTATCACTTCAGCTAATCGTGAGAGCTTGTGATGGGCTAAGTTGGGACACCCCTGCAGGGTTATAATCTTTTGAAAGCCGTGCCCGCGGTTATGTGGCAGATTGGAATTTGTTAATGTCCGGTTGTAGAAAACTTGACAGAGGATCCGAAGTAAAACACACAACTGTGTGAGTAACCGTGTCTGTCTCTTTTCACTTTGAGAAGAGAACACGGCGGGGTTATGTTTGACTCGTAAGTAGTTCAGGATCTTTAGCGATCACTACTAGTTTGCGACCGTTTGCGTAGATGCTCATCTTATTCTTGTACTCGTAAGCTAGCCACCATATTATGCTTAGCCGCTGCTGCAACCTCACCACTTTACCTCTTCCTGCCCATAAAGCTTTGCTAGTCTTGATACCCATGGTTATGGGATTGCTGAGTCCTCGTGGCTCACAGTTACTACAACACCAGATGCAGGTTCAGCCGAGAATAATGCAGGAGCTGGTTCAAGTACTTCTGGGAGCTCGATGAAGAGAGTGGTTGTATGCTTGTGACGTTTTCGATGATCAGTAGTTTTTTCTACTAGGGGCGATTCAAACATGTGGCTTTATGGTTTGGTATCTTTCTTTTGGATCTTCGCCCGTAGTCGGGTTGTGATGCTTTGAATGATCTTTTGCTTATGTAATGTATTGTGTGAAGTGGCGAGTGTAAGCCAACTATCTCTTACAATTTCATCCCTATTTTTACATGAGTCATGCAAAGATACCAAACTTGAGATCATTCCAGAATGGGCTTATACCTTTAAGTCGTGCCTCGACACGTAGGAGGTACAGTCCCATCCTAGGCATTACAAGTTGGTATTCAGAGCCTTCTCCGGCCTAGAAGCCCCCACTGATTGATCGAATCGTTGACGGTTGAGTCTAGGCACACACTGAAAATGTTTTGAGTCCTATATATATCGGAGAGTAGGATTTCTTTTGCTCCTCATCTCTTTTCACTCTGGTGAGGACTCCTGACGATTACTTTTGTCTCTTCTACTCTCAAAAATGCACCAATTTTTTTTTTAGGATCACGCGAGTATTGTTTGGATTGTTCCGATGTCTTTGTGACGAGAACATTGTTCTCGATGCCTCCTGTCATTAGGGGTTGTGGCAGTGTCCCGGGGAGTTGAGCTCCAAGGTGTTGTCGTCACAAATATATCGCATCAGTTCAAGAATACTTAAGACGGCCGACATAAAAAACTCTCCTATGCGGTTAGTGGCAAGATAACCCCGACATCACCCAGTATTGGGGAGGTAGTTCGGGAGTATTGCCATAGCTTGTATAGTAGATGCGTTTCGAAGGTCCGAGGTAAACGGTTTCCGGAGATAACTGGTTATGTGTTGAAGGATGGATACAGCTGGATGTAGGATTAGAGTTGAGTGCATGGTGCTTCCCCTGTATCCCCAACACCTGATTGCATAACTGGAAACTTTCGGAAATTAATAGGTGGGTTCATCTAGTAGTTCTAGGCATTCTTCCAACGAGTGCATGATATGAAGTTCGGGGTTCTACATTGAGTAAAGTGGTTTTATGGGCGTTGTTCCGATCGGGAGTTGCATCTTAAAGGGTCCTTGGCTATGCTGATCCGGGGATTGCAAAACCCTTTTGTAACACGTTCCATGAGCTTTCAACACGAATATGTGGAATGAAGCTTCTATCTTGTATTTGTTCTATCTGCTCCCTGTTGCTTTTTATTTACCTTTTGTTCTCCCAAGTGGCTTCTTGACAAGTCGATGTACCTACGGAATTCATTCGTTCAATCCTCTGTTCGAATGATATTGTGAAGATTATGTTGAAACATATCTATCCGTTGTTTTGTTTTGATTCTGGTATTCGAGTTGCTTCGATGTCAAATGTTGATTCCATACCTTTCCTAATCGGCGTTCTCATATTGCTATGGGAGTGATAGTCCTTCTTGACCATCGAAATTTTCATGTTAATCCTTTTCAACCGATGTGCCTTCTCTTCAAGTTATTACATACGGACGCCATTGAGAAATCTGACGATTTGTCTGTTTCATTCATCCCAAGTCGTCTTTGTTTTTCCCCACCCTCCCTCCCTTTCCTTTATGGAGCTGGAATTCTCAGATGAAGTATCCATTTTATTCATGTGAGGTTCTTCATTCATTTCCTTCAATGTTCTTATCCGGTGATTTATCGTGAAGATGCTCAAGAGCTTCAAGTTCATCATTCTTTTGTTCTCAAATTCTGCCGGTGGATCTAATTCAAGATTTTGGTGTTGATCTTATCCTTTTTCCTCATTTCACAATGCTTTCTTATTCCGGTGCACCAATTAATCATTCTCCTCTTGCTGTTCATATCCGGAGTGTTCAAGATATCTTACAAGATTCATAGTTCCATTCTTAATCCGTTCAAGCTATTTTGAGGATTGTTATCTTATTCAAGCCATTTAATTCAACCGGTGCAATATCTTTTAAGCAATCTTTTTCAGTGGTGATTTCTTTTGAGTGGGCCCTAACCCACAGGTCTTTTCCCAGGATCTTACCTGACTCTTCTAATTTTCCGGAGTTATTTTAAAATTCTTTTCAAAGTGTGACGTAAGAATGATTCCCATCAGTCATCTGCCTTCTCCAAGATCGCTTTCAAATTTTTTCATCATTGGTTCAACATTTTAATTCTTCATTCCGGAGTGCTCAACAATTCATGGTGGTGTATCTCATCGTCTTCTCAGATTTTGAAGACCGAAGACGAGTTTCTCTTAAATCTTGGTCCGTTCTCTTGAAGATTCGTGGTTCTAGCTTCATGCCATCCTCATTATCGTTTTGATTATGAGGAATTATTTTCATACTCATCCGAAGCTTTTCATGAATCCTTTCCATTGTGATCCTCCGAAGGCCATCAATTCAGAATATTTCTTCGTTCTCAGTTTTCAACTTCGACCTCCAACTATTCTTCATTGATGCCTCTTCGTTCGTCTCCATATTTTTACAGTGGTTCTTTCAAGGTTACCCTTCCGTTGTTATCGTTTTAATTCATTTGTTCTTTTCACAATCCTACCGGTGGTTCGTTGAAGATTTACCCAAGCTTGTGCGAGATCTCTCTTAATTCTTCCCAACGAGAATAAGTAGTATGCCAAATTTGTTGCTTGTCATCAATTTAATTTGATGAAGGATATGCATGACATAAATATTATTCTTATTTCCCCAAAGTGATAATCTCTTTTTCCAGAGCTTGTTCATCATATCATATTCTCGGTCCTAAGTTCTCCATCTTGTTTTCCGGAGCTTCATGTTATTTCAATTATATCATTTCAAGCTCCATCTAATTCATCGAAGGCCTGAATCTTATTCTTTTCATCTTTCACTTCTCTTGCTTTCATTACCGGAGTTTTCATGGTGGTTCATCATCAATTAATTCATCCTCGAAGTTTTCATCAAGATTCGTGTTGGACCTCAAGTATTCTCCATCTTGCATTTTGAAGTGCAGTTCTTTCTACCTTATCTTTTCAGATGGTGTTATGTCATTTTTGACAATTTTCATTCATGTTTCATGATTCACAAGTTGTCAGGAATGAGATATTTAAAACCATCATTTTCCTTGTTCAGGAGATCTTTCCAACCCTTCAATTATTCGTTGGAGTTATCTTGGGTTATAATTCACCTAAAAGCTTTCCCAGAGAATTGTTGCTAATTATGGTGCTGATAAATGACCCAAGTTCTTAATTATCCTCTCCGTGAAATAACTCTTTCGTCTCCTTGTTGATCTCAATCAAATCAATTGTTTAAGTTAGTGGCTGGTTGTCACCTCATAATTTTGAGATGTTTTCCATAAGGCCACAACAAGCTTATTCGTTTTCGTTGTTGATTTTCCAACAAATCCATTCAACCTTCTTCGTAAGGATGATTTGCAATTCATTTTTGAGAGAAGTTGTCATTTTCTTCTCCATTCATTCTTTCATTGATTTATATGCTATTCTTTCATTCCGGAGGCATTGTGATGTTGCTATCTCCAAACCATCATCTCGTTTTATCGAGATCATGTTCTTTCCTTGTTATCATTTAACCGGAGTGTTGTATTCTTCATTCAAGTTCCGTCATCTTATCTAGTTTTTCCTCTCTTTTTAACCGGAGTGCTGTCTGAATCTTTCTTACACCTTGTGCCATTCTTTTAATTGTTTCGGAGGCAATATGTTGTTGATTTCATCAAGTATCACCCCTTCTCCTCAAACTCTTGTTAATTCCTTTGATTTCAGTCGGAGTGCTGTCCGAATTATGTCATTCTTATTCCTTGGCTATACCGTTGCGGTTTCATATTCTTTTGATTCGTAAGCTCTTGTTTCATGTCCTTCAACCTACAAGGTTCTCATAATGCTCCTGGTTCCTCTTTTCTAACGGAGTGTTTTCATCTTCGTTCATCTATGTTGTTTTGTTCTTTCAACTTGGTTAACCTCTCAAGGTTCGAGGTTTCACTCGTTTGTCAAAGAAGCAACTTTGTTTTACCTCTTCCTCTTCCGTTTTTATTCGGTGCCATCTCTAGGATCACGGGTCGAGATCCTCTGTTAGTGTGGGAGAGTTGTGACGCCCGAAGACCGACGTCCCAGAAGATTCCAGAGGTTCCGGGTTCTCCCGTGTGTTTCTATTGTGCTTGTGTTATTTATTTTAGCATTGCATCATGTCATCATGCCATCATGTCTTTAATCTTCGCATCTCACTTAAATAAATCGTGTGGACCTTCGGTCCATTTAAATCGAGGGAAGGATGACTTCTCTTTATAACATATGTCCTCTCAATATTTAGGGAGCTATATTATAAAATATTCCATTTGTTTGGGATCACCGTAACACACTTGCATTTATTCTCCAGACCTCTTTTGCTTCAAGTTTCACCGCCAAACCGTCTCTACTATTCTTATCCGTTTTATCGAGGTTCCTCCAAAAATCCGAGCATTTTTGGGCACTTCAAAAACCATGCCCTTATTTAAACCATTTGAATTTAATTCAAATGAGTTCGAATTTATCTGTTGCATTCTTGCCTCTCCTATTTTTCGTGGACCGTGGACATTTTTGCGAGTCCAAGAAAATTAAGCCCATGCTTAAACACTATCCCAAATGCTTCCTCTGTTCTCCTTTTCTTCTTTTCTTTTTCTTTTCTTTTCCGTTTTAGGAGAGAAGAAGAAGACAGCCGCAGCCTGGCCTGCTCCCAGCTCAGGCCTTCTGGCCCAAGCCGCCCGGCCCATCCCTCCTAGGCCCATCTGGCCTCCTGGCCCAGCCATCCCTCTGTTAACCCTAGCACCAGGATTGTTCGACCACATCGCTTCCCCTTGTCCTCCTGAGCACCGCCTCCACCCTCGTCTGATGACCCACAACCGTAAGGGATCTATTGCAGCGTTTTCGATAAGTAAGAGTGTCGAACCCAACGAGGAGCAGAATGTATTGATAAGCGATTCTGAGCAAGAAATTACTGCAAGCACCGAAAGATAACTTTTTAGGGGTTTTCTCGATATAAGCAACAGGAATGTAAAAGCAAGCAATGTAAAAGGCACTGAGAGTAACAAGTGGCCCTATCCTTTCTTAGCAAAGGAGAGGCCTAGCAATTGAACTTATAAGGGCTAAAGCGTTCCTGAGGACACACGGGAGAGGTAGTCATGTGCTTTCGCCATATTCCGTATCGATACTATGTTATGTGTTGATAAGTGTTGAGTGGGTGGATCTATGCTAGTACACTCTCTAGACTACGATGAATGCACTCTTATGATTAAACACCTTGCAAGCATCCGCAAATACAAGATAGTATTTATGGCAAAAGCCTAACCATAGCAATACGATCGAGGATCCATTGTTCCCTTATGCAAAAGCGTGCGAACTGGGGTTCAGGTTTCTGTCACTCCGACAACCAACCGTAAGCATTCTTTGTACACAATGTATTCTCCTAGGTCCTTAATAAGGCGAAGTGTTGAGTGTTCGACTCACACAACACCACTAGTAGAATGACAACGCAACTTAAGTATCAAACAACACATATTACTTCAACAACATATGACTACTAACAACAAGACTTTCCCCATGTCCTCAAGAACTAAGGTAACTACTCACGAGACATAAAAGAGATCATGATCAGTGGAGATAAATGGATGATAAACAATCTGGACATAATAATATTTCTCCAACAAAACTCAATAGCATTCACCACAAAGTAGTAATCAACACCGATGGAGTAGAGAGGATAGGTAGTAAGAGTTACAACACAAGTTGCAATTGTGAGATGAGATTTGGATGAAGATGGAGATGGTGCTGGTGTTGGGGATGATGTTGATGATGATCTCGATGATGCCCGTGACGATGGTGATGACGATGGCGACGATCTCCCCTTCCGGGAGGTGATCACCCCGGCGGAATCTGCCCGCCGGAGATGGCTTTTTCTTCTCTGTAGGTTTCCGCCACGGAGCAGCGGCGGAACTCCCTAAAAACTCTCCTTTTTAGGGTTTTCGGATAACGGAGAGTATATACGCAAAAGGGGGCAGCCGGAGGTGGGCCAGGGGCTCCAGGCGCCCCCCCGGCGCGGCCAGGGGGGGCGCCCCCCCAGGGCGCCTGGGCACCCTGTGGCCCCCTCTGGTTGCCCTTTCACATGTCTTCGTGATTCGTCCGGAAAATATCCTCCGTCGATTTTCAGGTAATTTGGAGGTATTCTTCTTCAGCAACTCAGCGTCCACTTTTTACCGCTGAATCCTGCGTCTGCTGCTTCAGCACCGGAAAGTTGCAAACTGTGTAAAATAGGCCAAAACAACATGAGAACATCATCGTAATGTGAAATATATCAATGTATAAGTATAAATTATGATACAAAATAGTGATGCATTTTGGACGTATCAACACCCCCAAGCTTAGACCTCGCTTGTCACCAAGCGAATACTGAGCTCGGTCAACCTGTCCACAAGTTTAGAGAGTGAAGTGTCGATAAATAGAATACGGACAAGAAGCATCACAGTTTCTTCACAAACTCAAATATCCTCTACAACAATCTTCAACTCATAAGGCCCTTATAAAAGAGTGGTAACACTTATATTCGGAAGTAGGGCTAAGTAAACTCATTGAATCATGGCAAACATGTCCTTTGGTCAAAGAACAACTAATAACTTTTACTTTTGCTCTTTCTTTATGTTTTGATGAGATTAATTGAAGCTTTTGAAAGAACATGTTATCAGGCAAGAAGTGAAAGTGTTAACACAACGGAAGATATTTGCCTTAGCTGGGCATGACAAACAACTTACTTATCAAATGATAATGTCAACAAGGATATGATATGACAAATCTTAATGCAACTTTATATGAATGAATCCTTATCAACATCAAATGTCTACTCTCTTTAAGAAATAGAAGGAAGTAGGAATAACTGACTCAATTTAAAATTAAAAGATAGGCCCTGCTCTAGGGTAGTAGGGAAAACTCATGTGCTATCCTTAAATCAAACAGAATGAAAACAAGTTTTGAAAGGTGCATGATTTGTCAACGAATGCTAATAGATAACTCAATTGCTTCTTGAGCTGGACAAGTTTCGAGGAACGGCTCCCGCACGAGGACGATCAAATCCTCTTATTCTCCTTTGTTTATCACTTGCAAAGTTTTCTGATTTCTCATGAACAAAGCGTGAAGGAGGGTTTGTTTGTTATATTATTTTCGAGCCGGGCGCACTCTTTGCCAGTTCCTTCTCGTGTTATGGGTTTGCACATTAGACATGCAATCCCGGGGTGAAGCTTGTCCAACTCAAAAAGACCATGAATTAACTATTACTTCCTCATGAGCTAAAGCAGAGGCACAAAAATAAAAGATTTTGAACATTTAAGGATAACACATAAATTCTGTACTTTAGGAGGTGGTAGTGGAATACCACGAGTAGGAAGGTATGGTGGACTCATATGGAAGGTATTGGTTTAAGGGTATGGATGCACAAGCAGAATTCCGCTTAGTACAGAGTTAGGCTAGCAAAGGTTTTGAGAGAACAGACAATTGATGATGACTAAGATGCAAAACAATATAAAGCATAAACATTGAAATAAGCATAACACATCAAGTTGTCTTCCTTGTCAGCATAACACTTCAAGCATAATAACATAAAGGTTTTGGCTACGTCGATACTTTAGGAAAATCATGCTTGTTGTTATGACCAAAGCTATGTTTGGCAAGATTAAATAAAGTTTTCACAGCCATACCTGATATAAGGTCAATGCTCCCCATAAGAATCATCATATAAGGTCGATTGCGTGAAGAGAATACCGAGTGTAGCAAAAGGAACAAATAAACTTCTCATTAATATTCCATCATAGACGACTCCACACTCACGGATACAATCTCTCCACCGAAGGAGTGATAGACCTCAATGCACACACCTATTTCATATAATAACCTCCCTAAACATGATACGACTCTACTTGACTCTAAAAGACAAAAGGTAAAGATAAAGATACCGGGCACTCCCCCAAGCTTGGAACAAGCCAAGGGAATGCCGTTACCCAAGGAGATTTCACTCCTCATCTTTGTTGGCCTTGATCACGTAGTCCCCGGCGAAACGCTTCCATGGAAGGGGTTCTCCAGTCGCATATGAGAAGTTTGTCTCCTGAATCCTGCATGCAGCACCCATACCCATGCGCATAAACCTTAGTTCATACTCACAGTTCTGGTTATGTAGATCATAAATTTGCCCTTGGAGTTCTTCAATTCTTTCTTCAGACGCGGTGATGGTTTTCCACATCTCCTTCATCTCCTTCAGGAAGTAGGTCTTCAGCTCGTTGATGATGTCAAAGTTAGCTTCAATACCATGCTCGATCATCTTCTTGTACTTGAAGACTTCTTGCTCCACTTCTTCCAGCCTGGCCTGGATGCTCCCCTCCTTGATAGGTCCCTTCAGATCTCTTGATGAAGGATACCGTCCTCCATCATAACAACCTGAGGGTGCTTCTTCACCTCAGCGAGGTAAGGGTTGATGACGTTGACGACGAACTTGTCCTTGGGGGAACTTGGAGAAGCCATGGCACCTAGATTCAGCTGAAAGATTCCCTGGCAGAAACAGATCGAAAAGAAAACACACGAAGTCGCAAGATACGTTGCCGGAACAATCCGGGCAAATATATAGCAAATATTTATGCACAGAAAGGAAGGTTACAGGCTAAAGCGGGGTCGGAGACGGACTCCCGTGTGTCCAGGCGCCCTGGCGGCGCGGCCAGGAGGTAGGGCGCGCCAGGGGGCGCCTGGACCCCCTGGAGCTCGTCTCCGGCTCCACTTAGGCTCAGAATTTTACTAATTTTGCAAAAACTCGTAATACGAAACTTTTATGGCGGTTCGCGATGTTTCCTTACCGTACTACATACCTTTTCTTTATTCTGCTTCTGTTGGCGTCTGAAACAGGGCTGCAACATGTTCTTCGTGACTTGTTGTGTATATTATATTCACATCAACATTGACAGGGTCTCCTGCTATGTAATGTTTAAGTCTTTGCCCATTCACAACTTGAGGTTTGGTGCCTTCAAAATTGTTAATCTTAATTGCACCAGACCGATAGACTTCTTCAATATGAAATGGCCCTTCCCACCTGGAAAGTAGTTTGCCTGGAGAAAACCTGAAACGGGATCTAAACAACAAAACTTTATCGCCAACATTAAATTCACGTTTCAGAATCTTCCTATCATGCCACTTCTTTACCTTTTCCTTGAACATTTTAGCGCTCTCCTAAGCTTCAGTTCTGCATTCATCTTGAGAAGTCAAGTTCATGAGACGCTTCTCACCAGCTAATTTTGGGTCAGCATTAAGCTCTCTAACAGCCCAGAAAGCTTTGTGCTCTAACTCTAATGGAAAATGGCAAGCCTTGCCATACACCATCTTATAGGGGGACATGCCCATGGGGTTTTTGTAAGCAGTTCTATACGCCCACAAAGCATCTCCTAACTTGTTTGACCAGTCCTTTCTATTTCTGTTTACTGTCTTCTGCAAGATCAACTTAATCTCTCTATTGGTGAGCTCAACTTGCCCACTAGTTTGAGGGTGATATGGTGAAGCAATTCTATGGTTGACATCGTATTTTGCTAAAGCTTTTCTAAAAGCTCCGTGCGTGAAGTGTGATCCTCCATCAGTCATGAGATACCTTGGTACACCAAACCTAGGAAAAATTACATCTTTAAGCATTTTCAAAGATGTCTTGTGATCAGCACTTTCTGTGGGGATTGCTTCAACCCACTTGGTCACATAATCAACAGCTACTAAAATGTGCGTGTACTTGTGCGAAGAAGGAAAAGGACCCATAAAATCAAAACCCCAACAATCAAAAGGTTCAATCACTAGTGAGTAATTCATAGGCATCTCATTCCTTCTATTAATGTTACCAACTCTTTGACATTTATCACAGGCTAAAACATAATTTCTAGCATCCTTAAAGAGAGTAGGCCAATAAAAACTTGATTGAAGAACCTTATGTGCAGTCCTCTCACCGGCATGATGTCCTCCATAGGGACTATCATGACATTGTCTGAGAATGTCCTTCTGCTCATGTTCCGGTATGCATCTTCTCACGATCCCGTCGGGACCTTCTTTGAAAAGATGTGGGTCATCCCAAAAGTAGTGCCTCAAATCATGAAAGAACTTCTTCCTTTGCTGAAATGTTAAACCTGGAGGCAAATACTTTGCAACAATAAAATTAGCATAATCTGCATACCAAGGATCGGAAAGAGATTGTACTTTTACAACGGCAAGTTGCTCGTCTGGAAAACTATCGTTGACTGGAATAGGGTCGTGCGGTATATCTTCCATCCTTGAAAGATTGTCCGCCACCGGATTGTCTTCTACTTTCCTATCAACAATCTGCAAATCAAATTCTTGAAGAAGGAGTACCCATATGATAAGCCTTGGCTTGGCATCTTTCTTTGTCATAAGGTACTTAATGGCAGCATGATCAGTATGAATAATAACTTTGGAATCAACAATGTACTGCCTAAACTTATCACAAGAAAATACTACAACTAAGAATTCCTTCTCAGTAGTAGCATAATTCTTTTGAGCACTATCAAGGGTTTTGCTGGCATAATGTATAACATTCAATTTATTATCAACTCTTTGTCCTAAAACAGCTCCAACAGCAAAATCACTTGCATCACACATGATCTCAAAAGGTAAATTCCAGTCAGGTGGTTGTACTATAGGAGCGGTTATTAAAGCTTTCTTAAGGACTTCAAAGGCTTCCTTACAATCCTCATTAAATACAAAAGGTACGTCCTTCTGGAGAAGATTAGTGATGGGCCTCGAGGTCTTAGAAAAGTCTTTAATAAATCTTCTATAGAAACCAGCATGACCAAGAAAACTGCGAATACCTTTGATGTCCCTTGGATAGGGCATCCTCTCAATAGCTTCGATCTTGGCTTTGTCCACCTCAATTCCCCTTTCGGAAATCTTGTGACCAAGAACAATTCCTTCGTTAACCATGAAGTGGCACTTCTCCCAGTTGAGTACCAAATTTGTCTCCTCGCATCTCTCCAAAACTTTATTAAGATTGTGAAGACAATGGTCAAAGGAGGTTCCATAGACGGAGAAATCATACATGAAGACTTCCATAATATCCCCACAGAAACCATGAAAGATAGCAGACATACACCTTTGAGAAGTAGCAGGGGCATTACATAAACCAAAAGGCATACGCCTGTAAGCATAAGTACCAAAGGGACAAGTAAAAGTGGTCTTCTCTTGATCAGCAGTGTTAACATGAATTTGAGAGAAGCCAGAATAACCATCGAGATATCAAAAGTGGGTATTTTTGGATAACCTTTCAAGCATTTGGTCGATGAACGACAATGGGTAGTGATCCTTCCTGGTTGCCTTGTTCAGCTTCCTGTAATCAATACACATTCTATATCCAATAATAATTCTCTGAGATATTAATTCATTTTTATCATTAGGAACCACAGTTGTACCTCCTTTCTTAGGAACACAATGTACCGGGCTTACCCACTTACTATCAGCTATAGGGTAGATAATACCTGCGGCTAGAAGCTTGAGAATCTCAGTTCTTACAACATCCATCATCTTCGGGTTCAACCGTCGTTGATGATCAACAACTGGTTTAGCATCAGGCTCAAGGTTGATAGTATGTTGACAGATAGATGGACTAATCCCCTTAAGGTCATCAAGGGTATAGCCAATTGCGCCTCGGTGTTTACGGAGTACTTCCAATAGTCGCTCTTCTTCATATCCTGAAAGGTTAGAATTGATAATCACAGGATATACTTTCTTTTCATCTAAATAAGCATACTTGAGCGTATCGGGAAGAGGTTTAAGATCGAACACCGGGTCTTCTTTCGGTTTTGATACAATTCCCAAAGGTTCAACCGGGAGGTTGTGCTTCAGGATAGCAGGTTGCCTCAAGAATATTTCATCTAGTTCATTTATTTCCTGCATATGCAAATCATTCTCGTGGTCCTCCATATATTGCTGCAAAGGATCATTAGGGGGAATAGCAATAGAGGCAATACTTTCAATAATTTTATCATCACTAGGTAAATCAGTACCACGAGGCTGCTTAGAGAACTTAGAAAAATTAAATTCATATGGCTCACCATTGAATTCAACAGAAACTTTACCTTTCTTGCAATCTATTATAGCTCCACAAGTTCTAAGAAAAGTTCTACCAAAAATAATTGGACAAAAATTGTCCCTCTCTGAACCAAGTACTAGAAAGTCGGTAGGGTATTTTACCTTTCCACATAGGACTTCAACGTCCCTCACAATTCCGATAGGAGAGATAGTTGTTCTGTTTGCAAGATGAATAGTAACATCAACTTCTTCAAGTTGACAAGGGTAAATCTCATCGATGATCTCTTCATAAAGTGAATAGGGGATAGCACTTGCACTCGATCCCAAATCGCATAGCCCATAATAATTGTGATCTCCTATTTTAACAGATACCACTGGAGTACCTGAAATTGGGCCTTTATTCTTGGCTGTGACAAGGTTAGTGGAAACAGCACAAAAATTTATATTGGAATCCAAAACATCATTAGTAACAAGGTCTTTAATCAATGCAACTTGAGGATCGACCCTGATCTGGTCCTCAGGCTCATCAACTCTTCTCTCACTTTTATTTATTATGCCTGTCACAAGAGAGTGCTCCCTTATCCTTGCGGGAAAAGGAGGCTGTTCATATATAACTACAGGCAAAATAGGGTCAGCAACAGGAATATCAACAGGTGGCTCTTTAAAAGGTTCATGATGCTAGTCTCTCTTCTTTTTAAAAGAATCAACGTGAGAGGCAAAATTCTTACAGAAATCAATCATTAGATGGGAATCAAGACCAATCTTAAAGCAAAAAGTATTGAAGTAATCAGTTTTCACATAGCTCTCAATATAATCATGTTCATAATTTATAGCGGTTTCAATACCTTTATCGATTTCCCAGTCTTCGGTATTCCTCTGGATCCTTTCAATGAGATCCCACCTTTCTTCAACACTCTTCTTCTGAAATACCCCACTAGAGGAGGCATCCAGCATCTCCTTATCCTGACGAGAAAGCCTGGCATAAAAAATTGTAAGTATAATTTCCTTGCGAAGCTTATGAATAGGGCATTTGAGCATTAGGGACTTCAATCTCCCCAAGCTTGAGCAATGCTTTCTCCGTCACGAGACCTAAAGTTATAGATATAGTTCCTGTCTCGATGAATTTCAGGAAGAGGATACAACTTAGTATAAAAGAGAGACATAAGCTCCTGCCAGTCAAGCAAGTGTGAGTTATCGAGAAGCCTATACCAATCTGAAGCTTTATCTATAAGTGATACAGCAAACAATTTCCTCATGACAAACTCCCTCGATACACCTGCAAGCTTAAATAATGAACATAGTTGTGACAAATATAGCAAGTGCTCACCGGGATGTCTGTCTCCTGCATAACGATTAGCCAAAACATAATCGATAATACCAGCTGGTATTTTATAGGGCACAATTTCAGTAGGGGGAGGAGCAACCACCACAGGTGTGGGGCGTCTTCCCGCAAGCAACGATCCAATAACAGGGTTGTCCATAAGGGCAAAGAGCAGCAATAGCAAAAATAAAAAAAAGAATTATAAAAACTTCCTTACCAGTTTCACTTTACCAATAGCGCTACGCTCCCCGGCAACGGCGCCAGAAAACGGTACTTGATGACCCACAACCGTAAGGGATCTATTGCAGCGTTTTCGATAAGTAAGAGTGTCGAACCCAACGAGGAGAAGAAGGTATTGATAAGCGATTCTAAGCAAGAAATTACTGCAAGCACTTAAAGATAACTTTTTAGGGGTTTTCTCGATATAAGCAACAGGAAAGTAAAAGCAAGCAATGTAAAAGGCACTAAGAGTAAAAAATGGGCCAATCCTTTCTTAGCAAAGGAGAGGCCTAGCAACTGAACTTATAAGGGCTAAAGCGTTCCTGAGGACACACGGGAGAGGTAGTCATGTGCTTTCGCCATATTCCGTATCGATACTATGTTATGTGTTGATAAGTGTTGAGTGGGTGGATCTATGCTAGTACACTCTCTAGACTAAGATGAATGCACTCTTATGATTAAACACCTTGCAAGCATCCGCAAATACAAGATAGTATTTAAGGCAAAAGCCTAACCATAGCAATACGATCGAGGATCCATTGTTCCCTTATGCAAAAGCGTGCGAACTGGGGTTCAGGTTTCTGTCACTCCGGCAACCCACCGTAAGCATTCTTTGAACACAATGTATTCTCCTAGGTCCTTAATAAGGCGAAGTGTTGAGTGTTCGACTCACACAACACCACTAGTAGAATGACAACGCAACTTAAGTATCAAACAACACATATTACTTCAACAGCATATGACTACTAACAACAAGACTTTCCATGTCCTCAAGAACTAAGGTAACTACTCACGAGACATAAAAGAGATCATGATCAGTGGAGATAAATGGATGATAAACAATCTGGACATAATAATATTTCTCCAACAAAACTCAATAGCATTCACCACAAAGTAGTAATCAACACCGATGGAGTAGAGAGGATAGGTAGTACGAGTTACAACACAAGTTGCAATTGTGAGATGAGATTTGGATGAAGATGGAGATGGTGCTGGTGTTGGGGATGATGTTGATGATTATCTCGATGATGCCCGTGACGATGGTGATGACGATGGCGACGATCTCCCATTCCGGGAGGTGATCTCCCTGGCGAAATCTGCCCGTCGGAGATGGCTTTTTCTTCTCTGTAGGTTTCCGCCACGGAGCAGCGGCGGAACTCCGTAAAAACTCTCCTTTTTAGGGTTTTCGGATAACGGAGAGTATATAGGCAAAAGGGGGCAGCCGGAGGTGCGCCAGGGGCTCCAGGCGCCCCCCGGCGCGGCCAGGGGGGCGCGCCCCCAGGGCGCCTGGGCACCCTGTGGCCCCCCTCTGGTTGCCCTTTCGCATGTCTTCGTGATTCGTCCGGAAAATATCCTCCGTCGATTTTCAGGTAATTTGGAGGTATTCTTCTTCAGCAACTCAGCGTCCACTTTTTACCGCTGAATCCTGCGTCTGCTGCTTCGGCACCGGAAAGTTGCAAACTGTGTAAAATAGGCCAAAACAACATGAGAACATCATCGGAATGTGAAATATATCAATGAATAAGGATAAATTATGATACAAAATAGTGATGCATTTTGGACGTATCATCGTCCCCTCGCTCCCGAACCCCCTCGCTTTGCCCTCGCAGGCCCCGAGCCCGACCTCCTCCCTTCGATCTCCAGCGCGCCTCGCCTCCACGCGATTCCAGCGCCGAGCACCGCCTCGCCCTCCCGTCGACCAGGCAGCAGCCGCGCCCCAGCGTCCGTCGCCAAGGCCCCTCCTCCTCATCGACGTCCCCGCCATGGCCTCTGCTCCGGCCGCCTCTTCCCGATAGCACCGGCAACGGCCACCGCGGCCAGCCTCCGCCGCTGAAGCTCTCCGTGCCATGGCCCCGCGCCCCTCCTCGGCCAGGCAGCACCGCACGCCGCGCCCCATCTCCAGCGCCTCGCCCCGCGGGCCGGCCAGGAGCTGCCGCCCGAGGCCTGCAGCCACCTCCGCCAAGGCCGAGCCCCGCGCCCTGCCTCCATCTTCAGCGCCGCGGCCCACCTCTGCTTCATCACCGCGCTGCCCTTCTTTGCCTCTTGCTCAAACCCGAGCCATGTAAAGCATGTCCACTTATCCGGAGCCCGCTCCTTCCTTTTGGCATGTCCGAGACAGCCATGTTTTGTTGCTGTTGCTTTTCGCCAAGTACACCACATGCAAGACCCGGACTCCGAACGCCAAGTACCACTACGAACCCGAAAGAACAAGGAGGCGCCAAGTTCGTCTACCGCTGCCGCGGAATCGCCAAGACGACATGTACAACTACGTTGCCAAGATCGACACCGAAGGGTTCGGATGCGTCAAGTTCCTCGCCATGTACAACTACGTGGATTCGCCGTGTACGACTACACACGGGACCCGTCAAGTCCGACTACTACATAACGTGTACTCGTACGTCAGCGACGACTCGACAATGACCCCGTCGGCAAGTACCACGACAAGACGAACGAACGACTACACGATGCGTCAAGTTCCTCTCCGGTGCCCCGAGGACCAAGTACGACTACATATGGAGATACGTCAAGTTCCACTACCGTCGCAAGAACGAGAACCCCCAAGTACCACGACACCGACCCCGAACATCTACGGAGTTGTACCACTACTTCCACTACTGTCGTCGAGGACCCGTGTAATGCAAGCGTCAAGTTCGACTACCGTCGCCCCGAAAACGTCCGATGCCGCGACAAGTACCTCTTCGGAAACGGTTCGACTACTTCCTTCTACGAACATGTACCCCGACCCGCGAGAACGACTACTTCCTCTACGATCTCGAGCCGCCCCGAAACGAACGTTCCGAAGGTATAACCCCGAGACGATGACCTGTGCAATGCATGTGTCGTATGAAATGTTTGCCCTTGTGTGCACCGTGCCCGTTTCGTCTTTTGTCATGCTCCTCGGTTGCCTCGTCGCCGACCCGTGGGAACCCGGTGACGGGATCACCACACCTATCATCTTGTTCGACTTGCTCACGCCACCTTTTCTTTTGCACCAGTCTCTCAACGAGTTGCCGGAACCGAGATGTTGCGTGGCATCATTTTCGGATCGTTGCCGTGGCACCCCTTTCTTTCCACCACGGTGACAAGTGCTCCTTATCTCTTCATGTTCACTTTTAATAAAAATTGCATAAACTTGATCATGTCATCCGCATCATGTTAACAACCTTAAAATGTGTGAATTATTGTTTGCTTAAAATTGCTAAACATGCCACTGGGGATTTTCCAGAATTGTTGTTTGTCATTCCGGCCTCATTAAAACTTGCCTAAATAGGTAGTTTGATCTTGCTTCACTTCTTGCCATGTTAACAAACGTTTAATCTTGTCTTGTAAATAAACGAGAGTCAATTAAATAATTAAAATGTGGTGTTTCGTCAATATACAACTCGTTGCATATTGAGCTCCACTTAACTTGTAGTACTTGTTTGTGCACCTTTGCCATGACATGCATATTTAAACCGGACATGCATCATACTTGGATGTGCATCGTATACCATGTTTATGCTTGTGTGTTTACCGTGTTGTTTGCCTTTTTCTGGTTACTTCCCTTGTTAGCTTCGTTTTCGTTCCGGAGTTGTGAGGATTCGCTCGACTATGTTGCTCCGTCTACTTCATGGATCATGTTCTTCTCCCTTGCGGAATCCCAGGCAAGATGATCATACCCTTGGATACCTTTACTACCATTGCCATGCTTAGTTGTCTCGATGCTATCGTCACATGTCGCGCTACCCATCTTTTATGTCAGCCTCTCCTTGTTGCCATGAAACCTCTAACCTTTTGACACCTTCCTAGCAAAACCACTGTTTGGCTACAACCCCTCTTATAGCGTTGTTAGTTGCAGGTGAAGATGAAGTTTCATTCCAGGAGGGAACTTGTTATTGTTGGAATATCACAATATCTATTATTATTATAACACACCTATATTCTGGGCATGGGTGGAAGGCTTGGCCTTTTGCTCGGTGTTTTGTTCCACTCATGCCACCTTAGGCGCCGATAAACCGGCATTATGTTCCTTGATTTTGCGTTCCTTACACGATGGGTGGATGGGGACTCCTTGACAGTTTGACTTTGAATAAAACTACTCCAGCAAGGCCCAACATTGGTTTTAATTTGCTCATAATAACAACTTAATTAATTAATTAATTGCATAGGGGGTCATGTCCCCGGGTTCTTAATTCTACATAACAGGGGGGCCAGTGCTGATGGTGTTGGTCCCAAACTAGAGCCACTTGCGGTGCCACCCAGTTATCTGGGGTCTTCGGTTACTGTACGTACTGCTCATCCGGACGTGGCCTGAGACGAGTTACGCGCGGCTACTATCAGGGTGTCGGCACGCCGGGAGGTCTTGCTGGACTTGTTTTACCATTGTCGAAATGTCTTGTGCATCGGGATGCCGAGCCTGATCGGATTTCCCTAAGATAAGGGGTGATGCTATTATATTTATCACTTCAGCTAATCGTGAGAGCTTGTGATGGGCTAAGTTGGGACACCCCTGCGGGGTTATAATCTTTTGAAAGCCGTGCCCGCGGTTATGTGGCAGATTGGAATTTGTTAATGTCCGGTTGTAGAAAACTTGACAGAGGATCCGAAGTAAAACACACAACTGTGTGAGTAACCGTGTCTGTCTCTTTTCACTTTGAGAAGAGAACACGGCGGGGTTATGTTTGACTCGTAAGTAGTTCAGGATCTTTAGAGATCACTACTAGTTTGCGACCGTTTGCGTAGATGATCATCTTATTCTTGTACTCGTAAGCTAGCCACCATATTATGCTTAGCCGCTGCTGCAACCTCACCACTTTACCTCTTCCTACCCATAAAGCTTTGCTAGTCTTGATACCCATGGTTATGGGATTGCTGAGTCCTCGTGGCTCACAGTTACTACAACACCAGATGCAGGTTCAGCCGAGAATAATGCAGGAGCTGGTTCAAGTACTTCTGGGAGCTCGATGAAGAGAGTGGTTGTATGCTTGTGACGTTTTCGACGATCAGTAGTTTTTTCTACTAGGGGCGATTCAAACATGTGGCTTTATGTTTTGGTATCTTTCTTTTGGATCTTCGCCCGTAGTCGGGTTGTGATGCTTTCAATGATGTTTTGCTTATGTAATGTATTGTGTGAAGTGGCGAGTGTAAGCCAACTATCTCTTACAATTTCATCCCTATTTTTACATGAGTCATGCAAAGATACCAAACTTGAGATCATTCCAGAATGGGCTTATACCTTTAAGTCGTGCCTCGACACGTAGGAGGTATTGTCCCATCCTGGGCATTACATTCTTGCCGAAAGTAATTCTTCTCATGCTCTTAGTGGGGGAGTGCGAGCGCACCAACTAGGTGTAGCCCCCGAGATTTGATCCAACTGCATAGCAGTTGGGTCGAATCTTATAAACATTTTTTCTCTTTTTCTTTTATCATGAATCTGATTTCTTGCCCACATGGCCGCTGCAGCCGAGGTGGCGAGGCTGAAGAGGGAGGCCGCTCAGGAAGCGGAGGTCCAGCAGGCGCTTGCCGAGGCCATCTAGTGGCGCGACCAGCTGGCCGAAGACAATAGCCAGCTGGAGGCTGACGTGGAGCGCCTAACGGTGGAGGCGGCCAATGCGGCAGAGGTCCGGGAATCGCTGGTCGAGATCGGCGCGCAGCGTGATTGGCTTGTCGACGACAAGGCCCATCTGCAGGCTGAAGTCGATCGCCTGAAGGCGGAGGCCATCAAGACGATGGAGGCTCACCAGGCGGAGCTCCCCCGTCTCAAGGGGGGTATGAGAGGGCGGCGACCACTAAAGACGCCGAGCCGAAGGCCGTCGTGGACAAGGCCGCCTAGTTGGAGAAGGCGCTGGAGACGCACGACCGTGCCAGGGACTTGGCGCTGCACGGTATGTTTCTTGAAGCGTGTAACCTAGCCATAGATTTCGCCAGTAAGTGTCGCCTTATGGTTTTGCCGGGCTGAGAAGCCGGCTTCGCTTTTTTCATTACTGATAGTCTTGCTCTTTCTGCTCCGTAGGCCACTTCAACGACACATAGAAGTCGGCGGAGGGGACCGTCCGAGTTCTGCAGATGCCGGCAGACCCCGATGCTCCTCTAGATCCCAACTTACCTTGGAGCTTCTCTGAAATCATGGGCACCGCCCATGCTTGTCTGTAGGTCTTGAGCGAGCAGATGGAGCGGGTCGCCGATGATGGCACAGCGATGACGGCGGCCCTTCGGCTCGACGACGTCATGCCCGTCAGCCTGTCTCGGATGGCGTAGTGGCTAGAGGTTGGGCCGGAGCGTCTTCAAGCATGGCGCGTCTCTGCGGCCCGAGCGGGTGCCGAGATGGTGCTGCGGTTCCCCATGTCCTAGTATCCGGACATGGACTTGGCCAAGCTAATGGACCATCGAGCCGACTCGGAGTGGCAGCTGCAGGCGAAGGTGCATGGCATCGCTGCTCGAGCCAGCTATGTGGTTGGGTTCGTGTTGCATGATGAGTTCCACCCGGAGCGAAAGGAGGATGCCAGAGTCGTGCCGCCGGACGACTTCGGTATGCTGCTGGATGATCTGAAGGGTAGCTCCGACGAGACGGGCATTTATGCGGATGATGATTTCGGGTTGGAAGACACCGACATCTCAGCCCGTACTGAAGTCGCCACCACCACGTAATCTGCACGGCCTTGCGCGGGGACCGCTTGCAGTCATCCTGCTTTATCTTTCATTGTAGTTTTCTGTTAAGCACCAGGTCCACCCACCCACTGGGGTATTTTTGGTGAATGTAATGAACTCCGGCCTTAGGCCTGTTAGATATTAATATTTGTGGTTTGTTTGTGCTTTTACTCTTTGTTTTCCGAACCGTCTTTCCATACTTGCGTCGCCTTCGTGTCTCCCTCCATGAGCCAAACAGTCGGGTTCCGGTCAGTGACAAGGGGTTCGGCCTTTTGGGAGAAGCGCATATTACTTAGGTCCTTCAAACATCGAGCATAAGCGAAACACCCACTGGGATGGCTGGCGGCAGCCGGCACGGACGGGTGTCAAGTAGCCGGTTGTGTAGCAAGTTATCGTGGCGGGGACGAGATGGCCAATCCGATGAACACACACTTTGTCGTCGCGGCGAGCAGGTGCTTTCGTCCCTGATTTTTGCTGGCCAAAGCCGGTCTGTGGCGCAAGGAAAAGTGAAGGGCCTGGGCTGCATGGGCACGCCAGGACGCGCTAAGGGGAATGATGGGTGGTGGCCAAGCCGGCTGGCCCCAAGCCCCCGGGTTGAGCGAGTCAACCTAGCGTTGGGGGTTTGAGAAAGTTAAGGGCGCGTGAAAACACAATAACTTTGTAGGGAGGAAGGGGCAGCCCCCGAGCGTTGTTCGGGGATACCATAGTTTTCGCATACGATTACAAAAGGGTAGTGATACATACGTGCATATAGCTAACTGTATAACGGGCGGAGGAGTTATGCGTTCCAAGGCCAGCTTGTTTCTTCGCGGGCAGTTTCTCTTTTGCGCTTGTTTGCTTTGCGAGCGTCGATGAGGTAGTAGGCGTTTCGGTCGCGCAAGGCCTTGCTGATGATAAAGGGTCCCACCCAGGGATGGGCCAACTTGTGCTGCCCAGCTTGCTGCTGGATAAGCCGGAGAACGAGGTCCCCCTCGTGGAACGTGAGGGGCTTGATGTTCTTGCTGTGGTAGTGCATCGGACCTTCACTACAAAAAAAACACATCCATGACATTTTGGGCCGAACGGAAAAATTTTATGTCATACTTATGACACTTATATGACAATAATTGTGACAAAACACGGTATCATCATAGATGTCGTGGGGTCCTATTTCTATGACAAAAAATCATCACAGAAAATGGGCTTTTCGTCCTGGGTGGGCCGGAGACGCAGCTGCATGACATTCTTTGGGCCGTCCATGACGGAATAAACCGTGGTAGAAGCGAGGGCGAGGAAAATATCGGGGTGTTCCCGATTACGGTGGGTGGTCGGGGCTGAGCAATGCACATTTATCTCGTACACGCATGCGCGTGGATGCGAGGCATTGGGCTCTAACTGAACTCGAGCGAGGCTTTGGGCTCTAACTGAACCCGAGCGATTGCACAGAAGGTACACGTTACTGAACGGAGCGATCGAACGATGGTTGTTAACTGAACCCGATCGAGCGATTCCTTCGCTACTGCTGCCAACTGAAGCCGATCGATGCTGCCTCTGGATGAACAGTGAGCTTTGCTGGGGGGTTTGGATGAACAGTTGCCGGTGGGGGTGGATGAACAGGACCCCGTGGTGTTGCCTCTATATGAACATGACCCCAGTCGATCGAGCCGGTTGGGGCTGGATGAATAGGACCCCGTGGAGGGCTGGATAAACAGGACCACCCCGTGGAGGGCAGGATGAACAGTGGATGGTGGAGGGCTGGATGAACAGTAGCCCGTTGAGGGGTGGTTGAACAAGAGCCCGTGGAGTAGCGCGTGGTGGAGGCTGGATGAACAGGAGCCCGTGGAGGAACAGTCACAGGTGGAGGCAGGAGGAGGTCGATGGTGGATGAACAGTAGCCCGTGGAGGCTGGAGGGGGTCGACGGTGGAGATGAACAATATCCCGTAGAGTCCTGTTTTGCGGTACGCCACACCCCTCCCGATGAACACGATCCCCGTTTTGACCGTAGCGCTCCAACACAAGTCCGTTTCCTCCATTTTGCCGTACGCCACACCATTCCGATCAATAGGACCCCCGTTTCGACCGTAGGAGGTCCGTTTCCTCCGTTTTGCAGTACGCCAGACCCCTCTCGATGAACAAGATCTCGTTTCGACTGTGGCCAGTCGAACACAAGGCTGTTTCCTCCGTTCAGCGGTACGCCGGGCAACGTTTCCATCGGCTGTTCCGTTCAAGCCCTCCCGATGAACATGACAATGCATTCCGTTCCGACCCAACCGGTTGGCTCCACATGAACACGATGACGACGCTATCTCTCCGTTCTGACCCAGCCATGTCCACGAGCTCTGGCTGTACGTATGCGCGAGTAGGCGTTCGAGACCCTGCCCGTATGTACGTACGTGGCCGTATTTACTTTCTTGCACCCTGGCCATTGTACGTACGTGTACATGCTACGTGCGCGCCTCTGCTACGACACGTGAGCGCCTCTACATCGACCAGTATGTACGTACACGTTCGCGACTAGAATGACAACGCTACGTACGCTTCGACCAGGTGGGTCCCGACTGTCAGGCACTTCCTTGCATGCGAAGATGTAGCTGGTGGGTCCCAGCAGTCAGGGAGGCGAATGGTTTTTTTCCCACACACACTTCCTTGTGTGCGAAGATGTAGCTGGTGGGTCCCAACAGTCAGGGGGAAACTTTTATTTCACCAAATACGGTGGCTCGTGCAGTGGGTCCCCGATGTCAGGTGGAGGAATAATTATTTTGCGCGTAATAAGGAGGCCCTTCCTTGCTGCGGCCGTGGACCCAGCTGTCAGCCTCTCCATGTACATCACTGTTCCGATGAAAGTCATTCCTTGACCATGTTGACCACGCCGTGCCGAGAGCACCAGGGCGGTGGACAACGGCGAGGCCTAGGAAGGGGACGACGCAGAGCCGGGGAAGACGCGACAGTGGAAGCCCACGCAGAGAGGACTACGAGGGTTCACTGGTTCGACTGTGGTGTGAGGCTGCCGTCGCTGCAGGGCCTGGCCAGCGGTGGGAATAGTAGGGGGCGGTGAGGCCTCCGCGGCAGCACAGCCAGCCATAAGAGGCAGGAGCATGCGACACGACCGGCACTGCTTTGGGCGGCTGGAGCAAGAAAACCAGAGGTTGAAGAAGCACTATGACCGTTGAATGGACATCGTACGGTCACTGGAGCTAGAATCGTTCATATTGACTAAGTTGACAAAGCACTCCGTCCCAGTCAACTTAGTAGGCCCACAAGTCAGCCGCCCACCAAGGTGGGTCCCAACTAGCAGGGGGAGTATTAATTTTTTTGTGCGTAATAAGGAGGCACTTCCAGTAGGTCCGAGCTGACAGCGGGGGAAACATTTTTTTGGCGAAATACGGTGGCCCGTCCACTGAGTCCCAGCAGTCAGGGGGGACATTTTTTCGCCAAACATGGTGGCCCGTCCGGTGGGTCCCTGCTGTCAGGTGGAGGAATAATTATTTTCCGCGTACTAAGGAGGCACTTCCTTGCGGCTGCCGTGGACTCAGCTGGCAGCCTCTCCACGTATAGTACTCTTCCGATGGAAGTCGTTCCTTGACCACGTTGACCACACCGCGCCGAGAGCACTAGGGAGGTGGACGACGGCGAGGCCTAGGAAGGGAACGACACGGAGGCAGGGAAGACTCAGCAGTTTTTTCCCACGCGGAGGGGAGTACGACTGTATGAGGGTTTACTGGTTCGTCTGTCGTCGCCAGAGAATAAGAGCAGGTGTGGGTGAGTAGACGGATGTCTAGGCCAGCGATGGGAGTACGGTGGGGCGGTGAGGCCTGCGCGGCAGCACAGCCGACCGCGGGGAGGAGGGAGCAGGCAGTCCCACCAGTGCTTGTTTGAGCGGCTGGAGCAGGAAGAGCAGAGATTGAAGAAGCACGACGGCCGTTGGATGGACATCCAATGGTCACTGCTTGTGCGTCAACCTTTTCTTAGGAAAGCCTCAAATATGTGGAAAACATCATACATCCCATCTTCAATTATTTATAATAGTTTATAGCCCATTTGCTAATTCTTAAGGTTTTTTTGGAGCCCATATTCTTTTTGTTAGCATTACAGCCCATATTTTGGCCACGGTTAAAAAATTATACGAAATTTTGCATATTTCGGTGCGGTCCGAACTGTTTTTTAATCCCGAAATTTCAAGTCACAATCAAACTGATTTTAATAATAAATGTATATGGGCTGTAATAATAAAATCCAACAAATTGTCCATGCATAAAAATCAATGTAATTTAAAATCTCGAAATGAAAAAAATTTGAAACTAATTGCCGGTTTGATGTGTTTTAAAAATGTACAACCCATTTCTCATTACTGATAGGCCATTTTCTCCGCTAGCCGAATGAAGCTCTCCTCGTCTTGAAAGATTTGCAGCCCAACAGGCCTGACAAAGCGACTTACTTGGCAAATCACAAAAAAACTGGGCTGTGGCCGTGGACCCAGATGCGGCCGTGGACCCAGATGTCAGCCTCTCCACAGACAGTACTCTTCTGATGGAAGTCGGTCGTTAACCACATTGACCACGCCGCGCGGAGAGCACCAAGGCGGTGGACGACGGCGAGGCCTAGGAAGGGGACGATGCGGAGCCAGGGAAGATGCGACAGTGGATGCCCACACGGAGTGGAGTACGAGGGTTCCCTGGTTTGGCTGCAGTGTGCGGCTGCCGTCACCGCAGAATAACAGGGTGTGAGGGTCAGCACAGGGATGGCCTGGCCAGCGGTGGGAGTAGTAGGTGGCGGTGAGGCCTCCGCGACATCACAGTCGGCCACGGGAGGCAGGAGCATGCGGCACGACCGACGCTGGTTTGGGCGGCTGGAGCAAGAAGAGAAGAGGTTGAAGAAGCACTACAGCCGTTGGATGGACATCGTATGATCACTGGAGCTAGAATCGTTCATATTCACTAAGTTCACAAAGCCCTCCGTCCCCGTCAACTTAGTAGGCCCACAAGTCAGCCTCCCACCAAGGTGGGTCCCAGCTAGCACCGGGAGTATTCATTTTTTTTACGTAATAAGGAGGCACTTCAGGTGGGTCCAAGCTGACAGCGGGGGGAATGATTTTATCGCAAAATACGGTGACCCGCCCGGTGGGTCCCAGCAGTCAGGGGGGAAATATATTTTTCCGCAAAATACGGTGGCCCGTCCGGTGGGTCCCTACTGTTAGGTGGAGGACTCATTATTTTCCGTGTAATAAGGAGGCACTTCCTTGCTGCGGCTGTGGGCCCAGCTATCAGCCTCTCCATGTACAGTACACTTCCGATGGAAGTCGTTCCTTGACAATGTTGACCACACCGCGTTTTGTTGCATGCATGCATCCATGGGCGTGGTGCGTCCCCACTGTAAGCCTCTCACGCACAGTCATCTTCCGATGACTCTCAGTTGTTGACCACGTTGACCACACCGTGCTCAGCGCACCAAAGGCTGGTGGATGACGGTGAGGCCCCAGACTGGAACGACCCGGAGATGGGGAAGATGGGGCAGTGGAGTCGCAGATGGAGAGGAGTGGGAAACATAACTGGTTCGGGTGCGCGGCAGCACAGCTGCGGTGCCGCCCACGGGAGACAGGAGCAAGAACAGAGGTTGAAGAAGGAGCACGGCTTTTGGATTAATATCCCCTGGTCTAGCTGCTAGAATCATTTGTTGATTAAGTTGACAAAGCCCTTCATACACGTCCGCTTAGTAGGCCCATAAGTCAGCCACCAAATCTGACGGGTCCGAGCTGTCAATGAAAGGAATAATATTTTTTTTGCATAACAAGGAGGCACTTCCTTCCGTGCGAAGATACAGCCGGTGCGTCCCAGCTGTCAGGTGGAGGAAACATTTTTCTTCGGCTTAATAAGGAGGAACTTTCCTTGCGTGCGACCATGGACCTCGTGGATCCCAGCCGTCAGGCTCTCCACGTACAGTCCTCTTCCGATGACTCTTGTTTGTTAACCACGCCGCACTAAGCGCAGCGAGGCGGTGGACGATGGCAAGGCCCCGGATGGGAACGCCTTGGAAATGGGAAGACGCGGCAGTGGAGTCGCAGAGTGAGTGGAGGAGAAAGGTTATAACTGGTTCTGGTGCGGCGTGGGGCTGCAGTCGGTGGAGAATAATAGGAGATGTGGAGGGGTGGAGGGATAGCCTGGCCGGCGGTGGGGTAGCGCTCGCAGCGATGCGTACTAAGAAGAGCCGCTAGCCGCCGGAGGCTGGACCAGGCGGTCCTGGTGACGCAGGAGGAAGAAGACGATAGATTGAAGGTGCATGTCGACCAAGTTGACAATGCCCTGTGTAGGCTTCGACCTATTGGCCCACATGTCAGCCTGCAAAAATGTGGCATATATTTAACCCATGTTTTCTAGAATGTACAGTCCATTTGCTGGGCTGGGTGAACAAATAATTTTGTGTCAATGCGGCCCATTTGTATTATCTAAGAAATCCCAGCCCATTTGCACTTCCTTCAAATACACGAATTAGCTGGGCTCGTTATATATATAATGTTATGTTAGAAGGAGCAATTAATATCAAAACTAAACCGGAGAGGCACATTTTTTATGTACGTATTTAACAAATTAGCGCGTTATTGCTCAAAATAAAAATGAGCGCGTTATTATTACATTGTTCCTTAAAATCTTCGCAAGCTTTTGTACGCAGTCACCAGGATTTTCCTTGCGGGTGAGTAAAAAACAATCAAGATTTTCCTTGCCAACTTCCGTTAAACATTTACTTTTATAAGTTAACAACACGTGGGATGTTTTTATAATGTATATATAAGTCTCTATAAAATATACATAATAGTAAGAATATAAATATATATAATGTGACTAAAAAATACATTGGGCTACCGATCTCTAAGAAAAAGCCCATCGGCCGGAATAGACCTCAAAAAATAAGTTGAAACCACTGTCACCGTTTGTCGTGGGCTACGCATGTTAAAATACAAAACCTAGGCCAAGTTGATACTTGTTCGCCCTCTGGAAAAAAATGATACCAGATCCCTGAGCGAACTGGATTATAGAGGGGGCCGGCGGCACGACTGAAGAAGCACGTCAGGACTGATTTTTTTCTTCAGTGGATGGCTCTCGATGGCGTTTTTTTACTTGCCTCTACACCATACAACCTGTATTTTTAGCCTCCCAGTCCGTGGTGGACCAGCAGCCCATTTGATGGGCGGGCCAACCTACAGAAACCAGCACTCGATTTTTCATCAAGCCCCAAAAACAATGTAGTACTATGTTTGTTTTGAGGCCGAAAACATTACGGCAGGGGTTGAGCGGGGGAGGGGGCAAGACAGAGCAAAAAGATTAAAAAGAGCTGATGCGCCATTGCTACCCTAACAAAGTAGGTGCAATTCTTCTCGGGGAGAAGGGGTGCCATTGACACCCACACGTCACAAACCCCACAGAAGGCATACTAACAAGTTCACACACAAGCACACAGAAAAGGTAAACATTCGTATCAAACTCAGGTTCACAGGACACGTTCATATTCCTAGCCAACATTCACTATCAACAACTCAAAAGATTCATATATACACAAGTTTAGCATGTCTATGGATCCAAATGATTGATAGATCACACAACAATATTCATAGATAATTCACAAAAAGATTCAGATATACACATGTTCAGTATGTTTATGCATCCAAATGATTGAGATCACAACCAATATGATCCATGGACGAACTTTAATTACCTAGGGTATAGACTGGTAAATGGTGTTCAGTCGGATGTACTTCTTGCTAAAATTAATGCTTGTCCGAGTAACCTTTCGAGTACATAAGAGGCAGCACAGACAATCTGAACTTTGCTTGTAGGTTTATCCTCCAATAGTGGCCTCGTGCTGAGGGAGGTTTGAGCAACTTCGCCACTACTTTCATCCAACTAGTTTAGCTCATCTTGGTCCTGTAGCTCGCCAAAATTCTACATTACAGACTGGTAAATGGTGTTCAGTCGGAGGTACTTCTTCCTAAAATTAATGCTTGTACGAGTAAAATTTCGAGTACATAAGAGGCAGCACAGACAATCTGAACTTTGCTTGTAGGTTTATCCTCAAATAGTGGCCTTGTGCCGAGGGAGGTTTGAGCAACTTGGCCACTACTTTCATCCAACTAGTTTACTGGCTCATCTTGGTCCTGTAGCTCGCCAAAAGTCTACATTGTAGACGAGAAAGGAGGCGGTTCAGAAAATGAACCACCCAATTTTTTTGTGCAGTTCAACTGAAATGGAGCATCCCTAGCATGTAGACTGATTAAGTGCCAGATGAATATACGCGTCAACCAACTTGTCTGGAATCTTTAGACTCCATGCCATACAGTTCGCTACCATATCTGCCGATAACCAAAAGGCACAAGTTGGGACCAAAGATTGGACTGTGTTTTTCTGGGCTATGCGCCAAGCAACATTTTTAGCGTTCACTCTCCTAATACTTGGAGGTTGACAACTGGTTGACGCCGGTTGACACTCGAATGAATATAGGCACTTCTTGTCAACATCGATACTTGTCTGAGTGAACTTTGGAGTACGTAGCAGCAGCATAAGTATCTGTCCATCTGATCTTTTTGTGCAGTTCTCCTGAAATCACCCAATGCAATAATTTGCCTGCGAGTTCAGGCTCCAAGTTACTCCTTTATAAAATCGGCAAACAGTAGCACAATACCAAATTACCAATACATGACAAGCACAATAATCAGGATAAAGACCAGTACCAACCTGTGTCAGGTAGCATATCAATTACTTTTTTTTCTTTGACTGGAAGCCGAGATAAGCGAAGTGACTGACAGCAAAGGAGAAAGCATGCCTAGATTAGTGACCGACAGGAAAGGACGGAAGCTGCCGAGGCAATGAAGCACCCAAAGTTTTTGTGCAGTTCCACCGAAATCGAGCATCCATGTTGGCACATATATTGAGAGAGTGAGATTACTGTAATAGTGGGACTAGTTGATGAAACATACACTAACAAATATAAGCACCCTCATTATCTTAATGGGTAAAGTTAGAAACATAGTAGTCTTGCTTAAAGAGAGGTATTAGTTTATTTAATCAGTGCCAATTAGCTCAACACTCAAAGCATTGCCATGTATCATAGGTTGCAAAACTTTAACATGCAAAGATAAATGAGTTTCTCATGACAGTAGCACGATACAAATAGAGATGACAGGGAACTAATATGGATGAAGGCCTTAGGCCCGTACCAACCTGAGGAAAAAAGCTTATTCATGTAGTCCCATAAGAGATGACAAAGCACTCACTGGAATCACTCAATAGTATATATATTTGTGCACTTAAAATGTATGGTTGAAATCACTTTTGTTTACCAGTGTTGAGATTATATCGAAAATTATCAAGAACTTCCAACACAATTAAAGCACAGGCTGGGATACAATTCATCGTATTGTCTTGTGTAGTTCCACTAAAATGTATGATTGTCAAAACATGATCCCTGTTTGCACAAGTAGGAACAAGGTGAAACCTTCATTAGCTTAGTGAGAAAGGATAGAATGACATTAGTATATTACTATAATAGTAGCATGAAATTCATGATGGACAATATGCAAAACATTGCCTCATTGAACCAATGGCAATAAATTGACATGCAAAACAATAGCACTATTATGTCATGACACTAATAATATTTCCTCCCTGCTCCACCACATGATTCACCTCCATAGACAAACATACACACGTACATGATTCAGCATAGGGTGCTACTAAAGATTTGTTTAACTCCGACAGGAAAATTAGGCAGCAATAAATTAGTGGTACTTAAGTACTCCTAATTAATTAAGTGAGACAGCAGAAGTGGAAGGGCTCCCTGGAGGATCGTCTCACATGTAAGGTAGTCATTGCTGGAGCCCTTGAATGGCCTCGACTGAGGCCTCTAGCTTCAGCAATATCGCCTTGGTACTGTTTATTCTTCTTCTTCTTTCTCTTCATGCTCTGTTTCTCATTCTCCTCACCAGTTGGTGAAACCAAGTACATGATTGGTCTTCTATTTCAGAATTGGTTTTGTCAGTGAGGGCGTACAAGTGTACTAGTAAAAAGTAGCATTATTTTCTCATGGTAGTCGCAAAATAGAGATGAACACATGCATTAAATATCATTCTTACCTAAAGGAAGGTTATGGTGCCAATATGGATGATGAGGATTGGAACACATATCTCCCTTTGTGCAGTTCCACCGAAATGAACCAACTGTTCCATTCTGACATTCCAGTTAAATATCACAAAAGCCACTTCTTTTAAGAAGACTTTTGTGCAGTGCACCAAAAAGTCACAACAGCAACCAGGTGAAATCGATATCCCTCTTTACACAAAAAGCTACAGAGGAAACAGTCAGAGTCTCAAACAATTACATGCAAAAACATTTGGCTAAAGTTATCATGGCTTATAACAATGGCATGGCTTCATTTTTACCAGGGGCATTAGATTAAGAACAACTAAATATTCGGTATAAGGGCATGGGACAGTGGGTACACCAGCAGTCCAGCGCCATGTACCTAAACAGGGGCATAAATTGGTGATTCATAGTTTGTTTCCCCGAGAAACAAACATCCAAGAAACATATCTGGGTTGGTCCCATTTTTGTTCACTCTAGCCACATAATCATATGTGTGGATAGCAAATCTAGTCCTGGTCATACCACTGTGTTCAGCGTTACCCCTATATTTCCCTTTTCGACCAAGAGACCGGTTGGATGACCAGTCTGTACTACTTTCACCCCCTTTCCTTCCTGTTTGTACCAAGTCAGATGTACTACATACTAAATTCCGCCACCCCGACTTTATTTCTTGTTTCAACCAAGTACAAGATTCGACTCCATGAAGTAGCTTTACCTCTAACAATAGAAGAAAAAAATAGGTGACGTTGGACCATCCGATCGAGAGGGGCTGAGAGGTAGAAAATGATGCACATGCAGCGAGCTGGGGAAGTAGAGCTAAGGCGGTTTCGAAGGAAGATATACCTGAAGGTCGTCGGGATGTGGATAGGTGGGCGGCGGGAGGCTGATCCTCCCACACTAGTGCAACGACGAAGGGATCGGAGGACCTCCCGTGCCGGCGCTCGGCCGGAGATAAAGGTGCGGCCGGCAGTGGGTGTCCTCCCTCGCTATCGATGATAGCCTAAACGTTGCCCCTCCTCCCCTTCACCGGCGGAGGGGGATATGTCCGGATCTGTAACCAGCGGTGAGGATAGAACGACATTGTTTTTTGAAGGGAGAAAGACAATGTTACCACCCCTATCTTGTTTAGATCTGGAGAGGATGAGAGTGTGTGAATAGAGCAACCCTAGCAAGCAAGCGCGGAGGCTCCGGCCTATATATACGTAGTGGGGTAGTTTTCCTTTTTCACTCCATCAAAACAATCGTTTAAAATTGTGTAATACGTGCCAGGTCGCCGTTATTTTTAGTTGTTGATTCTTTTTTGAGATAGCTACAACTTGTTCCAAGTGGTGTTACGATGTGCCAAGTCGCACTTTGTATCGTTCCGGTCTGGTACAAGTCCCTCCATTAAATGAACAACCACCCCCTCGTAAAAATTGTGAACAAGCCCACGGCTAAAATTATCGGAAACGTGGGTTGCGCCAACATACATTATTATTTATATTTTCTACTCCCTCCGTTCCTAAATATAAGTCTTTTTTATTAGCCACACCTAAGACAAGATTCTTTTTATTAGAAGTGAACCCCACATGTCATAGACACAAAAAGTCTGGCAAGATTCCCTTAGGCAAGAAAAAGTGTATCTAACAATTTGAGCAACTCAAGTTAGGCAAGTGTGGGAAAAATAATGTGGCAACATAAGACAAACATAGTCACAATCCAAACAGCCTTGTAATTTTTTGTGACATGCATGAAAATTTGGTTAGTTAAATTTATAGTCAAAATTCGGAAAGGTGCATCAAATCAACACATGCAAGTATCAAAAGGGAAGTCACGACATGCATGCATGCGTTGTACTCCCTCCGTTTCCAAATATAAGTATTTTTAGAGATTGCAACAAGTGACTACATACGAAGCAAAATATGTCTACATGCATCCGTATGTAGTAGTCCATTTGAAATGTGTAAAAAGACATATATCGAGTGCAGCGCTTTGATGTGTCGCGTCAACTCGTACAAGACCGAGAAGTTTGACTACTACAACGCCCTCTCCCTCGCGGACTAAGCTCCGGTGCCTTAACTGCACCAGCCTTTGGCTGCACGACTGGCGGACCAACTACCTGTTGGGCCCACCTGTCATAGACGCAAAGGCAGGAGCAGTAAGTCAATGAAGCTGCATCCCTCCCTCACGCATGAGTGTGGTGGCTGGCAGGACTAGTAGGAGCTTTCGCTACACACTTCTTGACGGCGGCGAACTTGCGGATGGAGTTGACCATCGTGTCGTCCATTCGAGAGGCGAAGCCGGCATTAGCGAGGGCTACGACACCGGCAGTCGCCAGCACCGTCTGGAAATGATGCGCGGTGCGAGGCCGTAGGCCGGCGCCTTGGATGATTTGGCACAGCCGACTGCCACTCGCGACCATCGCCTCCATAGGTGCTTCTGGCTTCTGGTCACTTGGTCTTGGATTGGAGTGAGCAGTGTTGCGAAGTGATTGAGAAAGAACATTTATTGTCAATCTAACCCTGCCATCCATAAACCTCTTTGGTTTAGAGTTAGTTCAGGGTTAGAATCTAACTCTAACCTCTAACTGAGTTAGTAGAGTTCTCCTCGTCTCGGTTCATCGCCATCATACTTTCCCCATTTCTGTGTTTTTAGTATCCTGCGGATCAAAGAGGCCCTTAGACTGGTTTAGGTCCTATAGTTTTTTATAACCGTGTTATGTCCAAAATTTAATGAATGTGCTCCGGTTTCTACGAAAATAATCTGGTTTCATGTAGTAATTCATTTATTTATTTATTCTTCTGTGGGAGGTTTGCATGTAATTCGTGAGGCCTGAAATGTAAAGTACCCGGGAATATGCTCCGAGTCGTGCATGCACTATGACCTAGATGCTCTATGTCCCACATGTCGGCGAAAGGGAGCATGTGGAAATAGCCTAGGAGTACATATAGGAGGATAAATGCGTGAAAAATATGTACGGTGAAGCGTAGCTGCAGTTCGAAAAGGAGACCTAAAGTGATGATAGGTATAGGTCGCACACACGCACCTAGTGGTAGTACTGGACATGCGACTGCTTTGTTCCTAAAAAAGAGGTAAGAGTGCTCAGTACTCCTATTCTATCAACGCGAGTCCCATCTGACAACAACGTGTGTGCTATAGCTAGCTCTTCTCCCTCGTTTCTCTCTTCTAATTCTAAACTCAGCTGACGCCCGGTGGGCGGGGTGGGGATTTTCCGATGGTCGGTTTGCTCAACTGCGGCCCCACCTCATAGTGAAAACGTTACTATTGGAATAAAAATGCCATATACTCCTATACTAATAAATCATTAAGGCCACGAGGCGATGCTGTGCTGGTTACAGGAGGCAAGAAGAAGAGATGCATCCATCAATGACGTCCACCTCGTCGACTCAGGGCACCGGCCCACCGAATGACGGCTAAGTAGCAGCGGCTTTCGTGGCCAGGTCGACGTGCTTCTGAACAATGGCGTCCGAAGATTGCAGCCGCTGGAAGAAGGCCAACGTCTTTCTATCCTCGCTGGCCTTGTAGCGGCCTATGTAGACGATTTCCTCGTAGACGTGGATGTGCAGGTCGATGGTTTCTTGCATGGCGAGGCGCTGCGCGACGAGCGCGGCCTTGTGGTGCACATTCTTCATCGCAGCCTCGAGCTTGAAAGAGTTCGTCACCATGGAGGCCGATGATGGTGGCAGGCAATGAGGAGCCTGGGCGCGCGGGCTGGAGCAGTACGGCAAGGTCATCCGCGTGCTTCTTGATGGTGGCGAACTTGCAGATGGAGTTGACCATCAAGTCCTCCATGTGATAGGCTAAGCCGGCATCGGCGAGGGCTACGACGCCGGCGGTCGCCAGCACCGTTTGGAAACGCTGCGCGGTGCGGTGCTGTAGGCCGGTGCCTTGGATGATTTGGCATAGCCGACTGCCGCTCGCGTCCATCGCCTCCACAGGTGCTTCTGGCTTCTGGTCACTTGGTCTTGGATTGGAATGAGCAGTGTTGCGCGGAGACTAAGGAGTAGATGGATTG
Source organism: Secale cereale (assembly GCA_902687465.1). Classification (NCBI taxonomy): domain Eukaryota; kingdom Viridiplantae; phylum Streptophyta; class Magnoliopsida; order Poales; family Poaceae; genus Secale; species Secale cereale. Next base: position 399,272,794 of record LR738712.1, on the reverse strand, counting down.
GAGTGGTGGGGCGCCTTTATATGAGAATCCAAACTCTGTTGCATTCACATTATGCTGGCTCTATTATGCTTCTCCAATTAATTCCCTCTGCATGTAGAGTAATTTGAGGATGCATCATTGACCGTTCAACGTCTCGGGAACTGCTACCCTCTCCCTCCTTGGCATTCAACAACCTATGGAGGCGACTACCGCTCGCGTCTATCGCGTGTCAGGAGACGTTCCCGTCGACGACGAGGTGCCTATGGTGACTTCGTAAATTTCAAGATGATACTAGTATACTCCATATTGTGCACCACGACCAAGGCCTAGAGGAAAACGAGAGAACTACTTATATTTACGGTGTAGAGTCACTCATTTTGCTTCATATGTACTCCGTCTCGGTGTAGTCTAGTCACTTGTTGAAATCTCTAGAAAGGCAAATACTCCTTTCTGGTTTACAGGGCTATACTAGCAAGTACTCCCTCCGTCCGAAAATACTTGTCATCAAAATGGATAAAAAAGATGTATCTAGAACTAATATACATCTAGATATATCCCCTTCTTTTCATTTTGATGATAAGTATTTCCGGACGGAGGGAGTACTACAATAGTGGGCTCACATAGCAATTTTGTCTCATGCAAGAACCTGGCTATATGCGTGCTCCAAGGTTCACAACTGCCACGTTCAGGTTGCACTTGGCTCTTCGCCTCTTCGAGAAGACAAACAATGATGTTACTACTACTGCTTCTACAGTATCGAATCCACTACTGCATGTCCATCCACCGCGAGCGGGAGGGATAGCATGTTGTAGTACTATAAGCAAAAGCATGTCCTCGTCTGCGAGCCACCGTGCGCATGGGCGAGGGATAAGGCGTGTAGTAGTAAAATCAAGCTTCTCCTCGTTGTACGAGTTCACATCATAGCACTGGCCCCACATGGTTGCCTCTAAACATGGCTGAAAACCCGCAGTGTACAGTACTCCATTTGCTGCAACCTCTAATATTTACCCCACCACAAATTAAAATATATATTCTTGTCTTGATCAGATGAGCGTGCAAACTAGAATCACTAGGATGACAGGTAGGCCCAGAAGATTATTTTAATCAAAAAATATAGCATGGAGCCGAAGCCGACCCCAAGAATTTTAAGCTTACAGGCACGATACATGCTATCCTAGACTACTCTACACATGAAACTGCCACATGAGCGTCCGGGCTACGCTTGGCTCTTCGCCTCTTCGGGAGTACTACTGCAGTGGAGGAGTACTAAAGTATGCTTCTGGCCATCTGACAACGATTGAACTGCTGCATGTCCACCGCGTACGGGAGGGAGAGCATGTAGCGAACAAAAGCTTCTCCTAGTCCTACCAGCCACCACGCTCATGGGTGCGGGAGGGACGCAGCTTCATTGACTTCTTGCTCCTGCCTTTGTGTCCATGACAGGTGGGCCCAACAGGTCAGTGGCCCACCTGTCATGCAGCCAAAGGTAGGTGCGGTTAAGGCGAGAGGGCGTTGTACTCCCTCCGTTTCTTTTTTGTTCGCATATAAGGTTTGGTCAAAGTCAAACATTGTAAAGTTTGACTAGCTTTACAGGAAAAGATATCAACATTCACACCATGAAATCAATAGTATGTTTTTCTATAAAGTTAGTCAAATTGTACAAAGTTTGAATTTGACAAAATCTTATCTGCAGACTAAAAAGAAACGGAGGGAGTAGTAATCAAACTTCTCGGTCTTGTACGAGTTGACGCGACACATCAAAGCACTACACTCGATATATTTCAATAATTTGCATTTACTGATGCATTAATTACAACGCATGCATGCATGCCGTGACTCTCCTTTTGATACTTGCATGTGTTGATTTAATGCACCTTGAAGTAATATGAATAGATGACAGTATTGTAATGCCCCGGCCCTAATAAAGCGAGAGATGGTTGTGCACGAGAAGGGCGAGATCATGCAGACAGAGCACGACCCGACGATGGAGCTCTCTATGGTCTCGATGGACCTCACCTTGCTCCACTGCCCCTTGTGCCTCCGCCTCTTGAAGCCTCCAGTGTGTGAGGTTCGAATACACCTCGTTCGTTCGGCTGATCGAGCAAGGTGCAGGTTTCTTGATTGATGTGTTGTTTGATTGATTTGTGCAGTGCAAGGGAGGGCACCTGGCTTGTGCGTACTGTTGCATCAAGCGCCCCGAGAACCAGCGGCAGTGAAAGAAGTGCGAGCGCGGCGGTGGCTTCGACGTGCGGAACACGGCGGTGGATGCCATCCTCTCCTCGGTGAGGGTGGAGTGCCATCATGAAGGTTGTGGGCTCTACGTCACTTACCACAAGCTCGCCGATCACCAGAGCGTGTGTCTGCTCACGCCCAGCAAATGCCCCGTGCCCGTCTACGGCTACAAAGGCCCGCCGCCGGTGCTCTCCCACCACATCGGCACCGTGCATCCCATGCCCGTGCACAGGATCCAGTACGACAAGGTGCTGCAGCTGCAAGTGCCACTGTCGGAGCCACGACTTTGCTGTTCGCGGAGGTGGACGGCCGCGAGTTTTTCTTGGTAGGCGGCGTGCTCGACATCGGCGCGCCTATCACCGTGTCGGTCATATGCATCAGAGCGGGGGCGTCTCCACTGCCGCACTACGTGGCCAAGCTGGGGGCGAACGGCCCGCCGGGGGAGCCCAAAGGCAGGACCGACGCCGTCAAGGTGGAAATGGAGGTGACAAGCAGCAGGGATCCCAGCGACGTCGCTGTGCAGGAGCTGACCTTCTTCACAATTCCGCCCAAGCTGCTGGCCGGGGCTAAGCTGGTGTCCCTCCATAGTCAGATTGACAATCTCACATCCTAAATGATTCTACAGTGCCTCGTGTTTATCTTAGTAATATGCTAATATTGGGGTAGCTCGGTTTACTTTAGCTTAAGAGATGGTGGGTTTTGGTGGCGATGCAGCAATTACCTCGACATCAGATTAGCAGTGAAAGTAATTTCGAATGGTCGAATGGATATTTTCTGTCTGTTGGATATAAAGATCCTTTGCGTAAGAAGTAACAACTTATATGGTTTCTTCGAAACGGAACAGCGATACTAGTATAATTTTTGTTGACATGCACTAATATTTTCGAAACGGACATCGGGCTGTAGCTAGAAGGGCGGTTGGGACGCGGCATCGACCCATACCGCGGTGACACCCGATTGGGACACACCGACTGTGGATTTTCTCCCTCGCCGATGTCGACCGTGTCTACGCAAAATATTGTTCCCTTCCCCCAGCTGCGGGATCAGGCCGGATATGTGACCAGCGGTGTGGCCATCGTCGTTCTGTGCTTGTGAAGAGTGCAACCCAAGCAAGCAGGCTTGTAGCTTAGGCTCCTGCTAGTGTATATATAGTGGTTTTCTTTTTCTCTCCATCTCAACCATTTTATATTGTGTACGCGTCATTGAAGAGTGAAATGATGGTTGCTTCTTCTGACTAACTTACTATGTGATTTGACTGCTCCTTTAGTGCCCCCTACACGCACTCCCCCTACGTGAATGCAACAGTCACACGTACACATGGATGCAAAAAAGCGCGCGACGCCCTAATGCATGCATGTCCGAGCACACGACGGAACACACACGGTCACGCTCAAGTGCTCAACCTACACGTGCATGCACACACATACTCAGCCAGGGTGAGCTAATGACCATATAAACACCAGAAAATGTATATATTGCGCGCAATGCACGTATTATGAAGTACACTGACCATATTTTTACAAATATACAATGACAGATAGTATATTTATCTCATTTGAAATTAAGCCATATTAACCGGAGAGGAGGCAGTATAGACTAGTATTACTTTGCTGTGTCCCGTCAACTTGCCGAACGAAGAGAAGCTTGCAGGACGGGAGAAGCTTGCACGCGGTGGCTCGCAGGACAAGGAGAAACTTTTGACTAATGCAAGCTGTCCTTTGCATAGGCGGTGGACGTGCAACAGTTAATTCGGTGTCAGATTGCCAGAAGCATACACTATACTAGTAGTACTATTATTCTTGCACTTCCCGAAGAGGCGAACAACCAAGCGCAAAGTTTACTAGTACTACTACTACTACTATAGTTTATAGAGGTATGTACTACTAAACTAGTACTAGGAACCGGATGGAGGAGCATCTGCACTCTTATTATATTTTTAAAATGTGATAAAGCAATCTTCAACACATTTGGTTCTCTTCGAGGGTTCTCGCATGTGATAATGGAAGTTGATTGCATGGAACACTCGCCACAATTCTCGCTTAATTATGGCTCATATCCTGTTACAAATAGGAGCGCTCGGTAATATTTCCTCTTTTTTTGTTATTCAGCATGTAAACAGGTCAGCAACCTTGCGGCGCATCTTTGTGCGAACCGTGCTTGTTGCACTTTGAATGTGGCCTACAGCTGGCTTGATGAAACACCTCGCTTCCTACTTCTTTTTTGCGGGGTACCTCGCTTCCTAGTGACCAGTGTCTTGGCTGATCATCCTAAGAATGCTTATATATTAATAAAGCTCTCTCATTTACCCGCAAAAAAAGATTAAGCCATATTAACCGGAAAGGAGGGAATATGGACTAGCACTACTTGTTGGTGTGTCCCGTCAACCCGCAGAACGGGGAGAAGCTTGCAAGACAAGGTGAAGCTCCCTTACGCCTTTTGACTAATGCAGCGTACCCTCGCCCAGGCGGTGGACATGCATCAGTTCATTCGGTGTCAGATTGCCAGAGGCATACACTGTAGTACCAAACATGCTGAGTATCATCATTGTTCGACTTCACGTAGAGGCGAAGAGCCAAGTGCAAGGTTTAGTAGTACGAGTAGTACTACTACTATAATCGCATGGTGGAGCCTCTGTACTCTTATTTTTCTTAATCCCTGATAAATTACACATTTATTCTAGAGAAGGGCGAAAAACGGCAGCCCAACATGTAATGATGATATTGATCAACCATGCTCGAATATATCTTGGCCTCAGGGCGACCCCGTCTGTGTGTTCTCGCTCCTCGTCTCTCTCAAGGAATGGCGGGTTGGCCATTTCGCCGTCAATTGAGATCGGTTCTCTCACACTCCAGTCCCACATGTCAGTGATATGCCAAGAGGAGGTGCGTTGACCGACTGGCCGTACGCGTACTTGGTTTTGCACCTTCATACTACTCCTCCCTCCGTCACAGTTTACAGGGCACGCTTAATTATGATGCATTTCTCTCAATGCATCTCCACCACCAGAGAGACTTTAGACGCATTTTGTTTAATGCTCAATTAATTAGGGCATGGTAACCACAATTTTCGCTCGATGTAGTACTACGGAGTGGAGTAAGTGCACGCATGTGTGTACCCGGGGTGGAAGCACTACATGCATGTGTGTACGCATTATTTCCTCTAGTAATAGGTGTCGCTCGCTAGTCGCCTTGGTCCCAGAGATTTTCTCTTTTTCTGAAGCGCGCTCTATAAACAGTGATAGATGGAGTAGTATGAGCGGATTCAAAGAAGAGCGTATTGATGGTTGCTTCTTCTGAGCAACTTACAGTGGAAAAGGTGGGGCTTATGATTTGACTGATCATTACTCACTATTAATGCGGCGCAACGACCAGTCTGAGTCTCCCATGCGGTTGTGCACTACCCCCTCGGTTCTTAAATATACTCCGGAGTATTTGTCTTTCTAGAGATTTCAACGAGTGACTACTCAAATATTTGTCTTTTTATTGATTCAAATGGACTACTACATACGGAGGAGCTACGTTTTGTGCAAAGAACTATGGAAGATCCACATGCAGCGACATGGGAAGACAGGAAGTGGAGCAAGGCCGGAGGGGATACCCGGAGGTCGTCGGGATGTAACAAGGTGAGCGGCGGTGGGCGGAATCTGCCCATACTACAGCAGCGAGCAGGTGGCATAGGCCCTACCGCGCCGGAGCTTGGTCAGAGAGAACGGCATGTACCGCAGATCGGGACGTGCTGCCTCGGCGTCGTCGAACGGAGAAATGATGCACGTCCTCCCTTTCCGCCTGCAGACGGGATGCGGCCCGATCAGCGAGCAATGGTGAGAGAGAGAGGCCACCGCAGCCTTGTGTGAGATACTCTGAAGAGAGACAAACCAGGCAGAGAGGCTCCATTGTATATAGTGGACCAGACTACCTTTTTCTCCATAAAAATCGTTTTATATTCTGCGTACGTGCCATTGAGCGGTATAACTTTATTTAAAAATAACGCTCCAACGCATCAAGTCAAACTTTGTTTCGTGCACGCGTGGTACACGACCTCCGTAGGTAAACAACCACTACACGTGTTCAAATTAGCACGTGGGCTGCCATTTCCTACAGAAAGGAGCTCCATCGGGTACCCGCGCGGGTGTGGCTGGGAACGAAGCATGAGTATGTGCACGGTGCACCTATTCTCTTCTTGTATACATACACCACCTACGTGGGGTTGTGTAAGAGAGATACAAACGTAGAGAGATATAGTGTGTCGGTTCGTGAGAGTTTTTTTGGGGGGGGGGGTCAATCAAAAAATGTAACATATGCAATGTGTATGAAATAGAGTCCTAGATATATCATATATATTGAGGGGGCGATCCACGAGAAGAGAGTGGAGGTATCATCGACTTGAGGTGTCCATAGAATCAAAGAGAGGGATGATGTGTGCGTGTGCGTGCGCGCGAGGTCGATAAACAGTGCCATCGAATTTTTGTGTGCCCACGTCAAAGATATAGAGTGGCTGGCGTACTAGAACGAGAGAGGGGACAGGTGCAGTTTGTCTCTGTGGCATGGATACCTACCTACAACGCTCGACTATCAGTGTGTGGTGGGGGGGGGAGGCCTAATTAACTATAGAGGTACAATGGCTGGTATATGTGTGGAGGAGGAGATAGGCCTACCTCATGTATTAAGGGAGATCGATCTACCTCATGTATTAAGGGAGATCGATCGGCATCCATGCATATGTGTAGGAGAGGAATAAGGTTGGGAGAGAGACAGAGCTAGAGTGTTGGAGGGGGTGTTAGTGGAGTTGCTTCTAACAAATGGTGGGATAGGCTTGCTAGACAACCGGAGGGCACGCCTGCAATATCAATAAGAGTGGGGATGGCTGCCTGTCTGTGCACGTGCCTATGAGAGACGGGTCAGGAGGCATGCACAAATGATGAGGGGGGACGGTATGTCTATGGTAAGCAGACATAACTACATAGGAAGATCAATCGTCCTTTGTCAGAGAAAGGAGAGACATAACTTGTGAGGTACGTCGATCGATGGGGGGAATAGTTAAAGTCGACCTAGGTATATGTTGGGTGATCGATCAGTATACATGCATGTGTGTGTTAGAAGGAAATGAGGCACCGGGAGAAGGATAGAGAGTTAGGGATGCATCTAGGAGGTGGTGCGACAGTCATACTATATCGAGGGGGAAGGAGTGTGTGTAGGATCGAAAGTATGTCTAGAGGGGGGGGGGTGATTAGACTACTTGTAAATATAAAAATTCTGCCTTTTGACAAAGAACAGTTTTTGGCAGATTCACAATTTTGATCAAGTCAAGCATCACCCTACACATGCAATTCTAGAGTATAGGCAGCGGAAAGTAAATTGCACATGTAGTAAAGAGAGGTGGATAAGAGCAAACGCAATTTTGGAGACGCGGTGATTTTTCCCGTGGTTCCGATAGGTGGTGCTATCGTACATCCACGTTGATGGAGACTTCAACCCACGGAGGGTAACGGCTGCGAGAGTCCACGGAGGGCTCCACCCACGAAGGGTCCACGAAGAAGCAACCTTGTCTATTCCATCATGGCCTACGCCCACGGAGGGCTAGCCTTACTCGGGGTAGATCTTCACGAAGTAGGCGATCTCCTTGCCCTTACGAACTTCTTGGTTCAACTCCACATCTCGACGACGGAGGCTCCCAAGCGACACCTAACCAATCTAGGAGGCACCACCCTCCAAAAGGTAATAGATGTTGTAGATGATGATGAACTCCTTGCTCTTGTGCTTCAAATGATAATCTCCCCAACACTCAACTCTCCTCACTGATTTGGCTGTGGTGGAAGAAAGGATTGAGTGGAAAGCAACTTGGGAAGGTTAGAGATCAAGCTTCATATGGTGGGAGTGGAGCAACTTGATCTCAACACAAGGGTAGGTAGTTCTCTTCTCAGAAATGTAAGGTAGGAGTGGTAGTTCTTTCTGATGGCTCTCTCCACGAATGAAGAGGGGGTGGAGGGGTATAAATAGCCTCCACACAAAATCCAACCGTTACACACATTTGAGCAATCTCGGTGGGACCGAAGTGGACAACTCGGTGAGACCGAAAGTTCAAATAATGTGAATGTTGGGGTTTTCGGTGGGACCGAATATACAATCTCGGTTAGTCCGATTCGTGCAATGACAAGAGCATGCCAGTTTCGGTGGGACCGACTTTATCATCTCGGTGACACCGATTTGATGACAGAAGGTTACAGAACCTTGGCAGCTCATGTTTCGGTGAGACCGAGTTCAGAATCGGAAAATCCGAGTTTACTAGGGTTTGGCTTATAGCTGAGGTGGTTCATCTCGGTGTGACTGAGTTTGGAATATCGGTGGGACCGAGATTACTTATGAGTGTATATGGCAGTGAAAGTTGCTGATAGTTTAGGAGATACATCACTAAGCACTTGAGCAACCAGATCATCATCATAACCTCATCCCCTTTTAATAGTATTGGCTTTTCCTATGGACTCAATGTGATCTTGGATCACTAAACCAAAAATGGAGTCTTGAGCTTTTGCCAATGCTTGCCTTAGCATTTTGAGGGGTCCACTTCTTCAGTCCTTGCCATACCCATATCACTGAACTTCTCTGAAATGATTCTCATGTAACTATTAGTTCAATGATATATATGTTGTTATTAATTGCCAAAACCACCCGGGGATTAGTTGCAGTTTCAATCTCCCCCTTTTTGGTAATTGATGACAACATATAGATCAAAGCTTCGACAAAGGATATAATCAATGAATAATATCGTCGCTTTGAGAAGTATGTGATAAGCAAGAGCTCCCCCTAAATTTGTGCATTATTTAAGATTTGCGTTTGAATGCAAATGCACAATCGATTAGGATCATGGGTCACTCTTCCATGTCACATACATCTTGGTGGAGCGCACAAAATGATAAGAATGAACAGCATGCACCCAATCACCAAGACATGAGTAAATAGTCATACAAGATAGGAATGGCATATGATAAGCATTAAGCACACATTAAAGCATAGTACGACCAAGCACTCATAAAGGTAGCATCAAACGGAGTATCAAGCACACTGAATGTCTCGAAAACCAAAAGTATCTCAAAGAAACCGCAAAAGAACGAAAGAGCAAAAGCGCAAAGACAACAGCACTCTCTCTCTCGAAGCCCTATGATCTATACAATTTCTCTCCCTTTGGCAACAAGTTACCAAAAGTTCGAAAAAGCATAGAGCTAAACGTCACTGTGGACTCTACTGGCGGCTCCCGTCTGGGTTGATGTCGGAGTGGATATGACAGCATCGGCGACGACTTCAGCTGATGTCTGTGCTGGAGGACTGGACACTGGAGCTGGATCTGGAGTAACTGCTGGAACTGTGGGAGGTGCTGAAGCTGTAGTCCTGGTGTCAGTCGCTGGAATAGCAGCTGATCGGGATCCTTTGGGAACTGGAGCAGTCTGTCGATGAGAATCCTGGACTAAGTCATCCTGCAACTCACGCATAAGCTCTGCCTTGTCCTGCTTTGCTTCCTCAATGTCTGCCTCGAGCTTGTTGACGGTCACTTGTACTTCAGTCAGCTTCACGTCCAGAGCGTGGATCTTCTCGTCAACAATCCTCTCTAAGCTCTCCTGAGACTGTTCAATGCTGGCCAGGCGTTGTTCAATCCTTTGAGTAGCTTCAAGAATTTGCTCTCCGAAACTCTTTGGTTTAGCTGCTGCTGCTTTGTCAGCTTTGGCTTTCTTAGCAGCTTCGATCTTGGCTTGACCTTCAACAGATGTCGGATCCTCCTCATCCATCACAACAACATTGTCTTCATGCTCTGGCTGCAGCGGTAAATGTTTTCTATCCAACAAGAATTTGCCCGTGCCAAACTTGGCATTGATAAGCATCTGAATCTGCGGGGCAAATCCACATGACCTTTTCTGGTCAGCTGCAGTCCTCTTAATGGTCTCTACCATTAAGTCCATCACCTTGAAAGGTGCTTTCTCATCAAGTATATGCAGCATGTTGATAGAATATCCTCTGATCATGCGATGATCTCCAGACTTGGGCATCAAGGTATGCCTCAAAATGGTATTAGTGGTAGCTAAACCTGCCTGGAGATGGTAGACTGAGCCGAGCTTCCATATTTCCAAATCCTCTGCTGGAATCTCTTTGTACATGTTTTTCATGGATCATGATTCTTCTTTGGAATCCCATATACATCAATATCATCTTCTCGTTGCACTGGAGCATTCAGAATTTCTGCCCATTCTTCAACAGAAGAAGAAAACCTTTGACCTTCAGTCATCCACGTAATCTTTCCATCAGGGTAGAAGTGAGCTGTGGCATAAAATTGCATTATCATCTCATCATTCCAACTGGTCAATTTCTGACCTACAAATCTGCAACACCACATGCAGTGAAACTTTCATGCACATGTGGAAAGAAATCTCTGTGCTCTTCGCTGTCAATGTACTCCCAGTCAACATATCTGGTGTCTGCGACTATGGGCTTCTTGTCCATCAGCACGGTCTCATAGAAGTCCTGCTGCTCTCTGGTGTGAAATCTGGGATCTACAACAGTTCTTCTCCTCGCGGCATATGGGTCAGTTTGTCTCCATAGCCTGAGACCTCTATCTTTCCTTGCCTTCATATCCTCAGCTTGAGGATGAGCATCATTATGGAGTGGCAGTTTTGGGCGAAGTTTCAGCAAAACTTGTCCTTCATCGTCAGACTCAGCTGGTGGCACATCATCCTTGTTCTTTTCAGACGCTGGAATGTTTCTGATGGTCCTCTTGGGCTTGGCAGCAGGCTTTGCTGGAGCTGCCCTAGCTGGAGCAGATTTCTTGGGCTTTGATGTGGCTCCAGCCTTAATGGCATCACCCATGAGCTTCTGCTTCTGAGGAGGAGGCTGGGGTGCTTCCTCATCCTCATCCTCTACTGCTGCATCTGCATGAGAATCAATATACATATCTGCTCGAGCTTCTGATACATGCACTACCCTCTTTCTCTTGGTGGTTTTCTTCACTTTGCTTGGAGCTGCCTCTCCCAAATTCAGCTTCTTAGCAACAGTTGACTGCTTGACTTTGCTGGTGCCCTTCTTAGATTGTTGACCTTGTTGCTCTTTGGCAACAACCTTCCTTTTAGGCTTGGAGGTCACCTCTTCCTCAACAACAAAATCTGAATCCTCATCATCGGAATTCTTCTCCTTTCTAGCTCTAGTGGCTGCAGGAGGCATGCCACTTGGTGTACTCCTCTCACCATCATCAGATGAGCTACTAGGATCAGGACTAGTGTCTGCCTCTGGAATGTCTGCAATGGGTGTCTCTGACCTGTTCTGACTGTCACTGGTATCTGACATGGCTGACAACCTGTGAATAGATAAGGTATAGGCAGAGAAGAAGAGTTATCACAAACTACAGAAGTTTTTGCAAAAAAAATGAGTTCAAATTCTAGTTTTAAGTTTTCACAGAAGACATTTCGGTCAGACCGAGTTTAAGTTTCGGTGAATCCGAAGTGTTAAACAGGAGCTTGGCACACCACTTTCAGTTTGATCGAAGTGGGTTTCGGTCCTGCCGAAAACACTAGGGTTTCACAAAACCTTTATTTCGGTCACACCGATTTTGCACAACTCGGATGGACCGAAGGGTGCAGTGCAATGGCCATAGGCCAAATCGGTCATACCGAAAATATAAAATCGGTCTCACCGAGATGTGTTCCGTGGAAACCTAACCCTAAAACTTTTACTCGAATCTAGTTCAAACGAACCAATCTAGTGTACAGGAGGATTTCAATCGTGGCAAGATACCAGGCAATCCAAACGTGTATTGAATCGGAGATGGGAGCACGAGTGGGATCAAAACTCACCCTAACTTGGTGGAGTTTTTCTACGGCGGCAACGGCGCGGAGGAGATGGCCGTTGACGGCGACGGAGACCTGCGGCGTGGGCGCACAGGCGACGACGGCGACGATCCGGAGACCAAGGCGACGGCAGCAAGGGATGTGGGGGCGAAACGTTTGAAGGAGGAATCAACGCGCGCGGCCCTTGGAATATATACCCCTTTGCTGTCGGTGGGACCGAGTTGTAAAACTCGGTGGCACCGAGATGGATAACTGCTAGGCAGTTATGCACTTCGGTCACGCTGAAAATCGCAACTCGGTTTCACCGAGATAAAAACCTAGATCAGTCTAAATGCTTTCGGTTCGACCAAGTTTGAGTGAGTTGGTCTGACCGAAATCAATTAGAAGGTTTTGGAGATTAGCCCTTGACGGATCGATGGCTCCGAGTGCTCCTCACCCGGAGGGTCCGAAAATGACTTGTTTAAAGTTTGTGATGTAAGCATGAATACAATTTGAGACAAGAAAGCATAGATAGCTAGGGGAGGTACTTAGGCATTCTTGTCCATCCATTTGGTCAGAAAAATCAAAACGACCAAAACAACAAATGGATGTCCTCGAATGGATAAAATCATGCATCCAACATGCTCACACAATAAGATAGCAAATGAAATATGTGTCAAACATGCACAACCAAAACTCTAGCAACTAACACACAATTTGTCGATGACTAGGTCATCTTTATATGAGTATTTTGACTTAGGATCCAAATGAGAACATTTGATCATAGGTCATACTCATCGTTGAAGCACAAGTGGGGTTACCACTTTTACATAAAGCATTGATGTGTTCACATCATTTGAAGATGCTTTAGCTCAATTTTTTTAGAGCAAAGCTCCCCCTAGATGTGAGAACCCCTTTTAAAGGGTCAAACTAACCTTGGGTTGTCGTAGAAGACTTCATGTAGATGTTGAAGATGTGGATGCTCAATGTTGATGGAGATCATCAAGAGTTGGGAGCTATCCTTTGGATTCGGGCACTTTCAATACCTACATGGGTTAGTCCCACAAGGAACAAACAAGGATATCCATGGACATAGATTGACGTTCACAATAGATGATGTCCATGAAAGCAATGATTACCTTGTCCCTTGACTTACCAACAAGAGGGTTTGTGACTCCATGAACTAGTGCACGATATGGAAGTTGATTGCACAAGTTCTTTGCCAAAATGAATGTGAGTGATGTATGTTGGCGGAGTCACCCTCTAGAACTTTCTAGTTCTTCTTCTTCGGGATCCACATCATCTTGATGGGAATCCTTGGGGTTGTAGTTGAGCTTGACGAAGTAGAACTTGACGTTTCCTTGGGAACCCACTTGACCATGGCTTGAGGTGCTTCAACGAATGCATCAATCTCCTCTTGAAGCTTGTCCTTGGCTTTTAGCTTGTGGTCTTGTGGTGGAAGGTCATCTTGAGCTTGTTCCACATTGGAAGAAGTAGGATCATACTTATCCTTTTGAGAAACAAACTGTGGAGTAGGATATTGACCTTCTTCCCACCCAACACCTTCGGCGTTGAACTTTCGCTCAAAACCAATTCCTTGATTCTTCCGGTGCCTTCCTTGCTTGCGAACAATTTCCTCAAAGTTCTTGCTTCCGGCAAGGCTCTTGTAGACACCTTTCTCTATGATCCCTTTCAATAAGCTATTCTCTTGCTCAAGTGTAACTTGGCTTGAAACATTGTTAGTGGAATCAAGAGAACTACTAGAAGCAACAACATTGGATTTAGCATGGTTATTGTTACTGCTAGAGGAAGAATTTTTCTTATGCTTGTCATGCTTAGTCTTAATGGGTGGCAAGAAATTAGACAAGAGAAGTCGTTTGGCAAGATATGAAGAACTCTTCTTTCGAAGATCGTCATTGATTGCTTTTAGAAACTCATGTTCTTGCTCTAGAGTGAGCTTCTCGAAGCGTAGCTTCTCATGAGATCTTAGGAGCTCTCTATGATCTTCTTGAGTTGTTTCATGAGCTAACTTAAGAGTGTTTAGTTCTTTAGTTAGACGCTCAATCTCCTTCATAGCATTGTCATACGACTCTTCTCGACTATAAAGACTACTAGCATTTTCATCGTTACTAGGCTCACTGGATTTATCATGCAAGAGCTCATCTTCACCAAGCAAGTCATCCTCATCACTATTGAAGTCAATGAATTCAGGGTGTGATACCTTGGGGCCTTTAGCCATGAAGCATCTTCCAATTCCCTCATTTGGTGAATCAAATAAGTCGTAGGAGTTGGAGTTGGAGGATACGAGAGCAAGACCGGCAACACCTTCATCTTGACTGTAGTCGGAGTCGGAGTGATAGCTTCCATCGGATTGATTGTCGGAGTCGGAGCCGGAGACCCATTCACCTACATGAGCTTGATGTTTTCTTCTTGTGTAGCTCCTTGATGACTTGTCTTTCCTCTCCGAATCCTTGCTTCTCCGAGAGGGTCTTCGTTCATAACGATCATCTCTACTCCTTCTCTCTTTCCGAGGTGACTCATCTCTTGAACTTCTTCTTCTTGGAGATTCTTCTCTTCTCTTGTGGGGAGCCGTACACTCATTTGAGTAGTGTCCGGGTCTTCCACAATTGTAGCAGTTTCGATCACGACTAGAAGATCTCTTTTCATCATATGATCTAGACTTTGAGCTTCTCTCTTTGCCTCTATTCTTGTAGAATTTGTTGAAGTTCTTAACCATTAGGCTTATCTCTTCATTGGAAACTAACTTGTCACTTGAGGTTGTGGGAGCATCACTTGTAGCTTTGTAAGCACCACTCGACTTGTTGTGAAGCTCTTCCTTATTCTTAAGTGTCATCTCATGAGCAACAATTCTTCCAATGACTTCGGTTGGCTTGAGAGTCTTGTAGTTTGGCATCATTTGGATCAAAGTGCACACGGTGTCATACTTTCCATCCAAAGCTCTGAGAATCTTCTTGATGATGAATCGGTCGGTCATTTCTTCGCTTCCTAAGCCGGCAATCTCATTTGTGATGAGAGCAAGCCTAGAGTACATTTCAACGACTCCTTCACCATCCTTCATCTTGAACTTGTCAAGTTGACCTTGAAGAATATCTAGCGTTGATTCCTTCACAGACTCGGTACCTTCGTGCATTTCAACCAAAGTATCCCAAATCTCTTTAGCATTCTCAAGACGGCTGATTTTGTTGAACTCCTCGGGACACAAGGCATTGAAGAGAATGTCACAAGCTTGAGCATTGTTTTGCAACATCCGCAATTCTTCCGGTGTAGCTTCGCGATCCGGAACTTTTCCTTCCTCAAAGAATTCACCTTGCATACCAACACAAATAATGCCCCATGCGGCTGGGTTATGACCAAGAATATGCATTTTCATTTTATGCTTCCAACTAGCAAAATTTGTACCATCAAAGTAAGGACCTCTACGAAAATTACCCTCACTAGACGCCATACTCTCCTAGGTTGTGAAACCAAGCTTATGGAGTCCAATGCAATGGAAACCAATACAATGGAGACCAAAGCTCTGATACCACTTGTAGGATCGAAAGTATGTCTAGAGGGGGGGGTGATTAGACTACTTGTAAATATAAAAATTCTACCTTTTGACAAAGAACAGTTTTTGGCAGATTCACAATTTTGATCAAGTCAAGCATCACCCTACACATGCAATTCTAGAGTATAGGCAGCGGAAAGTAAATTGCACATGTAGTAAAGAGAGGTGGAGAAGAGCAAACGCAATTTTGGAGACGCGGTGATTTTTCCCGTGGTTCCGATAGGTGGTGCTATCGTACATCCACGTTGATGGAGACTTCAACCCACAGAGGGTAACGGCTGCGAGAGTCCATGGAGGGCTCCACCCACGAAGGGTCCACGAAGAAGCAACCTTGTCTATTCCATCATGGCCTACGCCCACGGAGGGCTAGCCTTACTCGGGGTAGATCTTCACGAAGTAGGCGATCTCCTTGCCCTTACAAACTTCTTGGTTCAACTCCACATCTCGACGACGGAGGCTCCCAAGCGACACCTAACCAATCTAGGAGGCACCACCCTCCAAAAGGTAATAGATGTTGTAGATGATGATGAACTCCTTGCTCTTGTGCTTCAAATGATAATCTCCCCAACACTCAACTCTCCTCACTGATTTGGCTGTGGTGGAATAAAGGATTGAGTGGAAAGCAACTTGGGAAGGTTAGAGATCAAGCTTCATATGGTGGGAGTGGAGCAACTTGATCTCAACACAAGGGTAGGTAGTTCTCTTCTCAGAAATGTAAGGTAGGAGTGGTAGTTCTTTCTGATGGCTCTCTCCACGAATGAAGAGGGGGTGGAGGGGTATAAATAGCCTCCACACAAAATCCAACCGTTACACACATTTGAGCAATCTCGGCGGGACCGAAGTGGACAACTCGGTGAGACCGAAAGTTCAAATAATGTGAACGTTGGGGTTTTCGGTGGGACCGAATATACAATCTCGGTTAGTCCGATTCGTGCAATGACAAGAGCATGCCAGTTTCGGTGGGACCGACTTTATCATCTCAGTGACACCGATTTGGTGACAGAAGGTTACAGAACCTTGGCAGCTCATGTTTCGGTGAGACCGAGTTCAGAATCGGAAAATCCGAGTTTACTAGGGTTTGGCTTATAGCTGAGGTGGTTCATCTCGGTGTGACTGAGTTTGGAATATCGGTGGGACCGAGATTACTTATGAGTGTATATGGCAGTGAAAGTTGCTGATAGTTTAGGAGATACATCACTAAGCACTTGAGCAACCAGATCATCATCATAACCTCATCCCTTTTTAATAGTATTGGCTTTTCCTATGGACTCAATGTGATCTTGGATCACTAAACCAAAAATGGAGTCTTGAGCTTTTGCCAATGCTTGCCTTAGCATTTTGAGGGGTCCACTTCTTCAGTCCTTGCCATACCCATATCACTGAACTTCTCTGAAATGATTCTCAAGTAACTATTAGTTCAATGATATATATGTTGTTATTAATTGCCAAAACCACCCGGGGATTAGTTGCACTTTCAGTGTGCGAGTACAAGATCGATGAAAATAGTGGTGGGAGTGTGGCATGGATGGTGATAATTGAAGAGGGGAAGCTTGTGTTTGTGCTAGGAACACCTGGCTAGAGAGGCATATCGATCGATGTGTGCCGTAAAGAAGGAGCTGGGGGCCTACACGAATTTGCGCGATGGAGCTAGAGAATGCCGAGGGAGGGTGAGAGGGATGCGGGTGTGTGCATGCACGAGAGAAAGTTAGCGCTAGCTAGCTACAAAGATAATAGGATTGTGTGGGTTTAAAAGACGAACAGAGATCATACTTCATTATAAAAAGCAAATTCGGATATTTGAAGAATTTCTCATAGTGTTTTAAACCGACGCATGTGTGAATATATATAACGATGATACACATGGTGTGGTTATGAACATGTTATACTACATATAACGCTTTTTATCTCTACTCTTATAAAAGAACGGAGTTGTTGATGATGGTGTGTGTGCCATCCTGCAATATAGGCCGTCTGATTTATATCTGACAGATATGAAGGAAACTATGGCAATTTTTAAATCATGCCTCCCCTTGATAGCCACACCCCTCTCCATATTTGCAAATTATGCCTCCCCTTGATCCAGTTGATGTTCTGTGGAACGCATGGGCATCTTGCTAGTACTACATATAATATATAGAACATTGATCATAATTTGGGCTAATGTGTGGCTTTTGCAGCTCAGGTCTAAATACTTGTCATAATGTAGGGGGCGGGGCACTATACTATGTGTGATAGACACGGTGTACACGTATGGAACATGGTTTAGATTATGAATATATAGTTAGTACATCAAATGTACTATTATTTGGAATCAACATCAAGTGTATTCAAAAAATAGAATTCGAGTTCATGTAGTACACATAGTTCATAGCTATCTCTATAGTAATCATGTGGCGTGTTATTAAGGTAATACGCGGATGATGGTTGAAGTTGGCAACAATCATGGTTGTAAATTGTTATTGAAATAGAGAAACGAATTCAAATTCAGTTCGAATTGCAGCGGTAGTATAGACATTTGGAATACACTAAAATGTTGGTATGAGTAGGTTACATGCATTATACAGCAAGCGAAAAAATTTAATTGGACATAACATGGATTCATACTACCGAATAGCATTTAATTGCACTAAATTGTTGGTATGAGTAGCTTTAAATAACATTTTTATAGTAAAACGGGGCAAGACACTCTCTTTGTGTGGTGTGAATAGTTTTATTTTTTTCGTTTTCTTATTGGTTGAGGGAAGTGTGAATTGATTTGGTCCGTACAAGTACAATATTACACGTTAGGCTTGTCCCTAAAATTCAACCCGCGTCTTGTTATATCCCGAAAATTCAGATATCATGCTCCCAAAACTAGCGCCTTCACAACCCGCGCCTTGCTATCCCGAAATTACAATGCACGCCAAAACTCCCTCGAGCTGCCAAATCCCGACACGCGAAATCCCACTTCTAACCCTGAGCCGAAAGGGCCGCTAGTTCAAATCGGTGGGGAGTACTTTTGTAACACACCCTACATTTTGGACAAGCGCGTCTCCGTCTCCTCCTTTTGCCATTCGAAATCCCAGGCCGCCATAACTTCCCCGCTCTAGCCGCAAAACCCCACCCTCCTTCGCCCGCCACCTCACCGCTGCCCAGCCGGAGCCTCTTCCCCTACGACGTCGTCCACCGCAACAGTTCGACGTCCCTCGTCCACCTCCCTGGATGAGGATCCGTCGTCCATCTCATCGTCCCGCCGGTTCAGCCGCCGATCCTCCACCTCCAAGGAGCTGCTCCGACGATCGCCTCGTCTATCGCGGCTTCTCCATCCCCATAGCGCCGCCTTAACCTGCTCCACCGGAACCGCATCATTCTCACCGAATCCTCGGACAAAGCCGAGGCCTACTCGGCGCCACCAAAGAGGTCATACACTCATCGCATCGCACCTTCTCCTTAGCTCGACCTCCCAGTGCCGACGGTGATCCATCCCGCACCCCCATGGAGCGGCTACCTTGAAGCCGACACCGCGGGCGACATCTCCACGGCGGCTCTCCCTCAGTGCAAGGCCCCTTCGGCGGCGGCGTCCATACCAGCCGGATCTGCTACTGCTGCTGCTCTAGCTCTCGCTCGCTCCCGCTGCTCCGGCTCTGTCTCTAGCTCGATCGCTCGCTCGCCCAGCTGCTGCCGCTCTGGCTCTCGCTCGCTCGCTCGCGCTACTGCTGCTCCGGCTCTCGCTCGATCACTCGCTCGCCCAGCTGCTGCTGCTTCGGCTCTCGCTCGCTTGCTCGCGCTGCTGTCGCTGCTATCCCCCTCGCTCGTGCTGCTGCTTTGCTCCGATTTAGCTACACTTCAGTCAACTGAATCGACTTTTGGGTCAGTCGATTTTCAGGGGGAGGGGCTCTCCGGAGTTAAGGAAGTACCACCCGTAGCGAGGACTGGGGCTCGCCGGAGAGGTACCCCACTATCTATTTTAGGGTTCATGGTGGGGGTTGGGGCCTATAGGGCTGGCCGGGGCGGCGGTGGACATGCGGTGGGCAGTTGTTTCAGGGTGGCGAGGCGGCGCTGGGGCCGGCAGTTCGGACGGTGGTGGCTGGCGGCTCAGGGGGTGCAGGTTGAAGATGAACTGCAGGCCCTCCCTAAACTACATGTCAAGTGCCTCTCTGCTACCATTGCGTTCAGTTTCGACAGTAACATTCAGATTCCAAAGTAAATTTCAGTTTTGACAGTTAAGTTCAGAGTCAACAGTTTTTACCTCATTTGTTGTAGTCAGGTGGTTTTTGGTGATGTAAATTTTACATCTATTTTAAATCATCTATAGGAGATGCTATTAGAATCTCACTTGAGATTGACGATGTCTGTCTTGTGCTACTTCAGCCTTGACGTCTTACGGCTCACCAGGGCTGCTCCAACGAAAGAACGATCCATCACAACAGAGCAGTGCCCTCGACACCGTCTACAGAGTCCTAAGATCTTCCTCCACACCTCCGACAGCCACCTCTGCCTCAATTCCTTCAGCGACCAACCCAATGATGCTGAGGTCGACACGGCTACGACAAAGAGGTTGTACACTTGTTGCATCAGTTATTACTATACATTCATTTCGATCCATTAGGGCTATTTTGGTTCAACGGAAAAACATAGCAATAGGGAATTTTCCAATGGCACTCTACTATTCAATTATTCATGCATTTTGTTGAAAGGAATGAAGCGAAACATCCACCTTGACCTACTTATCAAAATCCTATGAACAAAAACAAGACCGAGTGCATTAGTGGCAGAATAACATTCTAACTGTACACGCTTTCATATTGTTTCAGTTTATTTTGGCCATGTTTCTTTGCATTCCTCTTGTCACATCCCCACTTTCACCTTGCCCTAGGATAGCATTTGCATGTTGCATCATGTTTCAATTTCTCAGAAACTGGAAATGGGGATGTTCAAACCCTAGCACTAAATGAATTCAACTAGGGTCAAATTAAAATCTTTTTCAATGAACCCAAAATGCCCTTTGGAAAAGTTCATCATTTTTGGATTGATTACAAACCTCTGCCAAAAATGTTGCACATATTTCTAGGACCATTCTGGATTTTTGGATTAAATCATACCATATTTGCATTTGGGCATTTAAATTTTATATATTATTTTAACTGCTCAAATAATCATAAACTAAAATGTTTACTGTTGGTTTTATTCTAAACAGTAGTCATGCTTAGTTTCATGATTTTTGGTAATGCTCTGGCATTTTTAATAAAGCAAAACAAAAACAGAAAATAGAAAATAGAAAACAGTAATATAAATAGAAAGCAGAGAGGGAGAGTTTTACATGTGCAGCCCACCTGGCGGCCCAAGTCGCCAGCCCAGCCCACCAGCCGCCGCACCGTCTT
Organism: Secale cereale; assembly: GCA_902687465.1. Classification (NCBI taxonomy): domain Eukaryota; kingdom Viridiplantae; phylum Streptophyta; class Magnoliopsida; order Poales; family Poaceae; genus Secale; species Secale cereale. The sequence continues at coordinate 399,251,853 of LR738712.1, read as the reverse complement.
CAACCTCCTGCCAGTAGGCAGGAGGGCGTGTGCCCGCGGCGCGCCAGCACGCGCACGGCCACCGACGGCCACCTCCTGCTTGCCGCTTCGCCCTGGACGTCTCTGGCGTCTCCACGCACCCCCCCGGACCCCTCTCACTCCCCCCTGATCTCTTCTCCCTCTTCTCTGGTCCTCTCTCCCGCACCACCAAAAACGCCCGTCGCCGCCGTTCGCCGTTGTCGCGGCCACAGCCTCCCCCTCGTCCCCTCGACGTGTCTACGAGCTCCACCACGGACCCGTGAATCTACACGCCCACGCACGCGAGCTCGGGAGCCTCTTAGCGTCTTCCCCGACCTCGTCTTGAAGCTCCGGCCGCCGGAGATTCCCCTCGACGCCCTGCTCTGCTCCGAGCCTCCCCCGAGCCCACGTCGACGCCTCTGCACCCACCGTGAGCTCCGCCGTCGTTTTCCCCTACTCCCCGAGCTCGTCTATACCTCTAGCCGCAGTAGCCGCCGCACCCGTGAGCTCCCCGCCGCCGGTGATGTCGCCGCCCTCGTTCTAGCCCCCGCCGCTCGTGTCCGAGCTTACCTCTGCACTCAGTGCACTCCCGCGCATCGATTGAGGCCACCGGTAGCCCCTCTCGTGCGCTGCAACGCTGTTTTCACCGCAGCCAGAACTCCGGTGCCGCCGCGAGCTCCGTTCCGACGAGCTCCGCCGTCCCCGTGTCCTCCCGTTGCCTCCATTAGATGCGCGAGCTCCCCAGCTACGCGTAGCACCAAGCCGCCGTCCAAATGGTCGCCGGAGGGCGTTTTCCGAGCCCCTCCGTCGTGCCTGTCGCCGCCGGCGACTAACCGCCGGTCGGTTTGACCTGTTTGACCACCAACGGACGCCCCTCGGGTCAATGACAAGTGGGGCCGCCCTGTTAATTAACCTAGTTCAGTATTAATTATTAGGTTAGTTAGTTAGTCACTGACGTGTGGGCCCCGCCCTGTCTAAGTTTAGTTTAGAATTTAATTAGTGCTAATTAACCCTGTTAATTAGCAGAGTCACTGACGTGTGGACCCCACACGTCAGGTTTGACCTGGACCAGCCTCTCTTGACTGCTGACATCACAGTGACGTCATGCTGACGCAATAAGTGTTTTCTGGAATTTTAAATAAATCAGAAATGATTTATTTATTTCAGAAAATATCTAAAACTTCTAAAAATCATATAAAATCAACCGTAGCTCAGATGAAAATAATTTATATATGAAAAATGATCAGAAAAATCCAAGGAATCTGTTTATGGCATTTTCATGCATGTTTGAACAAGTTAAACCTGCTGATCAGGTCAAATCAATTAAATGGCATTTAAATAATCACATATGGAGTTTGAATTTGAATCTTGGGTTCAAACCAACTTCATTCAATTGTGTTGCTAGTTGCACTAGCTCAATCAACAGCATATTGCCATGTCATGATCATGCATCATATTGTGGCATTGCATTGATTGTGTTCTCTCTTGTTTGCCGGTGTTTGTCCCCTCTCAGTAGACGACGTTCCGACGACGAGTTCGATGACACCGATGAAGACTCATTGATCTCTTCAGAAATGCCAGGCAAGCAAAACCCCATTGAGCATTCCGATTAAATCCCACTCTCTAGATCTTGCTCTCTTTTAATGCATTAGGACAACAACGCTTCAACTGTTACCTGCTGCGGTAGTTGAACCCCTTTCCACTGCATGACCTGTCATTGCCACAGTAAATAGTTGAAACCCACTAGTATGAGTAGGAGTTGTTTGAGCCATGTTGTGCCTACTCTTTCATGCTTTCTGGTTATGCCTGCTATTGCTTAGAGTTGTGTCAGGTCTGATTCATCGGGGATGAATTGGAATGTGATGAACATGTCCTACTGTGTGTGAGCTAAGTGTGTGAACACGATTTGGTAAAGGTAGCGATGAGAGGCCATGTAGGAGTACATGGCGGGTTGTCTCATTGAAACCGTCCTCAGGAACTGAGTTCTGTGTTGGTTGATCCATGAAACAGCTACTACCACACATTGGGCCCTGAAATATGACCCCGCTCGACTTATTGACTGCCCTTGTTCTCTGTCCAGGAGTTGCAACTAGTTTCTGGTGTTTGTAGTTTACTGGAGGTCGTGCGCAGTGCTGACCCTCGGGGTGGGCTGTGACACGGCAGGTACGTGTCACGGTGTACCGGTCGCCCGTTTGGTGACGCGGGAACCCTGTACACATCGTTTGGGGCCGTGAGCGACACCCCGGCCGGATCTCCCCACGGATGGAACCCAAATAGGCGATAAACCTGGACGAGAGACTTGAGTGGTTGGTTAGGTCGTGGTCTACACCCACGTTGGCTTTCGCTTGAAGTCTGCCGAGCACATGTCGTCTGTAGACGCTAAGTGGTGGAAACATGTGTGAACAAGTACACCCCTGCAGGGTTATATATATAATCTATTCGAATAGCCGTGTCCGCGGAAATGGACTTCTGGGTTGCCTATTACAGTTCATAGACAAGTGAAAGTGGATACTCTAAAACACACAAGATAAGCGTGAGTGCTATGGATGGCCTTCTCGTACGGAGTCGAGAGCGGATCCATAGTGGTGTATTGATTGATGAATATGTAGACTCGTGTGCGCCACCTCAAAAGAGTTACTTGCAGTCGTAGTTTAGGATAGCCACCGAGTCAAAGCTGGCTTGCTGCGGTCAAACACCACCACCCCTTTGTTGATACTAATGCATATGTAGCTAGATCTGATGTAAGTCTTGCTGAGTACCTTTGTACTCACGTTTGCTTAATTTATGTTTTTGCAGAGAGACCTCAGTCTCGCTAGTGGTTCCGCGTGGACTTCGACGTCTAGCTTGTTACCTCAGCTACGATCTTGTAGCCTTGTAGGATCTTGTAGATAGTCAGGCTTTCCAGCCTTTTTCATTTGTAGTTGTCTGTACCCAGACATGTTATGCTTCCGTTGCCTGTATGCTCTGTATGTTGGGTCATGTGACCTCTGTTTGTAATAAATGCTATGATGGCTCTTCTGGGCCTTTATCTATATGAGTTGTTGAGTTGTGTTGTGATGCCATGTTGTACAGCACATACTTGCATGTTATGCGTACGTGTAATGTGTATTGTTATGTGTGCGATCCGACACCTAGTTTTTTACCCTTGGTAGCCTATCTTATAGGGAAATGTCTCCTAGTGCTTCCACTGAGCCTTGGTAGCTTGCTACTGCTCCGGAACACTTAGGCTGGCCGGCATGTGTCCTTCTTCGTTCCTGTGTCTGTCCCTTAGGGGAAATGTCACGCGTTGTTCCTTTAAGTCCTTGTAGCTTGCTACGACTTGGGTTCTTACGTTGATGACCGACACGTTCGTTGCTGGGTCATGTATGCCTGTCTCTGTAATTTAGTGCCACTTTTGGTTTATAACTAGTCATGTCGGCCCGGGTTCTCTATCATATGGATGCTAGCGATACTATCATATACGTGTGCCAAAATGCGCAAACGGTCCCGGGCCAGGTAAGGTGGCACCCGGGGGAATACCGTGCGTGAGGCCGCAAAGTGATATGGTGTGTTACAGGCTAGACCTGTGTGACTTAGGATCGGGGTCCTGACAGCTTTGGTATCAGAGCCTGACTACCTGTAGGATTTGTAAGCCAAACTGGTCGAAGTCGTGTCAAGAAATTCTTTAGTTATAAAAAGGAATTGATTGTGGAAGGGAACGTAAGGCTCTTATTACTCCTTTACCCCCTGACCTTATGATCTGAGTCACCTTCTTCTTTCAACGGGGATTAAGAAACTAGGATTCTCATTCTATTTATCAGGATCTCGTTATTGTGGATTCAACCCTCAGTTTAGTTTCTACTACTTCTGTTGCTCAACTGTTTGTCTCAGAACCTTGACATGATAATGTTAAGTGGTTATGCTACCCTTTTGCTTGGATCTCAAAAGTATTTTCAAGCAATTACAGCCGTTATGCTGTCCGAGTCATCCCAGGTTTCTAAATAGTCTGATGCATTTGCAAACCTTTCCTCCCTGTTTCCGATGTCCTTTTAGGCCAGATTAATCACACTAGTCAGTGTGTTGAGGTACTCTGTTACCTCGACATATATGTTGGACTTATTATTATGACCCTAGGTGTCTTAGAAGATCACCTAGTAATGCAACAATACTTTGTATCCTCAGTATGATGATTCTGTCCATTACTCTCGAAAGCATCCAGTGATGCCATTTAGTTAGTAGGCATTCTACTCCTGGGTTCTTGAACCCAAGATTCTTTCTACCTACCTCATGTTGGTAGTATTTGCTCGTCCCTTTAGGATATTAGTAACCTTGTGATAGTCCTCGTGGTCCGTGGTATATCCTTCTTCCAAATACCATGAACCATCCTTGGCAGAAGTTCTACTGAACCAAAAGATCACAACCAGAGTGCTCCTGAGTAGTACTCCATTCATATTGTGACTCTGCCAATTCTATTATCTGCATGGGTTATCCGGAAGAAATATGTTGAACTCATTCGACATGTTAATCTATGCATCCACAACTCAGAAGTTATATGTTCCTCGAGTTGTCCCCCTTAGTTATATTCCGATCCTCGTCTATCAATTGATAGTCAGGAGTAGTCGTGCACCTGTGTTCATCGATGCCTTTTACTCTTGTGGTCCGTCAAGCCATTCTATTCCGGAATGACTAGGGAAACAAAATCCAGTACCTTATCCATATCCAGGATTGGGTCAAAGAAATTGTACCTCGCAGATGGAGAATGTTAATCCAGCTTCTAATCTGTTCTATCTTGGAATATTACCATCTTTAGGTCAAGAATGTCATGAGAATTGCACTATCTCTTATGAACTCTTGATACAGTAATACTTCTCACCATCGTCGTTCATTCCTCGGTCTCCGCGTTGTTATAACCGGAATACCGACAAGTGAAATGTGATGTGGGAAATCAATACTCCAAGCAACTTCGTTGCTTGGTAGCAAATGGACGATAATCTCATTCTTAGTGTGTTGGTTACCGAATCACCATCCTAAGATTGATCGTGATACCTAGTCCACTTTCCTGGTGCACTCCTTGATTGATGAGTTAGGATTTTGTTAAGTCCTTGCTCATTTGATCATATCGTCTTGCCTTGAAAAGCAAGATTGTTCTCGAGCTTAGTAACATATCGGTGGTTCGTGATTTTCCGAATATCTTCTCGGAAGTATTACCAGGTTGTCACCTGACCGCTATGTTGAGTTCGTGATCAAGCTGGTTTCTCTCTAAACCACCCTTTCTCCAAGAATCTGTGTTGGATACCATGAATTAGTTGGTTAAGCTAAACAACAACTTGGAGAGTTGGAAGATAAGAGCTTGCCTGACTTAGTTCCTTCCAAGGGATATCTTGTGTGTGTGTGTTGAAGAAAGATGATATCTTGATCGGTTGATCCTTGTGATCAATTGTTGGATCTATTGTCCTGTTCATACTTTGATTTGAGTATGGGTTATCATCAAATCAAATCAGAACCAATGATATTCATAATATTGTCTTACCCGTGGTTGATCCCTCGAGCATACACCATTCTATCTCCTGGGTCTGACCATTACTATCACTTGTTCACTTAATTATGGAATTCCATCTCCATGGAAACCTGGATGAATTGTTGATGAGCCCATCAGCAACACAACTATCTTCTCCATGATTTTGTAGGACATTAAGCTAGTGTTGGAAACTTTGTAAGCATTGCCTTCGTGTCCCGTTCATGAGGTATATGTTGGATGAGAGAAGAGATTTTCCCAAATTCATGTGTAATTGATGTAAGTTGCCACCGTGAGTTCGAGAAAGTTGTTTTGCTTCCTATGGAATCATCCCAAGTCAGTCATGCATACGTGCGAAGTATTCTGTGATTTGTTTAAGGATAAGAAGTTCAAATGCTATTCCCGAAGGGCCCGGACGGACATGCACAAGACTTCGTTATCCTCAATGATGATTCCTAACCTGAACCTCGGTAGTATTTTATCATAAGACTACTATGTGGTCATGCTTGTCTGGGACAACGTGTTCACCTGTACGTAGCAGAACCAGCTCATGTTTTGGAGCTGCTATCGTAGTTCATTCCTGAGAATCTCGCAACGCCGTCTCGTCGATTTGTGTTTCAAACTTTCATCTTTCTTCTAGACTCGATAAGTGTGGAATATCCTGACACCAACCAGAACTGAATCTCAGGCAGATATGATGGTTGGAACATTTCCCAAGAACTATAATATTGGTCTCTCGATAACCGGTAAAGTGGATGCCGTGACCAACACACCCAGCCGGAAGACCTGTCGTTGTAGAATCTTGATTGAAGAAGTTGGCCACCTCCCCATAAGGACTTCGTAGGATTTACTCCCTAGTTGTTCCTTATGGATTTTTGTGCTCCTGAAGTCCGACCTTTTACTTGACGTTCTAGGTACCAAACCATTTCAATAAATGGGTTGCTCTAGCACATCAAGGAGAACATTAGAAGCGGAGTGCTAAATGTCTCTCGGTTGATCATCCAGATTTCGTCCCCTTGGCCTCGCCAAGGTGAAATCCGAGAACGTGTTATCTTCCTTTGCATCTGCATCATCCATCATTACTCATCATGGCAGTATGTGATGTTGCCAGGATCCTTGACACGGATATTGGTAAAACCTTGATGAATATGGGAATGCTCAAGTTCTTGAGAGCACGCACAAGCACTAGGTGTTATCCTCGACACTAACCGGGATTGCTCCCAGTGTTCTTGGTTATAGTATAACCCCTCAAGAGTAGATTTACTCTCTACTGTTGGGATTCACCCCAGTTACCAGAATCATTCCCAGCATTTGCATTTTGTTCCCAGCTTGCACCGCCAATGTGCCAATTTTCCATGGGTTGCCATTCCCAGCATCTGCTGTTCAGGATTATCTTCAAAAGTGGTCCTACCATGGGTCCCACTCATCTCCGGTGATAACCAAAATCATCCCTTGTGTTGTCTTTTACAAGGTAGTCCACATCATCCATTTTGGCCCGAGAATGTCATTCCTTCGGGCTCCGTCAAACGATCGATTGTGTTTGCCTTCGGCTGGTATAGGGAATTTCAATGATCTCTATATCAAAAGTAATCCTTTTTGCCACTTAGGGGAATAATTCTACGAGTCACCTTCTCTAAGGTGCCCCGTCTGGTGACCTCGATCACCCTCTTCTTAGGAGTGGAATTATTGCCACTAGTGAACCTTCATCGTTTATTTCACTCCATTCCCCTGGAGGTGTACTCCGTGTCTCAGCTCAAGAGATGTCTCAACGTCTCACTCCATGAGTTGATCTTGAGTTGCTCGATCTTTCAGAAGATCAATTTTGTAGAGTTTCTATCATCGTCACCGTTTGGACAAAGCTCTCGAAAGCAAGGATGCCGGGATCAACATGATGCTAGCAATCAACATTCATATGAAGGGCACTTGGATCATGAAGTTTGTGTTAGTTAGTGTCCCCTCTGATTTCTTATCTCACGTCCTGAATCTCGGGACGAGATTCTTGTTTAGTAGGGGTGAGTTGTCACATCCCCACTTTCACCTTGCCCTAGGATAGCATTTGCATGTTGCATCATGTTTCAATTTCTCAGAAACTGGAAATGGGGATGTTCAAACCCTAGCACTAAATGAATTCAACTAGGGTCAAATTAAAATGTTTTTCAATGAACCCAAAATGCCCTTTGGAAAAGTTCATCATTTTTGGATTGATTACAAACCTCTGCCAAAAATGTTGCACATATTTCTAGGACCATTCTGGATTTTTGGATTAAATCATACCATATTTGCATTTGGGCATTTAAATTTTCTATATTATTTTAAATGCTCAAATAATCATAAACTAAAATGTTTACTGTTGGTTTTATTCTAAACAGTAGTCATGCTTAGTTTCATGATTTTTGGTAATGCTTTGGCATTTTTAATAAAGCAAAACAAAAACAGAAAATAGAAAACAGAAAACAGTAATATAAATAGAAAGCAGAGATGGAGAGTTTTACCTGTGCAGCCCACCTGGCGGCCCAAGTGGCCGACCCAGCCCACCAGCCGCCGCACCGTCTTCAATCTCCTGCCAGTAGGCAGGAGGGCGTGTGCCCGCGGCGCGCCAGCACGCGCACGGCCACCGACGGCCACCTCCTGCTTGCCGCTTCGCCCTGGACGTCTCTGGCGTGTCCACGCACCCCCCTGGACCCCTCTCACTCCCCTCGATCTCTTCTCCCTCTTCTCTGGTCCTCTCCCCCGCACCACCGAAAACGCCTGTCGCCGCCGTTCGCCGTTGTCGCGGCCACAGCCTCCCCCTCGTCCCCTCGGCGTGTCTACGAGCTCCACCACGGACCCGTGAATCTACACGCCCACGCACGCGAGCTCGGGAGCCTCTTAGCGTCTTCCCTGACCTCGTCTTGAAGCTCCGGCCGTCGAAGATCCCCCTCGACGCCCTGCTCTGCTCCGAGCCTCCCCCGAGCCCATGTCGACGCCTCTGCACCCACCGTGAGCTCCGCCGTCATTTTCCCCTACTCCCCGAGCTCGTCTATACTAGCCGCAGTAGCCGCCGCACCCGTGAGCTCCCCGCCGCCGGTGATGTCGCCACCGTCGTTCTAGCCTCCGCCGCTCGTGTCCGAGCTTACCTCTGCACTCAGTGCACTCCCGCGCATCGATTGAGGCCACCGGTAGCCCCTGCCGTGCGCTGCAACGCTGTTTTCACCACAGCCAGAACTCCGGCGCTGCCGCGAGCTCCGTTCCGACGAGCTCCGCCGTCCCCGTGTCCTCCCGTTGCCTCCATTAGATGCGCGAGCTCCCCAGCTACCCGTAGCAGCAAGCCGCCGTCCAAATGGTCGCCGGAGGGCGTTTTCCGAGCCCCTTCGTCGTGCCTGTCGCCGCCGGCGGCTAACCGCCGGTCGGTTTCACCTGTTTGACCACCAACGGCCACCCCTCGGGTCAATGACAAGTGGGGCCGCCCTGTTAATTAACCTAGTTTAGTATTAATTATTAGGTTAGTTAGTTAGTCACTAACGTGTGGGCCCTGCCCTGTCTAAGTTTAGTTTAGAATTTAATTAGTGTTAATTAACCCTGTTAATTAGCAGAGTCACTGACGTGTGGACCCCACACGCCAGGTTTGACCTGGACCAGCCTCTGTTGACTGCTAACATCACAGTGACGTCATGCTGACGCAATAAGTGTTTTCTGGAATTTTAAATAAATCAGAAATGATTTATTTATTTCAGAAAATAGCTAAAACTTCTAAAAATCATATAAAATCAACCGTAGCTCAGATGAAAATAATTTATATATGAAAAATGATCAGAAAAATCCAAGGAATCTGTTTATGACATTGTCATGCATGTTTGAACAAGTTAAACCTGCTGATCAGGTCAAATCAATTAAATGGCATTTAAATAATCACATATGGAGTTTGAATTTGAATCTTGGGTTCAAACCAACTTCATTTAATTGTGTTGCTAGTTGCATTAGCTCAATCAACAGCATATTGCCATGTCATGATCATGCATCATATTGTCGCATTGCATTGATTGTGTTCTCTCTTGTTTGCCGGTGTTTGTCCCCTCTCAGTAGACGACGTTCCGACGATGAGTTCGATGACACCGATGAAGACTCATTGATCTCTTCAGAAATGCCAGGCAAGCAAAATCCCATTGAGCATTTCGATACAATCCCACTCTCTATCTCTTGCTCTCTTTTAATGCATTAGGACAACAACACTTCAACTGTTACCTGCTGCGGTAGTTGAACCCCTTTCCACTGCATGACCTGTCATTACCACAGTAAATAGTTGAAACCCACTAGTATGAGTAGGAGTTGTTTGATCCATGTTGTGCCTACTCTTTCATGCTTTCTGGTTATGCCTGCTATTACTTAGAGTTGTGTCAGGTCTGATTCATCGGGGATGAATTGGAATGTGATGAACATGTCCTACTGTGTGTGAGCTAAGTGTGTGAACACGATTTGGTAAAGGTAGCGATGAGAGGCCATGTAGGAGTACATGGCGGGTTGTCTCATTGAAACCGTCCTCAGGAACTGAGTTCTGTGTTGGTTGATCCATGAAACAGCTACTACCACACATTGGGCCCTGAAATATGACCCCACTCGACTTATTGACTGCCCTTGTTCTCTGTCCAGGAGTTGCAACTAGTTTCTGGTGTTTGTAGTTTACTGGAGGTCGTGCGCAGTGCTGACCCTCGGGGTGGGCTGTGACACGGCAGGTACGTGGCACGGTGTACCGGTCGCCCGTTTGGTGACGCGGGAACCCTGTACACATCGTTTGGGGCCGTGAGCGACACCCCGGCCGGATCTCCCCATGGATGGAACCCAAATAGGCGATAAACCTGGACGAGAGAATTGGGTGGTTGGTTAGGTCGTGGTCTACACCCACGTTGGCTTTCGCTTGAAGTCTGTCGAGAACATGTCGTGTGCAGACGCTAAGTGGTGGAAACATGTGTGAAGAAGTACACCCCTGCAGGGTTATATATATAATCTATTCGAATAGCCGTGTCAGCGGAAATGGACTTCTGGGTTGCCTATTACAGTTCATAGACAAGTGAAAGTGGATACTCTAAAACACGCAAGATAAGCGTGATTGCTATGGATGGCCTTCTCATAGGGAGTCGAGAGCGGATCCATAGTGGTGTATTGATTGGTGAATATGTGGACTCGTGTGCGCCACCTCAAAAGAGTTACTTGCAGTCGTAGTTTAGGATATCCACCGAGTCAAAGCTGGCTTGTTGCGGTCAAACACCACCACCCCTTTGTTGATACTGATGCATATGTAGCTAGTTCTGATGTAAGTCTTGCTGAGTACCTTTGTACTCACGTTTGCTTAATTTATGTTTTTGCAGATAGTCAGGCTTTCCAGCCTTTTTCATTTGTAGTTGTCTGTACCCAGACATGTTATGCTTCAGTTGCCTGTATGCTCTGTATGTTGGGTCATGTGACCTCTGTTTGTAATAAATGCTATGATGGCTCTTCTGGGCCTTTATCTATGTGAGTTGTTGAGTTGTGTTGTGATGCCATGTTGTACAGCACATACTTGCATGTTATGCGTACGTGTAATGTGTATTGTTATGTGTGGGATCCGACACCTAGTTGTTTACCCTTGATAGCCTATCATACAGGGAAATGTCTCCTAGTGCTTCCACTGAGCCTTGGTAGCTTTCTACTGCTCCGGAACACTTAGGCTGGCCGGCATGTGTCCTTCTTCGTTCCTGTGTCTGTCCCTTAGGGGAAATGTCACGCGTTGTTCCTTTAAGTCCTTGTAGCTTGCTACGACTTGGGTTCATACGTTGATGACCGACATGTTCGTTGCTGGGTCATGTATGTCTGTCTCTGTAATTTAGTGCCACTTTTGGTTTATAACTAGTCATGTCGGCCAGGGTTCTCTGTCATATGGATGCTAGCGACACTATCATATACTTGTGCCAAAATGCGCAAACGGTCCCGGGCCAGGTAAGGTGGCACCCGGGGGAATACCGTGCGTGAGGCCGCAAAGTGATATGGTGTGTTACAGGCTAGACCTGTGTGACTTATGATCGGGGTCCTGACACCTCTACTCTTCCAATTCCCGTAATCCAAACACCCAAGTTGACAGAAATCCCGTGTTTACAAATGCTCTGTTTACCATGTGCATTCCTATCCTATCACAGTGTTTTTCCTATCCTTGCGTTTTTAGAATCATGCAAGCCAAATGAGCCCTTACAGAATTACTTCAGTTACATGTAGGTGTCGAAGGGAACTTTGTGTTGTTTGTCCTGCTACTGCCGCGACGTCGTCCATCTCACCTGAGGTGCTCCATCGACAAAAACATCCACCAAACCAGACATCACGAATCCTGACCGTCTTTCGCCGCCTCAGATCTCCTTCCCTGCCGCCGGCACCCACCACAATGGCATCACCATCATCGACTCAGCAGATGAATCCGAGGAGTACACGGGTCCACAAGAGAGGTCGCACTCTTTTGATTCTGCTTATGTTATGTATTGCTTAAAATTACCTGCTACTTTATCGTCCTGTTCACCTCTTGGACTCCAAGTCATGTCCAAATTAGTTGTGGGGCACATATCGAGGAGGCAATGTATAGTATCTCTATCTAATATGTGGTTCACCTAGGGTATGCCTATTTTGTTCATCTTGGGTGGGAAGCAAATAGTAAAGCAATCATCATCTCTCTTTTTATTAAATTAAAGCAATCATCAGGCTGCTATCATTATTTTTGGATCCATCCACTAGTTGTTACCATCACTCAAAATTTCTGAATGCTCTCCTTACATAATCTCACCATATTTTTTTTGTATGCATGTCATATATTGTACAAAGTTATGCTGAACATGTACAGAAAAAGAGAAGAGTTTTGCGTGGCAATACAATGTCATGCAGACATCGCTCCATGGTGGGTTCAATGGCAACCCCTCCCACCCCTCTCCAGATTGCAATCCAGAGGAAGATATCTGTTCTGAGGCGGATTCATACGCCGCTGGCCACTACTATTTACCCCCCAAGGTCTTTGCTCTACCTTGGCATGATGATGTTAGTCATATCATGCATATGTTGCCTTGTAGTGCCTACTTTTGACATCATATATGTCATCTGCTTAGTTTAGACATGTTCTGTCGCAACCTGTTTAGTTTCTATATATGGGAATTATGCAGTCTCATTTCTTTTAGCCAGCTATAATATATGTGAAATGTGCAATGCCATCCTATTTAACCAGGCATCATATATTTGAATGATATCTTGCCCATCCTTTTCTTCATTACATTTCCATTTGTCGACAATGTTTGTACATTAAACTAGTCTTCCTGTGAATCATCCATTTGGGTGGGAGATTGAAAAATCTGGAGTGAAAACAAGGCCTTCAGAGCAGACAGTGCTACCTATCGAAGCATATCTCTTGTTGGGTCCCGATAGCTCCTCAGATATGGATTCAGAGACACATGACCAGTCATATTCCCCCACCGAGGTGTATGCTCTAACTTGTCATGGCGTTTTAGTTATTCATCATATCTTTGAATTATGTTATGCTATGCTATCCAGTTTATATAGACATCATATATGTGAAATTATGTCATGCTATCCGTTTTAGTTAAACAATATACATGTCAACTATTTTATGTCCTCTTTTTTCCACACTGTCTATTGCATCTGTCTCTCATACAATGCCTGTACATTCAACTATGTTTCCTGTTTATCAACCATTTGAATTGGAGTGGGTGATGCCAGCATCTAGCGGACTAAAAACACGGTCTTCAAATAAAAACAGCGCTACCTCTTGGTGGAGATAGCACCCCGGTTGTACATGCACGAGAACCAGCCCTACCACACATAACCCAAACTCTCACAGATTGTACCCCTACTGCGATGGACAGAGAACCAGCTTCACCCAATCTAACCCCAACCCCAGCAGATAGTAACCCAGTTTCTGTTGACACAACACCATCTCCACCATAGAGCTCCCAAATAAGAACAGTTAGTAAGGCAGCTCCAATTCCCAAAGGGCCAGTACTACCACGGCGAACCCCAACTCCACCAGTTAGTACGCCTATTCCTGTGGAGGAAGCACAACTAGCTAGTCGTACTTTAGCATCTATCGCATTTGATGTTGTTAAATCGTATGTGCGTATCTTCCCCTCTTGGAAATATTATACTGAAGATGAAGGAAAATGCAAGTTGCAGGTGTTTGTCCAGGAGTTATGTGTAAGTAATGTTATCCATGGCAATTACTTTGCTTTGTACCATACATCCTATCTCCATGATGGTTATAATACAGCAAATTTTCCCATTTTTCTCAATAGAGAAGGACCGATTTGGAAACTCAGGATGAGGTATCATGTGCTAATACCTCTGCTATCTTCAAGAATGCTTGGTGGTAGTATCGGAATTACCTGAAGAAAACATACTTCACCGGCAAAGAAACTCATCAAATTCCCTTACGTTCTCCTGAGACACATTTACTGGATGATGACTGGGAACGCCTTGTTCTGTACTGGTCCCAAACCAAGAATGTGGTAAGGTCTATGAGCTCATTTTCTATTTTTAAGTACTATATTCTTGCGTCTTACTGTACTCTATTCATGTAGAACAAGTGCCTAAACCTAAAGAACAAATGTTCGAATTTAAGATTCCATTGCTATCATAGTTCCAAAAAGCGCTAGGCGTTAATTGTGCGTTTTGCCATCGCCTTGCACTTTACTGACCAAAGTACATGCTTATGCGCAGTTATGCATAGATTAAGCGTAGTTATGCGCAATGCGTTTCGCCAACGCCTAGAGTCAAGGCGCGCTTAAGCGCTCGCTTAGGCGTGCCTTTTTTAACTACGATTGCTATCGTGCATACTGCTTTCCTCTTGCATCACTGTATTTACTCATCCAAACTTATTTTTAAATTGAAGGATCCAATCAAAACTCCAATGGCACAGCAGGTATGTTCACGCATGTTTCTTTAATAGGCTTGCTCTTATCAATAGCTCTGTTGATTTCAATTTCAATTGTGTATACAGTTGACTTCTCATATGATGCAAAGTACTAGCATCACAGCAAAGCAAATAGTGTTGTTGTACATGTAGACCCGTGGTAGCCATCTGAAATCTTCTTGTGCCGTGTAGTTTCCCAGCGCCATCCGGTCCTTCTCCTTATCACGCTTATCGTACTCAACCCTCAACTTCTTGATGAGCTGCTCAACCTGATGACACTCTTGAAGATCGTGGCCTTTGGTTCGATGGATCTTGCAATATGTCCCATCACATTTCCCAGCTTTTTCGGCAACTACGGCTTCCCGGCAGTCAGTGCACGCGACAACTTCCTTGTCGGGAGCCTCGGTCTCGGCCTTTGTGCTGGTACTAGGCATGCTTGATCCTTCAGCCATCATCACCGCTTTATCCTTGCGCTTCTTGTTGCATTTCTTGTCCTCCTTCTTCTGGTTGGTGGCGTCATCGTCACCCTCTGAGTCGACGGCGTAGCCATATTCTTCTCCGAGGAGTTTCCTCCCCTCCTCCATGAGAGCAAACTTATCCACCAGAGTGTATAGCTCATTCACGGTCTTGGGCAGCCGCAAGTGCATCTTGGAACGTATCCTGCTGTTTCACGGTCTTGGGCAGCCGCAAGTTCATCTTGGAACGTATCCTGCGGTTACGCACGTTCGACTGGAATGCAACGATCACAACCGCCGGGTGGATGTCTAGATTGTTCCTGTGTACTCGACTGAACCTTTGTATATACTTCCACGGACTCTCTCCTTCTTTCTAAGGAAGGAGCTTCAAGTCGCTGGGCCGCCTTGGTACTTGACCCATGAAGGCACCAACAAACTCATGGCACATGACAGCCTAGGTCGAGATGGAGTTCTTCCGCAGGTGCATCAGCCAAGACCTCACATTTGGCTTCAGTGCGAAAGGGAAGTAATTGGCGAACACCTTCTCGTCTCTTCCCCCCCAGCCGCTTGAACAACGATGGTGTAGAGGTTCAAGAACTCTGCCAGGTTCAACCTTCCATCTTACTTCTCTGGTATCTCTGGCTTGAACGTGCAGGAAGATGGTCAACGGACTTGCCACAGGTCGCGGGTGAAGGTGGGGCACCCAACCTTGAAAGGCAGGTACTCGCTCTCACCGGGCGTGGGGTCGTCAACATCGGGGCCATTGCGCGTATCGAACTGGCGGTGGGTTCCACGGCGTCACTCGATGGTGACGTGCGCACCTCCTTGTGGGGACCCCGACTCATAAGTTGTGATCACTGAATGCACGTGTACAGTTATCCCAGTGATCAATGCTCACTGAACACACAGAAGTTGAATAACAAGAGTCTTACATCCATATATACCATCATACATAAATTATGACCATTATGGTCAAGTCTTGAGTATATCATCGCAGTAGGAATCTTCAATGGCAACTTGGACCCATGCCATCTGCCTTAACCCTATAGCCATTTTGACTGGGAAGCGTCCTAGCTCGCATGTTCGCCACCATGGTACTCTTCATTATATCTTGTTCCTTCATGTCTGGCCAATAAAATAACCAGTGGCAAGCCAATGAGTACTTTGAATGTACTCCCAAGCAACCCAAGAGTGATAACAGAATAATTATGCAATGCTCTACTACTAAAGTAGTATTTTTGCAGAAGCTAGTTTTTCACATACAAGTATGATCAACCTTCATGAAGGACATGAATGTGTCTGCAACAAGTATCAGGAGGTTACTGACATCAACATCGAAAAAGGGTTATGAACAACTCATGCTCAAGCTCTTTGTGACTTCCTCACGAATCGTATCAACAATATTACCAAATCGTGTTGTTTTTCAAAAACATATGGACATAGTCTAAGCAGCACCACCGAACTGTCCATGACCGTGGACACGGCTATGCGAATAGCTTGAGACTCTACAGAGGTTGCACACTTTACCCACAAGATCCGGGAAACTTTCGTGTCATGCATGACCTGTGGTACCTTAAGTACCCTCGGTAAGCACCTGATCACCATCTTTCCCTAGTCGTTACTAACATATAGTCCACTCGATTGGCTATAGCTACCGTCCCACAGTCATGTTTTAGTTCAGTGGAGCCATGCTCCCGTATCTATCACATAACGCGAGCACGAAGGTACCAACGGTGTGTCCAGTGCCCTGTGAAAACAGACATGGTCGCCTATCCAAGCACGACCCCATCCCGAGAGTGACCACGCCACTCCTGTCACTAGTAATGTGGGCATCCATGCTAGCACGAACTAGGTAATCAATAATGCCCCGTCCCATAAGGAGTAGTGTGGTTGTACATGTTTCGTTGGGACGGTAGACAAACTTAAGTCTAATCCATCTTTGTAAACAACACATTTTCACCTACTTCGGTACACCACTTCGTCATCAAGTGGTGACCTAAGGCAACATCACCCACGGGCACTAGGGGCACCTGAGGTTTTTGTTTTTGAAAGATTGTAACCCAGGGATGATCATGGCGTAGATGCAACATCATGCATCAACATCAAGTATTGAAGGTGTTTCTAAGTACAAGGTAGAGCTATGAACATACAATTATCAATGGGGATGCATCAATGCAACGATCCATAACATGTTTAAACCCTACGGGTAGGGCCCGACTGCCAGTGGGACAAAGAGGAGGGGAGAGAGGTGAGATGACAGGTGGGTCCCACCTGTCATCTCCAACCTCACGACCAGAGGGGTCGGCGAGCTCACCAGGGACGATCAAGGGTACGGTGACACTAGCAGATGGCACCACTGAACTCATCGTTGGGTCCCCATTCGGGTGGTGCCGAAGATTGTCGGAGGGAGGCAGTGGTTTGGCGATGACGAGGTCCCGCAGCGGAGAAGCTTCGGGAGGAGATTGCCGGCGTCGACTCCAATTGCAAAACATGGTAGGAAGATGGGGGAAAGAGTCAGCGCGCTAGGGGCGATCCAGAGGAATAAGAAAGACAGTCGGGGAAGGCATGTACCGCAGGATCGCCGGTGACCTAAGGCTGCAGAGCTCGAGCTCGGGCGCTTCTCGAGAGGAGTGGGTGGTGCAGGGTGTTGATTAGAAGCTGCGGAGGGTGAGCAGCAAGGAGAGGAAGGCTCGGGGATACCTTATATAGCGTTCTTGAGGCTCTCCATGCACTCGTGCGCCGGCGAGGGTGTAGTCGAGGCTAGGTGCCACGGGAGCTCGCAGGGGGGTGCCGGGGGCGTTTGTCAAGAAGATCTACGACGAGGGGGAGGAAGAGAGAGAGGGGGGAGTGCCAGAGGTGTTGCACGTGTGAGGCTTCTCATTCGAGCCCTCGGGCGGCCGACGTGCGTGTGAAGGGGGGTAGCAGGAGGGGCCGACCTTTTTCCATGTCATGGACGCCGAGGGCTCTCGGCAGGCGAGCAGGGGATAGTCGAGGCAGCCAGCCGGCTTGGGTAGAGAGCAGCTACAGTGCGTGGCCGCACTGTAGCGTGCTCCAGAGCGCGCATTTGGCATGCCAGAGCATTGTTTATGTGCCCTGGTCGTGGACACTTTTGTCTAGGAGGTATAGAGGGAGTAAAGAAACAGCGTTGGAGCGTTGGATGCCCTGGGTGGAACTAGAGTGAGAGGGAGTGGTGAGAAAGGGGGGTTTCCTTATTGTCCAGGGATGAAAAATGAGGGGTTTTACCCCTCAATCACTGAGCTGGGCAGGACTGGAAGCTGCTAGAGATTGAGGGGGATCAAGCACATCTTTGGTTAAAATATGGGGTCAAAGGGAATACGAAAAAGGGGCAAAATGCCAGAAGGTGCTTGATGATGTTTTAGGCAAGAAAATGACCTCTATAGTGGTGGGCGCATGGCATATGCCAAGGGATGGCTAAAGATAGGAGGCGGCTCGAGGGCACTGGTGGGCTCCATAAGCGGGGTTGGCATGAGCAAGCGCGTGACGCAAGACATACCCAGGTTTAGGGCTCTCCGGGGAGATAATACCCTTAATCTTGTCGAGGTGATTGCTGTTTTACCAGTACAGGGTTGCTCCTTGAGCTTTAGGGAGGAAGGAGGAAGACAGGCTTAGGCTGCTTCTCCCGAGATGTGTGTCTATCCTATTCTCTTGTTCTCGTTGCCCCCGTGCATGGGGGCTCTTGGGGTTTTATATAGGCCAACCCCCCAGGGGTACAATGGTAATGATACACGGCCATGGGTCCGGATTGTCATTGTCCGGGAAGCTAGTGCTGGGACCCGCAGGGTACAGGGCTCGCCGGGTTCTTCGAGCGCGGGGCCCGCCAGGTATGGGGGCACCGTGTGCCGTCTCATCAGGGGCCAAGGATTGGCCGAGCTGGGTTGGGTACGGCGTGCTCCGTCATGTCACCATCTGCCGGCTTCATGGGCTGTGAGGATTGCATTGTTGCCATGCCCCGGCTGACTAGGGGCATGGGCGAGGCACTATTTCCTAGGTCATCGGTAGGTGCGTCTCGTCCCATCGTATGGTTGAGATGGGACGGGAGCTGACCGGTGGCTGGATTGGGGAACACACCACAGGCCGGTCTAGCTTGTTGAGGAAGTCTTGGTGCGCCGGACTGGAGGTCTTGCCGAACTGTGGGTCTTGACCGGACTGGAGAGTCTTGCCAGACTGCAGGTCTTGGCCAGACTGGAGAGTCTTGCTGGATCGCGGACTTTGGCCGGACTGAGCGACCCAGCCAAGTCCGAGGTGGATAGCGGGGTGATGCTGGCCCCGTTGTTTTTGAAAAGGATCCGGCTTCCGTTGCCTACCTAGGGTTCATCACCCCGACAGTAGTCCCCGAAGCTGTGAAGGTACGCCGTCTTCGGGTGATCGGGCCTTCGCAGTTTCCTTCCCTTGAAGGCGGGCTCGGGGCCGAGTCGGGAACACCTGCGGCGTTTTGGCGACGGCAGGAATCGAGGAGTCCGCCGAATCTTGGATGATCTTTTGGGTTCCGTGCGGGTGCCCCGTGGTGCCCGGAAGCCGGTGAGACCTTACAGGCCACGCGCGCGAAGGGACGGGCTGACGGGCCGGGGCCCGCAGCCGCGCAACTTCGGGTCGTGCATGCGGATTTATTGGGGCGTCTGTGAACCGATTGCCCTTCCAGGGGTAGTTATTGCGCACGTACGTGCGCACACATTTATTGCGGGAAGTGGAGAGGTGGGCGCAGTCGATCCCACTCCCCGCGTTCGAGCCGCGGGTTTATAAATTGGGCCGAGGGGCCGGAGGAGATCGTTCTCGCCCACACCCTTCTTTCTTCCTCCGCATCCTCTGCTTCTTGCGACCGCCGCGCACTGTGCCGCCCATCGTTCTTGAGCAGAGTTCATCCTCTCCTTCTCCTTTCTTTCCTTCGAGCTTCTTGTCGATGGCGCTGCCATCAGGCTCGTGGATGGGCTCGACCATCACCGAGGACGACATCGACTACCTTCGCACCACCAAGCGCCTCCTGCAGGAGATAGTTGTCGTCGTCCGCTTGCCCGGAGACGAGCGGTCGCCGCGCCCCGAGGGCTCGGAGCGCGTGGTCTTCTTCACGCACTTCAAGAGTGGGTTTGGGCTGCCCGCGAGCGATTTCTTCCGCTAATTCCTGGAGTTCTATGGGCTCCATCCCCATCATCTCGGAGCCGGAGCCATTGTGCAGATCTCCGGCTTCGTCACGCTCTACGAGGAGTAACTCCGTGTCGAGCCCTCCATCGACCTCTTCGCACGCCTCTTCTCCCTGAAGCAGCAGGGGCCGAAGGCCGGGGAGATGTCGGAGTGCGGAGCCGCCGTCATCTACAGGTGGCCAGGGGACGAGCGCCCCAAGGTGCCTCTGGAGGATTCTGCCAGAATTCTTTCTTCTACGTCTGTAACTTGGGCGCGGACCGCATCAACCTGCCGCCCTTCGCCGACGTACTGCCGCAGGTGAAGCGGAACTGGTCCTACTACCCCAAGCGGCCATCACAGGCGGTGGTCAATTTGGCCAAGCGGGTAGTGGTGATGAAGGAGCGGGAAGGCCTCCAAGGCAGGGACCTCGTCACCACCTTCATCGCGCGGCGGGTGGTGCCGTTGCAGCGGCGCGCTCGTTTCACCGGTGACATGAGGAGCCTCGACGACCCCGACCGCATGTCGAAGCTGCGGCTGAGGGCGGACCAGGTCGCTCGCCCGGATGACTGGAAATACCGAAAGGTTTCGTATAGCCACGCGAACCCGGCACCGGAGGTGAGTCACTTCTCTCCGTACTTTGTCGCCGCTCATCTTCTTATCTACCCGGACACGACGCAGGAGGTACTTCTAAACACCATCCGGCATCCTTACGACCGGACGGGGACGCAGGTGGTGCGCACCGGCTCGGAGGAGCCCGAGGTCCACGGCAGAGGGGAGGGAGCAGCCACTGAGGCGGGCGTGGGATGCCGAGAAAGTGTGTGTATCTCCTTTTCTTCATGTTTTGTTTCTGGGCTGCGTCGGAGGTGTTAATGCGAGTTGCTAGTGTAGTGGCGCTGGGTGGTCAGGGCGGAGGCGCTGCCGGGGCTGGGTCGTCCCAAGCGGTGACGTCGATGGCGGGAGGCCGAGGTGGTGGGGCGGCTGGAGCCGGGCCATCTCAGGCGGGGCCGATGGCAGGCCGGCCTCAAGGGAAGGGTAGAGCCGCTCCGCCGGCTCCACCCATGAAGCGCGCCGCAGGCGCAGCCGGGGGTGCGAGGCCGGCCGCCAGGAGGAGGCGCGTCACCCAGGCGTCGAGGCGCTCCTTGCCGGTGTTGTCGGGGTAAGTATTCCTTCTTCTTTGGCTCTGAGCCGGGCGTCTCCGTTGAGCCCTCCTTTGTGCTAATTTGTCTTGGTTTCACATCGCCAATCTCGCTGGCGTTGGCGGCGGCGGAGGCCGCGTCCCCCGATGTTGCTGGGTTCCGGACAAGTCAGTCCAGCACCGTCGTTCCGGGCGAGGAGGAGGAGCGGGCGAATCCGGACCATGGTCAGGATTGGTCCGACTCGGCGGGCCGGGCCTAGCGAGATCGAGATCGGGCCGAGGCCGCGTTGAAAGCGGCGTCGACCCAGGCTTGGACCACAATCGCAGAGGCGTGGGCGCGAGCCGGCGAGGAGCCGGCGTGGCCGGAGATGTCGGCCGGAATGATAGTGGTGATGCGGTGTTCGTCCCGTCATTGGAGGAGGGGCACGGCCAGGGCGGCCGTGCTGACACGATGAACCTCGACCGGGAGGTCATGGTCATCGAGGACGAGACCCCGTCACGGGCCGATGTGGCCGAGCGGGCGGGGGCTAGCGGAATTGGCGATGATGCTGCCTTGGGGGCGCCGGCGGCGGCGGCGCCGGAGAGGACAACAGCCGCGGGCGAGGCGGCCGGTGGTGAGCACGCCTTGGTGCTTCAGCCCGGGGGTTGCCGGGCCGTTGAGCCGATGCTGCCGCGACGCGGAGCCAGCGAGGTCTTCTTTGGACCCCCAACCCTGGAGGAGGCGGCCATGGCCGCCGTGACCCGGCGTCTGTGGGGGTGGACGGACTGGATCAAGGCCTACGCCGGGGCCGAGTTGGAGTAGGCGCGGGAGCTGGAGGACGCCGTACTCGTAAGTCTTTACGGTTGCTTGTTTGGTTTTTAGTGGGGGCGTGCCAGCGCACCCACTGGGTGTAATCCCCGAGATTTGGGCCAACTGCGTAGCAGTTGGGCCGAATCTTTACATTGATAACTTCTTTGCTGATCTCTGTTTCGTTGCGCAACAACTAGATTCCTATTGGGTCGGTGTCTTTAGCCGGCTCCTTGACACACACGAGTGGCTCAAGGAGCAGCTGGATGCCAAGGAGGCGGAGCTCCGCGCCATGACGAGTACGCTCTCTCTTCTTGTTCCCCTTCTCCTCTTATGAGTCTTCGGGTTGCTTTGCATCTAAGTCGTTCTACAGTAGCCGCGTTGGAGCGGTCGAGGCAGGAGGCGACGGGGGCCTGGCAGGCGCTCGACGAAACCGGCCAACTGCAGAAGCAGCTGGTGGACGACAAGAGCCGCCTTGAGGCCGAGGTGGAGCGGCTTCGGGCGGAGACCGCCAAGGTCGCGGAGGCGCAGCTGGCCCTTGCCGAGGCGGACCAGTAGAGCGGCAGGCTGGCCGACGACAAGGATCAACTTCAGGCCGAGGTGGAGCGCCTGAAGGGACTCGTGGCCTCGGCGGAGGAGGCCAAGCGGCGGGAGGCCCAGCGTCCCGAGGTGGCCGAGAAGGCTATCGCTGACAAGGACGCCGAGCTGAAGGCGACGCTTGTCAAGGTCGCCCAGCTGGAGGAGGCGGTCAAGGACCGCGACCGTACTCTCGACTGGGAGCGGCGCGGTACGTTGCTTGAGGCGCAGCACCTAGAAGAGTCCTTCTCCAGTGAGTGCTTTTCTTGAGTCTCTTGCCGGACTAAGGTTCCGGCCCCCTTTTTTCATTGCGAATCTCTTATGACTCTTTTCTTTGACAGGGGTCTTCCCGGAGACGCAGGACCTGGCGGAGGAGGCGGTTCGTTTCCGGCGTGATCTAGGGGGCGTGGTTGGCTCCGGGACCGACCCGCATGTGGCCTGGACCTTCCCAGAAATCACGGTCGCCGCAGAGGCTCCTCTGCAAGCCTTGGGCGTGCAGATGGCGCGGCTCTCCGAGGCCGATACATCGATGACGGCGGCCCTTTGGCCGGGCTCCGCTGCGCCAACCAGCTTCCCGCGGCTTGCGCGGTGGCTTGAGGCAGGGCCGGATCGGCTCCATGACTGGTGCCTTTCTACCGCCCGAGCTGGTGCCGAGATGGCACTCTGATTCGTGATGTCCTGGTATCCGGGCTTGTCGCTAAAGGCACTGATGGGCCAGCGAGCCCGCTCGGAGAGCCAACTGCAGGCGCAGGCTGGCGATATTGCTTCCCGGGCCAGTTACATCGCCGAGTTCTCCTACCACGACGAGTTCCAGTCGGAGCGGACAGAAGACGGCGTAGTCGTGCCTCTGGACAATTTCGGCCTGCTTCTGGTGATCCAGATGGCAGCTCCAAGGAGACAAATGTCTATCGCGACACAGGTGTCGACGATGAAGTCACCGGCACCTCGGCAGGCCCGGTGGGTGCGGATGCGGGAGCCTGAAGCTCCTGTTTTGAAATATTTGTAGATATCTTTATTAGGTAGCAGGTCCACCCCACCCACTGGGTGCACTGGGTGTAATGAATTTTAGCCTTGGGCCTTTTATGAATTTAAAGTTTGTATGAATGTCGTGGATGTTTCTGCCCTTGCTTATTTGTTCCTTGAGCCATTTTCCTGTGCCTCTCCCCCCTCGGGCCTCACCCCCGCGAGTCTGACGGCCGAGGCTCCGGTCCGTGACAAGGGGTTTGGCCTTTGGGAGAGGACGTGTAGTAGGTAAGCGTTTGAAACATTGAGCGTGAGCGAACACCCGCTGGGCCGGCTTGCGGTGATACGGCCAGGCAAGATGATAGGCAGCCGGTTGTGTTGTGAAGTTTGCGAGTGGCAGGGCCGGGTTGATTGATCCAGCGCCGTGTTGCGGTGTTTGTGGATGTTTGCGCCTTTGCTTTGAGTTTGTCGAGCCATTTTCCAGTGCCTCTTCCCCCT
>LR738712.1:399165164-399225502 GCA_902687465.1 Secale cereale | reverse complement strand
CCCCCCCCCCCCCCCCCCCCGTGGACCGCCTTTTCCAGTTTAAAAAAAAATAAAAGAAAATGATGGAAATGTCAAAAAATAAAAGAAAATAAGTTTCCCATTTGATATGTCGTCAACTTGTTGGGAAAATTTACAAATATGAATTTCGACTTTATTTGCAAAATATCTCTAGAATTTGTAAAATGGGCATAACTTTTGCATACGAACTCGGATTAAAAAGTTATCTACTCGAAAAGTTACATCCGAATTTAATCGGGCGAACCCCGTTAAAAGTTTTCAAAATCCCTAAAAACCTAACAGAAAAAAAAGTTATGGGGCTTTTAAGATCTAGAGGCAAAAAAATTCAAATTTAATAGTGGCGCACCGTCTGGTAGGTGCGCCACTAGTAACAGAAAAAAATTGGTTTCGAAAAAATATAATTTTGATTTTTTTTTACAAAATATGATAATATGTAATATGACCGGGAAGTTTGAAATATTTTTTCATAATTTCATCATAATCATGAACATGAACAAAGTCCTAGACATCAAGAAGGTTTAATAGGATTCATATGATAGATATATCAACAAGTGCGTGTGAAGTGAGCTGGTGCTGGGGTTGGATAGAACTGCGAAGTTAAGCGTGCTCGGGCTAGAGTAGTGTGAGGATGGGTGATCTTCTGGGAAGTTTGACCACAGAGTGCGATTTGACTTTAGATTAAGCATATTGACCCGAGATTAAGCGAGATTAAGCCATAGTGACATGAGATTAAGAAAAAATCGAAAAAAAAAATAAAAATTTTGAAAAAAAATATTTTAATTTTTTTTCTTCTGAAAAACAAATTTGAAAAAAAAATGTTACTAATGGCGCACTTCCATTTGGTGCGCCATTAGTATACCAGATACTAATGGCGCACCGAGGCTATACTAATGGCGAACCTGTGGTGCGCCATTAGTATACCAGATACTAATGGCGCACCATAGGTGCGCCATTAGTAAAAAATACTAGTGGTGTGGTACTAGTGGCGCACCAGTAATGCGCCATTAGTAGGCAAAACTGGTGCGCCACTAGTAGGCCTTTTCCTAGTAGTGAGTCCTCGGGTCGGCCTGAGCAGTCCCTAGGCCGGACTGAGCAGTCCCCTGGCCACGCTCCGCAATTGCCGGGCCGGACTGAGAAATCCCCGGGTTAGGCTCCGCGGTTGCCGGGCCGGACTGAGCAGTTCCCGGGCCGGGCTGAGCAGTCCCCGGTTCGTCTGGGACATGGATGGACTCTGAGTTCGGAGACGGCCTGACAGACGGCTTTCGCATGTGCTCGAGGGAAACGCCGGACGGAATGGACTATCGAGACGAGGCGATCTTGGCGAGTGTGTCGGCCACCTCATTTTCCGCTCGTGGGACGTGGTGGAACTCGCGGCCTGCGAAGAAGCCAGACAGCTTCTGCGGCGGCACGCTCGGCCAATGAGGCCGCCCCATGGGCCAACGGGGTTGCGCCAGCAAAAAAGAAGCAACTTTTCTCTCTAGACCGGACCGAGACGAAGCAGGTGCTGGTGGATGAAGATGGGTCGTCAGGAACCACCTTCATCATAGGCGCTGGCCTTCCCCCAGCTCAAGAAAAGGCGCTGGTTGGATTCCTGCGATCTAACAGAGAGGTGTTAGCGTGGGAGCCCAAGGAACCGGCAGGAGTTCCAAGGGGGGTGATTGAGCATCACCTAAACATATGCCCCAACGTGCGCCCCGTGAAGCAGAAGGCCAGGCGCCAGTCTACAGAGAAGCAGTCCTTCATCGTGTAAGAAACTCGCAAGCTAGTAGTAGCGGGTGTCATCCGCGAGGTCCGGTACCCGGAATGGCTGGCGAACCCCGTCGTTGTGCCGAAGAAAGGCGGCAAGGAGCGCATGTGTGTCGACCTAACCAACCTCAACAAGGCCTGCCCACAAGACCCATTCCCGCTGCCTCGCATTGACCAGATTGTCGACGCCACCGCCGAGTGCGACCTATTGTGTTTCCTGGATGACTTTTCAGGATATCATAAAATCAAGATGGTGGTGCAAGATGTCGAGAAGACTGCCTTCCTCACCCCGTGCGGGGTATACTGCTACACTTGTATGCCGTTCGGGTTGCGGAATGCAGGAGCAACTTTCCAGCGATTGATGCATGTCGCCCTGGGAGAGCAGCTCAGGAGGAACGCTGAGGCCTATGTTGATGACATCGTGGTAAAATCTCAGGAGGCCAAGAAGGTCATCGAAGATTTGGAAGAGACCTTCGCTAGCCTGCGCAAGGTAGACCTGCGGCTCAACCCGGAAAAGTGTGTGTTCGTCATCCCGTCAGGCAAGCTGTCGGGCTTCCTGGTGTCACACAAAGGGATCGAGGCTAACCCCGAGAAGATCAAGGCCATAGAAAAGATGAGTTCGCCGAAGACCCTCAAAGAGATGCAGAAGATGGCCGGTTGCGTGACGTCGCTCGGGCATTTCATCTCCAAGCTGGGGGAGCGTGCCCTCCCCTTCTTCAAACTAATGGAAAGAAAAGGCCCGTTGGAGTGGACCCCTGAGGCCGATGTAGCATTCAAAGAGATCAAGAAAAAACTCACCAGCCCGCCGATAATGGTGGCACCCAAACCACAAGAACCCATGGTATTTTACCTAGCCTCTACACCACATTCCGCCATCCCAACGTTAGTGGCAGTCCGAGAGGAGCGCCAAGACAAGACCCCACAGCCCCGGGGCGATGCTCCCGAGGCTCCGGCAGGGCCAGCCGATGATCGGGCTCCACGAAATGACGCTCCTGAAGCTATGGCTGCCTCGTCCGGCGACCACGCTCCTGAGGCTCCCTTGCCCAATCAGGTGCCACGACACCAGGAGAGCTTGGGCTCCACCCTCGTCGAGCACCCGGTGTACTTCGTCAGCATGGTGCTTCACGATGCTCAGGCGCGCTACCCCATGCCGCAGAAGCTTCTGCTCGCGCTCCTCATCGCATCGCGCAAGCTGCGCCACAACTTCCAAGGCCACCCCATGAAGGTCGTCTCAGCTTACCCACTAGAGAGGGTACTCCAGAGCCCTAATGCTGCAGGAATTGTTGCCGAATGGAATATCGAGCTGCAGGCATTCCAGTTGGAGTTTAGCACAACCAGATTCATCAAATGAGCCGCGCTCGCTGACTTCATGGTAGAATTAACCGATGCTTCAAAGCTCGAAGTGGGCGCAGACCAATCCCTCTCGCCAGGGAATGAAGCGTCGGACGGCTGGGTCATGTACATCGATAGCGCGTTCGCGCGCTAGGGCACGGGGGCTGGAGCTGTGCTCATCTCGTCCACTCAGAACAAGCTTTACTACGCCATGCAGCTCTACTTTCACCAGGGCAAGAAGGTCTCCAACAACATCGCAGAATACGAGGGCCTCATCTATGGCTTTAAGGCTGCAGAGGCCCTGGGAGTGAAGCGCCTCATCATCACGGGTGACTCGCAGCTCCTCGTCAACTTCTCGAACAAGGTATACGAGCCGAAGGACGAGCATATGCAGGCATACCTCACGGAGGTACGGAAAATGGAGAAGCAATTCTTAGGCCTGGAGCTGCAGCACGTGCCCCGTGGCACCAACAAGGAAGCTGATGACATCGCCAAAAGGGCATCCAGGTGCCTGCCTCAGGAGCCCGGCGTCTTTGAGGAACAACTCGTCAAGCATTCGGCGTCACCTCCGCCTGAGGGGCCAGCGACGCCTCGAGAGGAACTCCCCCAACCACCAACTTCAGGAGCCCTCGCCTGTGGCCCGACCTCGGGAGCACGCCTACTCCTGTCAATCGAGCTTCACGAGGGGTGTTGGACTGAGGAGCTCAAGGTGTACCAGGTGCGGGGTGCGCTGCCGGAGAAAGAAGAGGATGTAGAGCGTGTAGCCCGACAGGCCACGGCATATTGCATTCAAGATAGTGAGCTTTACAGAAAACGACCAAATGATGTTTCTTTATGGTGCATCTCCAGGAAGCAAGGGAGTGAGATGCTAGCTGACATACACGCCGGGCATCACTCGTCATCACGCACCCTGGTTGGCAAGGCGTTCTGCAGCGGTTTCTACTGGCCCACCACGCTCAATGACGTAGCCGAGCTGGTGAAGTCTTGCGAGGCTTGCCAATTCCATGCCAAGCAGATCCACCAGCCGGCTCAGGGTCTCCAAACTCTCCCCCTCTCCTGGCCATTCGCGTTCTTGGGGCTGGATATCTTGGCTCCGTTCCCTCAAGCGCCCGGGGGCTACCGCTACCTCTACGTCGCCATCGACAAGTTCACCAAATGGGTGGAGGTGGAAGCTGTCCGCCCCATCCCAGCTGGATTCGCGGTTAAGTTCATCACGGGTCTCGTAAGCCGGTTTGGTGTCCCCAACCGCATCCTCACCGACAATGGCTCGCAGTTTACTAGCAACCTCTTCAAGACATATTGTGCTAACCTTGGAACGCATATTTGCTACGCTCAGAGGCACACCACAAGAGCAATGGCCAGGCCGAACGCGCCAACGCAGAGGTCATAAGAGGCCTCAAGGCCTGGACCTTCAACAAGAAGCTCAAGGCCTGCGGTAGGGGCTGGTACAACGAGCTCTAGTCCGTGATGTGGTCCATCCGCACCACCGCCACCAAGCCAACTGGCGAGACCCCGTTCTTCCTCGTCTACGGAGCAGAAGCGGTTCTCCCTCACGAGGTCAAGCATCGCTCCGTGCGGGTCCTTGTGTTTGATGAAACGCAGCAGGACGCCATTCGGTGGATGGACCTCGTGCTGGGGGAGGAACGCCACCGGGAAGCCTCGCTCCGAGCGGCAAGGTACCAGTAGGCGCTGCGACGGTACCACTGTCGCAGCATCCGCTCTAGGACGCTCGAGGTGGGCGACCTCGTCCTGAGGCGGGTCCTCTCTAGGGAAGGGTTGCACAAGCTCTCACCCATGTGGGAGGGCCCGTTCAGGATTGCCCACGTCTCAAGGCCTGGTGTCGTATGCCTGGAGACCGGGGATGGCGTCCCCATCCAGAACTCCTGGAAGATCGAGCACCTCCGGAAGTTCTACCCATGAAGCAAGGCCCAGTGCCTGTGAAGCCAAGGCGCTGTACATGTGAAGCAAGGCCCAGTGCCTATGAAGGTCTCCGCCCATGACACTCTCACGTAATAATGAGTGGGGTTGCACACGCCCTGGAGTCTTCGGAGTGCCGCCCTCGGGCCACGGGGGCTCCCTCACACGTCCTAGTTGCATCACTTAGCTCCGCGTTGGTGAGAAGACTAGACTAGGTGACGGACGCAGCTGTTCATTTGCTTTCTGGAGTTGGCTTGCCCCTTCCTTATTTTAATGGAATTTGAAGTTCTAGTGTTTTTCGATGGCTTGGTTGAACCACCTCTTTCTGATTTGTCCCTTGATTCTTTGCTTTGCACTAGGGAGGGTGGCAGTTGCCCGGTGCTCTCCCTGGCGCGCCTCCTTAGTCTCTACGAGGCGCCCTCATTTGAGCTCGTGATCGGCGCATCCCTCTCTCTAAGTCCGTGGCCCAAGGGTACCGTGATGAAGTGTGTTTGACCATGTTTAGCCCACGCTTGGGACCTCGTGCAACAAAGGATAAGAATCTCCTAACGAATTTTTGCAGCTTCAAGAAGGGCCGCACCTCACGAGATGGGGGCTACCACGAACGCGTCAAGTTAACTCTTCTCCCCCTACGCCCGCATAATGAACGGATCTCGCAACACTATCTGGAAACAGTAAACATACAACCAAGCAACATAAAAATCACGGTCCATTACACGCCCTAGCAGGGCCCCATACTTGTTTTTGGTAATGCAGGAGGAAAGGAAAGGCAAGGACAGGCAAAAGAGGCTCCTATGATGCGGCTGCTCACGAGGTTTTATTCCCCGGGCTCAGCCAAAGCCCTCCTCATGCTCCACAGGGGCACAGCGACGAGACGACCCGACACCGCCCTCGAAGCAGTCACGACGGCGTGGCGGCTAGTGGTAGCCACCGATGCTGCAGCTGCCGCTGAGGGAGGAGCTGCCGTAGCTGGATGAACTGGGGCCGGCACCGAGGGTGAGTTCATCCTCACCCTCGTCATGGTCGTCGCCAAGGCCGAGGACCTCGCCTCCATCTTTCTCCTCAGGGCAGCACCCGGCGCGGCGACCGTCTTCCTCGAATACCCTCATGAACAGGGTCGCGTTGCCGTCGTACTTGAAGTGGAGGGTGCACAGCCTGCTCAGGCCACGCGCGCGGGCGAACGTTTGTCAACCACGGGCCAGGGTTGCATTGCTCGCGGCGGAGACCTCCACCGCGACCCACGAAGCCCTGCTGCAGCAACCCTCCGCCTGCAGCCAGAGACCGCCGGGACCTGTAGCCGTCAGTTCGTCGGTGAAGGAGCGCGGGAGCTGAAGCCGGGTGCCAGCCGGGTTCTTTGACCACACGACGAACTCCGGCAGCACCTCCACCGAGTGGAAGCGCGGCCGGGAAGGCCGGGCGACCCTGGCCTGCCTCTCTTCATCAACAGGGCTGCCACGACCTTGGAGATCCCCACCACGCAAAGAGCCACCACAGCGGCTGCCAAGGGCGGCGCCGGGTCCCGAAGAGGCCCGCCCGCACCCACGAGGGGCTTCGGAGGGGGTCAGAGCACTTGTGAGGGTGGCCTCGTCCCCTCTTAGGCGGTGGTGAGCAGGGCCCCTCGTGGCGGGTCTTCCCCTTCTCTGCGGACGAGAACCTCTCACCGGTGCCATGGGTGTTGACGCGAAGCAAGAAGCTAGGAGGGAGAAGAAGAAGCAGGCGGAATGGAGGAAGACACGGGCCACGGAGGCTCCGCCCGTCGCCTCTTTTATAGCAAGGAGGAGGCCAACCGCCGGGCTCCATAATCGCAGGTAATGATGGTCTTTGTGCACGCAGGGACTTGTCAAGTCGTGTAGTTGCCGAGGCAGCGTGGGGAAGTGGAGACGCCCATGACCTATCAATCACCACACATCGATCAAGGCCGCAGGCTTTTGGGGCCCACGACGCTCCATGCTTGACCCTTGGCTTCGCCGTGAAGCAAAGTCCGAGCGCACCTTGGGCCCGGGGGCTACTGTTGGCGTTCTGGGAACGGGGGTACCCAGACTTGCCTGCCTGCGGCCTAGAGCGTGGCTCATCCAATGTCCTGGTACATCCCATCTTCATCAGCAGACCACTCGAGAACATCATGAGGGGCCAAGCCACGCGAGGCGGACGATGCAAGACCTCGTGAGGTTGGCGTGACTGTAGCGACCTGATCCGAATGGACCGAAGTCTCTGTGCTCTGTGTCATCCCTGGATTGGTAATGCTGACACACACAGTACTTGAAGGATTTATAACAGAGTGGCAATTCCACACTTATTACATCGAATGTTTCAAAAGAGAACTTATTACAAAATATATGGCTTAAGGCCATCTAACACGATAATAGCGGAAGACTTGGCAGATAAAGTGAGGTCATCAACTCCAACGGCATAGCTGAGTGCATGAAAAACGACCTAGCGCACCTTACTCTTCTTCTGAAAAGTCTGCAACATGATATGTTGCAGCCCAAAAACGGGTCAGCACATGGAATATGCTGGCAAGATAACACAGTAGAGCAAGTAACAGATAAATGCAAACACCACAGGCAAATATGGCTGGTGGAGGCTCTAAGGTTGAGTTTTTTCATAAAGCCAATTTTTCCCTACAACAAAGGAATAATTTTTTTAACTATCATGGTAGTTGAAACATGTCAGGACCCCGATCCTAAGTCACACCCATCTAGCTGTAACACGTCATATCACTTTGCGGCCTCACGCACGGTAACCCCACGGGTGCCACCTTACCTGGCCCGGGACCGTTTGCGCATTTTGGCACATGTATATGACAGTGTCGCTAGCATCCATATGACAGAGAACCCGGGCCGACATGGCTAGTTATAAACCAAAAGTGGCACTAGATTACAGAGACAGGCATCCATGACCCAGCAACGAACGTGTCGGTCATCAACGTATGAACCCAAGTCGTAGCAAGCTACATGGACTTAAAGGAACAACGCGTGACATTTCCCCTAAGGTACAGACACAGGAACGAAGAAGGACACATGCCGGCCAGCCTACGTGTTCCGAGCAGTAGCAAGCTACCAAGGCTCATTGGAATCACTAGGAGGCATTTCCCTGTAAGGTAGGCTACCAAAGGAAAACAACTAGGTGTCGGATCCCACACATACCAAGCATTTCAACCATACACACAATATGCTCAATATGTGCAAATACAACATTGCATCACAACAAAACTCTATGACTCAAAGTACTTTATTTAAGAGGCTCCAAGAGCCATACATAACATATCCATACAGGTAGGGGTCACATGACCCAACACTCAAGTCATACAGTCATACAAGCACAAACAGAAGCTACATGTCTGAGTACAGACAACTTAGAAAATAAAACAGGCTTGGTGTAGCCTGACTATCTACAGGGCCCTTCACAAGCTCCAGATCTCCGTCTAGGTGTCAAGCTATTCGTCGACGTCAACGTCTATGTAGAACCCATCAGCAGGGGCAGGGTTCTCCTCTGCAACAGTTATTAAGCAAACATGAGTACAAAGGTACTCAGCAAGTCTTACCACAGAACCAAGCATACATGCAACATTATCAAAGGGGGTAGTGGAGTTCATAGCAGAAAGCCAACTTTGACTCTTGGCTAACCTATACTACAACTCTCAACAGATTGCAAGATGTTATTACGAACACGAGTCCTCTACTCACCACAACAATACACTACCGAGGATCCTCTTCCGTCATCCTACGGAAGGGCCATCCACGGCACTCACACTTATCTTGAGGCTTTTAGTAGAATCCATCAAATTGTCTATGAACTGTAAGAGTAACCAAGTAGTCCGTACCGCGAACAACGGCTATTCGAATAGATTGATAACCCTGCAGGGGTGTACCTCTTCACACACTCTTCCAAAACTTATCACCGTTTACTCGACATGTACTCGGCAACCTTCAAGCGGAAGCCCAGCGAGGGTGTCGGCCACGACCTGACTAACTACTAAAGTCTCTCGTCTAGGTTTATCGCCTATTTGGGTTCCATCTGTGGGGAGATCCGGCCGGGGTGTCGCTCACGGCCCCAAACGATGTGTACAGGGTTCCCGAATCACCAAACGAGCAAACGGTACACCGTGCAACGTACCTATCGCATCACAACCCACCCCGAGGGTCAGCGCTGTGCACGACCTCCAGTAAACTATAAACACCAGAAACTAGTTGCAACTCCTGGACAGAGATCGAGGGTAATTAATAAGCCGAGAGGGTCCATTGGATTCGGGCCCAATGCATGGTAGTAGCTGGAACTTGAACCACACATACAGATCTCGGGTCCTATGGATGGTTCCAATGAAACAACCCACCACGTACTCCTACATGGCCTTTCATCGATACCTTTACCAAGCGTATTCCACACTTCCTTCACTTTATCGGTATGATCATTTCACTCTGATCCATCACCCAGATGAACCAGACCAGACACAACTATAAGCATAGCAGGCAACATAAACAAATAGCATGGTGGATCACACATCACATGGCTCAATCAACTCCTACACATGCTAGTGGGTTTCAACTATTACCTGTGGCAATGACAGGTCATGCAAGGGAATAGGGTTCAACTACCGCAGCAAGTAGCAGTTCACACGATGTTGCCTTAATGAAGTAAAAGAGAGCAGGAGCGAGAAGATTGGGTTTGTATCAGAATGATCAATGATTGCTTGCCTGACAAAGTGGTTGTCGGGTACTGCTCTTCAACTGGATACGCAGCAGTATCCTCGGGAGCAGGACCTAACACAGAGAATACCGGCGATACAATCATTAAACAAACAAATGCAACAATATGATGCATGCTCATGACATGGCAAGATGCATGTGTGTTGGGCTAATGCAACTATAACCAAAGGGGTTTGAGCCTATTTGAATCAAAGATTCAAATTGGCACTTTAGCTATTATTTAAATAAGTGCATTATCATGTTTTAATGTATACAGCAAGGTTAACTTGCTCAAACATGCATGAAACCAGTTCTATTGGAAAGATTGGATTTTTTTGATCATTTTTCATATATAAATCTTTTCCATCTGAGCTACTGTTGAATTTATATGATTTTTTTGAAGTTTAGGCATTTTCTGGAATTTCCTGAATTATTTTTAAATCTAAAAATCCCAGAAAATCCTTTACTGCGTCAGCATGACATCATGCTGACGTCAGTCAGTCAATAGGGCTAGTCCAAGTCAAACCTGACCAGTGGGACCCACTGGTCAGTGTCACAGTTAACTAATTAACTAATTAGAATTAAATTAACACCTAAACTAGGTTTGACTTGCAGGCAGGGCCCACATGTCAATGACCCAGGGGGGTCAAACCCGTGGTCAAACAAGTCAAACTCGCCGGCGAAGTGACGCCGACGAGGCCAGACACGGCGGCGTGCTTCGGAAAACGGCCACAGGGCTCGGTTCAAGCTGCGGTTGGGCGCGTTGGAGAGCCCTCGTCGTTGCGCGTCGAACGGTGGTGGTCGCCGGACCTGTGGTGGCCGGAGACGACGGCAACGAGCTCGACGGCGGCGCCGGCGTTCGGGCGTGTGTGGAGACGCGGCTGCAGTGGCCTAGGCGATGCGTGCGTAGTACCTAGCTCGTCTACGTGCTGCGGCGAGCGAGATGGACATGTGCCAGTGACCAAATGGTCACCGGAGCATCGCTGGCGGCGAGCACGGCGGCGGTGAGTTTCGGTGATCAACGGAGCGGCGGCTACACGGCGCAAACGAAGCGGAGAAGAGAGGGGTTCGGCGTAGGAGCTCACAGCGGTGCTAACGAGCTCGACGGAGAGTTCGAGGACGCGCTGCAGCTTCTTAATCGACGGCGAGGTGCTCCAGCGATCCGAGGTTGGGGACGGTGGCGTGAAGGCGTTGCAGGGCTCCCGGCGATCCGTGGCTCAGCGAGGAGGAAGAGGGCGTCGCGGCGAACCTTTTGGACACGGTCACGAGTCAGGTGCGGCAACGGCGAGCGGCGGCGACGAGCGGCTCGGTGGTGCGAGGGAGAGAGCCAGGGGAGGCGACGGGGACGAGGGGAAAGTGCGGGAGGGGTCGGGGTAGCTGGGTGGCGATGCTAGGAGACGTCCAGGCCGTCGGGAGGCAGGCAGGCAGGGTGGAGGTGGCCGGGCGCGTGCCGGCGCGCGGCGGCCACGCGCGCTGCCGACTGGCGCGAGGAGGAAGGCGACAGAACGGGGCTGCTGGCTGGGCCGGCCTGCTACAGTGCTGGGCCCGAGGTAAGTCCTTTCTCTCTTTCTTTTCTTTCCTATTTCTTTTCTGTTTCATTTGTTTTGCAACTTTGTTTAATTAATAAAAATGCCAGAGCATTTTTATAACTCATGAAACTTGTCATGCCCACTGTATATAATATGAACAACATGGAACATTATAGTTTATGATTATTTGAGCATTTAAAATATTTTATAGCATTTAAATTCCCAAATTCAAATACCATATGATTTAATCCAGAGCCCTTAGATGTCCTAGAAAATTGTGCACCATTTTTAGCAAAGGTTTGATACCAAGGCAGAAATGATGAACATTTTTGAAGGGCATTTTGGGTACATTGGAAAAGATTTTATCAAACCCTAGTTGTTAGAAGAGGGGTGCTGGGGTTTCTGTCATTCCCATTTCATGTTTCTTTGATAAGTAAACATGATGCACACTCTAGCTAGCCCTAATGCAAGTGCTTAACTAGGGATGTGACAAAACATTATTGAGAAGGTTCCTCCAACTCAATCCCAATTAAAACCATCTTTCTTAACCCAACCAATTAGTTTTAGAGTGATGAGATCAATCCAATAATTCAAGTACCAGATACTCAAGATGTCCATAATCGGGGACACGACTAATCATGATTAGTTTGTACACTCTGCAGAGGTTTCCACACTTTTCCCCACAAGACTCGATCTCCTCTATTGGATTTCTCGCACTACATGGTGTTTGAGAAACGGATCTATGTGCCCAACACACCGAGATCAGGAAGTTGATACTACAGGAATCACATGATTCGCCATACTCGATACACCCCGGAACACTAAGATGTATTTGGACTTGAAGGAATATTTCTGGTGGATGGGAATGAAGAAGGACATTGCCGAGTATGTAGCCGTATGTGATGTATGCTAGAGAGTGAAGGCAGAACATCAGAAGCCAGCAGGATTACTACAGCCTATGCTAATACCCGAATGGAAGTGGGACAATCTTGGCATGGACTTTATCACCGGATCCTAGCACTACTAGGAAAAGGCATGCTAGTAGCGCACCACTTTTGCCTACTAATAGCGCACTAGTGTTGCGCCACTAGCACCACGCCATTAGAATTAAATAATAATGGCGCACCCCTGGTGCGCCATTAGTATCTGGTGTACTAATAGCGCACCACACAGTGCGCCATTAGTATAGCCCACCGTGCGCCATTAGTATGCCTCCCAGGGGGGCATATGTACCCATGTGCTTTGGCATACTAATGGCGCACTAGAGGGTGATGCGCCATTAGTTTCATTTGTACCATGCGCCATTAGAGTCTTGGGTGGTGCGCCACTAGTATAAATATTAGAGTTTTTTTCTTTTCTGATATTTTCACAGGATACAAAATATATTATTGGACAGGATTTAGACAACACCACACAGCTGATGGGCCTCGAACCCCTCATTGGATTACCCCAAGTGGAAGGTGTAAGATGCAGTAAGTAGAAGTGTTTTCCCTTAGCAAAGATGGCAAGGATCGAATCCCCAGAGACTCCTAGGTTCAACAGGTAGGTGTCAACTGCTAACGGCGCAATTAGCAATCAACGTGGACCTGCACACAGATACAAATAACTTTGCTCCCAACGAGTACAGAGGTTGTCAATCTCTCCGGCCTTGCAGTTCACAAAGGGTTAAAAGCAATATGATAGTAGTGATAGATAGTGTTTTGCAATAGTAAATAAAATAGCGAAAATTAAAATAGTGTATGTGATCAATGATGGTAATAAGGACCGGAGTCACATGATGTTCACTAGTGATGTCTCTCTCCCAAAAGACGATAAAACAGCTATGTGAGGTAAACAAATTACAGCTGGGCAATTGACAGGACCCACGAGCGCATACCAATGCTGATTACATTGCAAGAAAGGTTGAGGTTCAAAGCATGGGCGGTACACCAAAGTAAGTAGACCGAAATCCATCAATATCTACTACTAATCATCCACCTTGAAATATCTATCCAGAACATCTCGCTGGTATTAAGTTGCGAGTCCCACCCATGGTGTAAACTCAATGCAACAGACAACTGCATTAAAAGAAGTTTGCGTAAAGTAAACAATCCTTGCACCCGCGGGCACAAGCACCGTTTTTCCCCCTTGTGGCAACAGCACATCCCCTAGACTCATGTTTCTGTCACTCAAGCTAGTCATCGAGGGGCATGAACCCACAATCGAGCATAACGTTCCCTCTTGGAGTCACTACCTATTACTCGGCCCAAGCAATAAATAACAACGGAGAACATGCAAGAATTACTTATGAACTAAAATATAAAAGAGGTGAATCAAATATATTACTCAAGATCAATCTGAACATAATCTCATAATCCATCGGATCCCAGCAAACTCAACATAGCAACAGCATAAGGATTACATAGGTGCCTCGATCATGTAGGGCAGCTCACGAGGACTAATTAGTGAAGCACAAGAACGGGAGGAGAACATCAAATAGCTAGTGGTCATGGACCCATGGTCCAAGGGATACTACTCACGAGTCATCCGGGAGGCGTCCATGGTGGTGGAGAAGCTCCCGGTGGTGATCCTCCCCTTCGGCAGGGTGCCGGGAAGAATTCTCCTGGTGCTCCCGATCTTGGAAGCGGCGGCGGCGGCGGAACAGAGATGGGATCGCGAAAAGAAGTCTTGTTTCAAGGGTTACGGGGGACCCTTTAAATATCTGCCAAAGTAGGGCATCGAGGGGCTCTCGGGGGGCCGAGGCGCCCCCCGGCGCGGCCTAGGGGGGGGCGCCCACAGGGCGCCTGGGGCCCCTGTGCCCCCCCCAGGCTCCCCTTCGGAAGCAGTGTCGTTCCCAGAACGCTGATTTTTTATATATTTTTTCTGTATTTTTCTGGGCAGTTCTCGAAACGTGAAAACGTGAAATACAAAAACAGCCGAAAACAGAAACTAGCACTGGGGTGCACTGGATTAGTAAGTTAGTCCAAATATGATCAAAAGTGTATGGAAGTGTATGAATATCATAGCAATATCACCCAAAAGTGGCATGGAGCAAGCAGAAATTATAGATACGTTTTGGACGTATCAACGGCAACAGCAGATTCATCGAATACAATAGAAGATTAGTCTCCAAATACAATTCATCATATTAGTCTCCGAATTCAAAAGACCAAACAAAGATAGAACATTACAAGTATCAAGACCGCGAGTAGCGAGTTTGTCTTCACATTACAAGTCGATATCGATCATCTAAACTACCATCACATAGAAGAGAGCTGCGGTCATCACGATGAGCATCATCGTGATGAAACTCGTCTTCATCCGGTTCCTCCAACACTCCCTCCTCTCTCCCGCTAGATAGCGCGCGTATCTAGATTCCGCCTCCGCCCTAGTGGTGTACCCTTTGTAACTGTTACCGCTGAAACGGTGAACCTGTCTCCGACACTCCTCCCAGTCGTCGTAGACTCCGGGAACCTTACCCTTGTACACGACATACGACGGCATCTCTATGCACGAGTCAAACGAAACGTTAGTACCAATTCACAGACAATACATAAGAAATATATAAGTATGCAACAAAAGGATCGGAAGAGAAAAGCAAGACATGAATAGCATCGATTACATCTAAGTTGAATGACTGTCCAAACCAAAGAGACATACAAGTTCATTAAAGTTTAATTACAACATGAGCCAATCGATGTTTCAGAACTAGACATAGCATCACTACTTTCGACTCGACTCAAGGGACCAGAGCGTGAATGAAGCCACCGTCTATCGTGGGAGTCATGAAATCGCGGGCGTTGTGAGCCTGCATTTGTAGCGTTGTGTCTATGTCACTGTTGGACGGTTGATTTCTGAGGTTGAACTGCCTCGAGGTACGAAGGACATCTTGATGGATGATTTCCGTAAACTCCGACTGGATGCGAAAGAATTCTTGTCTGATGTCCGCGTCCTGGATTGCCGACAAGCTCGCGGCCCAATCTTTGAGTTTATCTGGTAGCAGAAGGTGATTATGGTCCCGTACGATCGCCCGCATGTGATGGATGGCATAGTAGGCACCCTTCTGACAGCCAGGCGGCTGCTTGACGCAACAGAACGTCGTGTTGTGGGCAAACATGTGCTTGATGTACTTATGAACTGGCCTTGTGAAGGTGCCTCCAGATTTGGCGTAGCCGGGGAGAACATCATCAAGAACTTTCTTGACATTTGTGTAGTCTATCTTCGACTGACGGTCCGAGTTGAAATACATGGCCGTGGAATATTTAGGGCTTAAGAGGATGAGTGTGCAATGTGTGTCACTGCACAAAACACGGAATGTTAAAAAAACGATCGAAATCTAAGAAATCATATGTTACGGGGCGGTTGAGGGGACGACTTACTCGGGAAAGTAAGGCATGAGGAAGTTATCCTTATCTCGGTTTGCCAGAATGACACCTTCGAGGTAAGAACTCGCGATTTTCCGGTCCCCAGCGCTGCCCAAGATCTTGGAACGCATGTAAAACGGGTTGAATATCACGATGTCCAGGGTCTTGTCTCTAATGATCCGCATCTCCATACTCAGCGAAAATAGCCGAATGAAGGTGTAGTGCATTGGATGAAGGTTAAACACAGCGTAGATGTCATCAAACCGCAGGACGATCGTACCCCCGATGGAGTTATCCACAAAGCCATTGCCCTCCGGCACCTTGGCCACGAAACCCGGGTATGCCACATCCTTCTCTCTGAGACGCCGCTGCTCCAAAGAAAGAACACTGTCATGCAGACTCCGCATATCACCGGTTGCAGCATTGAGCATATTAGTCAGTAGCATCGGCCTACCCGCCACATGCACCCTCCTCATTATATCCTTAGGTGAAGGTGGCCCGTCTTGAGCACGGATCGTACTCGGTGCCGGCTGGCTTGCACCCTTGTTACTCTTTCTTTTCCGTCCCTTCTTGTTCTGCTGTAATGGGACCGAGTTCTGCTCACAGACTGCCTTCTTGAGTGTGTTGGGCCTGATAATATTTCGCACCTCGCCTATCTGGGGCTCGGTGAAGTCGGCAGCTGGAGGCGTCTCCTGAGAACTGAACGCCAGACGACGCCTATTGAAACTGGGTTTCTCTGCGGTACCAGCTAGATCGCAATCATCTTTTGTAGGGTTGGGTTCTTGAGAAGGAGGCCCCATGAATTCGCCATCGTACCCATGATCGGCAAAGTACTTATCGACATTGGCAAATGTACCGTCGTCGTTGTCGTCATCCTCGTCCGGATCCTGTGCCATATGCATGTTCGGATCCTGTGCCATAGAGATGTCCGGCATGTCCGGTAGCGTTGTGGCGGTCTTGCCATGGCTTGGCGCCGACACGACTGGCGGTGTCGTCTTTGGGGTGGTGTCCCCCGCCCCCAAACGAATCTGGCTCTTCGGCCAAAGCATGGGCCAGCTTAGGCAGGCACTGAGGGTCATCACATCATCTTCGTCAGCCCCGACGGGTCGAATCGGAGGTAACAACTCGTCGCAGCCTGGCAGCACCCGAACCAGTTGAACCCTATACACAGTGGGTTGCATCGGATTACCGTGGAACATGGGGTTGCCAAGCCTGCCTCATGAGGAGGCAATGTCGCAAGCACTGACGCACCGCGCCAGCGACACAGTTGCCATTTTGGTGCAAAGGAGACAGTGCAGGTGCAGGTTCCTGAGGAGCGGGACAAAGGTTTCCCGTTCGGTGCAACAAGACCAAAGACCGCAAGGACGACAGGGAGGATGTCACCACCGAGCCCACCACCGCGTCACCTGCTGATCCCTTTGCAGGCGAAGACCGCTTTTGTCCGGATAGGAACATCCTTATGTTCCCGCTCAAATTGGCCGTTGTGGGATCCCTTCCCGCCTAAACATTTCGGGGGAAGAGGACCCTGGCCACCTATATAAGTAGTTAGGATCCAAACTATGGGGGATAGACCGATCAGATCTAGAAACTCTGCCCTCGCATAAGGGAGCAAGAACTCTTGCCTCCTGACCCTCCTGAGCTCTCCTCCTGAGCTCAGGAACCATTGTTCTCATCCATATTCAAGCCCTCCCGAGGCCAATCCACCAAAGCAGGAAGTAGGGTTTTACACCGCAAGGTGGCCTGAACCTGGGTAAACTCTTGTGTGCTTTACTTGTTTTTCTCTTGAATCTCTTCATTGTACGAGGGCGAGACACTAGGTAAACGTGAGTGGGAAAGATCTTCGTTCACGCCCCTGTGTGTGATGGCCTGGCTTATTAGGGATGATAGACTACTCATATCAATAAGGAATTCCTTCTTTTCCGGGAGCCCATTCGGATAGAACTCCAAAGTTAAGCGTGCTCAGCTTGGAGTAGTTTCAGGATGGGTGACCGACCGGGAAGTTGCTCCCGGGTGCGCACGAGTGAGGACAAAGTGCGCAGAAAAGACTAGTATTGATATGTGGGGCCAGTCTAGATCCCGCCAGGAGTAACGACCACCGGCGGGTGTGTCCGGGGCGTTACAAGTTGGTATCAGAGCCGACCCTTGCGGTTACACGGATGTTTGCGGATAGTTTGCAGTCATGTTGTGCATGACGTTTGTGACCCGTCGTGGCACACGGCATGGCACATGTGCTGTCCTGGAAGCACAGACGGTTGTGCCAAGAGGGAACGTTCCTGTGGCCCGACGAGGACGTCAGTTCCTCTGAGTGAGGGTGTATGTGATGGCCTGGCTTATTAGGGATGATAGACTACTCATATCAATAAGGAATTCCTTCTTTTCCGGGAGCCCATTCGGATAGAACTCCAAAGTTAAGCGTGCTCAGCTTGGAGTAGTTTCAGGATGGGTGACCGACCGGGAAGTTGCTCCCGGGTGCGCACGAGTGAGGACAAAGTGCGCAGAAAAGACTAGTATTGATATGTGGGGCCAGTCTAGATCCCGCCAGGAGTAACGACCACCGGCGGGTGTGTCCGGGGCGTTACACTGTGTTCGAACTTCTTGGGTTTGCGGAGCCCGTAATCCGACAACAAGGAAGTAGTCTATGAAATTGGAGACAGAGCGTACCTCAGAGTGTCACCTATGCGAGGTGTTAAGCGTTTCGGTGTTAAGGGAAAGTTAGCCCCGAGATTTGTGGGACCATACCGTGTTTTGGAATGCATGGGAGAGGTTGCCTAGAAGTTAGAGTTACCCGAAGGATTGGCAGGAGTTCATGAGGTGTTTCATGTTTCCCAGCTAAAGCAGTGACATGCTGAAATGGTCGATATTCCTCTGAGAGATACATTGCCCCTAGAAGCAATACAGCTAGAAAGTGATCAAACTTACTTGGAGAAACCGGTCAAGATCCTCGAGTTTGCAAGCCGAGTCACCCGCAGCAAGGCTATCAAGTTTTGCAAAGTTTAGTGGAGCCATCATACCGAGGATGAAGCCACCTGGGAACGAGAGGATGATCTACGCAAGGACCACCCACACCTATTTTCTAGCCAACCCGAATCTCGAGGGCGAGATTCATCTTAAGGGGGGTAGGTTTGTAACATCCCAAATTTTCAATTTGGAATGTTATACATAGGTCATCTTGCATATCATATTTTATTTGCATTTGTGTGTTGTGATCCTCGAAATTCTAAGCAACTCAAGGACCCACGGAGAGAGCTGGGGATTTCACCATTTTCATATTTGAATTTTCTCAAATATCGGAACAAGGATCATTTTGGTTTTAATTGTTTTTCTCTCCGGAAATATTTCATATTAAAATATATGAGTGGAGATAATATGACTTCTCCAAAACAAATGAAATATTGGAGGAAAAATATTAAAATCAAATATTTTATTTTACTTGGATTTCATTGCAATTTTATTCGATTAGGAAAAATGCGCGTTTTCCAAATTACATTTAGGTCAGGGAAAATGTTCACTTTGTCCTAAATATTATTAGAGGACGAAGAAAATTTATTTCGGAATTTTTCGACTCCGTTTAGTATTTCTTTTGATTGTTCTTCTGCGACAGGACTTCAAAAAAAAGTCAAACCGACCTACGGGCCGTAACCGACCCGGACTCTTCCGGGCCGGCTTTATAAGCCGAGGCCCAGCTGCCCGAAAACCCCAGCCGCCCGAAGCCCTAGCGCCACCGCCGCCGCCACCGTCGTCGCACCCCGCCGCACCACGCGACCCACCACGATGTCCCGCCGCCGGAGTCATCGCCGCCATCACCGGAGTCGTCGCCACCATCGGTTTTTTTTCGGTTTTGGTAAAAACTGCAGTTTTCTACAAAACCCTAGATCAGTTTTTTTAGATTAGATCGGTTCGGTTTTTCACGGTTTAGTTTTTAGCGGACATTCGTCCGTTCATTCATTTTAACGAATGCTTTTCGTCTTTTAGCCGCAGACAGCGAACGTTCATTTGATAGCCTGTTCGTCTCGTTTTATTTTTTCGGGGTTTTTCCGCGATTATTTTCGATTGCGATTTCTGCCCTGATCTTCGTTTTAGTATAACTATTCGCTCGTTAGTCGGAATCGGGTGAAACATGCGCCTAGATCTTTGTCTTGAAGCCCTCTTTTTGTTTAACCACATTGAACAAGATTTTGGTACTTTCAAATTTTGACTTTAGTGCAATTTAGTAAACGGATCTTGTTTCTTTCGTGGTTTGAGTTTCATAACTCCGTTTGATTTGATTCTTTTTGCAAACCGGATTTATTTAGTTGAACTTTCTGGTTAGATCTTCTTATTTGAGATTTACCCATTCATTTTTGATTGGTTGCTTATGTATGCTATTGTTTGTTTGCGATAGAATTCTCGGAGTGCAAAGCATGTTACTACGAGTCCCAGAGTTTTGCGAATCGTCAGGAAGGCAAGTAACACTTTGATCATACCCTTTATTACCCTGTTTTTATGCATTAGTTCCAACCCTCACACATTGCTTGAGTAGGATCTCTTAACATGGGGGGTCTGGGAAGTAGATTGAGGTAGAACCTATTACCTGCTTTGTTATCAAACCCTGGAAGTTACTTCTATGTTATGCTTAGGTTGCCATGCTAT
The DNA here is from genome assembly GCA_902687465.1 of Secale cereale. Lineage (NCBI taxonomy): Eukaryota > Viridiplantae > Streptophyta > Magnoliopsida > Poales > Poaceae > Secale > Secale cereale. The sequence continues at coordinate 399,205,303 of LR738712.1, read as the reverse complement.
GCTCGTAAACGTGGTTTGGGTTTGAAAGTATCCATGACAGATGTGAGATTGTTAATTAATGGTTCAACTTAAGGTGGCAACTTTAATACACTTTTGGGTGGATTGGTTGTAGGGCACCTGGAGAATCCAGTATTGTCCTCGGAAATCCCGGAGGAACCGTGTGATTATCCTATGGAATGCCACCCAGGCTCAAAGGGACCATAAGACTATTCATGCTAGAAACTTCCATGTGCAGCCAGAAGCCATTATGCGCTCTGGCATAGTTGAGTATGTTGTGTGAGCTCTTTGAGTGGTGGACTAGCAGATGTAGGGGGAATGTAGGTGTACCGGTCCATCCGAGGTAAATAGTAAATGCTTCTGAAAGACTGTGTCTCGGACATCTATTTCTCAAACACCATGCAGTGCGAGAAATTAAACGGACGCGATCGAGTCTTGTGGGGAAAAGTACACAAACCTGTGCAGAGTGTACAAACTATTCATGAGTAGTCGTGTCCACGGTTATGGACATCTTTGAGTATCTAGAAGTGGATTATTTTATTGATCTCATCACTTGCTCTAATAAAATTTGTTGGGTTATTAGTTTTGGTAACTTGGGGATTTGAGATGGAGGAACCATTCTCAATGCTGCTTAATGTAAAACTGAGTAGTAAATAAAATTAATTCCTTTGTGGTAGGGAAAAATCAGCTTTATGCAAAATAAACCTTACAGCCTGCACCAGCCAAATATGCATGTAGTTGTAGGCATTGGTCATCATTACTGCTACTGTGTGAATTTGCCAGTACATTCAATGTACTGACCTACATGGCTGTAACGTCTCATGTTGTAGGAATTATTCGACGAGTAAGTGTTGCGTTAGGGTTGCGCTGTCTACACTCAACTTTGCCATTGGTGTTGATGGGAATCCACAACTTCGTTGTTACTTCCGCTATATAGATTGAGGTAATAGTATTTACGTTACTTTATACATGTGATTTACCTCTGTTATAAATCCTCGAGTACTGTGTGTGTCAGCATACCAATCCAGGGATGACACTTAAGCATAGAGACTTGATCCATTCGCGTCGGGTCGCTACAGTGACGTGAGCCATGATGACCAAGGCCAGGCGGGCGCCAGCGGGCGCAGGGAGCCAGTTTCCTCATTGGTGCTAAAAGGGCAAGCACAGGCGAGGAGTTCCGAGGTGTCAGGCAAAGGTTTCATCCAGTGCTGGTGCTGCCTACCGCCCGTCCAGAAGAGGTGGGTCTATCTGGATGCCCAGCGCGTTCATCCACTGTTGGTGCTGCCTACCGCCCGTCCGACAAAATGCGCCGGCTGGAGCTATGCGAAGCTCACCGACCCCCTTGCCGAGCCTGTTCTGGCAAGGATTGAAGCCGACCTGGGATCGAGGCTTGAAGGGGCCCAGATCGTGAAGGAGTTCCTGAGGCAGCTTCTGGCGCCTCCGCAGGCACAGTCGCACCCCATGTGGGAGCTAATGGGGGATGACGACAGGCTCCGGCTGCGCTCGGGGGCGCTGGCTGAGGCCGACCTGGACTTCACCTCAGTCACTCTCCTGGGGATTGTTCCTGAGGACCTCTCAGGGGCCCACCTGCCGATGTACAGCCGTCCTGACAAGGCCAAACTGCTGAAGGCCGTGTCAGGTTTCGGGGTGCCCACAGTTGACGTGTCCTCTAGTGTCGATGATGGGAGAGATGAGGAGGGTTTGGAGGAGACCCTGGGCGACGAGGACCGGGTTGACGAGAGGGAATCCTCTGAGGTGTCCGCTGAAGAAGTGGCGTCAGACGTAGGTGCTGCCGGACGGCCCCAGGCGACCACTCCGCGATGATCCGGACGCGCTGCATCCGGGGGAAGCAATGCGGAGACCCCGTCGAGGAGTGGCGTGCTAGCGAAACTGGTGACCACGACTGCGCCTAGGTCCGTGGTCTCGTGCCTTGCCAAGATCCTGACTGCCGGCACACCCGTAGCGCCAGCGGCTGCGGCCGACCTGCTGATGAAGAGGAGGGCGCGCCTCGCCTACGACGAGTAAGTGTGCAATCTCCTGTTATCCTTAGTTGATGTGTCCCTGACGTACTTCTCATGATGCAGCAGCCTGGGCGGCGTGATGAAGAAGGTGAAGGTGGAGGTCATGTCACGGTGCCCTACTCCTCCTGCTGCTTCTGTGGCCGCGGAGAAGGGTGCCATGGCTTTGGGCACCTCGGCCAGCTAGGCCACCGAGCACGCGGCGGCGGCGTCGCTTGAGGGCATCATCGCTGTTTGCGAGGCCGCGACAGCTCCCGCTCCAGCTGCTTCAGCGAGTGGGGCCGGAGCCCCTGAGCCCCTGGTCGAGCAGCCGGTCATGTCGGCGCCCATCCGCCAGTCGGTGTAGCCTGGCCCTAAGATCTTGGAGGCCGCCTCCGCTGCGCTGGGTCGGCTTTGTACCGAACTTCAGGGTGGTGACGGCAGCACCATGGAGGGACGCCTGGGGCTGATCTCTGGGTGGCTCCTGGCAGACGAGTCCGAGCGGGCCTCTTGGAACCAGGCCTCAGTGATTACTGCCAAGGGTCAAGAGGAAAAGTTGCGGCAGTCACGTGGGCACGTGACGCCGCGCGAGCCGATGCTGCGTCCTTCGAGAAGCGCTTCCTCAAGGCAGAGAGTGAGCTGGAGGCCCTTCACGAGGAAGGCACTAGGCGCGCCCTGGAGCTCGAGAGGTTGGATAAGGATCTCAAGGCACAGAAGGCTGAGAAGTCCGGGCTGTAGCAGGAGCAGCTCGCTGATCACGCGATCCTGAAGAAGCTGAAGGCCAAGGCTGAGCAGGCCAAGGTGACCCAAGCTGCGTGCGACAAGGAAGATGCCCTTGCGGCCTCGGCAGCGGTGAGTCGCGAGGCCCTCGCCGCCTTTGAGCTCGAGGCCTGTACGGTGCTCCGGGCCGATTACGGGGAAGGGTTCAAGAAGTTGTTGGCCGCCCCGGAGGAAGGCCCCGCCGGGCTCCTCACCGGGCTTGTGAAGTCCCTGCGTGAGGTTGCGGCCGCAATTGGCTAGTTAGCAGACGTCGAAAGCGGCACGCTCCTTACCTTGGTCCTGACGCAGGTGTGCGGCCACCTAAGTCTTCGTGATCCCGCTCTTGACCTGGCCTCGCTGTCCGAGCCCGTGACCATGAGCATAGAAGGCACGGCTGCTGAGGTGTGACGCCCCAAGACCGACGCTCCAGAAGACTTCCAGATGTTCCGGGTTTTGCAGTGTGTTTCTTTTGCTTGCTTTATATATTTTTGCATTGCATCATGCCATCATGTCATTAATGTTTTGCATCTCAACTAAATAAATCGTGTGGATCTTCAGTCCATTTAAATCGAGGGAATTCACTTAGTGATTCTCTTTATAACATATCAAAAGTCTCTCAATATTATTAGGGAGCTATTATAATAAATATTCCTTTCTTTTGGAATTAACCATAACACACTTGCAACATTCCCATGCCTATTCCATCTCAAGTTTGACTTCAAAACCTTTGCCAACAACTCGTATCTCTTTTATCGAGGTTCCTCCAAAAAATCTGTACATTTTTGGACACTTCAAAAAAATCTAGTCTTTGTTCAAACCTTTTGAATTAAATTCAAAGGAATTTGAATTTAATGTTTCATTCATGCCCACTTATATTTTCTGGGGTCATCCTCATTTTTGTGAGTCCGTGGAATTTTACCCCACGTCCGAATTCATTTTGTAACCCTTCCTTCTTTTCATTTTTCTCTTCTGGCTATATTTTTTCCTGTTGTTGGGTTATAAGAAAGAGGGAGGATAGCCTAGCTGCAGCCAGGCCGCACCGCTCCCTTCAGCCCACCAAGGTCCAGCCATCGAGGCCTCCTAAGGCCCATCTAGCCCAGGCCTCCTGGCCCAGCCTCTCTCTCCCCCTCCAACCTAAGCCAGTCCTAACCCTAGGCGACCGATGCCTCATCTCTCGATCCCCCTCGTCCACTCGTCATTCTCTCCATCCCGCAGCACCGCTCCTCCTAACCCTGATCCCCTCCCTCAGCGGCCTCTCCTCTCGTCCTCCATCCGCCGCCACCCAGTTCACGACCCCGCTCTCCTCCACGCACCCGCGACCTGCTTCCTCCGCGCACGCATCGCCAGGCCGAGCGCCCCCAATTGCATCGCTGTCATCGCCGCGAGCCCAGCAGTGCTCTGCCTCGATCTCGACCCCGCGCGCCCGACCTCCACTAGCCTCGCACAACACCGCTGCCGGCACGCGCCGCCACCACCGCCTTCTCTCGCCTTCTCCTCTTCCCTCCGATGCCACCTTGCACCTCTGTCGCGAGCCCGTCGTCGCTCCGGATCCAGGACCCGTGCTGGGACCCTGACGAAGGAGTCGACGGAGCAGCCGTCCTCGTCCTCCTGCCGCGGCAACAGCTCTCCGGGAGGTCCTCGTCCCCGATCTCCCGCAGCTCCAGCGTCACCGCTGGCCGCCCCTTGTCTCCAACTCCGACCATGGCTCCGCCCCTGCTTCGTCTTGCTACTGCTGTCGCAAGTCCATGGTGATAGCCCCGGTCAAGGCATGTGGCCCTGAGCAGCCGAAGATGTCTCCATGTGTTTCTCCTCCGCCGTTGCCAAGTCCCCTGCCTCGACCCCTGAACCGAGACGCCAAGACCCGTACCGAACCGTCAAGCATCTTCTCCGAGAATTTTGCCAAGTACTACGACGGGCCTTGAAGAGTTCGGATCCGACAAGACCATAGACGCTCTTGTACAACTACGTTGCCGAGACCGAGACCGGCAATACCACTATTCCCGAACGATTACACGATGACACGTCAAGTACCACTACCGCCGTCACCGGAATCATGAAGACCCCAAGTACCACGACATCGACAACCCGTCAAGTTCGACTATGCCAAGTTCAATGATGCGCCAAGTACCTCTACGCCTGAATGACTACTTCCTCTCCGATGTCGTGTACCACAACTATCGCCAAGTTCCTCTACGAAAACGTGTACTACTACTTCCGTGATAAGATGAATATGACTACGAAACATGAACGCCCACTTTCACTATGAACCGCGAGTACCACTACTTCCCTCGACGAACTCGAACCCCCCTCGAACGCACGCTCCAGAGGTATACCACCGAAACGACGCCCGTGGACGAATGCTATGTGATGTATGAGTTGCGCTCACTTGTTTGCACCGTGCCCGTGGTGTTGCTCATTTCCATGTTGCCGACCCATGGGAACATGGAAACCGGGAGCACCCCATTATCTTGCATGACACGCTCTCACTCACATCGACCCTTTCTTTTGCACCGGTCTCTCAACGAGTTACCGGTACCAAAATGTTGTTGCGGCACAATTTCGATTATCGCCGCCGTGCCCCTTTTCTTTCCACCACGGTGACAAATGCTTCATATCTCTTATGTTAAATTTTAATAAAAATTGCATAAAACTTGAAAATGTCATCCGCATCATGATAACCACATTAAAATGTTTAAATTGTTGTTTGTTTTAAAATTGCTAAATATGCACATGGGGAGTTTCCGGAATTGTTGTTGTTATTTCTGGCCTCATTTAAAATGGCTAGATAGTGTAGTTTGTTTAAGCTTCACCTCTTGCCATGTTAACAAACATTTAACCTTGTCTTGTAAATAAACGGGAGTCAACTAAATAAATATAATGTGGTGTTTTGTCAATATGCAACTCATTGCATATTGAGCTCCGCTTAAATTGTAGTGTTGTTTGAGCACTTTGCCATGCCATGCATATTTAAACCGGACATGCATCATTCTTGGTTGTGCATCATATGCCATGTTTATGCTTGTGTGTTTATCGTGTTGTTTGCTTCTTTTGGTATGCTTCTCTCATTAGCTTCGGTTTCATTCCGGAGTTGTGAGGATTTGTTCGACTACTTCATGGACTCGTTCTTCTTCCTTGCGAAATCACAGGCAAGATGACCGTTCCCCGATATCACCTCTATCTTTGCCTATGCTAGTTGTCTCGCTCTTTAGCTATGCCTCGATGCCTATTCCTGTTTGTCAGCCTCCTATTGTTGCCATGAAACCTCTAACCTTTGACACCTTATCAGCAAACCATTGTTTGGCTATGTTACCCGCTTGCTCGGCCCCTCTTATAGCGTTGTTAGTTGCAGGTGAAGAAGAAGATTGCTCCATGTTGGAACTTGTTGTTGGAATATCACAATATCTCTTAAATATATTAACACGCCTATATACTTGGCAATGGGTGGAAGGCTTGGCCTTCTGCTTGGTGTTTTGTTCCACTCATGCCACCTTAGGACCCGATAAATCGGTGTTATGTTCCTTGATTTTGCGTTCCTAACACGGTTGTGGTTTATGGGCACCCCTTGATAATTCGCTCTGCTTAAAGCTTTTCCAGAGAGGCCCAACTTTGGTTCTACATTTGCCTAACAACTAAAACTTGCCGAGGGAGTAATTAACCCGAGGTTTTATTAATCAACCGCCTGGGCCAGAGCTCATTTTGAGTGTTGGTCCAAACTAGAGTCGTGTGCGGTACCCCCCTTGGCAACTTGGGTTTTGGTCACTGTACGCTGTGCTCATCCGGTCGTGGCCTGAGACGAGATACGCGCGGCTACTATCAGGGTGTCGGCACGCCGGGAGGTCTTGCTGGATTAGTTTTACCTTTGTCGAAATATCTTGAGCACGGGATTCCGAGAATACTCGGGTCTTCCCACTTTGGAGTTGCGACTCCGTAGATCGTGAGCTTGTGATGGGCTAAGTTGGGACACCCCTGCAGGGTGTTGAACTTTCTAAAGCCGTGCCTGCGGTTATGTGGCAGATGGGAATTTGTTAATATCCGGTAGTAGATAACTTGACACCCTATTCATAAGAATACACTACCAGTGTGAGTAACCGTGATGGTCTCTTTCCGAAGGGCTTCGGGAAGTGAACACTGTGGGGTTATGTTTGATCGTGAGTAGCTAGGATCACTTATTGATCATCTTTGGCGACCGTTGGCACTTGTTCTCTTCTCGCTCTAAACTCGTAAGCTAGATGCTTAGTGCTTGCTGCAGACACTTTTATAGGCTTTCCTCACCTAAGGCTTTGGTAGTTTTGATACCCGGGAACGGGATTGCTGAGTCCTCTGTGGCTCATAGATTCTACACACACCAGATGCAGGTACATCCGAGAACAGTGCAGGAGGTGGATCAGAACTTCGGTGGGAGTTCGACGAATAGCGTGGTCGTTACTATGTTTCTTTTCCCGACGACCAGTAATGGTTCCTACTATCGGCGATCCGGGCTTGTGTTCTTTATGGTATCTGTCTCGTTTGGATTTCATCCGTAGACGGACCACGTTTTATTTGGATGATGTATTGTTATTGTAATCATTGTGTGACATGGCGAGTGTAAGCCAACTATCTTTTCTATTTCATCCTCGAATTTTACATGAGATGTGCAAAGATACCATACTTGAGATCATTCTAGTATGCACTAATGTCATTAAGTCGTGCCTCGACACGTGGGAGACATAGTCGCATACTGGGCATTACATGAGGCCCTAGAGGTGAAGGTCATGGAACTGGTGGAGGCGTTCCTCCAGGCTACTGCTACCGCAGCCGAAGAGGTAGGGACCGGTGATGACGTGCTTGGTGATGCCCGATCTGTTCCTGTCAAGATGAGAGAAGTGCGAGTACCCCGGGGAGGCGTAAGAATTTGTTTTAATTTGAAAAACTTGGTATTATTGTAATAACTTGATGATTTCCGTGCTTGCTTCCTTTCATGTTTGCTTAGGTGCTCGGCGTCGACAGATCCCAACCCCGCGCATACCTTGATAGATATTGAGCCCTCCTGGTGACCGGGGTTATCGTAATAACCAGACTCAAGGGATGAGGGGCTACGTGGCTAGTGAGGCCCCTGGGTCGCGATGCCCAGGGGTCCCCCTTGACGTTCGAGCGATCCCGTTTGCGTTCTGCGGCGATAGGGCCCAGCCCCACGTATACCTCGATCGCCGTTGAGCGCCGGGTTCAAGGAGTGAGGGGCTACGTGACTAGTGAGCCCCTGGGTCGCGATGCCCAGGGGCCCCCTTGACGTACGAACGGCTCTCATGAGGGAGAACGAGCACCATACCTTGATCATGAGCCTTTGCCTGGGATGGGGGCGCGAGAAGGCCAGGTGTCTGGGCACCTGGTAGGGTGGCGTCTGCCAGGCGTGGCCTGAGCATAGCCCCCATGCCTAGGCCCCCTCGTGACACCCATCCAAGGAGAAGATGTGAGAATCGTGAGCTGAAAAGCTCCCTGAGGTTGGTGCGACCGCTGGGGGCCACCCTCAGTTGTTTATAACTAGCGCGGAGCATAGAGCTACCACACTTGCGCAGAGTGTGGGCATAACCGCGCCTCGGTCGTAGTGGCCAGTGCAGAACTTGGTGCTTCCATTGGTTCGTGGGCATAACCGCTCCTCTATTGGTTCTGCCAGCGCGGAGCATGGCACTTCCATTGGACCGTCGGGGGAGCCTCCCACCGGGAGAGACTCCGGGGCGTGTACAGCCCCGTTCTGACACGTGTCTTGCACGGCAGGACAACCAAGGTGTATATGGGCCCTCCTCAGCACGAGCTGAACGACTCTGAGGAAGTTCTCGTGAGCTTACGCATCACTCACGATACCCTACCCTGAGGTGGGTTGCGCCTGAGTCTTCTTCTGGAAAATGTGAAAAGAGAGGTGTTGTGTCGACATGCACCGAGTGCATCTCTAGAGGGAATCGCATGAGAAGGCCGCATCACCAATGACCCCAGGAGGTGACGTCACAGGAATGGCTCGCGAGACAGAGCTCAACCTTGGGTTTAGCGATGCTGTAGGGACGAACCCGAGCACAGACGCCGTGCTAGTCCTTAATCATGGGGCGGTCACGAGTGGGCTCGCAAGGGCTCATGACCTTATTGGCGGTGAGAACGCCAAGCATATAGATAATGCGAATAGGAAGGAGCAACTAGCCTTGATTCAAGCACAAAAAAGAGATAGCTGCGGGGGGGGGGTATCCCCTAGCAACTCAAGGATGATGCAGCCCGGGGTGCGCCCTCGGTTGAAAATAACTGAAACTTCACCTGACACTTGTCGAAGAAGAGTTGGGGTAGTAGAAGACGCAAGCCGTGCGGGTCACTCCTGAAGATCGTCGGGCTCCTGAGGCCCAGGGGCTCCGGAGGCCCTCAGCGGTTGCAGGGCTCATGTTTTCGCTCCGTCCGGAGCGCCTGCCACTGAGCCTCCCGAGCCCCCAAAGCCTGCCGTGCGAGGTGCTGGAACGTGGCAGCTACGTTGCAGAAGCCGAAGAGTTGGTGGATGTAGCCGCAGGGGAGGGCCCTCCTCCGGCCGACCGCCATCGGCCAGAAGGGCTCCAAAGAGGCGGCTCGGTTGAGAAACGCGACTTCGATACAAATGTGGAAATGGTCGCTCGGGTTGCGGGTAGGTGAGCTCGGCATTGTGCGGTTACGCCCACCGCGTATGAGCCTTGCGTACAGAAGTTCCTTGGTAACCTGGTCGATTAATTCCTGAGCCCCCAGCGCTGTGCGGCTCACGCTGGGCTCACAAAAACACGCGTCGAGACACACCTGCAAATGGTGCCCGAACACCTCCCTCGAGACGCTGGTCAGGCCAGAGACACTCCACAGGAGAGCCCCTGAGCTCGTCCTGAGAGGGGCGTCGGGCGCGCCTCCCTATGCGAGGGTGGAGGGCGCCTCATCGGCAGGCGCGAGTCCTGAGGCGGAACCGTCAGGAGCTCCTGTGTCCTGAAGTCCGTTGGCGTGCAGGTTCTTGTTCTTCTTGGGGGCGGTCTGCAGGGCGAGCACGGCTCCATCCTCATCCGAGCTTTCGACCGCCGCAGTCTGGTAGGAGCGCTCCAGGGAACGCACCGCTTCCTTCTCGTCGAAGGCGATCGTGATGACTCTGCCACTCCCGGGCATCTTGAGGACACTGTAGCCGTGATGGGTCGCTGCCATGAACTTGGCGAGGGCAGAATACCCAAGGATGGTGTTGTACGGGAGGTGTATGTTGGCGACGTCGAAGTCGATGTGCTCGGTGTGATAGTTGTCGCGCTCATCAAAGGTGACGGGGAGGCGGACCTGCCCCATCGGGAGTGTGGAGCCATCCGTGACTCCGTAGAATGGCTTGGTCGGGTGGAGCTGATCGTAGGGGAACTGGAGTGTCTCGAAAGTCTGGACGGAGAGGATGTTGAGCCTTGCTCCGCCGTCGATGAGGGTCTTGGTCACGAGGATGTTGTCGGTGTACTGGGAACCAGGGTACCCAAACTTGCCTGTCTACGGGCTGCGACACGCTCCTACAAGCGGCCTGGTACGGCCCGGCTGATCGACTAGTTGCTCAAGACCCTTGCAAGGGGCCAAGCCTCGTGAGGAGAACGACGCCAAGACCCCCTCAGGAGCGGCCTCGGCAAGGTGTTCCGGAGGGGCGGAGAATCCAAGGCCAAGCCTGCCTCAGGAGGAGACAGTGAGGTCAGCAGTGATGCACCGCGCCAGCGAGTGCCAGCGCCTGCCAGCGGCACAGTTGTCATTTCGGTGCAAAGGAGACAGCGCAGCCGTTGGTTCCCAAGGAGCGGGGCAAAGGTTTCCTCTTTGGTGCAACGAGACTGAAGGCCGCAAGGACGATAAGGAGGATGTCACCGTCGAGCCCACCACCGTGTCACCGCCTGATCCTTTTGCAGGCGGAGACTGCTTTTGTCAGGGTAGGAACGTCCTTGTGTTCCCGCTCGAATATGGCCGTTGTGGAATCCCTTCCCACCTAAACATTTCGGGGGAAGAGGACCGTGCCCGCCTATATAAGTAGCTAGGATTCCCATTGAGAAAGGGAGAGACATATGCACTCGACCACCGCACAAGGAGCAAGAACACTAGCCTCCTGACCCTCTTGAGCTCGCATCCTGAGTTCAGGAACCCTTGTACCAGTTCATCCTCTAGATCACCCGGAGCCAATCCACCAAAGCAGGAAGTACGTTATTACACCTCGCGGTGGCCCGAACCTGGATAAACTCTTGTGTGTTTGTTCATTGTTTGCTTCAATCCTTCCACCGAGACAAGAGCGAGGTGCTAGGTAGACGTGAGTGGGAGAGATCTTCGTTCACGCCCCTGTGTTCGAACTTAACGGGTTTTGCGGAGCCCTGAATCCGACATTTGGCGCGTCGGGTAGGGGGCGTGTCGAAATCTCGCCTCCCCGACGACCTCGCTTCCCCTCTTCGGTGCGGCGTCTCTACGATGGCTGCGGCCAGCCACAGCCATGCAGGGGCTGGCTCCTCCCTCGCCGACCCGGCAGCATCAGCGGATCGCGCCACCAATGCGCGCGCCTCCTCCTTCTTCCCCGTCGTTTCCACCAACCAGGCCACTAGAGGACGGCCTGCACCACAACTCCCGCTTCCCGTGGCCTCGCCGGTCGCGCTCTTTGTGGGGCGGCGGCGGGCCCAGTACCGGCCGCCCGCCAAGACCCGTATCACGTGAATGGCCCTCAGCTGCAGGCCGTGGGGCGTCGGCTGCGAGAGGCGGCCTTGCCGCGGAGTCTCCTTCATCCTTGGTGGGTCCCAAGCACCGGCATCTGCTCGGCACGCCAAGTCGCGCCTTCGGCAACTTAGAGCTGCCGCCCAGCCGTAAGAGGCCTTGCGGGCGCAGGATGGGCTTGGGCTCGCCATCACCTTTGGCCTCGGCGACCTCGCCCCCGAGGCAGCTGGCACTGATGCTCTCCCCATGGTATGCACGCCTACCATCTGTGGCATGTCCGTGACAAGAACCCTCATCGACGGTGGTGGCGGCCTCAACATCCTCTCTCCTGAAGCCTTCGGTCACCTGCCCCTGTCCTACAGGCAGCTCCTTCCCACCAAGCCCTTCTCGGGGGCCGCGGGCTCGGTCGTCCCGCTCGGCCAGATCCGCCTCCCGGTCACCTTCGGTACACCAGTTAACTACCGGACTGAGATCTTCGATTTTGACGTCGCGCCCATTCGCCTATCGTACAACGCCGTACTCGGCTTCCCTGCCATGGCAAAGTTCATGGCGGCAACTCACCTGGGCTACAACGCTGTCAAGATGCCCGGGAGCAGCGGCGTCATCACCGTCAAAGGGGACCCTAAGGCCTCCCTTCAGGTCCTCGGGCGCGCGACAAGGCCGCCGCTGCTGTAGCTCACCCAACAGCGAAGGGGGCTCCTGTGACGCCCGAAGACCGACGTCCCAGAAGATTCCAGAGATTCCAGATGTTCCGGGTTCTCCCGTGTGTTTCATTTGTGCTTGCTTTATTTTTTTTGCATTGCATCATGTCATCATGCCATCATGACTTTAACCTTTTGCATCTCAACTTAAATAAATCGTGTGGATCTTCGATCCATTTAAATCGAGGGAAGTGTGATTTCTCTTTAAAACCTATCCTCCTAATATTATGGAGCTATTATATAATTATTCCATTTGTTTGGAATTCACCAACACACACTTGCATATTTTTCCCCATGCCTTTTCTTTCTCAATTCCTTGCTTTCTAAACCTTGTCTATTATTCTTTTCCGTTGTATCAAGGCTCCTAAAATCTAGACTCCTTTCAAACTCCTTTAAGGCAAGCTAAATATTTTGGTTTGCACTTCCCTATTTTTGTTGGAACCACTTTTGTTGGGTTGGTAATATTCCTTAAAGCCTTACAAAAATGTTCCATCATTTATTTTCTTGTTCTTGGCCTCTTTTCTTTTTAAATGTTGAACTCTCTCTATTTTGTTTGCTAAAGAAATAAATAGGGACAGAGAGTGCAGCCCAGCTCGGCCTCCTAGCTGCTCCAGCCGGCCCAAGAACCTTCCTCAGCCGCCCTTTTGGCCCAAGGCCCAACCCCAGCTCCTAACCCTAAGCACACCGACCGCTCCCTCCTCCTCGTAGCGCCGCAACCCGATCCCCTCACTCCTCATCGCCCCAGCGCCCAGTCTCCCCGCTCCCTCTCCTCGATTTCACTTCCCCTGCCTCCGATGGACTCCGCCGTGGAGCGCTCCTATCACGCCGCTCCTGCCGTGACCCCGCATCGATCTTTGCGCCCCTTCGTCGCCTCGCGAGCCCGAGCAGCGGACGCGCTGCGCCACTTCCTCGAGCCGGCCGCCCCGTCTTCTCTGCGCCCTCCCGCCTCCGTCTCCAGGCCGCATCGCCACCGGCGCGCCAAGGCCGCAGCGCCCGAGTGCCTCTTCTCCAGGCCCCGTCCAGCGCCCCTGCCTCGTCTCCTCTTCGCCATGCTGGAGCACACCGCCGCCGTGTCCTGTCGCCTCCGCCTCGCCGGAGCGCACAACTGCAGCCGCATCGTCGACCTCACCTCCTCCTCACCGTCCTCCCGCGCCTCGCCTCCACCAGGCTCCCGCGCCCGACAACCCGAGCGCGCCTCGCTGCACTGCTCTGCCGCGGCCGCCGCGGCCCAGATCTTCCCTGTCTGCTGATGCCTTGCTCTTCAGCGAGAAGACAAGAAAGCCAAGTCCGTGCACGCCACTGCCTTTGCCTCGTGTGGTCATGACGCTGCTGCCCATGCCTCCTTGCTGCCCGGCGAGCTTCGCCCAAACTCATCGTGGTCGTGACCGAGACCACCGTCGCTTTATTGTTGCTATGGTTTTCGCCAAGTGTCCCTTCCGGTGTGACCAAGACCGCAAGTACCTCGATGCCCGATGTCAAGTTCTACTACAAGGATAAACGCCAAGTTCCACTACCGTCGACCTCGGAGACCCTCGACGTCAAGTTCATCTTCGAAACGGGAACGCCTACACGGCTCAAGTACCACTACCGTCAAGAGAACCGAGTCCGGCAAGTCCGAAGACCCCAAGTACACCTACCGATGACAAGTACCTCTTCGAAAACGAAAACTCCAACATGTACAACTACCGTCGACGAAGACCGCGTGTACCTCTCCGAATGTGAACGCCTACTTCCACTACGAATCGCGAGAACGAATTCTTCCTCTACGCTCTCGAGCCGCCCCGAAACAAATGTTCCGAAGGTATAACCCGAGACGATGACGTGGTCGTTTGCTTGTTGTGTTGTATGAGATGCTCCACGTGTGTGCTCCGTGCCCGTTTCGCCTTTTGTCATGCTCCTCGGTTGCCTCGTCGCCGACTCGTGGGAACCCGGTGACGGGATCACCCCACCTTTCTTCTTGCTTGACACGCTCTCCATCATCTTTTGCATCGGTCTCTCAATGAGTTACCAGAACCGAGATGATGTCGTTGCATCATTTTTGGATCGTTGCCGAGGCACCTTTTCCTTCCACCACGGTGACAAATGCTTCATATCTCTTCATGTTCACTTTTAATAAAATTGCATAAACTTGATCATGTCATCCGCATCATATTAACAACATTAAAATGTGTGATTGTTGTTTGCTTAAAATTGCTAAACATGCATATGGGGTTTTTCCCGGAATTGTTTGTCATTCCGGCCTCATTTAAACTTGCCTAAATAGGTAGTTTGTTTTTGCTTCACCTCTTGCTATGTTAAAAACATTTAATCTTGTCTTGTAAATAAACGAGAGTCAATTAAATAATTAAAATGTGGTGTTTCGTCAATATGCAACTCGTTGCATATTGAGCTCCACTTAACTTGTAGTTTTGTTTGTGCTCATTGTCATGCCATGCATATTTAAACCGGACATGCATCATACTTGGATGTGCATCGTATGCCATGTTTATGCTTGTGTGTTTACCGTGTTGTTTGCTTCTTTCCGGTTGCTTCTCTTGTTAGCTTCGGTTTCGTTCCGGAGTTGTGAGGATTAGCTCGACTATGTTGCTCCGTCTACTTCATGGACTTGTTCTTCTCCCTTGCGGAATCCCAGGCAAGATGATCATACCCTTGGATACCTTTACTACCATTGCCATGCTTAGTTGTCTCGATGCTATCGTTACATGTCACGCTACCCATCTTTTATTGTCAGCCCTCTCCTTGTTGCCATGAAACCTCTAACCTCTGAAACCTTCCTAGCAAAACCACTGTTTGGCTATGTTAGCCGCTTGCTCAGCCCCTCTTATAGCGTTGTTAGTTGCAGGTGAAGATGAAGATCGTTCCAGGAGGGAACTTGTTGTTGGAATATCACAATATCTATTAATATTATTAACACACCTATATATTGGGCATGCGTGGAAGGCTTGGCCTTTTGCTCGGTGTTTTGTTCCACTCATGCCACCGTAGGCGCCGATAAACCGGCATTATGTTCCTTGATTTTGTGTTCCTTACACGATGGGTGGATGGGGACCCCTTGACAGTTCGACTTTGAATGAAACTCCTCCAGCTAGGCCCAACATTGGTTTTAATTTGCTCATAATAACAACTTAATAAATTGCATAAGGGGGACGCTCCTAGGAGATTCTTTTCTACATAGAAGGGGGGGCCAGTGCTGATGGTGTTGGTCCCAAACGGGCAACCTGCGGGGCCACCATGGGGAAACTCGAGGTCTGGTTTTACTCGTAGCTTGTCCCATCCGGACGTGGCCTGAGACGAGATGCGCGCGGCTACTATCAGGGTGTCGGCACGCCGGGAGGTCTTGCTGGACTTGTTTTACCATTGTCGAAATGTCTTGTGCACCGGGATGCCGAGCCTGATCGGATTTTCCCTAAGATAAGGGGTGATGATATTATATTTATCACTTCAGCTAATCATGAGAGCTTGTGATGGGCTAAGTTGGGACACCCCTGCAGGGTTATGATCTTTCAAAGCCGTGCCCGCGGTTATGTGGCAGATTGGAATTTGTTAATGTCCGGCTGTAGAAAACTTGACAGAGGATCCGAAGTAAAACACACAACTGTGTGAGTAACCGTGACTGTTTCTTTTCACTTTGAGAAGAGAACGCAGTGGGGTTATGTTTGACTCGTAGGTAGTTCAGGATCTTTAGCGATCACTACTAGTTGCGACCGTTTGCGTAGATGCTCATCTTATTCTTGTACTCGTAAGTTAGCCACCATATTATGCTTAGCCGCTGCTGCAACCTCACCACTTTACCTCTTCCTACCCATAAAGCTTTGCTAGTCTTGATAACCATGGTTATGGGATTGCTGAGTCCTCGTGGCTCACAGATACTACAACACCAGATGCAGGTTCAGCCGAGAATGATGCAGGATATGGATCAGAATTTCTGGGAGCTCGATGAAGAGAGTGGCCGTATGCTTGTGACGTTTTCGACGAGCAGTAGTGGTTTCTACTAGGGGAGATTCAGACCTGTGGCTTTATGTTTTTGGTATCTTTCTTTTGGATCTTCGCCCGTAGTCGGGTTGTGATGTTTTGAATAATGTTTTGCTTATGTAATGAATTGTGTGAAGTGGCGAGTGTAAGCCAACTATCTCCTTTTGCAATTTCATCCCTATTTTTACATGAGTCGTGCAAAGATACCAAACTTGAGATCATTCCAGAATGGGCTTATACCTTTAAGTCGTGCCTCGACACGTAGGAGGTATAGTCCCATCCTGGGCATTACAAGTTGGTATCAGAGCCTTCTCCGACCTAGAAGCCCCCACTGATTGATCGAATCGTTGACGGTTGAGTCTAGGCACACACTTAAAATGTTTTGAGTCCTATATATATATCGGAGAGTAGGATTTCTTTTGCTCCTCATCTCTTTTCACTCTGGTGAGGACTCCTGACGATTACTCTTGTCTCTTCTACTCTCAAAAATGCACCGATTTTTTTTTAGGATCACGCAAGTATTGTTTGGATTGTTTCGATGTCTTTGTGACGAGAACATTGTTCTCGATGCCTCCTGTCATTTAGGGGTTGTGGCAGTGTCCCGGGGAGTTGAGCTCCGAGGTGTTGTCGTCACAAATATATCGCATCAGTTCTGGAATACTTAAGACGGCCGACATCAAAAACTCTCCTATGCGGTTAGTGGCAAGATAACCCCTACATCACCCAGTACTGGGGAGGTAGTTCGGGAGTATTGCCATAGCTTGTATAGTAGATGCGTTTCGAAGGTCCGAGGTAAACGGTTTCCGGAAACAACTGGTTATGTGTTGAAGGATGGATACAACTGGATGTAGGATTAGAGTTGAGTGCGCGGTGCTTCCCCTGTATCCCCAACACCTGATTGCATAACTGGAAACTTTCGGAAATTAATAGGTCGGTTCATCTAGTAGTTCTAGGCATTATTCCAACGAGTGCATGATATGAAGTTCGGGGTTCTACATTGAGTGAAGTGGTTTTATGGGTGTTGTTCCGATCGGGAGTTGCATCTTAAAGGGTCCTTGGCTATGCTGATCCGGGGATTGCAAAACCCTTTTGTAACACGTTCCATGAGCTTTCAGCATGAATATGTGGAACGAACCTTCTATCTTGTATTTGTTCTATCTGCTCCTTGTTGCTTTTATTTACCTTTCGTTCTCCCAAGTGGCTTCTCATCAAGTTGATGTACCTACAGAATTCATTCGTTCAATTCTCTGTTCGGAGGATATTGTGAAGATTATGTTGCAACATATCTATCCGTTGTTTTGTTTTGATTCTGGTATTCGAGTTGCTTCGATGTTAAATGTTGATTCCATACCTTTTCCTAATTGGTATTCTCATATTTTTATGGGAGTGCTAATTCGTCTTGACCATCGAGATCTTCATGTTAATCCTTTTCAACCGGTGTGCCTTCTCTTCAAGTTACTCCATACGGACGCCGTTGAGAAATCTGACGATTTGTATGTTTCGTTCATCCCAAGTTGTCCTTGTTTTCCCCACCCTCCCAACCTTCTTCTCGGAGCAAGAAATTCTAAAATGAAATATCCATTTTATTCATGTGATGTTTCTTCATTCCTTTCCATCAATGTTCTTATCCGATGCTTTATCGTGAAGATGCTCAAGAGCTACAAGTTCATCATTCTTTTGTTCTCAAATTCTGTCGGTGGATGTAATTCAAGATTTCGGTGTTGATCTTATCCTTTTCCTCATTTCACAATGCTTTCTTATTCCGGTGCACCAATTAATCATTCTCCTCTTGTTATTCATATCCGGAGTGCTAAAGATTCATAATTCCATTCTTAATCCGTTCAAATTATTTTTTAGGATTGCTATCTTATTCAAGCCATTTAATTCAACCGGTGCAATATCTCTTAAGCAATCTTTTTCAACGGTGATTTCTTTTGAGTGGGCCCTAACCCACAGGTCTTTTTCCAGGATCTTACCTAACTCTTCTAATTTTTCTTGAGTTATACTCAAATTCTTTCAAATTGTGACGTAAGTATGGATTCCATCAGTCATATGACTTCTCCAAGATCGCTTTCAAATTCTTTTCATCGTTGTTTCAACCTTTTAAATTCTTCATTCCGGAGTGCTCAACAATTCACGGTGGTGTATCTGATCGTCTTCTCAGTTTTTGAAGACCCGAAGACGAGTTCCTCTTGAATCCTTATCCGTTCTTCCAAGATTCGTGGTTCTAGCTTCATGCCATCCTCATAATTGTTTTCGATTGTGGGAATTGTTTTCATGACCCTTCAGAGCAATTCTTGAGTTCTTCCCATTGTGATCCTCCGAAGGCCATCATTTCAGAATATTTCTTCGTTCTCTGTTTGCAACTTTGTCCTCCAACTATTCTTCATTGATGTCTCTTCGTTCGTCTCCATATTATTACGGTGGTTCGTTCAAGATTTCTCTTCCTTGTTATCGTATTAATTCACTCGTTCTTTTCATAATCCTACCGGTGCTTTGTTGAAGATTTACCCAAGCTTGTGCGAGATCTCTCTTTAATTCCTTGCAACGAGAATAAGTGGTATGCCAAATCCGTTTGCTTGTCATCAATTTAATCTGATGAAGGATAAGCATACAGTAAATCGTATTCTTATTTCCTCGAAGTGTTTAATCTCTGTTTTCCGGAGCTTGTTCATCATATCATATCCTTGGTGTTAAGTTGTTCATCTTGTTTTCCAGAGCTCCAAGTTATTTCTATTATATCATTTCAAACCTCAATCTAATTCATCGCAGGCCTTGAATCTTATTCCTTTCATCTTTCACTTCTCATGCTTTCATTACCGGAGTTCTCATGGTGGTTCATCATGTTTTAATTCATCCTTGAAGTCCTCATCAAGATTCTTGTTGGAGCTCAAGCATTCTTCATCATGCTTTCCAATTACAATCCTTTCTACCTTATCTTTTCAGATGGTGTTATGTCATTCTTGACAATTCCTTCATGTTTCATGATTCACGAGTTATCAAGAATGAGATATTTAAACCCATCATTTTCTTTGTTCAGGAGATCTTTCCAACCATTCAATTTATTCGTTGGAGTTATCTTGGGTTATAATTCACCTAAAATCTTTCCTTGAGAATTGTTGCTATTATGGTGCTTATAAATTACCCAAGTTCTTAATTATCCTCTCCGTGAAATAACTCTTTCGTCTCCTTGTTGATCTCAATCAAATCAATTGTTTAAGTTAGTGGCTGGTTGTCACCTCTTAATTTTGAGATGTTTTCCATAAGCCCACAACAAGCATATTCGTTTTCGTTGTTGATTTTTCCAACAACTCCGTTCAACCCTTCTTTGTAAGGAGGATTTCCTAATTCATTTGTGGGAGAAGTTGTCATTTTTCTTCTCCATTCATTTCTTTCGTTGATTTATATGCTATTCTTTCATTCCGGAGACATTGTGATGTTGCTCTCTCCAAACCATCATATCGTTTTATCGTGATCAAGTTCTTTCCCTTGCTTATCATTTAACCGGAGTGTTGTATTCTTCATTCAAATTCCCTCATTTTATCAAGTTTTGACTATCTTTTCAATCGGAGTGCTATCTGAAATCTTTCTTACCCCTTGTGTCATTCTTTCGATTGTTTCAGAGGCAATATGCTGTCGATTTCGTCAAGCTCATGTTAATTCCTTCCATTTTCAGACGGAGTGTTGTCCAAATTATGTCATTCTTATTCCTTGGTTGTACCATTGCGGTTTCATATTCTTTTGGTTCGTAAGCTCTTGTTTCATGTCTTTCAATCTACAAGGTTCTCGTAATGTTCCTTGTTCCTCCTTTTACCGGAGTGCTCTTAACTTCGTTCATCTCCATTGTATTCTTGTTCAACTTGTTTAACCTCTCAAGGTTCGTGGTTTCACTCGTTTGTCAAAGAAGCAACTTTGTTTACCTCTTCTTTTTCGTTTCTACCCGGTGCTATCTCTAGGATCTTGGGTCGAGATCCTCTGTTAGTGTGGGAGAGTTGTGACGCCCGAAGACCGACGTCCCATAAGATTCCAGAGATTCCATGTGGGGACCCCGACTTAGAAGTCGAGATCACCGAATGTACGTGTACAGTGATCCCAGAGATCAATGCTCACTGAACACACAGACGCTGAATAACAAGAGACTTACATCCATACATACCGTATTACACAAATAGGACCATAATGGTCAAGTCTTGAGTATATCGTCGCAGCGGAAAATCTTCAATAACAACTTGGACCCATGCCATCTGCCTTAACCCTACAGGCATTCTGACTGGGAAGCGTCCTAGCTCGCATGCTCGTCACCAAGAAATCTTCATCATAACCTGCTCTCTCATGCCTGGCCAATAAAATAACCAGTGGCAAGCCAATGAGTACTTTGAATGTACTCGCAAGCAACCCAAGTGTGATGACAGAATAATTATGCAACGCTCTACTGCTAAATTGGCAGTTTTGCGGAAAGCTAGTTTTCCATATGCAAGTATGATCAACATATAACATGGATATGCATGTGTCTGTAACAAGTATCAGGAGGTCACAGACATCATTATCGAGAAAGAGTTGTAATCAACTCATGCTCAAGCTCATTGTGACTTCCTCGGGAATCACATCATCAACATCACTGAACCATGTTGTTTCCTCGCACACACACCAGGTTTCGCAAACATTGGACGTAGCCCAAGGGCGGTTACCCAACTGTCCTTGACCGCGGACACGGCTATTCGAATAGTTTTACACTCTACAGAGGTTGCACACTTTACCCACAAGATCTGGGGAACTTCCGTGTCATCCACGACCCGTGATACCTCAAGTACCCGGGGTAAGAACCCGATCACTATCTTTCCCTAGACGACACTAATATGGAGTCCACTCGATTGGTAACAGCCCCGTGCCCCACATTTCACATCTCAAGATTCTTGGAGCCTCGCTCTCATATTCATCACATACCACAAGCACGGGGTACCAACGGTGTGTCCGGTGCCCTGTAATGACAGTCATGGCCGCCTATCCAAGCACGACCCCGTCCCGAGAGTGACCTCATGTCACCCCCGTCACTAGTAATGCGGGCACCATGCTAGTATCGACCTAGGTAATCAATAATGCCCTTTCCCATATAAGGGTAGAGTGGTTGCGCATGTTTGGTTGGAATAACGGTCGCAACTTAAACCAATCCGTTTTCAAAACAACACACACACTTGCCTCGGTACACCACTTCGTCATCAAGTGGTTACCCCTCTCACCATCTCCCTCAGGCATAAGTGGCACCCGACGGGGTTTTCGAAAAGTCTTTTGAAAGTATCCTGCTTTCGTCACCATGCATATACCCGTCCCATTTGCGTAGCCACTATTAAAGCAACCTAACTACTCCCACCCACATAACCCTCATAGGAAGGTAGGGTCATGTTTGATGCAAGTATCAATAGTAAGCAACAAAGGTAGCAACCAAAGTGGTCTCCACCTCAACATGATTCTGATGCATTGATAATAAGGTGCTATGAGACATGCATAAAAAGGTTTCTTGAACATGGTCAAAGGGCTGCTTGCCTTATTCTTCTGAGTCTTCAAATCTTCTGGTCCATCTCCGAGTATTCCGTTTATTTCGTCAACTAACGATGGAAACAATCATAATAAGCAACACAATCAAAGAAAAAATAAAAGTGCTCTAAAAATAGGAGTTGGACTTTTCTAGGATACCTCTGGTCATATGAAAAATAACCAAGGTGGTTTCATAGGTATTGGATCAATGAATAGCTTGGATCATTTCAACACGATGGAATCAAGGGGTTTATGGATTTGGAAGAAGTATACAGAAATATTTCCTTGAATGATGAGCCAAGGCACCCATCAACAAGTCATGATTTTAGAAGCATCTGGGAGTTGGTTTCACTGGATTTGGAATTGAAATGAATTTCCTAGGATTTTGCAAAGCTGATAAATATGAAGAAATGGCTTAATATTTGGTGGGGTACAGAAAGTATTAGTAAAAATGTTCCAAAACTAAGTTTGGATGTGACAAGCATCTAGGAATTTGAATCACTGCATTTGGATCAAGATTGAGCTCTCTGTGATTTTCTAAAGTTCATCACAGAAAATGAAATATGGGCATTTGATAAATATTTGTGAAAGAAATGTATCTGGAACACTGTGCATGTTGCACCATGTGATAGATCATGATTTATGGAGCCATAGTAAATTTGAATCATCAAGTTTGGAGTTCAAATGAATTATCTAGGCATTTTTGAAGTTGACAGAATAAAGAAAAGGAAAAAGGAATAAGGGTTTACCCCTATGCTGCGTGCAGGGCGAGGGATAGCTCACGGGCCGGCCCAGCGGCTCGGCCGCACGCGTGCAGGGGGCCACGCCGGAGGTGGCTTTCGGGGATGCGCTTCCGCGCGGGGGAGGCGGGCTGCGCAGAAGCCGCCTCCACTTAAACTGCTGGGCCCGCCCCGCTGGGTCACCGACGAGCGGGCCCCTCCAGAAGGCCTTCTTCTTCCTCCCGCCCGCGACAGAAGAGGCAGGGGCCTCGTCGACGGGAGGTTGCTGCCCTGCCCTCCGGCGGCTCAGGCCACCTCCGGCCTAGCGGTGGCCACCGGAGGGGCCACTGGAATGCGGCGCATCGGGGGAGATCGGCAAGGCTGGCAGGGGACGACCGTGGTGCGCTCGGCACTGCCTCGGCGGATGCCCGTTCGGGCGATGATCAGCTGGGGGATGTCGTGCCCCGGCGGTCTGGGAGAAGTAGGGGAAAGGGTCACCGTACCCTCGCATCTCATCTGGTGGAGGAAAGGGAGGGAGGCGAGCTCGGGATGGCGAGAATTCGAGCAGAAGCCGGCGGCAGAACTCCGGCCAGAAGGGAAGCCGTAGGGCATGGGGGGAGCAACGAGTTGGCGTGGGAGGCGTAAGAGGGAAGGGAAGAGCTAAAGGAGGTGCAAGGGGGCTCGGGGGCGGCCTATAAATAGGTGAGCGCCGGTCCACCGAAGATGCATGCGCCGGCGAGGTCGTTGCTGTCGTTGCAGGCCACGGGGGCACCAGTGGGCATGTCTAGGGCGTTCGTGGGGCTGGTCCACGCCTAGAGGAAGAGAGAGGAGGAGCGGGAAGGCGCCAGAGAGGTCGCGCGTGCGAGGTTGCTCACTGGAGCCCGTGGTCGGCCGGTGCCCGTGCGAGCAGAGGTGAGAGAGGGGGAGAGAGGAGGGGGCCGACCGCCCAGCGTGTTGCGGACGTCGAGGCCGCCTCAGGGGACATGAGGGGGAGGCCCAAGGCTGTCGGACGCCCCTAATTGGAGGTGGCTACAATGCGCCAGGGCACTGTAGCGTGCTCCAGAACGCGAACCCTGCATGCCATGGCATGCACAAGGTGTCATTGGCGTGTCCTCTTGTGTCCAGCAGTGCTAGGGGATAGTAAACAATGGGGAGGTAGTCTTGGATGCTCTGGTGACCCACTGGAATGAGGAGGGAGGTGAGGAAGAAGGTGAAAACTGCTGTCCAGCAGTAGGAATTGGGGTTTTACCCCCTCCAATGATTGAGCTGAGGCCACAGAGAGTTACTGGGGGGTAGAGGATGATCAGGGGGAGCTGTGGTAGAAATTTGAAGTAAAG
The DNA here is from genome assembly GCA_902687465.1 of Secale cereale. NCBI lineage: Eukaryota > Viridiplantae > Streptophyta > Magnoliopsida > Poales > Poaceae > Secale > Secale cereale. The sequence goes on along the minus strand of LR738712.1, from coordinate 399,181,622 downwards.
GGAAAAAGTAAAAGAGGTCCAAATACTTGTTTTGTTAATTGGACAGAAGGTGTTTGATCAGGTTCTGGGGAGGCAAATGACCTCCACTTGACATGGGACTTAACAGGATCAAATGTCACATATAATTAGGCCCCTACACCAAATTTGAGCTCATTTGGGCAAAGTGGCCAATGTAACTTTGGTGAACCCTAGAAATCAACAGAAATGGTTTCACCATGTTTGAGTTAAGCAAATCATCTCCCCTTGATGCACTACTTGGTTTAGCATCATCATTTGGGGTATTGATCATGCCCACAAAGTTTGAAGCTCCAGGTAAAAAGTTGGTAATGTAAAGTTGTTCAAATTTGAATTTGAACAGAAGTGGTTTTGGGGCACTTAGACCAAGTTATGCTTCTCCACAACTTGTGCCATTTGGCATAGATGCATAATTACATCATTTTAGCATGTCCACCAAGTTTGAGAGCATTTGGACAAGTTTGGCAATGTAAAGTTGCTCAAACTTCAAATATGGACATAATGGTTTTGAGGGGATTAGATGATGTTTCCTTGATCTTCAAGGCATGAGGCTTTGCAAGATCATCAAATATGTCATTTATGACATGATAGAATTTCCCTGGAATTTTTGGAGAATATTTCCTTTGTAAATATTTCAAAAGCTTGAAATATCCAGAAAGGGTTTTGGAAGGATTTGTCCAATATTTTGAACATGACCATGTCTTGAAACTCTTATATATGGACAATATATGTCCTATGAGTCTCCCTGAATTTTGGCAAATATTTTTGAAATGATTAAATAATTTTTCCCTATTAAAGACCATTTATGGCCTAAAAGAAAATCTTTTAAATAAAATATAAAAATAACTTTTAAAATTATACTTTTGTGGTTTCTGGGAGTCCTATACCTAATAGGATTCAAATATACTTTTTGAAAGATTTTTCAGACCCTAAATGAGGTACTTGCAGTGCAAACCTCAATTCAGGGGTTTTTGGAAAAACTAATTTTAGAAAATACCATTTGGCCAAAATATTTTTATAAGAATATTCTATACTGGTCTATACACATGGCATGATCATTGGGAAAAGGTTTTGGGTCAAGGAGCTGAAGTATAAGAGTTGGAGGATTTATTTGATTTTTAGAGCACTAGCAAACAGCAGGAAAAAGTCAAATCAAGCAAAGTCAAAAACACTCAAAAGTTTTTGCAAATCCACATTTTTAACATGACAATTAGCTTAAGCAAAGTGGTATGAAAATCAGGGTGTGACAGACCTACCCCCCTTACAAGAATCTCGTCCCCGAGATTCCCAGACTAGGCGTGGGAAGAAAAGCGGAGTCTTGGATACGGGGTAGTCTTCACTTCTTCTTGTTGGTTCTGCTTCCGAGCGGTGCTCCTTGGAATCCTGAAGTGCTTGATGGTATGCCTTCGCGTCCGTCGTTCTGCTTCGTCCAGAATGCGGGTGGGCTTCTCGCGGTTGGTCAAATCAGGCTGCAGATCAATGGCTTGGTGATCGACATCCTTGTAGAGATTTGGCTGGTCTGGAACTTGGAGACATTTCCGGAGTTGTGACACATGGAATATATTGTGCACACCGGATAGCTCGGGTGGTGGTTCCAGCTGGTAAGCCACTTCTCCTCGTCGTGCAGTGATTTCAATGGGTCCAATGAACCTTCGTGCGAGCTTCCCCTTGACGTGGAAACGCTTGGTTCCCTTTAGAGGAGTTACCCGCAGGTACACATGGTCCCCGACATGGAAACTCATGTCCCGACGGTGAGTGTCAGCATAGCTCTTTTGCCTTGACTTGGCTACCTACAAACGCTCTCTGACTAGTTGGACTTGCTCTTCCGCTGCGCGGAGAATATCCGGTCCAAAGACTAGCCCTTCTCCAGTCTCTGACCAGTTGAGGGGTGTGCGACATCAGCGTCCATACAACACCTCAAATGGTGCCATCTGAAGGCTCGACTGGTAACTGTTGTTATAGGAGAACTCGGCAAAAGGGAGACAATCCTCCCACTTGGCTCCATATGCCAAGACACAGGCTCGGAGTCATGACTTCAAGAATCTGATTGACTCGCTCAGTCTGACCTCCGGTCTGTGGATGGAAAGCCGTGCTGAAAGATAACTTGGTTCCGAAAGCTTCTTGGAACTTCTTCCAGAACCTTGAGGTGAACTGGGTTCCTCGATCTGACACAATCTCCTTGGGAACGCCGTGAAGACTTACGATTCGGTTGATGTAGAGAGCTGTCAGCCAGTTTCCATCATAAGTGGTCTTGACGGGAATGGAATGGACCACCTTGGTCAAATGATCGACTATGATCCGAATAGAGTCATGTCCTCTATCCGACCTTGGTAATCCAATGACGAAGTCCATACCGACTTTATTCCACTTCCACTCAGGAACCTTGAGTGGTTGAAGCAATCCAGCGGGTTGCTGATGTTCAGCCTTGACCCTTTGGCACACATCACACTTTGCAACATAGGTTGCAATCTCTCTTTTCATCATGAGCCACCAGAATCGCGCCTTCAAGTCTTGATACATCTTGGTGTGAGCGTTCCTTCGACACGGAATTGCTCGGTTCCTCCGGGAGTAGTGGTTTGCAGATACGCCCGGTCTTCGAAGCGGAAGTTTACTTCTTGATGACGGTGGTCGGTGTAGATCTTCCTTCTTGACAGGGTGGTCTTCAAACGTCTTCTATCCAGCTGTCCGAATCTTCTATGCCTTCGGGCAGACAAGTAGGCCATCAAATAATGATGTTACCCAACTTTTCCAAATACTCCGTGAGGTCTATGGGGGGTACACAAGGTAGGCTGGGGTATTGGTGGTGGTCTCGGTTGAGTATTTGCAGAGGCCTTCCTGACTCACAGCGAAGGCCCGTGGTCAGAATCTGACCAGGTTGTGGCTCGGTGGGGCTTAAGGGTTTCGAGGATTCTAGTGAGTGAGCGAACTTATATCATCTTATCCTTAAGCACAGTTTCTGAGATGCCAATAGCTCTATTTAGTACTCCGAACGGAAAAGCGGCCTCTCGCATAGACCAACTTCAATTACCACTCATGCCATACATATCCTCATGACTCTCAAGAGACGGTCTAACAAAATTATACTTGTCTATGATCCCCAAATCTATATGTATGTCTTCCTCTAAAATCCAAAGGTAGATCATACATGCTGCTGAGCTTAAATTAAACTCCACAATCCAAGCACTCAACCAAGTCTTGCAAGGCTCAAGATAATGCATCTCTATTCTAAGGAAACACGTCATATGCCACTCCAAGATTTTGTTTCCTTCCTATAGATCAACGCCAATAGCCCGGTAATCTCCATCAATCACCACATAATCCAACAATTCTACAAATCCAATGTCTACGGTGTTCCACGAGATCTCAAGTCCCTATAATACCCAAATACCGGGAAGGACTTTGCATTACGACAGTATGTCCACCAAATTCTCATCATCCGGGTCAGTAAACTCCAGGATCATGATTATATAGATCCCTAAATCAACTCCGACAAATAATCCAATCTCCTAGGTTATTGTCCACCGAGAAGCATGGTATCATGATCAAGATCATCGGTCTAAATCCAATTTACTCCGAACCATGCAGACATATCAAGCATCTATGCCAACCAGAATCACCTACATAAATCCAAATCTCATGTCCAACGGGCACTCCTACATGCTTCCCCAAGGTCATGATCCCACCAATATGAAATCTCACAATCCACCAGGGTCTCAGATAGTTCCTCGAAGTGACTGAAATAAAGCCACCAAATCATCCGTCCAATATCCTCGAACTGGTCTATCTATGGCATCGTCAGACCTCGTGCTATATTAGGATGAAAATATGCTCACTCATCGTGTCCACTAGCTCCTTTACGAACCCAGTGTTGTGCAAGATTGCAAAGGCTTAACAGGTCCTCTTGCTTTACCATGGGTTAGGCACATGGTCAAGGATTCGTGCTGGAGTGTCTCGTGAAGTCTCAAAGGGTCTCGGAATGGGTTACTGGTCCGGAGGGTTAAACATAACTCTACGGGGTTGCACTTGATCGCGGAGGTTGTAGCAGAAGTCTTCAGTAACAGTTGGTTGCCGAGGTAGAATCCTTGGTGCATCTTGTCTTGCGGGTCTTCAATTGGGGAGAGAGAGAATAGAGGGAAGAAGCAGCGTAGAGGAGGGAAAATGCCTAAAGGGGGTTCTATAGTGCAGGTGCAACAAACAAGTGCAAAAAGGCCGAAACAAAAGAAACAAGGCAAGGAAGGTGATATAGCCATGCACTTGTTGCCTGGGGCAAAAGCGCGACTCATATCAAAACACAAGCAAATAAAAGCAAACAACACACAATCATGGTTCTATTCGAACCATCATATGGACTCGACTGCGCATAGGGGGTACATGACTCATCCTACCCTAGGGGTTCTCGGACTCAGTGTCGTGACTTGTGCCTCGTGCAGTCTTCTGAGCTTCCTCGGGTGTTGCTACGTCCCTTGTAGTTGCTTGATGAACGATCCAGGTTGAGCCTGAAGAATCTTCAACATCTTCTCGCCTGATGAGGTGAGGTGGTGAAGGTGCCTCCTTGTAGCTGGCGTTAACTTATCTTCCCTTGTCTCTTTAATCATGACGATCCCTTGCGCCTTCTGGGGCGTCGAGGGTACCAGGTAGGCAATCCATATGTAATGACAATAACAAGGCATAATAGAGGTCCAACATGTCGGTTTCGTTGATGAAAACATCGACACCAAGAGCGGGGGACGAAGAGAACCGTTTTCCTGCTCACTATAGTGAGGCGGACCAAATGGCGAGGTTCTCATCCGCCGGTGGTTGCCGATACAACAATAGTTTTGACATGATTACTCTATTAGCGATGTATATCATGATTTTGCACAACTCATGCCATGGTCATCGTAGGCTAGGGTTGCACCATCTTCTGGGTCTTCATGTCCTTATCCATCGAGGATGTAACTTCCGTTGGTATCATCTTGTCGTGGTGTCTCCAATCTTGCGGGCAAAAGTGGTGGGTGAGTGTTCGGCAAGGTGCACTCCACGAGGATTACAGAAAATCCAGTGGTCAGGGGCATAAGGGTTTTAGCGACCAAGGTTTTGAAGGGGAAGAGATCAAGTATAGCCTAGTTTTCGAAAAACTGAGAAGGGAAGAGAAGTATAGATAGTTTTGAAATCTAATACTAGTTTTGAAAATAGTTTTACCCTAACTAACGACCATGCTAACTAAGGCTTCCTACAGTCAGGATGGCTCTGATACCAGCTCTGTGGGGACCCCGACTTAGAAGTCGAGATCACCGAATGCACGTGTACAGTGATCCCAGAGATCAATGCTCACTGAACACACAGACGCTGAATAACAAGAGACTTACATCCATACATACCGTATTACACAAATAGGACCATAATGGTCAAGTCTTGAGTATATCGTCGCAGCGGAAAATCTTCAATAACAACTTGGACCCATGCCATCTGCCTTAACCCTACAGGCATTCTGACTGGGAAGCGTCCTAGCTCGCATGCTCGTCACCAAGAAATCTTCATCATAACCTGCTCTCTCATGCCTGGCCAATAAAATAACCAGTGGCAAGCCAATGAGTACTTTGAATGTACTCGCAAGCAACCCAAGTGTGATGACAGAATAATTATGCAAGGCTCTACTGCTAAATTGGCAGTTTTGCGGAAAGCTAGTTTTCCATATGCAAGTATGATCAACATATAACATGGATATGCATGTGTCTGTAACAAGTATCAGGAGGTCACAGACATCATTATCAAGAAAGAGTTGTAATCAACTCATGCTCAAGCTCATTGTGACTTCCTCGGGAATCAAATCATCAACATCACTGAACCATGTTGTTTCCTCGCACACACACCAGGTTTCGCAAACATTGGATGTAGCCCAAGAGCGGTTACCCAACTGTCCTTGACCGCGGACACGGCTATTCGAATAGTTTTACACTCTGCAGAGGTTGCACACTTTACCCACAAGATCCGGGGAACTTCCGTGTCATCCATGACCCGCGATACCTCAAGTACCCGGGGTAAGCACCCGATCACTATCTTTCCCTAGACGACACTAATATGGAGTCCACTCGATTGGTAACAGCCCCGTGCCCCACATTTCACATCTCAAGATTCTTGGAGCCTCGCTCCCATATTCATCACATACCACAAGCACGGGGTACCAACGGTGTGTCCGGTGCCCTGTAAAGACAATCATGGCCGCCTATCCAAGCATGACCCCGTCCCGAGAGTGACCTCATGTCACCCCCGTCACTAGTAATGCAGGCACCATGCTAGTATCGACCTAGGTAATCAATAATGCCCTTTCCCATATAAGGGTAGAGTGGTTGCGCATGTTTGGTTGGAATAACGGTCGCAACTTAAACCAATCCGTTTTCAAAACAACACACACACTTGCCTCGGTACACCACTTCGTCATCAAGTGGTTACCCCTCTCACCATCTCCCTCGGGCATAAGTGGCACCCGACGGGGTTTTCGAAAAGTCTTTTGAAAGTATCCTTCTTTCGTCACCATGCATATACCCGTCCCATTTGCGTAGCCACTATTAAAGCAACCTAACTACTCCCACCCACATAACCCTCATAGGAAGGTAGGGTCATGTTTGATGCAAGTATCAATAGTAAGCAACAAAGGTAGCAACCAAAGTGGTCTCCACCTCAACATGATTCTGATGCATTGATAATAAGGTGCTATGAGACATGCATAAAAAGGTTTCTTGAACATGGTCAAAGGGCTGCTTGCCTTATTCTTCCGAGTCTTCAAACCTTCTGGTCCATCTCCGAGTATTCCGTTTATTTCGTCAACTAACGATGGAAACAATCATAATAAGCAACACAATCAAAGCAAAAATAAAAGTGCTCTAAAAATAGGAGTTGGACTTTTCTAGGATACCTCTGGTCATATGAAAAATAACCAAGGTGGTTTCATAGGTATTGGATCAATGAATAGCTTGGATCATTTCAACACGATGGAATCAAGGGGTTTATGGATTTCGAAGAAGTATACAGAAATATTTCCTTGAATGATGAGCCAAGGCACCCATCAACAAGTCATGATTTTAGAAGCATCTGGGAGTTGGTTTCACTGGATTTGGAATTGAAATGAATTTCCTAGGATTTCGCAAAGCTGATAAATATGAAGAAATGGCTTAATATTTGGTGGGGTACAGAAAGTATTAGTAAAAATGTTCCAAAACGAAGTTTGGATGTGACAAGCATCTAGGAATTTGAATCACTGCATTTGGATCAAGATTGAGCTCTCTGTGATTTTCTAAAGTTCATCACAGAAAATGAAATATGGGCATTTGATAAATATTTGTGAAAGAAATGTATCTGGAACACTGCGCATGTTGCACCATGTGATAGATCATGATTTATGGAGCCATAGGAAATTTGAATCATCAAGTTTGGAGTTCAAATGAATTATCTAGGCATTTTTGAAGTTGACAGAATAAAGAAAAGGAAAAAGGAATAAGGGTTTACCCCTATGCTGCGTACAGGGCGAGGGATAGCTCACGGGCCGGCCCAGCGGCTCGGCCGCACGCGTGCAGGGGGCCACGCCGGAGGCGGCTTTCGGGGATGCGCTTCCGCGCGGGGGAGGCGGGCTGCGCCGAAGCCGCCTCCACTTAAACTGCTGGGCCCGCCCCGCTGGGTCACCGACGAGCGGGCCCCTCCAGCAGGCCTTCTTCTCCCTCCCGCCCGCGACAGAAGAGGCAGGGGCCTCGTCGACGGGAGGTTGCTGCCCTGCCCCCCGGCGGCTCAGGCCACCTCCGGCCAAGCGGTGGCCACCAGAGGGGCCACTGGAATGCGGCGCATCGGGGGAGATCGGCAGGGCCGGCAGGGGACGACCGTGGTGCGCTCGGCACTGCCTCGGCGGATGCCCGTTCTGGCGACGAGCAGCTGGGGGATGTGGTGCCCCAGCGGTCTGGGAGAAGTAGGGGAAAGGGTCACCGTACCCTCGCATCTATTCTGGTGGAGGAAAGGGAGGGAGGCAAGCTCGGGATGGCGAGAATTCGAGCAGAAACCGGCGGCAGAACGCCGGCCAGAAGGGAGGCCGTAGGGCACGGGGGGAGCAACGAGTTGGCCTGGGAGGCGTAAGAGGGAAGGGAAGAGCTAAAGGAGGTGCAAGGGGGCTCGGGGGCGGCCTATAAATAGGTGAGCGCTGGTCCACCGAAGATGCATGCGCCGGCGAGGTCGTTGCTGTCGTTGCAGGCCACGGGGGCACCAGTGGGCATGTCTAGGGCGTTCGTGGGGCTGGTCCACGCCTAGAGGAAGAGAGAGGAGGAGCGGGAAGGCGCCAGAGAGGTCGCGCGTGCGAGGTTGCTCACTGGAGCCCGTGGTCGGCCGGTGCGCGTGCGAGCAGAGGTGAGAGAGGGGGAGAGAGGAGGGGGCCGACCACCCAGCGTGTTGCGGACATCGAGGCCGCCTCGGGGGACACGAGGGGGAGACCCAAGGCTGTTGGACGCCCCTAATTGGAGGTGGCTACAGTGCGCCAGGGCACTGTAGCGTGCTCCAAAGCGCGAACCCTGCATGCCATGGCATGCACAAGGTGTCATTGGCATGTCCTCTTGTGTCCAGCAGTGCTAGGGGATAGTAAACAATGGGGAGGTAGTCTTGGATGCTCTGGTGACCCACTGGAATGAGGAGGGAGGTGAGGAAGAAGGTGAAAACTGCTGTCCAGCAGTAGGAATTGGGGTTTTACCCCCTCCAATGATTGAGCTGAGGCCACAGAGAGTTACTGGGGGGTAGAGGATGGTCAGGGGGAGCTGTGGTAGAAATTTGAAGTAAAGGGAAAAAGTAAAAGAGGTCCAAATACTTGTTTTGGTAATTGGACAGAAGGTGTTTGATCAGGTTCTGGGGAGGCAAATGACCTCCACTTGACATGGGACTTAACAGGATCAAATGTCACATATAATTAGGCCCCTACACCAAATTTGAGCTCATTTGGGCAAAGTGGCCAATGTAACTTTGGTGAACCCTAGAAATCAACAGAAATGGTTTCACCATGTTTGAGTTAAGCAAATCATCTCCCCTTGATGCACTACTTGGTGTAGCATCATCATTTGGGGTATTGATCATGCCCACAAAGTTTGAAGCTCCAGGTAAAAAGTTGGTAATGTAAAGTTGTTCAAATTTGAATTTGAACAGAAGTGGTTTTGGGGCACTTAGACCAAGATATGCTTCTCCAAAACTTGTGCCATTTGGAATAGATGCATAATTACATCATTTTAGCATGTCCACCAAGTTTGAGAGCATTTGGACAAGTTTGGCAATTTAAAGTTGCTCAAACTTCAAATATGGACAAAATGGTTTTGAGGGGATTAGATGATGTTTCCTTGATCTTCAAGGCATGAGGCTTTGCAAGATCATCAAATATGTCATTTATGACATGATAGAATTTCCCTGGAATTTTTGGAGAATATTTCCTTTGTAAATATTTCAAAAGCTTGAAATATCCAGAAAGGGTTTTGGAAGTATTTGTCCAATATTTTGAACATGACCATGTGTTGAAACTCTTATATATGGACAATATATGTCCTATGAGTCTCCCTGAATTTTGGCAAATATTTTTGAAATGATTAAATACTTTTTCCCTATTAAAGACCATTTCTGGCCTAAAAGAAAATCTTTTAAATAAAATATAACAATAACTTTTAAAATTATACTTTTGTGGTTTCTGGGAGTCCTATACCTAATAGGATTCAAATATACTCTTTGAAAGATTTTTCACACCCTAAATGAGGTACTTGCAGTGCAAACCTCAATTCAGGGGTTTTTGGAAAAACTAATTTTAGAAAATACCATTTGGCCAAAATATTTTTATAAGAAAATTCTATACTGGTCTATACACATGGCATGATCATTGGGAAAAGGTTTTGGGTCAAGGAGATGAAGTACAAGAGTTGGAGGATTTATTTGATTTTTAGAGCACTAGCAAACAGCAGGAAAAAGTCAAATCAAGCAAAGTCAAAAACACTCAAAAGTTTTTGCAAATCCACATTTTTAACATGACAATTAGCTTAAGAAAAGTGGTATGAAAATCTAGGTGTGACAGACCTACCCCCCTTACTAGAATCTCGTCCCCGAGATTCCCAGACTAGGCGTGGAAAGAAAAGCGGAGTCTTGGATACGGGGTAGTCTTCACTTCTTTTTGTTGGTTCTGCTTCCGAGCGGTGCTCCTTGGAATCCTGAAGTGCTTGATGGTATGGCTTCGCGTCCGTCGTTCTGCTTCGTCCAGAATGCGGGTGGTCTTCTCGCGGTAGGTCAAATCAGGCTGCAGATCAATGGCTTGGTGATCGACATCCTTGTAGAGATTTGGCTGGTCTGGAACTTGGAGACATTTCCGGAGTTGTGACACATGGAATATATTGTGCACACCGGATAGCTCGGGTGGTGGTTCCAGCTGGTAAGCCACTTCTCCTCATCGTGCAGTGATTTCAATGGGTCCAATGAACCTTCGTGCGAGCTTCCCCTTGACGTGGAAACGCTTGGTTCCCTTTAGAGGAGTTACCCGCAGGTACACATGGTCCCCGACATGGAAACTCATGTCCCGACGGTGAGTGTCAGCATAGCTCTTTTGCCTTTACTTGGCTACCTACAAATGCTCTCTGACTAGTTGGACTTGCTCTTCCGCTGCGCGGAGAATATCCGGTCCAAAGACTAGCCCTTCTCCAGTCTCTGACCAGTTGAGGGGTGTGCGACATCAGCGTCCGTACAACACCTCAAATGGTGCCATCTGAAGGCTCGACTGGTAACTGTTGTTATAGGAGAACTCGGCAAAAGGGAGACAATCCACCCACATGGCTCCATATGCCAAGACACAGGCTCGGAGTCATGACTTCAAGAATCTGATTGACTCGCTCAGTCTGACCTCCGGTCTGTGGATGGAAAGCCGTGCTGAAAGATAACTTGGTTCCCAAAGCTTCATGGAACTTCTTCCAGAACCTTGAGGTGAACTGGGTTCCTCGATCTCACACAATCTCCTTGGGAACGCCGTGAAGACTTACGATTCGGTTGATGTAGAGAGCTGCCAGCCAGTTGCCATCATAAGTGGTCTTGACAGGAATGGAATGGACCACCTTGGTCAAATGATCGACTATGATCCGAATAGAGTCATGTCCTCTATCCGACCTTGGTAATCCAGTGATGAAGTCCATTCCGACTTTATTCCACTTCCACTCAGGAACCTTGAGTGGTTGAAGCAATCCAGCGGGTTGCTGATGTTCAGCCTTGACCCTTTGGCACACATCACACTTTGCAACATAGGTTGCAATCTCTCTTTTCATCATGAGCCACCAGAATCGCGCCTTCAAGTCTTGATACATCTTGGTGTGAGCGTTCCTTCGACACGGAATTGCTCGGTTCCTCCGAGAGGAGTGGTTTGCAGATACGCCCTGTCTTCGACGCGGAAGTTTACTTCTTGATGACGGTGGTCGGTGTAGATCTTCCTTCTTGACAGGGTGGTCTTCAAACGTCTTCTATCCAGCTGTCCGACTCTTCTATGCCTTCGGGCAGACAAGTAGGCCATCAAATAATGATGTTACCCAACTTGTCCAAATACTCCGTGAGGTCTATGGGGGGTACACAAGGTAGGCTGGGGTATTGGTGGTGGTCTCGGTTGAGTATTTGCAGAGGCCTTCCTGACTCACAGCGAAGGCCCGTGGTCAGAATCTGACCAGGTTGTGGCTCGGTGGGGCTTAAGGGTTTCGAGGATTCTAGTGAGTGAGCGAACTTATATCATCTTATCCTTAAGCATAGTTTCTGAGATGCCAATAGCTCTATTTAGTACTCCGAACGGAAAAGCGGCCTCTCGCATAGACCAACTTCAATTACCACTCATGCCATACATATCCTCATGACTCTCAAGAGACTGTCTAACAAAATTATACTTGTCTATGATCCCCAAATCTATATGTATGTCTTCCTCTAAAATCCAAAGGTAGATCATACATGCTGCTGAGCTTAAATTAAATTCCACAATCCAAGCCCTCAACCTAGTCTTGCAAGGCTCAAGATAATGCATCTCTATTCTAAGGAAACACGTCATATGCCACTCCAAGATTTTGTTTCCTTCCTATAGATCAACTCCAATAGCCCGGTAATCTCCATCAATCACCACATAATCCAACAATTCTACAAATCCAATGTCTACGGTGTTCCACGAGATCTCAAGTCCCTATAATACCCAAATACCGGGAAGGACTTTACATTACGACAGTATGTCCACCAAATTCTCATCATCCGGGTCAGTAAACTCCAAGATCATGATTATATAGATCCCTAAATCAACTCTGACAAATAATCCAATCTCCTAGGTTATTGTCCACCGAGAAGCATGGTATCATGATCAAGATCATCGGTCTAAATCCAATTTACTCCTGTCACATGCCTAGCTAGCACTTGCATTAGGATCTGACTAGAGTGTGCATCATGTTTACTTTCAAAGAAACTTGAAATGGGATTAACAGAAACCCCAGCACCCCTCCCCTAACAACTAGGGTTTGCTAAAATATTTTCCAATGTACCCAAAATGCCCTTCAAAATGTTCATCATTTCTGCCTTGGTCTTAAACCTCTGCCAAAAATGGTGCACAATTTTCTAGGACAATCTAGGGTTTTGGATTAAATCATATGGTATTTGAATTTGGGCATTTAAATGCTACAAAATATTTTAAATGCTCAAATAATCATGAACTAAAATGTTTCCTACTGTTCATCTTATATACAGTAGGTATGACAAGTGTCATGAGTTATAAAAATGTTTAGGCATTTTTATTAATTAAACAAAGCTGCAAAAGAAATGAAACAGAAAAGAAAATAGAAAAAAGAGGAGAGAGAGAGAACTTACCTGGCGCCACCCGGCCCACCTGCCGGCCCAGCCCAGCTGCCGCTCCAGCGAGCTGCTTGGCTCGGCCAGGCAGGCAGGCAGGTGCTCGACGGCGACCGCACGGCGCGCCACGCAGCTGCCCGCCGCCCTACTTCGCCCCCTCGCCGTCCTGGAGGAGTGGATCGAACGTCCACGTCTCCCTCGACCCCCCAGACACCTCCGTTTCTCCCCAGCTCCTCTCCTCCGCTCTCCCCGCACCATGGCCGACGCCGCCGTGATCGCACCGTCGTAGAAGCCGCGTCCACCGTCGTCCCCGAGCTCCGCCGTGTTGTCCCTCGTCTCCGCCGTCCTCTACTGCTTCGACAGGCCGAGCCCAGAGCGCTCGCTCGCCCTGGAGACGCCCCCGAGCTCTTCTTCCCCAACTCCGGCCACGGAGACCCCCCTCGCCGTGCTGCTCAGCTCCGACCACCCCCGAGCTCGCTTCGGTGCTTGCTGCAACCGCTGTGAGCCTAGCTACCTCCTCCCCCTCTCCGTTGGCTCCCTCTTGCCCTGTAACACACTACACGTAGCTCGCCCGCACGCACCGCCGCCGTGCTCGTCGCCGGTGATGCTCCGGTGACCATTTGGTCACCGGCACCCGTCCATCGCACTCACCACAGCACGTAGACGCGAACGGTGCTACGCACGCATCACCTAGGCACCTGCAGCCGCATCTCCACACTCGCCCGACGCCGGTCGCCGCCGTCGTCTCCGGCCACCCCAGGTCCGGCGACCACCACCATCCGATGCGGAAGAGCAAGAGCTCTCCAACGCACCCAACCGCAGTTCGAACCGTGCACCGTAGGCGTTTTCCGAAGCACGCCGCCGCGTTTGGCCTCGCCGGTGGCTAAACGCCGGCGAGTTGGACCAGTTTTGACCACGGGTTTGACCCCCCTGGGTCAATGACATGTGGGCCCTGCCCGCAAGTCAAACTTACTTTAAGTGTTAATTTAATCTTAATTAGTTAATTAGTTTAGTCACTGACATGTGGGCCCTGGCCCCACTGACAGCTAATTAGTTTTAATTAAACTCTAATTAACTCAGTTAATTAGCTGTGACACTGACATGTGGGACCCACTGGTCAGGTTTGACCTGGACTGGCCCTGTTGACTGGCTGACGTCAGCATGATGTCATGCTGACGCAGTAAAGGTTTTTCTGGGATTTTTAGATTTAAAATAATTCAGGAAATTCCAGAAAATACCCAAAACTTCTAAAAATCATATAAAATCAACCATAGCTCAGATGGAAAAGATTTATATATGAAAAATGATCAGAAAAATCCAATCTTTCTAATGGCACTGGTTTCATGCATGCTTGAACAAGTTAACTTGCTGTATATATCAAAAACATGATAATGCACTTATTTAAATAATAGTTTGAACTTCAATTTGAATCCTTGGTTCAAATAGGTTCAAACCCTTCTGGTTTTAGTTGCATTAGCCAACACACTTGCATCTTGCCATGTCATAAACATGCATCATATTGTTGCATTTGTTTGTTAATGATTGTATCGTCGGTATTTCCTGTGTTAGGTCCTGCTCCCGAGGATACTGCTGCGTATCCAGTTGAAGAGCAGTACCCGATAACTACCTTGTCAGGCAAGCAATCATTGATCATTCCGATACAAACCCAATCTTCTCGCTCCTGCTCTCTTTTACTGCATTAAGGCAACAGCGCGTGAACTGCTACTTGCTGCGGTAGTTGAACCCTATTCCCTTGCATGACCTGTCATTGCCACAATAAATAGTTGAAACCCACTAGCATGTGTAGGAGTTGATTGAGCCATGTGATGTGTGATCCACCATGCTATTTGCTTATGTTGCCTGCTATGCTTAGAGTTGTGTCTGGTCTGATTCATCTGGGTGATGGATCAGAGTGAAATGATCTTATCGATAAAGAGAAGGAAGTGTGGAATACGCTTGGTAAAGGTATCGATGAAAGGCCATGTAGGAGTACATGGTGGGTTGTTTCATTGGAATCGTCCATAGGACCCGAGATCTGTATGCGTGGTTCAAGTTACAGCTACTACCACGCATTGGGATCCTTAATTGACCCTCTCGGCTTATTAATTACCCTTGATCTCTGTCCAGGAGTTGCAACTAGTTTCTGGTGTTTATAGCTTACTGGAGGTCGTGCACAACGCTGACCCTCGGGGTGGGTTGTGATGCGACAGGTACGTGGCACGGTGTACCGGTTGCCCGTTTGGTGACTCGGGAACCCTGTACACATCGTTTGGGGCCGTGAGCGACACCCCGGCCGGATCTCCCCACGGATGGAACCCAAATAGCGATAAACCTGGACGAGAGACTTGAGTAGTTAGTCAGGTCGTGGCCGACACCCTCGCTGGGCTTCCGCTTGAAGGTTGCCGAGTACACGCCGAGTAAACGGCGATAAGTGGTGGAAGCGTGTGTGAAGAGGTACACCCCTGCAGGGTTATCAAACTATTCGAATAGCCGTTGTTCGCGGTACGAACTACTTGGTTACTCTTACAGTTCATAGACAAGTTGATGGATACTACTAAAAGCCTCAAGATAAGCGTGAGTGCCGTGGATGGCCCTTCCGTAGGTTGACGGAAGAGGATCCTCGGTAGTGTATTGATGTGGAGAATAGTGGACTCGTGTTCGTAATAACATCTTGCAATCCGTTGAGAGTTGTAGTATAGGTTAGCCAAGGTCAAAGCTGGCATTCTGCTATAAACTCCACTACCCCCTTTGATAATGTTGCATGTATGTTAGGTTCTGTGGTAAGACTTGCTGAGTACCTTTGTACTCATGTTTGCTTAATAACTGTTGCAGAGGAGAACCCTGCCCCTGCTGATGGGTTCTACATAGACGTTGACGTCGACGAGTAGCTTGACACCCAGACGGTGATCTGGAGCGTGTGAAGGGCCTTGTAGATAGTCAGGCTACACCAAGCCTGTTTTATTTTCTAAGTTGTCTGTACTCAGACATGTAGCTTCCGCTTGTGCTTGTATGACTGTATGACTTGAGTGTTGGGTCATGTGACCCCTACCTGTATGACTATGTTATGAAAGGCTCTTGGAGCCTTTTAAATAAAGTACCTTGAGTCATAGTGTTCTGTTGTGATGCAATGTTGTATTTGCACATATAGAGCATATTGCGTGTATGATTGAAATGCTTGGTATGTGTGGGATCCGACACCTAGTTGTTTTCCTTTGGTAGCCTATCTTACAGGGAAATGCCTCCTAGTGATTCCAATGAGCCTTGGTAGCTTGCTACTGCTCGGAACACGTAGGCTGGCCGGCATGTGTCCTTCTTCGTTCCTGTGTCTGTCCCTTAGGGGAAATGTCACGCGTTGTTCCTTTAAGTCCATGTAGCTTGCTACGACTTGGGTTCATACGTTGATGACCGACACGTTCGTTGCTGGGTCATGGATGCCTGTCTCTGTAATTTAGTGCCACTTTTTGTTTATAACTAGCCATGTCGGCCCGGGTTCTCTGTCATATGGATGCTAGCGACACTGTCATATACGTGTGCCAAAATGCGCAAACGGTCCCGGGCCAGGTAAGGTGGCACCCGTGGGGTTACCGTGCGTGAGGCCGCAAAGTGATATGA
>LR738712.1:399101308-399165154 GCA_902687465.1 Secale cereale | reverse complement strand
GTGATATGACGTGTTACAGCTAGATCGGTGTGACTTAGGATCGGGGTCCTGACAGCGTTGGCATCAGAGCTGGACTGCCTGTAGGTTTCTCAAGCCAAACTGGTCGATGTTGAGTCTAGAAAAATTCTTAGTTATATGTAGGGGAATTGATTGTGGAAGGGAACGTAAGGCTCTTTTTACTCCTTTACCTTATGCCCTTCTGATCTGAGTCAGTCTATTCTTTCTACGGGGATTTAGGATTAGGCCTCTTATCCTTACTAGGTTCACGTGTTACTAATCCGTAGACTCTTAGGATTGTTGGTTTCAAGCCTCAGTTCAGTTTCTATCCTTTGAGTATGATGATTGTTGAACCCGGAACCTTGATATGGAATTGTTGAGTGGCTATGCTATCATTTGTATGATGTCTCAAATCTTTGTTTGAGCATTTACAGTTGTTATGCTGCCCGATTTCTTCCAGAAACACTAATGCCTTTGCATTATTTCATGTTTCAGATGTTTGGCCGCATCCCTCACCAAGTGGTTCGTTTGACTCGGTGCATTAATGTGCCCGGTCACACGGCTATGCTAGTCCGTGTGATAACTGAGACCGGTTATCGTTGGTATCCTGAATACACTGTGGAGGAACAGTATCGGGATTTCAATCAAAGTCAGTATTTCTGCACAGTCCGGATATACCCCTCATATCCCGGAGCAAATGATCCCATCCATTGGTCTTATGGACTCGGGATTACCATCGAGATGGCAGTACAGGATGCCGCTTATTCGATGATGACCATTCTCCGTGCTAGGCATGCCCTGTTGCTGAACACTGAGTTCTGTTACATGCCAACTTCACTCCCTGGAGAAGAAGGCTACTACACTGGTCTATATACTGATGCTGCTCATGAAGAGCCACTGCTTCAGACTACTGTTCAGATGTTGGAGGATAGGGACCGTGAGGTCCGTGCCCTCCGAATGGAGCTGTATAACACCCGAGCCGCTCACTGGACTACTTTGACACGGCTTGCACCTGCTGTGCATGCCGGATATCTGGACATGCGGGATTTGTATCCTGTGCGGACTCGTCTGCCTGATCGCATGGATTGGCGTGACGTTGGGGGTATTACACCTCCACGTGGGCGTCGGTTACCACCAGCATCGGGACCGAGACCACACCCATGCCCTTATGGTCCACAGCCTTCGAGTGCTCGCGAGTTCCAAGATCCGTCTGTACCACTTCCAGGCTACTGTGGTAATCTTTACGAGGATTACTACGCGAATGTCTGAGCTAGTCCGTGGTAGTAGTAGTATTGTAGTAGTTGTATTTCCACAGTCCTGCGTGTCTTGTGGAATATGACTTGGTGTGTACTGAATTCCGGAGGTGTAGTTAAATAATGTATAGGAGCTTGGAATGCCTCTGATGGGATGTATCGTCTTTCACCGCAGTTGTACTTTAGCCTTGGCTTGTACTAAACTTTGTATGGTGTGTATGACCACTGGTGTATATATAGCAGTTCCTATATATTATCATGTCGTACGGATGAACATCTCTGCATTCTGTGTCATCCATTACCTTCTGCACTTCTATGTCAAATTTTTGCCATCCTTGTCTAAACCGTTGTTTTGTTTTCCTAGGATGGTCAACACTCGCAACACTCCTGCTGCTCAGGAGCAGGGTGAGGCTAGTGGGGCTAGAGATGGAAATCTGCCCCAGCCACCCTCTTTGGCGGAAGTTATGCTTGAAGCAGAACGGAACAAGAGAGAGACTAACCGTCTGCTGGAATGCATTGAGCAAAACACTGGGTTCCCTCAGAGGAATGACGTGGCGTCAATCCACGATTTTATCAAGATGTGTCCACCGAAGTTCCATCACTCCACTGAACCTCTGGATGCTGATGACTGGCTACGTAGTATCACCCACAAGCTACACTCTGCCCGTGTGGCCGAAGCTGACAAGGTTATCTACGCTGCCTACCATCTTGAGGGCCCTGCCAGTCTTTGGTGGGAGAACTTTGAAGCTATGCGTCCTGCTGGCCAAGTCACTACCTGGGCTGAGTTCAGTGAGGCATTCCGTGAACATCACATTCCGGAAGGTCTCATGGATCGCAAGCGGGAGGAATTCTGCAATTTCACCCAGGGCCGTTTGACTGTGGATGGCTACAGTCGTGAGTTTGGTAATCTGGCACGCTATGCACCTGAGGAAGTATCCACCGATGCCAAGAAACAAGCGAGGTTCCGCAAGGGACTCAGCCCTGAACTTCGTCGAGATCTACGTCTGCACGAGTGCACCTCTTTCCAGAAGTTGGTTAACAAGGCTATCAGTGCTGAGACAGGCCAGACTGACTTCTAAGCCACCCACAAGCATACTCGAGACCTTGGTTCCTCATCCGGCTCTGGCTCTCACAAGCACCGTGTGTGGGTTCCCAACACTGCTCTGCCACCCAAGTATACACCGAGGCCATCCTATGAGGCGCCTCGTCCAACTCAACAGTTTGCACCTGCCAAGACCTATGGAGGTCCACCCTCCAACTTTGCTCCACGCCCCACCACCGTGACATGTTTCAAGTGTGGAGAACCGGGACACTACATGCGTGATTGTCCCCAGAATCAGCCAGGAAAACCCGTTGGCCGTGGCAAGCCAACCGGCAAGGTGAACTATGTCAAGCCAATCCCCACTGCACGTGGTCATGTCTACTATGTTTCTGCCGAAGAAGCTTATGAGGATCCTAACGTCGTCCTTGGTACGCTTCTCGTAAACTGCCATCCGGCATCTGTTCTTTTCGATGCTGGAGCATCCCATTCGTTCATATCTGAGAGCTATGCTCGATTGCACAACATGACTTTTTGTGACATGCCTACTTCCATGGTTATTCAAACTCCTGGTTCAAAGTGGCAAACCTCTAGGGTAAGCCATGGAAATGAAATCCCTGTCGATAGACTTGTTTTCCTTGCATCTTTAATCGCTCTCAAGTCCTCGGACATAAACATCATTTTGGGTATGGATTGGATGACAACTCATTACGCCAAAATTGATTGCTTTACTAGGACCGTTCAACTTACACATCCATCCGGCAAGATAGTTAATGTCTTGACTCGAATGGCTGAACGTCAGCTCTATTCTCTTAATGCCAGCCCTCTACCAGAACTCGAAGATATCCCGGTAGTCCGTGACTTTCCGAATGTTTTCCCAGAAGAACTGCCAGGAGTTCCACCTGACAGAGATGTCGAGTTCGTGATAGATCTTATCCCTGGAACTGTCCCAATCTCTAGGAGACCTTATAAGATGGCACCACTAGAATTAGCTGAGCTAAAGAAACAACTCGATGAGTCCTTGCAAAAGGGTTTCATCCGTCCTAGTTCTTCCCCTTGGGCTTGCCCCGTCCTCTTCGTCAAGAAGAAGGATGGAACGGAGCGGATGGTTGTAGATTACCGACCTGTCAATCTGGTCACCATACAGAATAAGTATCCGCTTCCCAGGATCAACGACCTGTATGATCAGCTCGCTGGATCCTCAGTCTTCTCTAAGATGGATTTGAGGTTGGGCTACCATCAAATCAAAATCAAGAACGGGGACATTCCTAAAACGGCTTTCGTTACTCGTTATGGCCAATATGAGTACACCGTCATTTCCTTCGCATTAACCAATGCCCCAGCTACTTTTTCTCGGTTAATGAATTCTATATTCATGGAGTATTTGGATAAATTCGTCGTGGTATACCTCAATGATATACTCATTTTCTCCAAGAACAAGGAAGATCATGCCGAGCATTTAAGGTTGGTATTGACGAAACTTCGAGAGCACCGCCTTTATGCCAAATTCTCTAAATGTGAATTTTGGTTGCCAGAAGTAACCTATCTAGGTCATGTGATCTCTGGCAAGGGTATTGCTGTCAATCCCGAGCGAGTTCAAGCCGTCCTTGATTGGACTCCCCCTGAATCGGTCAAGCAAGTTAGGAGTTTTCTTGGCTTAGCGAGCTATTGCCGACGTTTCGTCGAGAATTTCTCCAAGGTTGCTAAACCTCTAACCGAACTCCTCAAGAAAGATAAAAAGTTTGAGTGGACCCCACAGTGCG
Organism: Secale cereale; assembly: GCA_902687465.1. Taxonomy (NCBI): domain Eukaryota; kingdom Viridiplantae; phylum Streptophyta; class Magnoliopsida; order Poales; family Poaceae; genus Secale; species Secale cereale. The sequence goes on along the minus strand of LR738712.1, from coordinate 399,161,102 downwards.
AGTCCAGTTTTCAGGAACTGAAAAGACGCCTCACATCTGCACCTGTACTGGTACCACCAGACTTTTCCAAGGATTTTATAATCTATTGCGACGCCTCGCGACAAGGACTAGGTTGCATTCTCATGCAAGATCGTCAAGTGATTGCATACGCATCCCGACAGTTGCGTCCACATGAGGATAACTATCCTACTCATGATTTAGAGCTTGCAGCTGTAGTCCATGCACTCAAAACATGGCGACATTACCTCCTTGGTAATCGCTGTGAAATCTTCACTGATCACCAAAGTTTGAAGTATATCTTCACCCAACCGGATCTAAATCTCAGGCAAAGACGTTGGGTTGAGTTGCTTACCGATTACGACTTAGGAATCACTTACACTCCTGGAAAGGCCAATGTCATGGCTGATGCACTAAGTCGTAAGTCATATTGTAACAATTTAATGTTACAACAAAGTCAACCACTTCTCCACGAGGAATTTCGTAAGCTTAACCTTCACATTGTTCCTCGAGGATTCCTTTCCACCTTGGTGGCAAAACCTACCCTTATGGATCAAATCATAGTTGCCCAGCGGTATGATAAAGGCATATCTCGGATCAAGGAGAACATTGCTAGCGGAATTGCTAGGAGCTTCTCTATGGATGATCGAGGTGTAGTGTACTTCGAGAACCGCTTGGTAGTGCCCAAGAAACCACAACTACGACAGATGATTCTTAAGGAGGCTCATTAATCTCCTCTCACGATTCATCCCGGTAGTACCAAAATGTATCAAGACCTACGTCAAAGATTCTGGTGGACTAGGATGAAGAGAGAAATAGCTTAGTTCATTGCTAACTGCGACATTTGTCGTCGAGTTAAAGCAGAGCATCAACGGCCTGCTGGCACCCTTCAACCTTTAGCTATTCCTGAATGGAAATGGGATAAAGTCGGTATGGACTTCATTACCGGATTTCCCAAGTCCAGGAAAGGGAGTAATGCTATCTTCGTCGTTATCGACCGCCTCTCTAAAGTAGCTCATTTCCTGCCTGTTCGGGAGAGTATTACCGCTAGGCAGCTAGCAGGCTTATATATCTCCCGAATAGTATCACTTCATGGTGTACCGTTGGAGATTAACTCAGACCGTGGAAGTCTTTTTACTTCACGATTTTGGGAAAGTTTCCAGAATGCTATGGGAACTCATCTCTCTTTCAGTACTGCCTTCCATCCGCAATCAAGTGGTCAAGTGGAACGAGTCAATCAAATTCTGGAAGACATGCTTCGAGCCTCTGTCTTTTCTTTCGGTATGGAATGGGAAAAGTGTCTTCCATTTGCCGAATTCGCTTATAATAATAGTTATCAAGCCAGCTTGGGTAAAGCTCCCTTCGAAGTTCTATATGGACGAAGGTGTCGAACACCTCTTAACTGGTCAGAAACCGGGGAAAGACAATTCTTTGGCCCGGATATGATTCAAGAAGCAGAAGAACAAGTTCGCATCGTTCGTGAGAGATTGAAAACAGCCCAGTCTCGCCAAAAGAGCCAATATGATAGTCATCATAAGGCTGTGACTTTTGAAGTCGGCGATAAGGCTTACCTTCGGGTTACTCCTCTTAAGGGAACCCATCGATTCGGTATCAAAGGCAAATTGGCCCCTCGTTATATCGGTCCTTTTCGCATTCTTGCCAAACGAGGAGAAGTTGCCTACCAATTGGAACTACCTCCGCACCTCTCCAGAGTTCATGATGTTTTCCACGTTTCTCAACTCAGGCGTTGCTTCTCGGATCCTATCCGCGGAGTGGACCACGAAACGCTTGATCTCCAAGACAATCTCACATATCGAGAATACCCCGTTCGTATTCTTGATCAAACCGAGCGCACCACTCGACGCCACAATATCAAGTTTCTCAAGGTTCAATGGTCACATCATTCCGAGAGTGAAGCTACTTGGGAAAGGGAGGATCGTCTTCGACTTGAGTACCCCACCCTCTTTCCGGAGGAACCCGAATCTCGGGACGCGATTCTTTTAAGTGGGGGTGAGTTGTCACATCCCTAACTAGCACTTGCATTAGGATCTGACTAGAGTGTGCATCATGTTTACTTTCAAAGAAACTTGAAATGGGATTAACAGAAACCCCAGCACCCCTCCCCTAACAACTAGGGTTTGCTAAAATATTTTCCAATGTACCCAAAATGCCCTTCAAAATGTTCATCATTTCTGCCTTGGTCTTAAACCTCTGCCAAAAATGGTGCACAATTTTCTAGGACAATCTAGGGTTTTGGATTAAATCATATGGTATTTGAATTTGGGCATTTAAATGCTACAAAATATTTTAAATGCTCAAATAATCATGAAGTAAAATGTTTCCTACTGTTCATATTATATACAGTAGGTATGACAAGTGTCATGAGTTATAAAAATGTTTAGGCATTTTTATTAATTAAACAAAGCTGCAAAAGAAATGAAACAGAAAAGAAAATAGAAAAAAGAGGAGAGAGAGAGAACTTACCTGGCGCCACCCGGCCCACCTGCCGGCCCAGCCCAGCTGCCGCTCCAGCGAGCTGCTTGGCTCGGCCAGGCAGGCAGGCAGGTGCTCGACGGCGACCGCACGGCGCGCCACGCAGCTGCCCGCCGCCCTGCTTCGCCCCCTCGCCGTCCTAGAGGAGTGGATCGAACGTCCACGTCTCCCTCGACCCCCCAGACACCTCCGTTTCTCCCCAGCTCCTCTCCTCCGCTCTCCCCGCGCCATGGCCGACGCCGCCGTGATCGCACCGTCGTAGAAGCCGCGTCCACCGTCGTCCCCGAGCTCCGCCGTGTTGTCCCTCGTCTCCGCCGTCCTCGACTGCTTCGACAGGCCGAGCCCCGAGCGCTCGCCCGCCCTGGAGACGCCCCCGAGCTCTTCTTCCCCAACTCCGGCCACGGAGATCCCCCTCGCCGTGCTGCTCAGCTCCGACCACCCCCGAGCTCGCTTCGGTGCTTGCTGCAACCGCTGTGAGCCTAGCTACCTCCTCCCCCTCTCCGTTGGCTCCCTCTTGCCCTGTAACACACTTCACGTAGCTCGCCCGCACGCACCGCCGCCGTGCTCGTCGCCGGTGATGCTCCGGTGACCATTTGGTCACCAGCACCCGTCCATCGCACTCACCACAGCACGTAGACGCGAACGGTGCTACGCACGCATCGCCTAGGCACCTGCAGCCGCATCTCCACACTCGCCCGACGCCGGTCGCCGCCGTCGAGCTCGTTGCCGTCGTCTCCGGCCACCCCAGGTCCGGCGACCACCACCATCCGATGCGGAAGAGCAAGAGCTCTCCAACGCACCCAACCGCATTTCGAACCGTGCACCGTAGGCGTTTTCCGAAGCACGCCGTCGCGTTTGGCCTCGCCGGCGGCTAAACGCCGGCGAGTTGGACCAGTTTTGACCACGAGTTTGACCCCCCTGGGTCAATGACATGTGGGCCCTGCCCGCAAGTCAAACTTAGTTTAAGTGTTAATTTAATCTTAATTAGTTAATTAGTTTAGTCACTGACATGTGGGCCCTGGCCCCACTGACAGCTAATTAGTTTTAATTAAACTCTAATTAACTCAGTTAATTAGCTGTGACACTGACATGTGGGACCCACTGGTCAGGTTTGACCTAGACTGGCCCTGTTGACTGGCTGACGTCAGCATGATGTCATGCTGACGCAGTAAAGGTTTTTCTGGGATTTTTAGATTTAAAATAATTCAGGAAATTCCAGAAAATACCCAAAACTTCTAAAAATCATATAAAATCAACCATAGCTCAGATGGAAAAGATTTATATATGAAAAATGATCAGAAAAATCCAATCTTTCTAATGGCACTGGTTTCATGCATGCTTGAACAAGTTAACTTGCTGTATATATCACAAACATGATAATGCACTTATTTAAATAATAGTTTGAACTTCAATTTGAATCCTTGGTTCAAATAGGTTCAAACCCTTCTGGTTTTAGTTGCATTAGCCAACACACATGCATCTTGCCATGTCATAAACATGCATCATATTGTTGCATTTGTTTGTTAATGATTGTATCGTCGGTATTTCCTGTGTTAGGTCCTGCTCCCGAGGATACTGCTGCGTATCCAGTTGAAGAGCAGTACCCGACAACTACCTTGTCAGGCAAGCAATCATTGATCATTCCGATACAAACCCAATCTTCTCGCTCCTGCTCTCTTTTACTGCAATAAGGCAACAGCGCGTGAACTGCCACTTGCTGCGGTAGTTGAACCCTATTCCCTTGCATGACCTGTCATTGCCACAGTAAATAGTTGAAACCCACTAGCATGTGTAGGAGTTGATTGAGCCATGTGATGTGTGATCCACCATGTTATTTGCTTATGTTGCCTGCTATGCTTAGAGTTGTGTCTGGTCTGATTCATCTGGGTGATGGATCAGAGTGAAATGATCTTATCGATAAAGAGAAGGAAGTGTGGAATACGCTTGGTAAAGGTATCGATGAAAGGCCATGTAGGAGTACATGGTGGGTTGTTTCATTGGAATCGTCCATAGGACCCGAGATCTGTATGTGTGGTTCAAGTTACAGCTACTACCACGCATTGGGATCCTTAATTGACCCTCTCGGCTTATTAATTACCCTTGATCTCTGTCCAGGAGTTGCAACTAGTTTTTGGTGTTTATAGCTTACTGGAGGTCGTGCACAACGCTGACCCTCGGGGTGGGCTGTGATGCGACAGGTACGTGGCACGGTGTACCGGTTGCCCGTTTGGTGACTCGGGAACCCTGTACACATCGTTTGGGGCCGTGAGCGACACCCCGGCCGGATCTCCCCACGGATGGAACCCAAATAGGCGATAAACCTGGACGAGAGACTTGAGTAGTTAGTCAGGTCGTGGCCGACACCCTCGCTGGGCTTCCGCTTGAAGGTTGCCGAGTACACGCCGAGTAAATGGCGATAAGTGGTGGAAGCATGTGTGAAGAGGTACACCCCTGCAGGGTTATCAAACTATTCGAATAGCCGTTGTTCGCGGTACGAACTACTTGGTTACTCTTACAGTTCATAGACAAGTTGATGGATACTACTAAAAGCCTCAAGATAAGCGTGAGTGCCGTGGATGGCCCTTCCGTAGGTTGACGGAAGAGGATCCTCGTTAGTGTATTGATGTGGAGAGTAGTGGACTCGTGTTCGTAATAACATCTTGCAATCCGTTGAGAGTTGTAGTATAGGTTAGCCAAGGTCAAAGCTGGCATTCTGCTATAAACTCCACTACCCCCTTTGATAATGTTGCATGTATGTTAGGTTCTGTGGTAAGACTTGCTGAGTACCTTTGTACTCATGTTTGCTTAATAACTGTTGCAGAGGAGAACCCTGCCCCTGCTGATGGGTTCTACATAGACGTTGACGTCGACGAGTACCTTGACACCCAGACGGTGATCTGGAGCTTGTGAAGGGCCTTGTAGATAGTCAGGCTACACCAAGCCTGTTTTATTTTCTAAGTTGTCTGTACTCAGACATGTAGCTTCCGCTTGTGCTTGTATGACTGTATGACTTGAGTGTTGGGTCATGTGACCCCTACCTGTATGACTATGTTATGAAAGGCTCTTGGAGCCTTTTAAATAAAGTACCTTGAGTCATAGTGTTCTGTTGTGATGCAATGTTGTATTTGCACATATTGAGCATATTGCGTGTATGATTGAAATGCTTGGTATGTGTGGGATCCGACACCTAGTTGTTTTCCTTTGGTAGCCTATCTTACAGGGAAATGCCTCCTAGTGATTCCAATGAGCCTTGGTAGCTTGCTACTGCTCGGAACACGTAGGCTGGCCGGCATGCGTCCTTCTTCGTTCCTGTGTCTGTCCCTTAGGGGAAATGTCACGCGTTGTTCCTTTAAGTCCATGTAGCTTGCTACGACTTGGGTTCATACGTTGATGACCGACAGGTTCGTTGCTGGGTCATGGATGCCTGTCTCTGTAATTTAGTGCCACTTTTGGTTTATAACTAGCCATGTCGGCCCGGGTTCTCTGTCATATGGATGCTAGCGACACTGTCATATACGTGTGCCAAAATGCGCAAACGGTCCCAGGCCAGGTAAGGTGGCACCCGTGGGGTTACCGTGCGTGAGGCCGCAAAGTGATATGACGTGTTACAGCTAGATCGGTGTGACTTAGGATCGGGGTCCTGACAACTCCGAACCATGCAGACATATCAAGCATCTATACCAACTAGAATCACCTACATAAATCCAAATCTCATGTCCAACGGGCACTCCTACATGCTTCTCCAAGGTCATGATCCCACCAATATGAAATCTCACTATCCACCAGGGTCTCAGATAGTTCCTCGAAGTCACTGATATAAAGCCACCAAATCATCCGTCCAATATCCTCGAACTGGTCTATCTATGGCATCGTCAGACCTCGTGCTATATTAGGATGAAAATATGCTCACTCATCGTGTCCACTAGCTCCTTTACGAACCCAGTGTTGTGCAAGATTGCAAAGGCTTAACAGGTTCTCTTGGTTTACCATGGGTTAGGCACATGGTTAAGGATTCGTGCTGGAGTGTCTCGTGAAGTCTCAAAGGGTCTCGGAATGGGTTACTGGTCTGGAGGGTTAAACATAACTCTACGGGGTTGCACTTGATCGCGGAGGTTGTAGCAGAAGTCTTCAGTGCCAGTTGGTTGCCGAGGTAGAATCCTTGGTGCATCTTGTCTTGCGGGTCTTCAATTGGGGAGAGAGAGAATAGAGGGAAGAAGCAGCGTAGAGGAGGGAAAATGCCTATAGGGGGTTCTATAGTGCAGGTGCAACAAACAGGTGCAAAAAGGCCGAAACAAAAGAAACAAGGCAAGGAAGGTGATATAGCCATGCACTTGTTTCCTGGGGCAAAAGCGTGACTCATATCAAAACACAAGCAAATAAAAGCAAAAAACACACAATCATGGTTCTATTCGAACCATCATATGGACTCGACTGCGCATAGGGGGTACACGACTCATCCTACCCTAGGGGTTCTCGGACTCAGTGTCGTGACTTGTGCCTCGTGCAATCTTCTGAGCTTCCTCGTGTGTTGCTACGTCCCTTGTAGTTGCTTGATGAACGATCCAGGTTGAGCCTGAAGAATCTTTAACATCTTCTCGCCTGATGAGGTGAGGTGGTGAAGGTACCTCCTTGCAGCTGGCGTTAACTTATCTTCTCTTGTCTCTTTAATCATGACGATCCCTTGCGCCTTCTGGGGCGTCGAGGGTACTAGGTAGGCAATCCATATGTAATGACAATAACAAGGCATAATAGAGGTCCAACATGTCGGTTTCATTGATGAAAACATCGACACCAAGAGCGGGGGACGAAGAGAACCGTTTTCCTGCTCACTATAGTGAGGCGGACCAAATGGCGAGGTTCTCATCCACCGGTGGTTGCCGATACAACAACGGTAGTGACATGATTACTCTATTAGCGATGTATATCATGATTTTGCACAACTCATGCCATGGTCATCGTAGGCTAGGGTTGCACCATCTTCTGGGTCTTGATGTCCTTATCCATCGAGGATGTAACTTCCGTTGGTATCGTCTTTGTCATGGTGTCTCCAATCTTGCTGGCAAAAGTGGTGGGTGAGTGTTCGGCAAGGTGCACTCCACGAGGATTCCAGAAAATCCAGTGGTCAGGGGCATAAGGGTTTTAGCGACCAAGGTTTTGAAGGGGAAGAGATCAAGTATAGCCTAGTTTTCCAAAAACTGAGAAGGGAAGAGAAGTATAGATAGTTTTGAAATCTAATACTAGTTTTGAAAATAGTTTTACCCTAACTAACGACCATGCTAACTAAGGCTTCCTACAGTCAGGATGGCTCTGTTACCAGCTCTGTGGGGACCCCGACTTAGAAGTCGAGATCACCGAATGCACGTGTACAGTGATCCCAGAGATCAATGCTCACTGAACACACCGACACTGAATAACAAGAGACTTACATCCATACATACCGTATTACACAAATAGGAATGGTCAAGTCTTGAGTATATCGTCGCAGCGGAAAATCTTCAATAACAACTTGGACCCATGCCATCTGCCTTAACCCTACAGGCATTCTGACTGGGAAGCGTCCTAGCTCGCATGCTCGTCACCAAGAAATCTTCATCATAACCTGCTCTCTCATGCCTGGCGAATAAAATAACCAGTGGCAAGCCAATGAGTACTTTGAATGTACTCGCAAGCAACCCAAGTGTGATGACAGAATAATTATGCAAGGCTCTACTGCTAAATTGGCAGTTTTGCGGAAAGCTAGTTTTCCATATGCAAGTATGATCAACATATAACATGGATATGCATGTGTCTGTAACAAGTATCAGGAGGTCACAGACATCATTATCGAGAAAGAGTTGTAATCAACTCATGCTCAAGCTCATTGTGACTTCCTCGGGAATCACATCATCAACATCACTGAGCCATGTTGTTTCCTCGCACACACACCAGGTTTCGCAAACATTGGACGTAGCCCAAGAGCGGTTACCCAACTGTCCTTGACCGCGGACACGGCTATTCGAATAGTTTTACACTCTGCAGAGGTTGCACACTTTACCCACAAGATCCGGGGAACTTCCGTGTCATCCACGACCCGCGATACCTCAAGTACCCGGGGTAAGCACCCGATCACTATCTTTCCCTAGACGACACTAATATGGATTCCACTCGATTGGTAACAGCCCCGTGCCCCACATTTCACATCTCAAGATTCTTGGAGCCTCGCTCCCATATTCATCACATACCACAAGCACGGGGTACCAACGGTGTGTCCGGTGCCCTGTAAAGACAGTCATGGCCGCCTATCCAAGCATGACCCCGTCCCGAGAGTGACCTCGTGTCACCCTCGTCACTAGTAATGCGGGCACCATGCTAGTATCGACCTAGGTAATCAATAATGCCCTTTCCCATATAAGGGTAGAGTGGTTGCGGATGTTTGGTTGGAATAACGGTCGCAACTTAAACCAATCCGTTTTCAAAACAACACACACACTTGCCTCGGTACACCACTTCGTCATCAAGTGGTTACCCCTCTCACCATCTCCCTCGGGCATAAGTGGCACCCGATGGGGTTTTCGAAAAGTCTTTTGAAAGTATCCTGCTTTCGTCACCATGCATATACCCGTCCCATTTGCGTAGCCACTATTAAAGCAACCTAACTACTCCCACCCACATAACCCTCATAGGAAGGTAGGGTCATGTTTGATGCAAGTATCAATAGTAAGCAACAAAGGTAGCAACCAAAGTGGTCTCCACCTCAACATGATTCTGATGCATTGATAATAAGGTGCTATGAGACATGCATAAAAAGGTTTCTTGAACATGGTCAAAGGGCTGCTTGCCTTATTCTTCCGAGTCTTCAAACCTTCTGGTCCATCTCCGAGTATTCCGTTTATTTCGTCAACTAACGATGGAAACAATCATAATAAGCAACACAATCAAAGCAAAAATAAAAGTGCTCTAAAAATAGGAGTTGGACTTTTCTAGGATACCTCTGGTCATATGAAAAATAACCAAGGTGGTTTCATAGGTATTGGATCAATGAATAGCTTGGATCATTTCAACACGATGGAATCAAGGGGTTTATGGATTTGGAAGAAGTATACATAAATATTTCCTTGAATGATGAGCCAAGGCACCCATCAACAAGTCATGATTTTAGAAGCATCTAGGAGTTGGTTTCACTGGATTTGGAATTGAAATGAATTTCCTAGGATTTTGCAAAGCTGATAAATATGAAGAAATGGCTTAATATTTGGTGGGGTACAGAAAGTATTAGTAAAAATGTTCCAAAACGAAGTTTGGATGTGACAAGCATCTAGGAATTTGAATCACTGCATTTGGATCAAGATTGAGCTCTCTGTGATTTTCTAAAGTTCATCACAGAAAATGAAATATGGGCATTTGATAAATATTTGTGAAAGAAATGTATCTGGAACACTGTGCATGTTGCACCATGTGATAGATCAAGATTTATGGAGCCATAGGAAATTTGAATCATCAAGTTTGGAGTTCAAATGAATTATCTAGGCATTTTTGAAGTTGACAGAATAAAGAAAAGGAAAAAGGAATAAGGGTTTACCCCTGTGCTGCGTGCAGGGCGAGGGATAGCTCACGGGCCGGCCCAGCGGCTCGGCCGCACGCGTGCAGGGGGCCACGCCGGAGGCGGCTTTCGGTGATGCGCTTCCGCGCGGGGGAGGCGGGCTGCGCCGAAGCCGCCTCCACTTAAACTGCTGGGCCCGCCCCGTGGGTCACCGACGAGCGGACCCCTCCAGCAGGCCTTCTTCTTCCTCCCGCCCGCGATAGAAGAGGCAGGGGCCTCGTCGACGGGAGGTTGCTGCTCTGCCCCCCGGCGGCTCAGGCCACCTCCGGCCAAGCGGTGGCCACCGGAGGGGCCACTGGAATGCGGCGCATCGAGGGAGATCGGCAGGGCCGGCAGGGGACGACCGTGGTGCGCTCGGCACTGCCTCGGCGGATGCCCGTTTGGGCGACGAGCAGCTGGGGGATGTGGTGCCCCGGCGGTCTGGGAGAAGTAGGGGACAGGGTCACCGTACCCTCGCATCTCTTCTGGTGGAGGAAAGGGAGGGAGGCGAGCTCGGATGGCGAGAATTCGAGCAGAAACCGGCGGCGGAACTCCGGCCAGAAGGGAGGCCGTAGGGCACGGGGGGAGCAACGAGTTGGCCTGGGAGGCGTAAGAGGGAAGGGAAGAGCTAAAGGAGGTGCAAGGGGGCTCGGGGGCGGTTTATAAATAGGTGAGCGCCGGTACACCGAAGATGCATGCGCTGGCGAGGTCATTGCTGTCGTTGCATGCCACGGGGGCACCAGTGGGCATGTCTAGGGCGTTCGTGGGGCTGGTCCATGCCTAGAGGAAGAGAGAGGAGGAGCGAGAAGGCGCCAGAGAGGTCGCGCGTGCGAGGTTGCTCACTGGAGCCCGTGGTCGGCCGGTGCGCATGCGAGTAGAGGTGAGAGAGGGGGAGAGAGGAGGGGGCCGACCGCCCAGCGTGTTGCGGACGTCGAGGCCGCCTCGGGGGACATGAGGGGGAGGCCCAAGGCTGTCGGACGCCACTAATTGGAGGTGGCTACAGTGCGCCAGGGCACTGTAGCGTGCTCCAGAGCGTGAACCCTGCATGCCATGGCATGCACAAGGTGTCATTGGCATGTCCTCTTGTGTCCAGCAGTGCTAGGGGATAGTAAACAATGGGGAGGTAGTCTTGGATGCTCTGGTGACCCACTGGAATGAGGAGGGAGGTGAGGAAGAAGGTGAAAACTGCTGTCCAGCAGTAGGAATTGGGGTTTTAGCCCCTCCAATGATTGAGCTAAGGCCACAGAGAGTTACTGGGGGGTAGAGGATGATCAGGGGGAGTTGTGGTAGAAATTTGAAGTAAAGGGAAAAAGTAAAAGAGCTCCAAATACTTGTTTTGGTAATTGGACAGAAGGTGTTTGATCAAGTTCTGGGGAGGCAAATGATCTCCACTTGACATGGGACTTAACAGGATCAAATGTCACATATAATTAGGCCCCTACACCAAATTTGAGCTCATTTGGGCAAAGTGGCCAATGTAACTTTGGTGAACCCTAGAAATCAACAGAAATGGTTTCACCATGTTTGAGTTAAGCAAATCATCTCCCCTTGATGCACTACTTGGTGTAGCATCATCATTTGGGGTATTGATCATGCCCACAAAGTTTGAAGCTCCAGGTAAAAAGTTGGTAATGTAAAGTTGTTCAAATTTGAATTTGAACAGAAGTGGTTTTGGGGCACTTAGACCAAGTTATGCTTCTCCAAAACTTGTGCCATTTGGCATAGATGCATAATTACATCATTTTAGCATGTCCACCAAGTTTGAGAGCATTTGGACAAGTTTGGCAATGTAAAGTTGCTCAAACTTCAAATATGGACAGAATGGTTTTGAGGGGATTAGATGATGTTTCCTTTGTAAATATTTCCAAAGCTTGAAATATCCAGAAAGGGTTTTGGAAGTATTTGTCCAATATTTTGAACATGACCATGTGTTGAAACTCTTATATATGGACAATATATGTCCTATGAGTCTCCCTGAATTTTGGCAAATATTTTTGAAATGATTAAATAATTTTTCCCTATTAAAGACCATTTCTGGCCTAAAAGAAAATCTTTTAAATAAAATATAAAAATAACTTTTAAAATTATACTTTTGTGGTTTCTGGGAGTCCTATACCTAATAGGATTCAAATATACTTTTTGAAAGATTTTTCACACCCTAAATGAGGTACTTGCAGTGCAAACCTCAATTCAGGGGTTTTTGGAAAAACTAATTTTAGAAAATACCATTTGGCCAAAATATTTTTATAAGAAAACTCTATACTGGTCTATACACATGGCATGATCATTGGGAAAAGGTTTTGGGTCAAGGAGATGAAGTATAAGAGTTGGAGGATTTATTTGATTTTTAGAGCACTAGCAAACAGCAGGAAAAAGTCAAATCGAGCAAAGTCAAAAACACTCAAATGTTTTTGCAAATCCACATTTTTAACATGACAATTAGCTTAAGCAATGTGGTATGAAAATCAGGGTGTGACATTCCAGATGTTCCGGGTTCTCCCGTGTGTTTCATTTGTGCTTGCGTTAATTTTTTTTGCATTGCATCATGTCATCATGCCATCATGACTTTAATCTTTTGCATCTCAACTTAAATAAATCATGTGGATCTTCGATCCATTTAAATCGAGGGAAGTGTGATTTCTCTTTAAAACATATCCTCCTAATATTATGGAGATATTATATAATTATTCCATTTGATTGGAATTCACCAACACACACTTGCATATTTTTCCCCATGCCTTTTCTTCCTCAATTCCTTGCTTTCTAAACCTTGTCTATAATTCTTTTCCGTTGTATCGAGGCTCCTCCTAAAATCTAGACTCCTTTCAAACTCCTTAAGGCAAGCTAAATATTTTGGTTTGCACTTCCCTATTTTTGTTGGAACCACTTTTGTTGGGTTGGTAATATTCCTTAAAGCCTTACAAAAATGTTCCATCATTTATTTTCTTGTTCTTGGCCTCTTTTCTTTTTAAATGTTGAACTCTCTCTATTTTGTTTGCTAAAGAAATAAATAGGGACAGAGAGAGCAGCCCAGCTCGGCCACCTAGCTGCTCCAGCCATCCCAAGAACCTTCCTCAGCCGCCCTTTTGGCCCAAGGCCCAACCCCAGCTCCTAACCCTAAGCGCACCGACCGCTCCCTCCGCCTCGTAGCGCCACAACCCGATCCCCTCGCTCCTCATCGCCCCAGTGCCCGATCTCCCCGCTCCCTCTCCTCGATCTCACTTCCCCTGCCTCCGATGGACTCTGCCGTGGAGCGCTCCTGTCACGCCAGTCTTGCCGCGACCCCGCATCGATCATTGCGCCCCTCCGTCGCCTCGCGAGCCCGAGCAGCGGACGCGCTGCGCCACTTCCTCGAGCCGGTCGCCCCGTCTTCTCTGCGCCCACCCGCCTCCGTCTCCAGGCCGCATCGCCACCGGCGCACCAAGGACGCAGCGCCCGAGCGCCTCTTCTCCAGGCCCCGTCCAGCGCCCCTGCCTCGTCTCCTCTTCGCCACGCTGGAGCACACCGCCGCCGCGCCGTGTCGCCTCCGCCTCGCCGGAGCGCACCACTGCAGCCGCATCGTCGACCTCACCTCCTCCTCACCGTCCTCCCGCGCCTCGCCTCCACCAGGCTCCCGCGCCCGACAACCCGAGCGCGCCTCGCTACACTGCTCTACCGCGGCCGCCGTGTCCCAGCTCTTCCCTGTCTGCCGATGCCTTGCTCTTCAGCGAGAAGACAAGAACGCTAAGTCCGTGCACGCCGCTGCCTTCGCCTCGTGTGGTCATGAAGCTGCTGCCCATGCCTCCTTGCTGCCCGGCGAGCTTCGCCCAACCTCATCGTGGTCGTGACCGAGACCACCGTCGCTTTATTGTTGCTGTGGTTTTTTCCAAGTGTCCCTTCCGGTGTGACCAAGACCGCAAGTACCTCGACACCCGATGTCAAGTTCGACTACAAGGATAAACGCCAAGTTCCACTACCGTCGACCTCGGAGACCCTCGACGTCAAGTTCATCTTCGAAACGGGAACGCCTACACGGCGACACGTCAAGTACCACTACCGTCGCGAGAACCGAGTCCGGCAAGTCCGAAGACCCCAAGTACACCTACCAATGACAAGTACCTCTTCGGAAACGAAAACGCCAACATGTACAACTACCGTCGCCGAAGACCGTGTGTACCTCTCCGAACGTGAACGCCTACTTCCACTACGAATCGCGAGAACGACTTCTTCCTCTACGCTCTCGAGCCGCCCCGAAACAAATGTTACGAAGGTATAACCCGAGAAGATGACGTGGTCGTTTGCTTGTTGTGTTGTATGAGATGCTCCACGTGTGTGCTCCGTGCCCGTTTCGCCTTTTGTCATGCTCCTCGGTTGCCTCGTCGCCGACTCGTGGGAACCCGGTGACGGGATCACCCCACCTTTCTTCTTGCTTGACACGCTCTCCATCATCTTTTGCACCGGTCTCTCAACGAGTTACCGGAACCGATATGTTGCCGTTGCATCATTTTCGGATCGTTGCCGTGGCACCTTTTCCTTCCACCACGGTGACAAATGCTTCATATCTCTTCATGTTCACTTTTAATAAAATTGCATAAACTTGATCATGTCATCCGCATCATATTAACAACATTAAAATGTGTGATTGTTGTTTGCTTAAAATTGCTAAACATGCATATGGGGGTTTTTCCCGGAATTGTTTGTCATTCCGGCCTCATTTAAACTTGCCTAAATAGGTAGTTTGTTTTTGCTTCACCTCTTGCTATGTTAAAAACATTTAACCTTGTCTTGTAAATAAACGAGAGTCAATTAAATAATGAAAATGTGGTGTTTCGTCAATATGCAACTCGTTGCATATTGAGCTCCACTTAACTTGTAGTTTTGTTTTTGCTCATTGTCATGCCATGCATATTTAAACCGGACATGCATCATACTTGGATGTGCATCGTATGCCATGTTTATGCTTGTGTGTTTACCGTGTTGTTTGCTTATTTCCGGTTGCTTCTCTTGTTAGCTTCGGTTTCGTTCCGGAGTTGTGAGGATTCGCTCGACTATGTTGCTCCGTCTACTTCATGGACTTGTTCTTCTCCCTTGCGGAATCCCAGGCAAGATGATCATACCCTTGGATACCTTTACTACCATTGCCATGCTTAGTTGTCTCGATGCTATCGTTACATGTCGCGCTACCCATCTTTTATTGTCAGCCCTCTCCTTGTTGCCATGAAACCTCTAACCTTTGAAACCTTCCTAGAAAAACCACTGTTTGGCTATGTTACCCGCTTGCTCAGCCCCTCTTATAGCGTTGTTAGTTGCAGGTGAAGATGAAGATCGTTCCAGGAGGGAACTTGTTGTTGGAATATCACAATATCTATTATTATTATTAACACACCTATATACTGGGCATGGGAGGAAGGCTTGGCCTTTTGCTCGGTGTTTTGTTCCACTCATTCCACCGTAGGCGCCCATAAACCGGCTGTAGGATCGAAAGTAGGTCTAGAGGGGGGGTGATTAGACTACTTGACAATATAAAAAATCTGCCTTTAGATCATGCAATGTTTTTGGCAGTTTCACAATTAAGATCAATTCAAGTATCACCCTACACATGCAATTCTAGAGTATAAGCAGCGGAAAGTAAATTGCACATGTAAAAGAGAGGTGGAGAAGATCAAACGCAGTTTGGTGACACGGAGATTTTTGTCGTGGTTCCGATAGGTGGTGCTATCGTACATCCACGTTGATGGAGACTTCAACCCACGGAGGGTAACGGCTGCGCGAGTCCACGGAGGGCTCCACCCACGAAGGGTCCACGAAGAAGCAACCTTGTCTATTCCATCACGGCCTACGCCCACGGAGGACTAGCCTTACTCGAGGTAGATCTTCACGAAGTAGGCGATCTCCTTGCCCTTACAAACTTCTTGGTTCAACTCCACATCTCAAAGACGGAGGCTCCCAAGCGACACCTAACCAATCTAGGAGGCACCACCCCCCAAAAGGTAATAGACGGTGTTGATGATGATGAACTCCTTGCTCTTGTGCTTCAGATGATAATCTCCCCAACACTCAACTCTCCTCACTGATATGGCTGTGGTGGAAGAAAGGTTTGAGTGGAAAGCAACTTGGGAAGGCTAGAGATCAAGTTTCATATGGTAGGAATGGAATGACTTGATCTCAACACAAGGGTAGGTGGTTCACTTCTCAGAAAGTGTATGGTAGAAGTGGTGGTACTTTCTGATGGCTCTCCTCACGAATGAAGAGGGGGTGGAGGGGTATATATAGCCTCCACACAAAATCCAACCGTTACACACACATTTGACCAATCTCGGTGAGACCGAAGTGAAAACTCGGTCAGACCGAAAGTTCAAATATAGTGAACGTTGGGATTTTCGGTGGGACCGAAAATACCATCTCGGTGTGTCCGAAGTGAGTCAAAGGTTAGGGTTTGCCATCTCGGTGTGACCGAAAACAACAACTCGGATATTCCGAAATGCTGTCAATTGGTTACAGAAGGTTGGCAGTCCATTTTCGGTGAGACCGAAACTCAGAATCGGATGGACCGAGAAATTAGGGTTTGGGGAAATAACTGAAGTGGTTCATCTCGGTGGGACTGAGTTTGCAGAATCGGTTTGTCTGAGATTACTTATGAGTGTGTTGATAAGTGAAGAGTGCTGATAGTTGAGGGAGCTAGATCACCAAGCACTTGAGCAACAAGAACATTAACACAACCTCATCCCCTTTTAATAGTATTGGCTTTTCCTATGGACTCAATGTGATCTTTGATCACTAAACCAAAAATAGAGTCTTGAGCTTTTGCCAATGCTTGTCTTAGCATTTTGAGGGGTCCACTTCTTCAGACATTTCCATACCCATATCATCGAACTTCTCTGAAATGATTCTCAAGTAAATATTAGTTCAATGATATATATGTTGTTATTAATTACCAAAACCACCCGGGGATTAGTTGCACTTTCAATCTCCCCCTTTTTGGTAATTGATGACAACATATAGATCAAAGCTTCGACAAAGGATATAATCAATGAATAATATCGTCGCTTTGAGAAGTATGTGATAAACGAGAGCTCCCCCTAAATTTGTGCATTATTTAAAATTTGCGTTTGAATGCAAATGCACAATCGATTAGGATTATGGGTCACTCTTCCATGTCACATACATCTTGGTGGAGCGCACAAAATGATAAGAATGAATAACATGCACTTAATCACCAAGACAAGAGTAAATAGCCATACAAAGAGGAATAGCATAAGATAAGCAATAAGCACACATTAAGCATAGTATGACTAAGCACTCATTAAGGTAGCATCAAACGTGGTAGCAAGCACACATAAAGTATCAGGAACCAAAAGAAACCAATGTATCTCAACGAAAAACCGGCAAAAGAACGAAAGACGAAAGAGCACTCTCTCTCTCGAAGCCCTATGATCTATAACAATTTCTCCCCCTTTGGCAACAAGTTACCAAAAAGTTCGAAAAGGTATAGAGCTAAACGTCACTGCGGGCTCTGCTGGCGGCTCCCGTCTGGGTAGATGTCGGTGTAGAGATAGCTGCATCTGCGAAAACTTCTGCTGAAGTCTGCGGTGGAGGAGTGGATGCTGGAGCTGGAGGAACTGCTGGAGCTGTAGCTGGTGCTGAAGTGGTAGCCCTGGAGTCTGTCACTGGGATAGCTGCAGATCTGGATCCTCTGGGAATCTGAGCAGTCTGGCGATGAGAGTCCTGGACTAGATCATCCTGCATAAGCTCTGCTCTCTCCTGCCTAGTCTCCTCCATGTCTGCCTCAAGCTTGTTGACAGACACCTGAATCTCAGTCAGCTTCACGTCCAGAGCGTGGATCTTGTCCTCGACAATCCTCTCAAGGCTCTCCTGAGATTGCTCAATGCTGGCCAGGCGTTGTTCAATCCTCTGGGTAGCTTCAAGAATTTGTTCTCCAAAGGTCTTTGGCTTAGCTGCTGCTGCTGCTGCCTCTTTGTGAGCTTTAGCCTTCTTTGCAGCTTCGATTTTGGCTTGTCCTTCAACTGAGGTAGGATCCTCTTCATCCATCACAACTACGTTGTCCTCATGCTCTGGCTGCAGTGGCAAGTGCTTCCTATCCAACATGAATTTGCCCGTGCCAAACTTGGCGTTGATGAGCATCTGTATCTGCGGTGCAAACCCACACGACCTCTTCTGGTCAGCTGCAGTCCTCTTAATGGTCTCTACCATCAAGTCCATCACCTTAAAAGGTGCCTTCTCATCGAGAATGTGCAGCATGTTGATAGAATAGCCTCGTATCATCCGGTGGTCTCCTGACTTAGGCATCAATGTATGCCTCAGAATAGTGTTAGTGGTGGTCAGACCTGCCTGGAGATAATACACTGAGCCAAGCTTCCATCCTTCCAAATCAGCAGCTGGGATCTCCTTGTACATATTCTTCATGGAATCATGACTCTTCTTAGGAATCCCATAGACATCAATGTCGTCCTCTCTCTACACTGGAGCGTTCAGAAGTTCTGCCCATTCTTCAACAGTCGAAGAAAACCTTTGACCTTCAGTCATCCAGGTGATCTTGCCATCAGGATAGAAGTGGGCTGTGGCATAGAACTGCATGATCATCTCGTCATTCCAAGCTGTCAGCTCTTGACCCACAAAATCAGCAACTCCACATGCAGTAAAGCTCTCATGCACATGGGGAAAGAAGTCCCGGTGCTCTTCACTGTCAATGTACTTCCAGTCAACATACCTGGTGTCAGCAACAATGGGCTTCTTATCCATTAGCACGGTCTCATAGAAATCCTGCTGCTCTCTGGTGTGGAATCTGGGGTCCACAGCAGTCCTTCTCCTTACGGCATATGGATCAGACTGTCTCCATAGCCTGAGACCTTTGTCCTTTCTTGCCTTCATGTCCTCAGCTTGAGGATGAGCATCATTGTGGAGTGGCAACTTGGGACGGAGCTTAAGCAACACATGCTCTTCATCTGATTCAGACGGTGGCATCTCACCTTTGTTCTTCTCAGAAGCTGGAATGCTTCTGGTTGTTCTCTTGGGCTTGGCTGGAACTGCCTTGACCGGAGCAGGCTTCTTGGGCTTAGAAGAGGCTTGAGCCCGAATAGCATCACCCATGAACTTAGCTTTCTGAGGAGGAGGCTGGGGTGCTTCTTCTTCTTCTTCTTCAGCATCATCCTGAGGTTCAGCATATACTACCCTCTTCCTTTTGGAAGTCTTCTTCACCTTGCTTGCAGCAGGCTCTTCCAAGTTAAGCTTCTTTGCGACTGCTGACTGCTTCACTTTGCTTGTGCCTTTCCTTGGCTGCTGCCCTTGGTGCTCTTTGGCAACCACATTCCTCTTGGGCTTGGAGGTAACTTCCTCAGCAACAAAGTCGGAGTCCTCATCATCAGAAGTTCTCTTCTTCCTTGTTCTGGTGGCTGCAGGAGGCAAACCATTAGGGGGGCTCCTCTCACCATCATCACTAGAGCTGCTCGCAGGACTTGTGTCTGCCTCTGGAATTTCAGCAAACGGTGATTCAGACCTGTTCTGGCTGTCACTGACATCTGACATGGCTGAAAAACCTGTGAAAAGATAAGGTATAGGCAGAGTAGAAGAGTTATCACAACTGCAGAGGTTTTTGCAAAAAAAATGAGTTCAAAACTTAGTTTTGAGTTTTCACAGAATGTATTTCGATCAAACCGATTTCAGGTTTCGGTGCAACCGAAGTGCTCAACAGAAACCTACACACCACTTTCGGTCAGACCGAAATGGGTTTCGGTCCTACCGAAAACTTAGGGTTTCACTGAAACTACTTTTCGGTCGTTCCGATTGGCACAACTCGGTTAAACCGAACTATGCAGTGCAATGGCCAGAGGCCAAATCGGTCATTCCGATTTTCAAAATCGGCTTCACCGAGATGCATTCCGTGGAAACCTAAACCTAAGAATTTTCCTCGAGACTAGAAGATCTGAACTACTGTATGGGGAACATATCAAACATGGATTGAATCATGGCAACCTAACGTGCAAGAATCGGAAGTGGAGCACGAAAAGGGATCGGGACACACCCTAACTTGGTGGTGTCCCTCTACGGCGGCAACGGTGGAGAATATTACCGTTGACGGCGGCGGAGACCTGCGGCGAGGGCGCACAGGCGACGAAGGCGACGATCCGTAGACCAGGGCGGCGGCAGCAGGGGTCTTGGGGGCGAACGGTTTGAAGAAAGAAATCGCGCGCAGCCCCTCAGGTATATATAACCCCGTGCTGTCGGTGGGACCGAGTTGAAAAACTCGGTGTCACCGAGATGTATAACTGCTGTGCAGTTACGCATATCGGTCAGACCGAGAGTTTGAACTCGGTTTCACCGAGATGAAACCTAGATCAGTCTAAGCGTTTCGGTTGGACCGAGATTGAGAAACCGGTCAGACCGAAATGGACTTAGAAGGTTTTGGAAGTCAGCCTTAGACGAATCGGTGGTTCCGAGTGCTCCTCACTCGGACTGTCCGAAAAAGACTTGTTCAAAGTTGTGATATGAGCATGAATAGAATTTTGAGACAAGAAAGCATAGATAGCTAGGGAAGGTGCTTAGGCATTCTTGTCCATCCATTTGGCCAGAAAAAAATCAAAACAATCAAAACAACAAATGGATGTCCTTGAATGGATGAAATCATGCATTCAACATGCTCACACAATAAGATAGCAACTGAAATATGTGTCAAACATGCACAACCAATCACTCTAGCTACTAGCACACAATTTGTCGATGACTAGGTCATCTATATATGAGTATATTGACTTAGGATCCAAATGAGAACATTTGATCATAGGTCATACTCATCGTTTAAGCACAAGTGGGGTTACCACTTTTACATAAAGCATTTATGTGTTCACATCACTTGGAGATGCTTTAGCTCAATTTTTTTTTTAGAGCAAAGCTCCCCCTAGATGTGAGAACCCCTTTTAAAGGGTCAAACTAACCTTGGGTTGTCGTAGAAGACTTCATGTAGATGTTGAAGATGTGGATGCTCAATGTTGATGTAGATCATCAAGAGTTGGGAGCAATCCTTTGGATTAGGGCACTTTCAATACCTACATGGGTTAGTCCCACAAGGAACAAACAAGAATATCCATAGACATAGAGTGAAGTACACAAAAAGATGATGTCCATGAAAGCAATGATTACCTTGTCCCTTGACTTACCAACAAGAGGGTTTGTGACTCCATGAACAAGTGCATGATGTGGAAGTTGATTGCACAAGTTCTTGCCAAAAAGAATATGAGTGAAGTTTGTTGGCGGAGTCACCCTCAAGAACCTACTAGTTCTTCTTCTTTGGGATCCACATCATATTGATGGGAATCCTTGGTGTTGTAGTTGAGCTTGACGAAGTAGAACTTGATGTGTCCTTGGGAACCCACTTGACCATGGCTTGAGGTGCTTCAATGAATGCATCAATCTCCTCTTGAAGCTTGTCCTTGGCCTTTAGCTTGTGGTCTTGTGGTGGAAGGTCATCTTGAGCTTGTTACACATTGGAAGAAGTAGGATCATACTTCTCCTTTTGTGAGACAAACTGTGGAGTAGGGTATTGACCTTCTTCCCACTCAACACCTTTGGCGTTGAACTTTCGCTCAAAACCAATCCCTTGATTCTTCCGGTGTCTTCCTTGTTTGCGAACAATCTCCTCAAAGTTCTTGCTTCCGGCAAGACTCTTGTAGACACCTTTCTCTATGATTTCCTTCAATAAGCTATTTTCTTGCTCAAGTGTAACTTGGCTTGAAACATTGTTAGTGGAATCAAGAGAACTACTAGAAGCAACAATATTGGATTTGACATTGTTATTGTTACTACTAGAGGAAGAATTTTTCTTATGCTTGTCATGCTTAGTCTTAATAGGTGGCAAGAAATTAGACAAGAGACGTCGTTTGGCAAGATATGAAGGACTCTTCTTTCGAAGATCGTCATTGATCGCTTTTAGAAACTCATGTTCTTGCTCTAGAGTGAGCTTCTCGAAGCGTAGCTTCTCATGAGATCTTAGGAGCTCTCTATGATCTTCTTGAGTTGTTTCATGAGCTAACTTAAGAGTGTTTAGTTCTTTAGTTAGACGCTCAATCTCCTTCATAGCATTGTCATTCGACTCTTCTCGACTATAAAGACTACTAGCATTTTCATCATTACTAAGCTCACTAGATTTATCATGCAAGATCTCATCTTCACCAAGCAAGTCATCCTCATCACTATCAAAGTCAATGAATTCAGGGTGTGTTACCTTGGGGCCTTTAGCCATGAAGCATCTTCCAATTCCCTCATTTGGTGAATCAAATAAGTCGTAGGAGTTGGAGTTGGAGGATACTAGTGCAAGTCCGGCAACACCTTCATCTTGACTATAGTCGGAGTCGGAGTGATAGCTTCCATCGGATTGATTGTCAGAGTCGGAGCCGGAGACCCATTCACCAACATGAGCTTGATGTCTTCTTCTTGTGTAGCTCCTTGATGACTTGTCTTTCCTCTCCGAATCCTTGCTTCTCCGAGAGGGTCTTCGTTCATAACGATCATCTCTACTCCTTCTCTCTCTCCGAGGTGACTCATCTCTTGCTCTTCTTCTTGGAGATTCTTCTCTTCTCTTGTGGGGAGCCGTACACTCATTTGAGAAGTGTCCGGGTCGTCCACAATTGTAGCAGTTTCGATCACGACTAGAAGATCTCTTTCCATCATATGATCTAGACTTTGAGCTTCTTTCTTTGCCTCTATTCTTGTAGAACTTGTTGAAGTTCTTGACCATTAGGCTTATCTCTTCATTGGAAACTAGCTTGTCACTTGAGGTAGTAGGAGCATCACTTGTAGCTTTGTAAGCACCACTTGACTTGTTGTGAAGCTCTTCCTTATCCTTAAGTGTCATCTCATGAGCAACAATTCTTCCAATGACTTCAGTTGGCTTGAGAGTCTTGTAGTTTGGCATCATTTGGATCAAAGTGCACACGGTGTCATACTTTCCATCCAAAGCTCTGAGAATCTTCTTAATGATGAATCGGTCGGTCATTTCTTCGCTTCCTAAGCCGGCAATCTCATTTGTGATGAGAGCAAGCCTAGAGTACATTTCAACGACTCCTTCACCATCCTTCATCTTGAACTTGTCAAGTTGACCTTGAAGAATATCTAGCTTTGATTCCTTCACAGATTCAGTACCTTCGTGCATTTCAACCAAAGTATCCCAAATCTCTTTAGCATTCTCAAGACGGCTGATTTTGTTGAACTCTTCGGGACACAAAGCATTGAAGAGAATGTCACAAGCTTGAGCATTGTTTTGCAACATCCGCAACTCTTCGGGTGTAGCTTCGCGATCCGGAACTTTTCCTTCTTCAAAGAAATCACCTTGCATACCAACACAGATAATGCCCCATGCGGCTGGGTTATGACCAAGAATATGCATTTTCATTTTATGTTTCCAACTAGCAAAATTTGTACCATCAAAGTAAGGACCTCTACGATAATTACCCTCACTAGACGCCATACTCTCCTAGGTTGTGAAACCAAGCTTATGGAGTCCAATGCAATGGAAACCAAGGCAATGGAGACCAAAGCTCTGATACCACTTGAAGGATCGAAAGTAGGTCTAGAGGGGGGGTGATTAGACTACTTGACAATATAAAAAATCTGCCTTTAGATCATGCAATGTTTTTGGCAGTTTCACAATTAAGATCAATTCAAGTATCACCCTACACATGCAATTCTAGAGTATAAGCAGCGGAAAGTAAATTGCACATGTAAAAGAGAGGTGGAGAAGATCAAACGCAGTTTGGTGACACGGAGATTTTTGTCGTGGTTCCGATAGGTGGTGCTATCGTACATCCACGTTGATGGGGACTTCAACCCACGGAGGGTAACGGCTGCGTGAGTCCACGGAGGGCTCCACCCACGAAGGGTCCACGAAGAAGCAACCTTGTCTATTCCATCACGGCCTACGCCCACGGAGGACTAGCCTTACTCGGGGTAGATCTTCACGAAGTAGGCGATCTCCTTGCCCTTACAAACTTCTTGGTTCAACTCCACATCTCAAAGACGGAGGCTCCCAAGCGACACCTAACCAATCTAGGAGGCACCACCCCCCAAAAGTTAATAGACGGTGTTGATGATGATGAACTCCTTGCTCTTGTGCTTCAGATGATAATCTCCCCAACACTCAACTCTCCTCACTGATATGGCTGTGGTGGAAGAAAGATTTGAGTGGAAAGCAACTTGGGAAGGCTAGAGATCAAGTTTCATATGGTAGGAATGGAATGGCTTGATCTCAACACAAGGGTAGGTGGTTCACTTCTCAGAAAGTGTATGGTAGAAGTGGTGGTACTTTCTGATGGCTCTCCTCACGAATGAAGAGGGGGTGGAGGGGTATATATAGCCTCCACACAAAATCCAACCGTTACACACACATTTGACCAATCTCGGTGAGACCGAAGTGAAAACTCGGTCAGACCGAAAGTTCAAATATAGTGAACGTTGGGATTTTCGGTGGGACCGAAAATACCATCTCGGTGTGTCCGAAGTGAGTCAAAGGTTAGGGTTTGCCATCTCGGTGTGACCGAAAACAACAACTCGGATATTCCGAAATGCTGTCAATTGGTTATAGAAGGTTGGCAGACCATTTTCGGTGAGACCGAAAATCAGAATCGGATGGACCGAGAAATTAGGTTTGGGGAAATAGCTGAAGTGGTTCATCTCGGTGGGACTGAGTTTGCAGAATCGGTTTGACCGAGATTACTTATGAGTGTGTTGATAAGTGAAGAGTGCTGATAGTTGAGGGAGCTAGATCACCAAGCACTTGAGCAACAAGAACATCAACACAACCTCATCCCCTTTTAATAGTATTGGCTTTTCCTATGGACTCAATGTGATCTTTGATCACTAAACCAAAAATAGAGTCTTGAGCTTTTGCCAATGCTTGTCTTAGCATTTTGAGGGGTCCACTTCTTCAGACATTTCCATACCCATATCATCGAACTTTTCTGAAATGATTCTCAAGTGAATATTAGTTCAATGATATATATGTTGTTATTAATTACCAAAACCACCCGGGGATTAGTTGCACTTTCACCGGCATTATGTTCCTTTATTTTGCGTTCCTTACACGATGGGTGGATGGGGACCCCTTGACAGTTCGACTTTGAATAAAACTCCTCCATCAAGGCCCAACATTGGTTTTAATTTGCTCATAATAACAACTTAATTAATTAATTAAATTGCATAAGGGGGACGCTCCTTGGAGATTCTTTTCTACATAGCAGGGGTGGCCAGTGCTGATGGTGTTGGTCCCAAACGGGCAACCTGCGGGGCCACCACGGGGAAACTCGAGGTCTGGTTTTACTCATAGCTTGTCCCATCCGGACGTGGCCTGAGACGAGATACGCGCAGCTACTATCAGGGTGTCGGCACGCCGGGAGGTCTTGCTGGACTTGTTTTACCATTGTCGAAATGTCTTGTGCACCGGGATGCCGAGCCTGATCGGATTTTCCCTAAGATAAGGGGTGATGATATTATATTTATCACCTCAGCTAATCGTGAGAGCTTGTGATGGGCTAAGTTGGGACACCCCTGCTGGGTTATGATCTTTCGAAAGTCGTGCCCGCGGTTATGTGGTAGATTGGAATTTGTTAATGTCCAATTGTACAAAACTTGACAGAGGATCCGAAGTAAAACACACAACTGTGTGAGTAACCGTGACGGTCTCTTTTCACTTTGATAAGAGAACACGGTGGGGTTATGTTTGACTCGTAGGTAGTTCAGGATCTTTAGCGATCACTACTAGTTGCGACCATTTGCGTAGATGCTCATCTTATTCTTGTACTCGTAAGTTAGCCACCATATTATGCTTAGCCGCTGTTGCAACCTCACCGCTTTACCTCTTCCTACCCATAAATCTTTGCTAGTCTTGATACCCATGGTTATGGGATTGCTGAGTCCTCGTGGCTCACAGATACTACAACACCAGATGCAGGTTCAGCCGAGAATGATGCAGGAGATGGATCAGAACTTCTGGGAGCTCGATGAAGAGAGTGGCCGTATGCTTGTGACGTTTTCGACGATTAGTAGTGGTTTCTACTAGGGGCGATTCAGACCTATGGCTTTATGTTTTTGGTATCTTTCTTTTGGATCTTCGCCCGTAGTCGGGTTGTGATGTTTTGAATAATGTTTTGCTTATGTAATGAATTGTGTGAAGTGGCGAGTGTAAGCCAACTATCTCCTTTTGCAATTTCATCCCTATTTTTACATGAGTCGTGCAAAGATACCAAACTTGAGATCATTCCAGAATGGGCTTATACCTTTAAGTCGTGCCTCGACACATAGGAGGTATAGTCCCATCCTGGGCATTATAGCTCCGGAGCCTCCGGAGGCCGTGCCTACCAAGAAGAAGCAGCTCTTTTCTCAGGACCCCGCCGAGACGAAGCAAGTGCCTGCCGACGAAGAAGGCTCAGGAGCCACCTTCATCATCGGCACGGACATGGATCCAGAACAAGAGGGGGCGCTGGTTGGCTTCCTCAGGGCCAACAAGGATGTGTTCGCCTGGAAGGCCGCGGATTTGGTCGGGGTGCCGAGGCATGTCATTGAGCATCACCTCACGGTGTGCACCAATGCGCGTCCCATCAAGCAGAAGGCACGTAGACAAGCCCCAGAGAAGCAGACCTTCATCGTCCAGGAGGTCCGGAAGCTGGAGGAGGCAGGTGTCGTACGGGAGGTACGGCACCCGAAGTGGCTGGGCAACCCCGTTATCGTCCCGAAGAAAGGAGGCAAATAACGCATGTGCGTCGGCTTCATGAGCCTCAACGAGTTCTGCCCTCAAGACCCCTTCCCTCTTCCGCGCATCGACCAAATCGTGGATAAGACGGCTGAGTGCGACCTGCTCTGCTTCCTTGACGCATTCTCGGGCTACCACCAAATCAAGATGGCGGTGGAAGACATGGAGAAGACGACGTTCCTGACCCCATGCGGGGTATACTGCTACACCTGCATGCCCTTCGGGCTGAGGAACACGGGCGCTACCTTCCAGCGCTTGATGCACATCACTCTCGGCCCTCGGCTCGGGAGGAATGCGGAGGCCTACGTCGACGACATAGTGGTAAAGACCAAAGAGGCCACGACCCTCATCCAGGACTTAGAAGAAACATTCGCCCACCTGCGCAAGGTGAAGCTGTGCCTCAACCCGGAGAAGTGCGTGTTCGGCGTACCCTCCGACAAGTTGCTAGGGTTCCTGGTTTCGCACCGAGGCATCGAGGTCAACCCGGAGAAGATCAAGGCCATCGAGAAGATGAGGCCACCCACAAACCTGAAGGAAATGCAGAAGCTCGCCGGGTGTGTGACATCCCTCGAGCGCTTCATGTCTAAGCTCGGGGAGCGCGCCCTCCCGTTCTTCAAGCTCATGAAGAAGAAGGGGCCTTTTGAGTGGACTCCGGAAGCCGACGCCACCTTCCAAGACCTCAAGAAGTACCTCACCAGCTCACCGTTCATGGTAGCACCACGACCCCTGGAGCCCATGACGCTCTACCTCGCCGCAACGCGTCATTCCGCCAGCGCAGCGCTGGTCGTGGAGCGTGAGGAAAAGCTCCAGATCCCAAGACCACCAGGCGGCTCAGCACCCTTAGGGCCTGCGCCGCCCCCTGACACGGCTTTAGAGGCAGACTCGACGACGGGCATCGACGGCCCCACCGCTCAGCAAGAGGCTCCTGAGGCTCCAGAGGCGCCCGCGGACCTTGCTGCACCGACCCTCGTGGTGCACCAGATATACTTCATCAGCACAGTATTGGGCGATGCGTGTTCACGCTACCCAATGCCCCAGAAGCTGCTTCTGGCGCTCCTCGTCGCCTCCAGGAAGCTGCGCCACTACTTCCAAGGTCACCCCATCAAGGTCGTCTCATCGTACCCTCTCGAGAAGGTGCTGCGGGGCCCGAATGTCGTCGGGAGGGTCGCCGAGTGGAAAATCGAGCTTCAAGCATTCCAGCTGGAATTCAGCACCACGCGGGTGATCAAAGGAGCAGCTCTAGTAGGCTTTGTGGCAGAATGGACTGATGCGCCTGAGCGGGGGGCCAGCGAAGACCGTTCGCTGGCCCCCGGTGATGAAGCCCCAGAAGGATGGGTGGTGTACTTTGATGGCGCCTTCTCACGCCTCGGTGCGGGGGCTGGCCCCGTGCTGGTATCCCCCACTCGGGATAAATTGTGCTACGCTATGCAGCTCTGCTTCCAGAAGGGCGAGAAGGTCTCGAACAACATTGCCGAGTACGAGGTCCTGATCGCCGGGCTCAAGGCTGCCGCTGCGCTAGGGGTCAAGCGTCTCACCATCAGGGGCAATTTGCAGATCCTCGTTGATTTCTCCAACAAGAAGTACAAGCCCAAGGATGAGCACATGGGGGCATACCTGGAGGAAGTGCGTAGGATGGAGAAGAGATTCCAAGGGCTGGAAGTGCAGCACGTGCTGCGAGGCACCAACAAAGAAGCGGAGGACATCGCCAAGCGAGCCTACATTTGGGAGCCCCAAAGGCCACGCGTCTTCGAGGAGCGACTACTCAAGCCATCAGCAACATCATCAGTACCCGAGCCGGCCTCCCCCCGGTAGGGGCTACCAACAGCGCCTCCGGACGGTGCCCCACCCTGCGGACCACCGTCCGGAGCTCGCCTGTTGCTCGCTGCGGAGCCTGACGAGGGGTGCTGGACCCAAGAACTCAAGATGTACCTGCAACATGACGCCCTACCAGACAAGAAAGAAGAAGCAAAACGCGTGGTCCAACAAGCCTCTGCCTACTACATCCAAGACGGCGAACTCTACAGGAGGCGCCCCAACGACGTCTCACTAAGGTGCATCTCGAGGAAGAAGGGGCGCGAGCTGCTAGCTGATATCCACGGTGGGGACTGTGGTCACCACTCATCGTCACGCACCCTCGTGGGCAAGGCCTTCTGCAACGGCTTCTATTGGCCCACGGCGCTCAACGACGCCGCGGAACTTGTGCGAGCCTCCGAGGCGTGCCAGTTTCACGCAAAGCAAATCCACCAGCCGGCGCAAGGCCTCCAGACGATACCGCTCTCCTGGCCCTTCGCAGTCTGGGGATTGGACATCCTAGGTCCTTTCCCTCGGGCCGCAGGGGGCTACCGCTTCCTGTACGTCGCCATCGACAAATTCACCAAGTGGGCGGAAGTGGAGCCTGTCCGCACAATCCCTGCCGGGTCAGCTGTCAAGTTCATCCAAGGCCTCGTGAGGCAATTCAGGGTCCCCTACCGCATCATTACGGATAACGGTTCGCAGTTCACAAGCAATCTCTTCAGGTCATATTGCACTAACCTTGGAACACAGATCTGCTACGCTTCGGTGGCCCACCCCTGGAGCAACGTCCAGGCTGAGCGTGCCAACGCGGAAGTCTTGTGTGGCCTCAAGACGCGCATCTTCAAGAAGAAACTCAAGGCTTGCGGCAGGGGCTAGAACGACGAACTCCAGTCCGTGATGTGGTCAATCCGAACCACTGGCACCAAACCTATGGGGGAGACTCCTTTCTTTCTCGTCTATGGGGCGGAGGCGGTCCTCCCTCACGAGGTCAAGCATCGCTCCCCACGGGTCTTGGCCTTCGATGAGGAATGCCAGGACGCCGCCTGGCGGATGGACCTCGTGCTCGGCGAGGAGGGCCGCCGCCGGGCTGCCGTCAGGGCGACGCGTTACCAGCAGGCGCTGCGGCGATACCACTATCGCGGCGACTGCACGAGAACACTTGAAGGTTGTGACTTGGTCCTGAGGCGGGTCCTCTCCTGTGAAGGGCTGCACAAGCTCTCGTCCATGTGGGAGGGCCCGTTTTGAATCGCCCA
The DNA here is from genome assembly GCA_902687465.1 of Secale cereale. Taxonomy (NCBI): domain Eukaryota; kingdom Viridiplantae; phylum Streptophyta; class Magnoliopsida; order Poales; family Poaceae; genus Secale; species Secale cereale. The sequence goes on along the minus strand of LR738712.1, from coordinate 399,131,275 downwards.
TGTCTCTAGGCCTGGTGTTGTGCGCCTGGAGACGCAGGATGGGATACCTATCCAGAATTCCTGGAACATCGAGCACCTCATGAGGTTCTATCCATAATCAAGGCTCCATGCCCGTGAAGGTCTCCGCCCGTGACACTCTCACGTAATAATGAGTTAGGGTTGTACACGCCTCGGAGTCTCCTGTGTGTTGGCTACGGGCCCTTAGACGGGGCTCCCACCCACGCCCCAGTGGCAGTCCTTAGCTCCGCGCTGGGAAGAAGACGTAGTGTAGGGGTCGGACGAAACCTTTTTTTCCTTTTTGCTTGGTGTTTGGCTGTCAGCCTTTTCTACTTCCTTGGCTATCAGCCCTTCCTCTACCCAATGCTATGAAGTTCTCGTGTTTCTCGCGCTTCTTGCGTTTCGTTGAGAGTTCAGTGTTTGGATATTTCTCACCAGCTTTAACTTCAGCTATGCCACTCGCTCTCCTTCACGCGCCTCGCGCGTGGGGGCTGGGGCACGGTCGGTCACCGGACCTCGTCCGTCGTGGCCCCGTGACCTCGCCTGCTTCAGCCTTCTCAGGCTCTGGCGCCGGGCTGCTCAGTCCGTGCAACCTACCTACCGAGCCGCTCAGGCTTTGGTGCTCTAACCCGCGCTCGGCACTCTCAGCAGATTTCGGCGATCGACCCCCGCTCGGGGGCTGTACGAGTCGTTCCCGGCCACCTCCTCACAAAGAGGCTCATGACGCCTGAGTCGGGAGGACTCCGCCTCAGGATGGCAGGACGTATAAAAGCTAAGTGACTTCATTCAAAGCAACAAAAGCACGACGACGAGTTCCCGCTTCTTAAATACATCACAACCCATTACACGCCTCCTCAAGGCAACTTTGATGCAGAAAAAATGAAAAACGTGAAGGGAAAGAAGGGAGAAGAAGCAGAAGCCGCTCCCGCTCAGTCGGAATCCTCCGACTCCTCCGGCTTCACCGAGCGGCAACGGCACGACAATCCCACGTTGTACCAAGCTCGGCGGCGTGGTGGTTCGTCGCAGCCGCCACTGCTGAAGGAGTTGCTGCTGCCACAGAGGGGGGCCTCACGGCGCCTAGGACTGAGGCCGTCTTTGAAGGAGGAACTGCTCCTCTGGACGTCTTCGCCCTCCTCATCGTCAGCCTCGGGACAGCACCCAAGGCGCCTCCCTTCCTCTGAGAAGACCCTGACGAACAGCGTGGAGACGCCATCGTACCTGAAGTGGAGCGCACATCTCCCGTACAGCCGGCGCGCACGGGCAAACGACTGCCAGCCGCGCTCCAAGAACACATCGCCCGAGGGAGCCACCTCGACCTCCACCCAGTATGCGCCGCTGCAACAACCGTCGGCCTGCAGCCATATGCCCCCAAGGCCTCCGGCCGGGAGCACGTCGCCAAATGAGTCGGGAAGCCTGAGCCCCGAGCCACCGGGCTTCTCCGCCCACGCCATGAACTCCGACGAGACATCAAAGGAATGGAACTGTTGGCGCAGAGGGCGTGCAACCAGCAGGCACCTTTGCGCGCCCCCTCTTCCTCCACGGCCACGACCACCTTCGCCACGGGAGGACGCCCGGTGCTGGACACCGGCGGCCACAGCAGAACCCAAAGGGCCACGCCCGCCCCCTCGAGAAGACGTTGCGGGCGCGGCGGCGTGTTTGCAGGGACGACCGCGACCCCTCTTCGGCGGCAGCGGGACTGGATTCTTCGGGGTCTTCCCTTTCTCCGCGGCGGATGGCTTCCTCGGCGGCACCATGAAGATCTGACGATGGGGAGGAAGAGCGAAGGACAAGCAAGGAGAAGACGGTGTTGGCTTGAAAATGGCTTGGGGGCTTTTCCCCCCTAGCTCCATTTATAGGGCGGAGGAGCTCAACCGCCAGCCAATGGGGTCGCAGCTATTACTCCCTCGTCACTCGCGCCAAGGAGTTGTCAAGTCGCACGATTGCCAAGGTTGCGTGGGAAGTGGAGCCGCCACGTCCTATTCAAACAAATCGCGCACTGGCCTGGCCCGCAGCCTTTTAGGGCCCGCGGCGCTTTGTCCTCACCTAAAGGCTTCGCCCCAAGCTGACTCCGCGCGCGCCTTGGGCCCGGGGGCTACTGTCGGCGTACTGGGAACCGGGGTACCCAGACTTGCCTGTCTGCGGGCCGCGACGCGCTCCTACAAGCGGCCTCGTACGGCCCGGCTGATCGACCAGCTGCTCAAGACCCTCGCGAGGGACCAAGCCTCGTGAGGAGAACGACGCCAAGACCCCCTCGGGAGCGGCCTCGGTAAGGTGTTCTGGAGGGGCGGAGAATCCAAGGCCAAGCCTGCCTCGGGAGGAGGCAGTGAGGTCAGCAGTGACGCACCGCGCCCGCCAGCGGCACAGTTGCCATTTCGGTGCAAAGGAGACAGCGCAGCCGTTGGTTGCCAAGGTGCGGGGTGAAGGTTTCCTCTTTGGTGCAACGAGACTGAAGACCGCAAGGACGATAAGGAGGATGTCACCGTCGAGCCCACCACCGTGTCACCGCCTGATCCTTTTGCAGGCGGAGACTGCTTTTGTCAGGGTAGGAACGTCCTTGTGTTCCCGCTCGAATATGGCCGTTGTGGAATCCCTTCCTGCCTAAACATTTCGGGGGGAGAGGACCGTGGTTGCCTATATAAGTAGCTAGGATTCCCATTGAGAAGGGAAGAGACATATGCACTCGACCACCGCACAAGGAGAAATAACACTAGACTCCTGACCCTCCTGAGCTCGCATCTTGATTTCAGGAACCCTTGTACCAGTTCATACTCTAGCTCACCCGCAGCAAATCCACCAAAGCAGGAAGTAGGGTATTACACCTCGCGGTGGCCCGAACCTGGATAAACTCTTGTGTGTTTGTTCATTATTTGCTTGAATCCTTCCACCGAGACAAGAGCGAGGCGCTTGGTAGACGTGAGTGGGAGAGATCTTCATTCACGCCCCTGTGTTCGAACTTAACGGGTTTTGCGGAGCCCTGAATCCGACAGACGTTGTTGATGGTCGGGGTGCAGAGCATCGGGAGAGCGCATGGGGCTGTGGTGCACTTGAGCTGGTCCTTGGGGTCGAAGGCGATGACCTGCTTGGTCCACCTGAGGTTGCGCGCGGCGTCAGGCCTGGGAAGCTCCGCGTTCACCTCACGGGCGAACTGCTTGACGATGCGATGGGAAGCCGAAGCATGGGCTGCTCCCAGGATGCATGCAACCGCACGCGGCTCCGGGAAGCCCCCTGCTCCATCTCCATGGCGGTCTTCGTCGTTCCTTCTTGGCGGTGGTGGCAGCGGAGGCAGGCCTCCGTTGCCCTGAGGGCGACCCTCACGAGGCTGGTCGCGCTAGGGGACGTCACGAGGCTGTTCCTGCCAGTGGTCTTCTCGAGGCTGTTCACGCCACCCTTGGCACGAGTTCTTGCCGTCCCAACGTCCTCCACCTCGGCCTCCTCCGCGGTCGTAGCCGTGGTTGTCGCGCACAGGGCGCTGCCCAACGCGCCGGCCGGCATAGCCCTGAGCTCCTGACAGTCGTTAGTGTTGTAGCTGTGGACATTGTGGAAGACGCAGTACAGACGATTGTCTATAGGGGGGTCATCGTAGCCGCAGCCACGCTTCACTTCTGGCTCCGCAGCCAGCACGGTGGGCCCCTTGCGATTTGCTTCTTTGGCCTTGGTCTTCTTGTCGTCCGCCTCCGCCTCAGGCAGCTCCTGGAGGGAGAGGCATCCTTCCTCCGCCCTGGCGCACATTGCCGCGAGCTTGAACATCTTGAGGGTTGTGCACAGGTCCTCGTGGATGGCGAGCTCCTCCCTCATCCTATCGTCGCGGACGCCATCAGAGAACTCCGAGATGATGGCCTGGTCCGAGACCCTAGGAATCCGGAGGTGCATGGTGTTGAAGCGTTGAATGTACTTTTGCAGGATCTCTCCCGGCTGGTGCCTCACGCGGCGCAGATCCGCGGCCACCGGGGCTCGGTCGCGGTTGCCTTGGAAGTTGACGACGAAACGCTCACGAAGCTCCCCCCAAGAGGAGATGGATCCCACGGGGAGGTTCAGGAGCCAGGAGCGTGCACCATCCTTGAGAGCCATGGGGAACCAGTTTGCCATGACCTGCTCAGTGCCGTTGGACGCCTCGATGCTCAGCTCGTAGAGTTGGAGGAACTCCGTGGGGTCGGTGCTGCCGTCGTAGCACGGAGGCAGGTCCGGCTTGAACTTGCCGGGCCAGACAAGGCGCTGTAGCTCAGGACCTAAGGCACGACATCCAGCCACGCTCATGATTGCAAGCGCCCCCTGCGCCTGTGGTGCTGGTTCTTGGGGCGCTGGCGCCACCACCTCCTGTGGTGTGCGGTCTTGGCGCTGTGGGACAGGGAGCCCGCGAGCTCCTGCCTGGGGATGCGGAATCACCTGGCAGCTCTCCTTGTAGCGCGCATGGGCCCTGCAGGGCGGCTCACGCCGCGGAGCCTCGCGCCGGACCTCCTGGCCGGCGCCGTAGAGTGGAGGTGGACCCGGGACTCCGTGGCCTTCCTTCCCCGCCAGGGGCGACGGGGGATGGGAGGAGTGAGTTGGTACAGGTGCCTGTCCAGCGGCATTGACGAGCTCGGTGATGCGGTGGAGCCACTCGTCGTAGAGGTCATCTGCCGGGAGATAGCGCAAGAGCTCCCGCGCCATCAACAGTGCAGGCTACTGGTAGAACGGCCCTCGGTGGACCAGCGAGGACGATGCCGCGGCCGGCGAGGGTGAAGGCGTCACCGTGCGGCCATCGCGCCGCATGGACAGTGGCAGCAACAAGTCCTGCTACTCGTGGACGGCCGGGTCGGTGGCGGCGTTGGCGACTGGCGAGTTGGGGCGGGGAGGCGCACCGTTGCCCGTGGGCTCCGCCTGAGCGACGTTCCCGGCACGGCGGGCAGCTCGCGCTCGGCGTGTGTCCATCTTGGCTGTGGAGCGAAGTCAACAACGAGAACGGGAAGAGGTCGTCGGAGAGGTGAGATCTTGACACGCCCCCTCCCTGGCGCGCCAAATGTCGGATTACAGGCTCCTCAAACCCAAGAACTTCGAACATAGGGGCGTGAACAAAGATCTCTCCCACTCACGTCTACCTAGCATCTCGCCCTCGTCCAGTGAAGAGATTCAAGCGAACAACAAGTAAAGCACACAAGAGTTTACCCAGGTTTGGGCCACCTTGTGGTGTAAAACCCTACTTCCAGCTTTGGTGGATTGTCCTCAGGAGGGCTTGAATATGGACTAGTACAGCGGTTCCTGAGCTCAGGACGGTCAGGAGGCAAGAGTTCTTGCTCCTTTGTGTGAAGGTAGAGTTTATGGATCTGCTCCCAATTGTCCCTTCATAGTGGGGATCCTAGCTACTTATATAGGCGGCCAGGGTCCTCTTCTGTCACACCCTGCATTTTGTAACATGTTATTTGTAACCTTGAAGCATGAAAATTTGGACCAGCAAATTTTTTTAGCATCATTTGGCTTTTATTTGGAATTGAGTTTTCTTCAAGTGCTTTTTCATGTGCTCATTAAAGTCAACTATGATCTCTTGTAGATTTCATCTCCATACCCAAAACTTCTCCCCAATGATCATGCCAAGTGTTATATAACAGTATAGTATTTTCTTACAAAATTAATTTGGCCAAAAAGTATTTTATAAATTTAGTTTTCCAAAAACCCCTGAATTGAGATTTGCACTCCAAGTACTTGATTTAGGGTGAGAAAGTTATTTCAAAAGGTTTATTTGAGACCTAGTAGTCATAGGACTTCCAGAAACCACAAAGGTATAATTTTAAAAGTTATTTTCCTATTTTATTTAAAAGCTTTTTCTTAAGGCCAGAAATGGTCTTTAATAGGGGAAAATTATTTAACTGTTTCAAAAATATTTGCCAAAATTAAGAGAGACTCAGAGGACATATATTGTCCATATATAAGAGTTTCAACACTTGGTCATGTTCAAAATAATGGGCTAAACCCTCTAAAACCCTTTTTGGATATTTCAAGCTTTTGAAATATTTACAAAGGAAACTTTCTCCAAAAATTCCAGGGAAATTCTATCATGTCATATATGACATATTTGATGATCTTGCCAAGTCCCATGCCTTGGGAAGCAAGAAAACATCCTCAAACCCCTTCATAACCATTCTGTCCATATTTGAAGTTTGAGCAACTTTACATTGCCAAACTTGTCCAAATGCTGTCAAACTTGGTGCACATGCTAGAATGACCTAATAAGGCATCTAGATCAAATGGCACAAGAATTTGAATAGAGCAACTTGATCAGATCACCTCAAAACCCTTTCTGTTCAAATGCAAATTTGAACAACTTTACATTACCAACTTTTTATCTGGAGCTTCAAACTTTGTGGGCATGATCAATACCCCAAATGATGATGCTACACCAAGTGGTGCATCAAGGGGAGATGATTAGCTTGACTCAATCAAGATGAGACTGTTTCTGTTGATTTCTAGGGTTCACCAAAGTTACATTGGCCAGTTTCTCCAAATGGGCCCAAACTTGGTGAAGCACCCTATTTTCTCATGTCTTTCAACCCTGTTAAGTGCCATGTCAAGTGGAGTTCATTTACTTGACCAAGCACTGATCAAACACCTTCTGCAGAATTGCTAAAACCTCCAACTTGATCACTTTTACTTTTCTCCATGGCCTATACTTTTTACCACATGATCATTGAGTTACCAGCTACCTCCAGTAACTTCCCCAGCCCCCCAGCTCCATGATTGAGGGGTGAAAGCCCTGTTTTACCTTGCTGTACAGCAAGCTTTCACCATTTCACCAGCACTCTCCCTCTCTCTCAGCATCTCCAGGGCATCCAAGGCCTCAGGCCCTTTCTTTACTCCTCCCTCAACGTGCTGGACACTGTTGGACACGCTGGTTTGGACCAAACCGGCGAGAGCGCGATGATGCCAGCAATACGCACGCTCTGGAGCGCGCAACAGTACACCTCCGCACGCTGGCTCCGGCCAATCAACCTCCCCCGACAGCCTCGGGCCTCCCCATCGCGCCAGTCGAGGCCCCTCGACGTCCGCGACCTCCCCGGCGCTGTCCCCCCTCCTCCTGCGCCCTCTAGTGGCAGTCGTCGCACGCGCGCTGGCCGCCCGCGGCGGCCACTCCTCTGCCTCGCACGCGCGCACGCTTCTGACGCTCCCCCGCTCCTCTTTTTCCCTCAGCTGGACGTGGAGCAAGTCCACGGTCCTCCTCGGCGTGATCCCAGGCTCCAGAACCCCTCCTAGCCTCGCCTGCAACCTCGCCGGCGCACGGGTCCATGGTGGACCATGGGCGCGGCTATATAAGCCCCTCCCGAGCCTCTCCAGCACCACCAGCGACCTCACTCCACTCCACTGAGCCCCCCAGCGCCTCCAGTTCGACCCCAAGAGGTCCCAGTGCTCGGGATCGACCGGAGCGCCGCCGCGTCGGGCCGCCGGTGATCTCGTGGTACGGGCCTCCCCTGCCCTTCCTTCCACCCGTTTCGGAACCGCCGTGCTCCACTGACCCTTTCCCCCCTATTTCCCCCTCTTTTTGCAGTCGGAAACGACCGGAGCATCAACCCTCCGACGAGCTTCCGCCGTCCCACCTCGCCGCCGGTGAACCAGACCTCCCCGCCGTGCCGCACCACCACCACTGCAACCGCCACTCGACGCTGAGTCCATCTCTGGCCTCCGTTGTCGTCGACGTGGCCGGAAACCTCGCCGGTGAGCTCGCCGTCGCCGTGGCCGTGGGGTTAGAGATAACAGGCGGGCCCCGCCTGTCATCCCCTCACCTCTCTCCCCCTCCTCTGTGCCACTGACCCACGGGCCCCGCCCGTCAGGTTTAAAAACCTGACGTGCGTGCGCAGGCTCCCGTGCGGCTGGGTCGATCCGTCTGGGCCGTGCACTATGGCCTTCTCTGGCCCAGTGCACAGGACCCTTTTTCCTTTTCTTTTCTGTAAATGCTTTAAACATTTCGACAGAAAAGAATAATGATCCAAATTAAATATTTCCAACTCCTAAAATCTTGTAATATTCCAACCTATTTAATGGTACTACTTTCATTCAAATCCATGAAACTTTTCTGTACTATTCAAATTTAAATTCAAATTTGGGCAGTAATACTCCTGGTCAGAAATCAATATATTCTATTCTGTAACTCCAAAACTCCAACTAATATTTTTCCCCATCTTAGAAATCCCTCTAGTATTTTACAAAAATGAGTTGACATTTTTTTGAGCACTTTGATTTTTCTGTTTTATTTGTATTCTTATTTTCCCGTGGTTATTATGCGACGTATAGATCCTGTATTTGACGAAGTTGCTGTGGAAGAAGAAGGAGAAGGATTTGAAGACTTTGAAGACCAAGCCAATCCAGGCAAGCAGCCCTTTGACCATGATACACTTGTTCTTCGGAACCCGTATGTTTCCGATGCATGATGATTAGGGTTACGATAGTGACCTAGTGATTCCACCATATGATGCATGCCATGATCTTGATCTTGCTATGTGCTAGATGACTTGCATATGGTTAGTGGTTATGATTAGTGATGCATGTGTGACATGAACCTTCATGGTTGAAGTCTTTGCATAAACCCCGTCGGGTGCCATTTATGCCCGAGGGAGATGGTGATGATGAGTTGGGTGACCACTTGATGACGAAGTGGTGTGCCAAGGCAAGTGTGTGTGTTTTTCAAACGGATTGGTTTAAGTTGCGACCGTTATTCCAACCAAACATGTGCAACCACACTACCCATTATGGGACGGGGCTTTATTAATTACTTAGGTCGATACTAGCATGGTGCCCGCACTACTAGTGACGGGAAGACTTGAGGTCTTTCCCGGGACGGGGTCGTGCTTGGATAGACGGCCATGACTGTTTTTACAGGGCACCGGACACACCGTTGGTCCCTTCGTGTACGCGTGACATTGAAATTAGGGCAAGTCCCGTGATCTATTGTTTGTACCCGAGGGCCGTGTGCCAACGAGTGGACTCTATGTTAGTGTCGTCTAAGGAAAGATAATGACCGGGTGCTTACCCCGGGTACTTGAGGTACCGCGGGTCGTGGATGACACGGAAGTTCCCCGGATCTTGTGGGTAAAGTGTACAACCTCTACAGAGTGTCAAACTACTCGAATAGCCGTGTCCACGGTCATGGACAGTTGGGTAACCGCTCTTGGGCTACGTCCAATGTTTGTGAAACCATGCGTGTGTATGTGAGTCAAGGTGATGACTTGACTCGATGAGATGAATCATATTCATGTTGATATCGGTAACCTGTCTTTGAGGTTACGCGAGTTTATTGATGCATCAACTTGATGGAAGAATATTTGTTCTAGCCTTGCTAGATTGATCATTATTATTCAAATGCACTGTTACTTTGAACCACATCATGGGTTGCTTGCGAGTACATTCAAAGTACTCATTGGCTTGCCACTGGTTATTTAATTGGCCAGGCATGGAAGAACAAGATTATGAGGAAGAGTTCTTTGGAGACGAACATGCGAACTAGGACGCTATCCCAGTCAGAATGCCTGTAGGGTTAAGGCAGATGGCATGGGTTCTACCCGTTTACCGAAGACTTCCGCTACTTGAGTTATTTGCTATTCAGCCCGTGAGGCTCTATCAATGTAGGACTTGGCCATAATGGCCATAATTCGTGTAAGACTATTTGTATGGATGTAAGACTCTTGTTATTTCAGCTTCTGTGTGTTCAGTGAGCATTGATCTCTGGGATCACTATACACGTGCATTCGGTGATCTCCACTTCTAAGTCGGGGTCCCCACAGAGCTGGTATCAGAGCCATCCAGACTGTAGGAAGCCGTAGTTAGCATGGGCGTTAGTTAGATGAGACCCCCTTTTCAAAAACCTTCTGAACCTCTCTTCTTTTCTAAACCTGAGATTTCATCAGCTTATTAACCCCTCCTATTCCACCTTTGTAGATGGCCGCTGTACCCGAAGAGCACCTGACCACTGGGTTTCCCTTACTTCTCGAGGATAGCCTCCAGGAGTGTCAATTCCACCGAGCACCCATCCTCACCTACCTTGAGCATTGGGTGAGCGATACTGAGGTGGAGTACCATGTGGAAGTGATCGTAAGGGCGAACGATCCTCCCACAAGTTGGTTCTTCGAGGGACCCCAGATGGCAACACTACCACTCGCTGTCGAGGCTGCTGCACTCAAGGCACTAACCCGTCTCCGCGAGCTTCTTCCGGAGATGGCAGCCAAGATGGCAACTCGCTTCTTACCTCACCGGAAGGAAGGTGACGAAGAAAGCAGCGCACTAGCCCCTCCACTGAAGGAAGGACTCTCGCTTTGGTTCCAAACCTACTTCAGTCTATGTGCCGACAGCCTGGCACAAGACTTGGCCTTGGAATCAATGAAGCTTCGAGAAGAACTTCACAAGACCAAGGCACTTCTTCGTCGAGCTCAAGAGAAGGCAAACAGGATCAAGAAGGAAGGAGCACCTTCTGGACGATCCGCTATCGCATATCGAGGCGGAAGGCCCTCCGAGGATGTATCTTCCAAGGGTGAAGAACCACCTCGGCGACGCCGGATGACGGTAGGGGAATATCGCAAGCTTTTCCCCGCACCACCGATGAAGCACCGTCGTATCCAACTCCTCCACTCTCCCACTCCCTCCAGCGACAAGGGAGCCCAGACAGATGAAGACAAGGAGGAACCCAGAAGAGCTGGAATACGCGACCGAGCATTCCGCCGCTTAGGCATTATTCGCTACTCGGACATGCCAGTTGTAACCCCTACGGTAGGATAGGTCGTGTAACCCCTATGCGCAGTCGAGTCCTTGTATGGTTCATATGAAACCATCTAGTGTTTGCGTTTGTTGTGTCTGGATGTATGTCGTATTCTTCCTTCGGGAGTGTGTAAATGACTACATCACCTGTTTGGATTTTAATGAATGTGTTTTGGCCTCTCGGCTCCTGCATGATTTGATTTAGTGTCACACCCACCCCCTTACTAGGCACCCATCTATCTTGCTTTCCCTCTTCCGAGTCATGAGACCTTTTACCGCTCCAACAGGATGCCTGTTGTAACTCGTACTGGTACCTCTACCCAGCAGCCCGAAGCCGGAGCATCCTCTCAGCCAGAGGCAGGCCACGACCCAACCAACGACCAAGCTCCACCACCACCTCCTCCAAGCATGGACATGGCTCAGCTTCTCCAAGCTTTCCGAGAGGAACGCCAAGCCAACACTGCAGCTCTCCAGCTGATTGCTCAAGCTGTCACCAACAACCGCCAGCCGGCGGGGAATGGCAATGGACGTTCCACGTTGGCAGAGTTCAAGAAGCATGCACCACAAACCTTCATTGAGACTGCTGAACCCTTGGATGCAGACGACTGGGTCCGATCCATTGAGGATATACTGGAACTAGTCGGATGCACCGAAGACCGCGAGAAGGTGGCTTATGCAGCCCACTGCCTCGGGGGGACTGCTAGAGCTTGGTGGGATGGATTCAAGGTCATGCATGCTGAACAAGACATCACTTGGGTGAACTTCAAGGCAGAATTCCGCAAGGCCCAAATTCCTTCTGGAATCATGGCTATCAAAAAGCGTGAGTTCTGAGCCCTGAAACAAGGAAGTGGCACTGTCAAGGAGTACATGCAGAAGTTCAGTATTCTGTCAAGGTATGCACCTGAAGATGTCAGCACTGATGCTGCCAAGAGGGAGCGCTTCATGGAAGGCCTTAATCAGACTCTGTAGTACTCGCTTGTCGTGTGCGACTGCCCGTCTTTCCCTGACCTGGTGAACAAGGCACTTATGCTTGAAGACAAGCGGCGTGCTTTGGAAGACACTCGCAAGCGCAAGTTGGTCAGTAAGGGAAGTTCCAGCAACCAGAAGCCTCGTCCGTGGCAGTCAGCCCCGGCCAAGCCAACCTATCAGCAGCCAAGAGCTCCCGCACCTCGTGCCAATCCTCAGCCTCAGCAGTATGCCAACCCCAGGCCAGCTTTCAACCCCAATACCAGTGGTGGCAACAAGATCAATCCAAACCAAGTCACTTGCTTTGGGTGTGGTCAGCCCGGACACATCTCAAGAGTGTGCCCCAACAAGAAGCCTGATGCCCCGCGCCCCAATGCGCAGAACCAGGGACAAGGCCGTGGAATGCCACCAAGGAACCCAGCTCCTCGCAATCCACCGAACTATGGGAAGGGGCGTCTGAATCACGTCACTGCTGAAGAAGCCCAGGAAGACCCGGACGTCGTGCTGGGTACGTTCCTTGTCAACTCAGCACCTGCAACTGTCTTGTTTGATTCTGGAGCAACGCATTCATTTGTCACTCAAAGATTTGCATTAAAAAGTGGCATGACCCCTACACCCCTGAGTAACCCTATGGTGGTACAAACCCCCGGAGCCGAGATGAGAGCCAAGATAGGCTGTAAAGGAGTCAGTATTACCATTAACGGTGTAGACTTCCTAGGAGACCTTATCGTCCTGAGATCGCAAGGCTTGGATGTGATCCTAGGCATGAATTGGCTCAGCAAGCACCAAGGCTTGTTAGACTGTGCCAATCGGACAGTCACTGTGACCAATGACCAAGGGGTCGAAGTCAAGTTTGCCCCCAACTCCTCTTCCGCTCAAGCCGCTAAAGTCAACTGTCTGTCTAAAGTTGGGCTAGATCAAGTACCGGTGGTATGTGAGTATCCAGATGTCTTTCCGGATGAACTACCAGGAATGCCCCCTGACCGTGACATTGAGTTCATCATCGAGCTCGTGCCCGGAGCAGGACCCATCTATAAGAAGCCTTATAGAATGGGGACGGAAGAATTAGCCGAGTTGAAGAAGCAGCTAGAAGAGCAGCTAAGGAAGGGATTTATCCGCCCAAGTGCCTCCCCTTGGGGATCTCCTGTTTTGTTTGTGGCCAAGAGGGATGGTACCATCCGCTTATTCATTGACTATCGTTCCCTCAATGAAGTTACAATCAAGAACAAGTACCCACTTCCCAATATCGAAGATCTGTTTGATCAGCTCAGCGGAGCCAAGGTATTCTCCAAGATCGACCTCAGATCTGGGTATTACCAGCTGAAGATCAGACCCCAAGATATTCTGAAGACGGCGTTCGTAACCAGATATGGCCTGTACGAGTGCACGGTCATGTCTTTTGGGTTAACCAATGCCCCAGCTTACTTCATGTATCTCATGAATAAAGTCTTCATGGAATATTTGGACAAGTTTGTTGTTGTCTTCATTGATGACATTTTGTGTTCTCGAAGTCGGAGGAAGAGCACGAGCAGCATCTGAGGATGGTCCTAGACAACCTTCGTGAGCACCAACTGTATGCCAAATTCAGCAAGTGCAAGTTCTGGCTGCATAAAGTTGGATTCCTAGGTCATGTCTTGACCGAGGAAGGATTATCTGTTGATCCTGCAAAAATCGAAGCTGTGACCCAATGGCAATCTCCAACGACCGTCAAGGAAGTCAGAAGCTTCCTCGGACTAGCGGGCTATTACCGCAAGTTCGTGGAAGGATTCTCTAGCATTGCACGACCAATGACTCAGCTCCTCAAAAAGGACAAGAAGCTCGAGTGGACGCCAAAATGCGAAGAGAGCTTCCAAGAGCTCAAGAAGAGATTGACCACCGCCCCAGTTCTGGCAACACCTGATATTCACAAGGAGTTTGTGATATATTGTGATGCCTCTCGAACCGGATTGAGAAGCGTTCTGATGCAAGAAGGCCGCGTCATAGCATACCTCTCCAGGAAACTACGACCCCATGAGGAGAACTATGCTACTCACGATCTTGAGCTAGCGGCAGTAGTTCATGCCTTGAAGACATGGCGGCATTACCTCCTAGGGAAACGATGTGAGATTTACACAGACCACAAAAGTCTGAAGTACATTTTCACCCAAAAGGAATTGAACATGAGGCAGCGGAGATGGTTGGAACTCATCAAAGACTATGACCTCAGTGTTCAGTATCACCCTGGGAAGGCTAACATGGTGGCCGATGCCTTAAGCAGGAAGGCTTGCTCTTTGAATGCCATTATTCAAGAAAGGCAACCAGCCTTGTTTAAGGAGATCGAACAATTCAGTTTGGAATTGGTCACCCCTTGATTTCTGGATCATTTGGAAGTCAGACCGACCCTGATGGACGACGTCAAGAAGGCTCAAGATGGACACGCAAGCATCGAAGGCATCAAGAAGAAGATGAAGCTGGGCAAGGCCCCAGGATTCTCCGAAGACGAGCACGGGATTGTTTGGTACAAAGGTCGCCTCTGCGTACCAAACAACACCGAGCTGAAGACCCTGATTCTGCAAGAAGCCCACGACACTCCGTATTCCATCCACCCCGGAGGAACCAAGATGTACCAAGACTTGAAGGCACGATTCTGGTGGCACGGTATGAAGAGAGAGATTGCAACCTATGTTGCAAAGTGTGATGTGTGCCAAAGGGTCAAGGCTGAATATCAGCGACCTGCTGGATTGCTTCAACCACTCAAGGTTCCTGAGTGGAAGTGGGATAAAGTCGGAATGGACTTCATCACTGGATTACCAAGGTCGAATAGAGGACATGACTCTATCTGGGTCATAGTCGATCATTTGACCAAGGTGGCCCATTTCATTCCTGTCAAGACTACCTACTCAGGCAACCAGCTGGCAACTCTCTATATCAACCGAATCGTAAGTCTTCACGGTGTTCCCAAGGAGATTGTGTCAGATTGAGGCACCCAGTTCACTTCAAGGTTCTGGAAGAGATTCCAAGAAGCCTTGGGAACCAAATTGTCTTTTAGCACAGCTTTCCACCCACAGACCGGATGTCAAACAGAGCGAGTCAATCAGATTCTCGAAGACATGCTCCGAGCCTGTGTCCTGGCATATGGAGCCAAGTGGGAAGACTGTCTCCCTTTTGCCGAGTTCTCCTATAACAACAGTTACCAGTCAAGCCTTCAGATGGCACCATTTGAGGTATTGTACGGACGCAGATGCCGCACACCCCTCAATTGGTCGGAGATTGGAGAAGGACTAGTCTTTGGACCGGATATTCTCCGCGCAGCAGAAGAGCAAGTCCAACTAGTCAAAGAGCGATTAAAGGCAGCCAAGTCAAGGCAGAAGAGTTATGCTGACACTCACCGTCGGAACATGAGTTTCCATGTCGGAGATCATGTGTACCTGCGGGTAACTCCTCTGAAGGGAACCAAGTGTTTCCACGTCAAGGGGAAGCTCGCGCCAAGGTTCATTGGCCCTTTCAAGATCACTGACCGGCGAGGAGAAGTGGCTTATCAGTTGGAACTACCACCTGAGCTATCCGATGTGCACAATGTATTCCATGTGTCACAACTCCGGAAATGTCTCCAAGTTCCAGACAAGCCCAATCTCTACAAGGATGTGGATCACCAAGCCATTGATTTGCAGCCTGATTTGACCTACCGCGAGAAGCCCATTCGCATTCTGGACGAAGCAGAACGACGTACGCGAAGCCGTACCATCAAGTACTTCAAGGTCCAGTGGAGCAACCACACCG
Organism: Secale cereale; assembly: GCA_902687465.1. NCBI lineage: Eukaryota > Viridiplantae > Streptophyta > Magnoliopsida > Poales > Poaceae > Secale > Secale cereale. The sequence continues at coordinate 399,115,843 of LR738712.1, read as the reverse complement.
AAGCAGAAGCAACCTGGGAGCGAGAAGACTATCTTAGATCCGAGTTTCACGACGTCTTTTAAGCCCTAGTTTAGGAATCTCGGGGACGAGATTCTTGTAAGGGGGGTAGGTCTGTCACACCCTGCATTTTGTAAGATGTTATTTGTAACCTTGAAGCATGAAAATTGGGACCAGCAAATTTTTTTAGCATCATTTGGCTTTTATTTGGAATTGAGTTTTCTTCAAGTGCTTTTTCATGTGCTCATTAAAGTCAACTATGATCTCTTGTAGATTTCATCTCCATACCCAAAACTTCTGCCCAATGATCATGCTAAGTGTTATATAACAGTATAGTATTTTCTTACAAAATTAATTTGGCCAAAAAGTATTTTATAAATTTAGTTTTCCAAAAACCCCTGAATTGAGATTTGCACTGCAAGTACTTGATTTAGGGTGAGAAAATTATTTCAAAAGGTTTATTTGAGACCTAGTAGTCATAGGACTTCCTGAAACCACAAAGGTATAATTTTAAAAGTTATTTTCCTATTTTATTTAAAAGCTTTTTTTAAGGCCAGAAATGGTCTTTAATAGGGGAAAATTATTTAACTGTTTCAAAAATATTTGCCAAAATTCAGAGAGACTCAGAGGACATATATTGTCCATATATAAGAGTTTCAACACTTGGTCATGTTCAAAATAATGGGCTAAACCCTCTAAAACCCTTTCTGGATATTTCAAGCTTTTGAAATATTTACAAAGGAAACTTTCTCCAAAAATTCCAGGGAAATTCTATCATGTCATATATGACATATTTGATGATCTTGCCAAGTCCCATGCCTTTGGAAGCAAGAAAACATCCTCAAACCCCTTCATAACCATTCTGTCCATATTTGAAGTTTGAGCAACTTTACATTGCCAAACTTGTCCAAATGCTCTCAAACTTGGTGCACATGCTAGAATGACCTAATAAGGCATCTATACCAAATGGCACAAGAATTTGAATAGAGCAACTTGATCAGATCACCTCAAAACCCTTTCTGTTCAAATGCAAATTTGAACAACTTTACATTACCAACTTTTTATCTGGAGCTTCAAACTTTGTGGGCATGATCAATACCCCAAATGATGATGCTACACCAAGTGGTGCATCAAGGGGAGATGATTAGCTTGACTCAATCAAGATGAGATTGTTTCTGTTGATTTCTAGGGTTCACCAAAGTTACATTGGCCAGTTTCTCCAAATGGGCCCAAACTTGGTGAAGCACCCTATTTTCTCTTGTCTTTCAACCCTGTTAAGTGCCATGTCAAGTGGAGTTCATTTACTTGACCAAACACTGATCAAACACCTTCTGCATAATTGCTAAAACCTCCAACTTGATCACTTTTACTTTTCTCCATGGCCTATACTTTTTACCACATGATCATTGAGTTACCAGCTACCTCCAGTAACTTCCCCAGCCCCCCAGATCCATGATTGAGGGGTGAAAGCCCTGTTTTACCTTGCTGTACAGCAAGCTTTCACCATTTCACCAGCACTCTCCCTCTCTCTCAGCATCTCCAGGGCATCCAAGGCCTCAGGCCCTTTCTTTACTCCTCCCTCAACGTGCTGGACACTGTTGGACACGCTGGTTTGGACCAAACCGGCGAGAGAGCGATGATGCCAGCAATACGCACGCTCTGGAGCGCGCAACAGTACACCTCCGCACGCTGGCTCCGGCCAATCAACCTCCCCCGACAGCCTCGGGCCTCCCCCTCGCGCCAGTCGAGGCCCCTCGACGTCTGCGACCTCCCCGGCGCTGTCCCCCCTCCTCCTGCGCCCTCTAGTGGCCGTCGTCGCACGCGCGCTGGCCGCCCGCGGCGGCCACTCCTCTGCCTCGCACGCGCGCACGCTTCTGACGCACCCCCGCTCCTCTTTTTCCCTCAGCTGGACGTGGAGCAAGTCCACGGTCCTCCCCGGCGTGATCCCAGGCTCCAGAACCCCTCCTAGCCTCGCCTACAACCTCGCCGGCGCACGGGTCCACGGTGGACCATGGGCGCGGCTATATAAGCCCCTCCCGAGCCTCTCCAGCACCACCAGCGACCTCACTCCACTCCACTGAGCCCCCCAGCGCCTCCAGTTCGACCCCAAGAGGTCCCAGTGCTCGGGATCGACCGGAGCGCCGCCGCGTCGGGCCGCCGGTGATCTCGTGGTACGGGCCTCCCCTGCCCTTCCTTCCACCCGTTTCGGAACCGCCGTGCTCCACTGACCCTTTCCCCCTATTTCCCCCTCCGTTTGCAGTCGGAAACGACCGGAGCATCAACCCTCCGAAGAGCTTCCGCCATCCCACCTCGCCGCCGGTGAACCAGACCTCCCCGCCGTGCCGCACCACCACCACTGCAACCGCCACTCGATGCTGAGTCCATCCCTGGCCTCCGTTGCCGTCGCCGTGGCCGGAAACCTCGCCGGTGAGCTCGCCGTCGCCGTGGCCGTGGGGTTAGAGATGACATGCGGGCCCCGCCTGTCATCCCCTCACCTCTCTCCCCCTCCTCTGTGCCACTGACCCACGGGCCCCGCCCGTCAGGTTTAAAAACCTGACGTGCGTGCGCAGGCTCCCGTGCGGCTGGGTCGATCCGTCTGGGCCGTGCACTGTGGCCTTCTCTGGCCCAGTGCACAGGACCCTTTTTCCTTTTCTTTTCTGTAAATTGTTTAAACATTTCGACAGAAAAGAATAATGATCCAAATTAAATATTTCCAACTCCTAAAATCTTGTAATATTCCAACCTATTTAATGGTACTACTTTCATTCAAATCCATGAAACTTTTCTGTACTGTTCAAATTTAAATTCAAATTTGGGCAGTAATACTCCTGGTCAGAAATCAATATATTCTATTCTGTAACTCCAAAACTCCAACTAATATTTTTCCCCATCTTAGAAATCCCTCTAGTATTTTACAAAAATGAGTTGACATTTTTTTGAGCACTTTGATTTTTCTGTTTTATTTGTATTCTTATTTTCCCGTGGTTATTATGCGACGTATAGATCCCGTATTTGACGAAGTTGCTGTGGAAGAAGAAGGAGAAGGATTTGAAGACTTTGAAGACCAAGCGAATCCAGGCAAGCAGCCCTTTGACCATGATACACTTGTTCTTTGGAACCCGTATGTTTCCGATGCATGATGATTAGGGTTACGATAGTGACCTAGTGATTCCACCATATGATGCATGCCATGATCTTGATCTTGCTATGTGCTAGATGACTTGCATATGGTTAGTGGTTATGATTAGTGATGCATGTGTGACATGAACCTTCATGGTTGAAGTCTTTGCATAAACCCCGTCGGGTGCCATTTATGCCCGAGGGAGATGGTGATGATGAGTTGGGTGACCACTTGATGACGAAGTGGTGTGCCAAGGCAAGTGTGTGTGTTTTTCAAACGGATTGGTTTAAGTTGCGACTGTTATTCCAACCAAACATGTGCAACCACACTACCCCTTATGGGACGGGGCTTTATTAATTACTTAGGTCGATACTAGCATGGTGCCCGCATTACTAGTGACGGGAAGACTTGAGGTCTTTCCCGGGACGGGGTCGTGCTTGGATAGACGGCCATGACTGTTTTTACAGGGCACCGGACACACCGTTGGTCCCTTCGGGTACGCGTGACATTGAAATTAGGGCAAGTCCCGTGATCTATTGTTTGTACCCGAGGGCCGTGTGCCAACGAGTGGACTCTATGTTAGTGTCGTCTAAGGAAAGATAATGACCGGGTGCTTACCCCGGGTACTTGAGGTACCGCGGGTCGTGGATGACACGGAAGTTCCCCGGATCTTGTGGGTAAAGTGTACAACCTCTGCAGAGTGTCAAACTATTCGAATAGCCGTGTCCACGGTCATGGACAGCTGGGTAACCGCTCTTGGGCTACGTCCAATGTTTGTGAAACCATGCGTGTGTATGTGAGTCAAGGTGATGACTTGACTCGATGATATGAATCATATTCATGTTGATATCGTAACCTGTCTTCGAGGTTACGCGAGTTTATTGATGCATCAACTTGATGGAAGAATATTTGTTCTAGCCTTGCTAGATTGATCATTATTATTCAAATGCACTGTTACTTTGAACCACATCATGGGTTGCTTGCGAGTACATTCAAAGTACTCATTGGCTTGCCACTGGTTATTTAATTGGCCAGGCATGGAAGAACAAGATTATGAGGAAGAGTTCTTTGGAGACGAACATGTGAACTAGGACGCTATCCCAGTCAGAATGCCTGTAGGGTTAAGGCAGATGGCATGGGTTCTACCCGTTTACCGAAGACTTCCGCTTCTTGAGTTATTTGCTATTCAGTCCGTGAGGCTCTATCTATGTAAGACTTGGCCATAATGGCCATAATTCGTGTAAGACTATTTGTATGGATGTAAGACTCTTGTTATTTCAGCTTCTGTGTGTTCAGTGAGCATTGATCTCTGGGATCACTGTACACGTGCATTCGGTGATCTCGACTTCTAAGTCGGGGTCCCCACATCTTCCCCCAAAATGTTTAGTCGGGAAGGAATCCCACAATGGCCATTTTTGAGCGGGAACACAAGGACGTTCCTATCCTGACAAAAGCGGTCTTCGCTTGCAATAGGATCAGGCGGTGAAGTGGTGGTGGGCTTGGTGGTGACATCCTCCCTATCGTCCTTGCGGTCTTCGGTCTTGTTGCACCGAAGGGGAAACCTTTGTCCTGCTCCTCGGGAACCTACGCCTGCGCTGTCTCCTTTGCACTAAAACGACAACTGCGCCGCTGGCGGGCGCTGGCACCTGCTGGCACGGTGCATCACTACTTACATCACTGCCTCCTCCTGAGGCAGGCCTGGCCTTGGATTCTCCGCCCCTCTGGAGCAACCTTGCCGAGGCCGCTCCTGAGGGGGTCTTGACGTCGTTCTCCCCCGCGAGGTCTAGCCCCCTCACGAGGGTCTTGGGCAGCTGGTCGATCAGCTGGGCTGTACCAGGTCTTGGTAGGAGCGCGTCTTGGCCCGCAGACACGCAAGTATGGGTACCCTTGTTCCCAGGACGCCGATAGTTCCTCTATGATGGCAAGGGATCGCATCAAATCCAGGGCCTTGTTTAAGAGCGAGGTTTGGATGGGGACCGGAGTACCTTGGCCGAGCTCGCTCGGCGGGGACTTCCAGAGTTCAGAGATAGTGTCCGGAGAAGAGTCTGGCTTTGCTATAACTGCCAGCGGCGCTATTCTCTCCGGTTCTCCGGTGTTGAGCTTTATGGCCGCAAATAGTTCGGCGGGCTTGAGACTCCCGTCCTCGGACTGAGTGACAGGCTCCAGATCTAAGGCCGAAGCGGTGGTCGGAGCCGCGAACCATTGGAAGATCAAGTCTCCTCGGATGTCAGCGACATAATTCCGATTTCCGAAACTGATCTGGTGACCAGGGTGTTGCTATCGATCTGCTCCAAGTGACCAAGCGAGTTGGCACGCAGCGCGAAGCCGCCGAACACAAAGATCTGGCTGGGGAGAACAATATCCTCCCTAGCAGCGTAGTTGTAGATGATCGATGAAGCCATCGAGCCTTTCGATGATAGCACAATGGAACTCTCAATGAAAGCACCAATGTCAGTGTCAAAATCGGCAGATCCCGGGTAGGGCGTCCCGAACTGTGCGTCTAAGGATCGAAGGTAACAGGAGGTAGGGGACACTTTGTTTACCAAGGTTCGGGCCCTCTTGATGGAGGTAATACCCTACTTCCTGCTAGATTGACTTTGATGAGTATAGGGGTTACAAGAGTTGATCTACCTCGAGCTAAACCCTAGATGTCTAGTCTGTATGATTATGATGCCTCTACGGACTAAACCCTCCGGTTTATATAGACACCCGAGGGGGCTAATACAGAGTCGGTTTACGGAGAAAGGAATCTTCATATCCGCACGCCAAGCTTGCCTTCCACGCAAAGGAGAGTCCCATTCGGACATGGGGGAGAGTCTTCCATCTTGTACCTTCATGGCCCATTAGTCCGACCCGTATTACGTAGCCCGGACGCCCAAGGACCCCGTAGTCCAGGACTCCCTCACTCCTTATCGGTCATCGGAAAGTATTCTTCTTCGGTATGCCAAAACGTGGAACATCCAGCATCCAGGTTCACATGTCATGCAAGAAAATGGAGGTAAGTATTAAAAAGTATGAGAGACTCACCGATGGTCACAACAGCAGTGGGGTAGTGCACGACTCACCCGAAAAAAAGGAATACGAGCACAAAGAGAAGAGGTGCATGCACCGACGCATTTACTCATTGCTTCTTTCCCTAATACTCAAAAGCAGGTACATGGTGAGTTCATTTCTATACGAAGAGGCATCTCACGGATAATTTGGCGAGTGTGGTAGTTGTTTGGGAGCCACGCATGAACGAATCAAAGTTGGACCATGACGCGGTGGAGTCCTATTTATAAATTAAATTATTCTATTGGATGGCACGAACAGAACATTATTTTCTCAATAGAACATGTATCGTGCACACACTGAATGACGGAGCACAAGATGGTAGCCATGGACATGGTCGGCCCTTTTTGGAGACTACACTATGTGGATGTGTCTCGTCAACTCGCGAACGAGGAGAAGCGTTGCTTACTACGACCTCTGTCTTTCTCTCTCGCTCATGCGCGCGTGGTTGCTCGCATGACGAGGAGAAGCTTTCACTTTCTTATAATGCGCTTGTACAGGAGGTGGACATGCATCACTTTATTCAATGTCAGATTGTGAGAAGTATATATACTGTAGTACCCTCAAAATAATAATTTATATTGTAGTAGTACCATCATCATAATTCGATTTCCAGAAGAGGCGAAGAGCCAAGCGCAAGGTCACCTAATCACAACATAACCGGCCGTGTTTGCACGAATTTGTTTACGTACAATCTAAGTGGTCAACTGGCCATCACACGTGACCAAATCAATTCGCACCGTTCCGCACTCCATTTTGCCTTGCATTACTTCCTCCATCCAGCATGATGACAAGTGGGCCCCATTCTTATGTATGCCAACGTGCTAGTCAATTGTTTTGTCAGAGTCAGCTATCACACCCTTCTGGTGCCACGTCAACGAATCCACTAGAAACAAATCTAGAGTTGTTCGGATCAACCGCCTCGCTAGGTGTTTGTCAGGACCCCGATCCTAAGTCACACTGTTCTAGCATGTAACACATCATATCACTTTGTGGCCTCATGCATGGTATTCCCACGGGTGCCACCTTACCTGGCCCGGGACCGTTTGTGCCTTTTGGCTCACGTATATGATAGTGTCGCTAGCATCCATATGACAGAGAACTCGCGCTGACATGACTAGTCATAAACCCAATGTGGCACAAACTTACAGGGACAAGCATACATGATACGACAATGCACGTGTCGGTCAGCAACGAGTGTTCCCAGGCTGTAGTAAGCTAACAGGACTCTGGTATACACCGCTTGACATTTCCCCGGTAGGGACAGACACAGGAGCAAAGAAGGACACATGCCGGTCAATCCATGTGTTTCAGAGTAGTAGCAAGCTACCAAGGCTCAGTGGAAGCAATAGGAGGCATTTCCCCATAAGGAAGGTTACCAAGAATAAACAACTAGGTGTCGGATCCCACACATACCAATACACGTTACACGTATGCATAACATGCACGATATGTGTAGATACAACATGGCATCACAACATAACTCAACAACTCATATAGATAAAGGCCCAAAAGAGCCGTCACAAAATTTATTACAAACAGGGGTCACATGACCCAACATACAAAGACATACAAGCAACGGAAGCATAAACATGTCTGGGTACATACATATGAGAAGGAAGAAGGCTATCAAGCCCGACTATCTACAACACCCTCCCAAGGGTACAAGATCGTAGCTGAGGTAACAAGCTAAACGTCGAAGTCCACGCAGAGCTACTAGTGAGACTGAAGTCTCTCTGCAAAAACATAAATCAAGCCAACCTGAGTACAAATGTACTCAGCAAGACTTACATCAGAACTAGCTACATATGCATCAGTATCAACAAAGGGATTGTAGGGTTTAACTGCAGCAAGCCAGCTTTGACTCAGTGGCTATCCTGTACTAAGACTAGTGGTAACTCTTTTGAGGTGGCGCACACGAGTCCACATATTCACCATATCAATACACCACAATGGATCCGCTCCCTTCTCCCTACGAGAAGGCCATCCGTAGCACTCACGCTTATCTTGCGCATTTTAGAGTATCCCCTTTCACTTGTCTATCAACTGCATGAGCAACCCAGTAGTCTGTTACCACGAACACGGCTATTCGAATATACCATTTGTAACCCTTCAGGGGTACACTTCTTCACACATGTTTCCACCACTTAGCGTCTGCACACGACATGTTGTCGGTAGACTTGAAGCGAAAGCCGACGTGGTTGTAGACCACGACCTGACTAAACACACAAGTCTCTAGTCCTGGTTTATCACCTATTCAGGTTCCATCCGCAGGGAGTCTAGCTGAGGTTTCCACTATGGCCCCAAACAATGTGTGCAGGGTTCCCGAGGCACTAAATGGGCGTCTCGGTACATCGGGCCACGGTGTATCTACCGCATCATAGCACACCCCTAGGGTCAGCGCTATGCACGGCCTCCAACACATATCCTACAAACACCACAAACTAGTTGCAACTCCTGGACAGAGGACATGGTGGTTAATAAGTCAGCGGGGTCATATTTCAAGGCCCAACGTGTGGTAGTAGCTGTTCTTGGATCACAAATACAGAACTCAGTTCCTGAGGACGGTTTTAATGAGACAACCCACCATGTACTCCTACATGACATCTCACCGCTACCTTTACTAAATTGTGTTCACACACTTAGCTCTAAACAGTAGGACATGATGACCACATTCCAATTCATCTCCAATTCATCCCCGATGAATCAGATCTAACACAACTCTAAGCAATAGCAGGCATAACAAGCAAGCATGAATGAGTAGGCACAACATGGGTAAATAACTCCTACTCATGCTAGTGGGTTTCAACTATTTACTGTGGCAATGATTGGTCATGCAGAGGAAAGGGGTTCAGCTACCGCAACGAATAGCAGTTGAAACATTGTTGTCCTAATGCAGTAAAAGAGAGTAGGAGCGAGAGAGTGGGATTGTATCGCAGTGATCAAGGAGGTTTTGCTTGCCTGGCACTTCTAAAAATAGTATATCTCTTGATCGATGTCATCGAACTCATCGTTAGAACTACGTCTACTGAGAGGGGAATAATACCGTCAAATAGGAAAAGAACACAATCAATGCAATGCAACAATCTGATGCATGATCATGACATAGCAATATGCTGTGATTTGTACTAATTCGGCTAGCAACAATTTAAATGAAGTTGATTTGAACACAAGATTCAAATTCAAACTCTATGTAAGGCATTTCAATTCCCATTTAATCAAATCGTCATATACAGAAACTTTAGGTTGTTCAAACATGCATGAAAATGCAAGAAACATATTTTTCTGATAATTTTTCATAGATAAATTATTTCATTTGGAGTTATGGTTGAATTTATATGAATTTTATAAGTTTAAAACATTTTCTAGAATTTTGAATTTATTAGAAATATGAATATTCCAGTAATGTATTTACGACATCATCACTTCATCACCACGAAGTCAGCAAGTCAATAGATGTTAGCCGGGACAAACCTGACGTGAGGGGTCCACACGTTAGTGACACATGAACTAATCTCGGTCAAACCTGACGCTGCATGCATTTGACTCTGTGTTTGGGCCCACTAACAATGGTTGTGAGGTGGGTTAATCAGCAGCTAACCGGCGGCGCTAATCTGGCGCGGCGGCGGGCGCAGCCCACCGTTTCCGGCCATGGTAGCAGGCTCGGCTAGCCCTATGGATGCAGCGCGAGGAGCCGCATCGTGTGGTGGCAGCGGGAGGTGCTCAGGTCGTCGGAGTTGATGGCGGCGAGCTCGGCTGTGGTTGCCGGAGCTCGATGTGCGCAGGGATGGGGTTACGATGCGCGGAAGGGCGAGGCAAGCTCCAGTGATGCTCTACGAGTCGCGGCGGGCACAACAGAAGAATGCCCGTGACCAAATGGTTACCGAGGCCACGTCGGCGACGAGGCCAGGCAGCGGCGTGATTCGGTCGGCAAGGGGGTGACGGCTACAGGGCGTAATCGACGGCAAGGACAGGGGGAATGACTATGGGGCTCACAATGATCACGAAGAGGTGGTCAGCGAGCTCGGGGAGGCAGCGAGGTGAGTGCGTGGTCGCCGGTGTTCTCGTGTGGCCAAGGTTGAAGACGACGGTGTTGCGGGCGACGGAAGCTTCCCGAGGTCGATGGAGTAGGCTAGCCGGCGTACGGTGATGGTGTGGAGCCGTTGGACGCGTTTGTAGAGAGAAAGGGGCGTGGTGGCTGCAGTGAACGTCGACGGCAATCTCAGGTGCTCACGGCGGTCGTGCAGGAGAGAGAGCAGGGGAGGGGGAGGAGGTCCAGGGAGAGAGGGAGAGGGCTGGAGAGCTGCGTGGTGGAGCCAGAGACTTCCAGGGCGTCGGGGACATAGGCAGCCAGGCAGGAGGTGGCGAGGCGCGTGCAGGCGGGCGGTGGCCACATGCCTCTATCATTCTGACAAATGAGGAAGAAGACCGGGGAGCCCCTGGTGGGCTTGGCCAGAATGGGAGCTGGGCCGGCTCTGCTGCAGGAAAGAAGCCCAGGTCAGTCCTTCTCTCTCTCTTCCATTTCTTTTCTGATTTCTATTTATGCAAATTTGTTTTGAATTAGGGTTTGAAACCAATTCAATTTTGTTGATTCTGAAAATATTTATGGTTGCAATATGGACTAATCCAAAGCCCCACATTGGTTTTCCAAAATAATTGTAGCTGTTTGAAATACATATAGCATTTAAAAGCCCTAATTCAAATACTTATGATTTAAATCAAAGATCCAGGATGACCTATAAAAATGTGTAACATTTTTGTCAGAGGTTTCCACCCATTTCAAAAATGATGAAGTTTTTTTAAGGGAATTTTGGGTTCATTGAAAATATTTGAATTTGAACCTAGTTGGATTCATCTGGTGCTAGGGTTTGAATATCCCCAATTCAAATTCTTTTGAATTTAAACATGATGCACAGATGCAGATGCAACTATTTACAAGCAATTTCTAGGGCTATGACAGCTCACCCCCACTAAACAAGAACCTCGTCCCGAGATTCAAGACGTGAGGTAAGAGGACAGAGGGGACACAAAGCTAACACAATCTTAGCGATCCAGATAGTCTTCTCGAAGATGTTTATTCTTTGCACCTTGATCTTGACGTCTTTCTTTGAGAACTTCATCCAACACGATGCGACAGAAAGAAACTCTACGGGAATCAATATTCTCGAAGATAAAACACTCACGATCAACTCATGGAGTGAGACGCAAGAACATCTCTTGAGATGAGATGCAACATACATCTAGAGGGATGGAAAATTAATAGATGACGAAGGTTCAAATTGGTAGGCAATAATTCCACGCTTAAGTAAGATGGTGCATGGATTTCAATGTAGCGATGGGATGAATTGTTATGATTCCATAACGGCGCACCTTAGTGAAGTTGACTCTTAGAAGTATTCGCTAAAGTGGCAAAAAGAATTACTTTTGATACAAAGATCATGGAAACTCTCTATACTAGCCTAAGACAAATAACAATCGATCGTTTGAAGGAGTTCAAAAGAATGGCATACTCAGACAACAATGGATGATGTGGACTACGTTGTTCAAGACAACGCAATGAGTGATTTTTGCTTATCATCAAAAATGGATGGGGCCCATGGTAGGACCACTTTTGAAGATGATCCTGAACATCAATTACTGAGAAGGGCAGCCGATGGAAAATTGGCACAATGGCGGTGCAAGCTGGGAACAAAATGCAAATGTTGGAATGTTCCAACCATAATATCTGCCTGAGATTCAGATCTGGTTGGTGACAGGATATATCAGACACTTCATGTCTGAAAAGAAAGGATTGCAACACAAATCAAGGAGATGATGTTTGCGCGATTCTTGGGAAATGAACTATGATAGCAAGCTCCAAAACATGAGCTGGTTCTGGTACACACATGTGAACACGTTGTCCCAGACAAGTATGACCAATTGGTAGTCTTATGACAAAACATTATCGAGTTCTGGTAGGGAACCATCATCAAGGATATCCAAGTCCTTGTGCACTTATCGATGAACTTCTTACCCTTGAACAAATCAATCAGTGGCTTGGTGTGCTAGGGAATACATACGGAATGAATATAATTAGTCTATTAAACCATAGAATACTTTGCACATGCATGACTGACTTGGAATGATTCCAAAGGAAGTAAATAGGAAAGGGGCTAGGTTAGAGGGTTTTGGGGCTGATTTGGACCCACCGATGACGATTGGACGGCACCGGTCGCAAAGGGAGGGAGTGGGCTGAGAAGAGAGGAGAGATAGAGAGGCCCGGCACAGGTTTCTGGATTCCAGACACATCTGACGTTAGACCGGCTATATGTCGCTATATGTTCAACAGTTGGGCTATCAACCGGACTCGCAATGCGACGAAATTTGCCAAGTGGTCAACCTACAATATAATAAGACCACACGCTAGCTTTCAACCCTTTCCGAGAACATTTTTATGGCACTTATAAAATAATATCCGGAGGTGCCGCGGGCGTGTGCCAATGTGTCTAGGCTCAGAACGGACAACGAAGGGTACGGGGAGAAAACGACAACTACGGACGGATGCAAGTTTTGAAAAACATGCAGATGAAATGCACATGATGACATGGCAAAGTGCAACACGCAAGCGAATGACATGGAAACGATGGCGAATAGTCGGAATACATCTGGCACATCAGTCTTGGGGTGTCACAACACTCCCCCACTAACAAGAGATCTCGTCCAGAGATCTTAGGAACGAGACGGAAGAGGAATAGGAAGAGAAATTTGCTTCTTAGATAAATGATTGAAAGCAAAGATTCTTGAGAGGTCAAACAATTTGAAGGAAAGAATACAACGGAGATGAAGGACGTAGAAAACACTCCGTTAGAAAAGAGGAACACGGAACATTATGATAACCTTGAAGGTAGAAAGACATGAAACAAGAGCTTAATGAAACAAAAGAATATGAAACTGCACCGATATAGCGATATAGCCAAGGGACAAAAATGGAAGATTTTGGATAGAAATCCGGTTGAACATGGAATGGAATAGAACATGACTTTGACAAGATGGAATGATACTTGACGAGAGGAACAACACAATGCCTCCGGAAAATTGAAAGAAAGGGATGAAAAGACCGGAGAAGAAGATGACAACGTCTACCACAAATGAATTTGAAAGAGAATCTTCAAGAGAATGGCATGAACGGAGTTGTTGAAGAATCAACCGAACAAAAGATTTGATTTTCAAGGGCTTATGTAAACATCTCAAAACTTGAGGTGAACTTCTGCCACTACCAAATGATTGATTTGATGATAAGAACGACGAATTGCAAAACTCCACTACAAAAAAATACAGAGAATTATTTGCACCTTGAGACGCAAGAAGAATAATGCTTGAGCTTCTACAACAAGAATCTTGATGAACACTTGATGAATGATGTAAATCACGATGAACCACCATGGGAACTCCGGTAACAAATGGATGATGAGATAGAAATGAAGGATGAAAAGAATAAGATTAAGGCCTTGCAGAGATTTAGATGGAGATTCCGATGAGATGGTCTAGGAAACTTTGAAATATGGAAAAGAAAAGACGAAAACACTTGGGACTAGAATTGATTCATCATGAACAACTATGAAGGAAGGGATTAATCAACTTGAGGAAAGAAGAATAAGAATTATGTTATGCTTATTCTCCACCAATTAAATTGATGAGAAGCAATGATGTCGGGGTATAACCATGACCACCTATTGGACGGAGGTCCCTTTTGGTTCGGCAAGGGGATGAGCACGTTGCACAAAGAGCTGAGAAGCGTCGAGTAGCACGTCGGGGATCAGACAGGGCAATTTTACCCTGGTTCGGACAGCGGTGAGGCGTAAAACCCTACTCCTCCTTTGGTGGATTGATTGTAGAAATGGTGGAAAATGGACATGCCACTTTTGCCCGGCAAGGTTGCCTTGGGGTGAGAGTGGTCGCATGTATGGGTGTATGCGGGTTTGAATCATCGAATCCTTTCTACAGTTGCCATGGGCCTCCTTTTATAGGTTAAGGGGTCACCACAGTGTCAAATCAGTCTTTTTAGGCTAATTAGATAGCAAACATCGCTATCATACCTAACTCTGAAGTTGCAGAGTGCATTAAATGGACCACCTAGTGTCACATCACAGGTCGTCCAGCAAGCCTTGTTGGGCTCGCCTTGCCAGTTGCGCTCGTGTTTGCTTGACACGTCTCCTGTGGTAGGAGATGGCTGTTGCGTATCCAGAGGTGGCCACTAAGCCACCTTAAAGCCTAACATCGCACTGGTTGGTGGTGGACGTTGCTGTGCGGTGGAGTTTTACCTCTGCGTGCCCCGGCAAGCCTGCTGGGGTGCTCCGGATGAATTGTTGCCAGGCGAATCTACCCCC
>LR738712.1:398878960-399101228 GCA_902687465.1 Secale cereale | reverse complement strand
CCCCCCCCCCCCCCCGCCAGGCTCTCATGCCCGGTAGGGATGGTTTCCTTTCTGGTGGTGTCTTGCACCTTGGTTGTCTTGATCTCCTCGACCAGCCTGCTGATTCGTCAAAGGGATGATCTCTTCGTGTCTTGGTCTGGCACCTGGTGCTGCAAACTTGCCCTCGAGCCTGTGTACTTGTCATCCGGGCACTAGTCAAGTAAAAATACATAGCCCTATATGTATTCCCCGACAAATGGATTTGCATATTACTTGTTCTCATTGAAAATATTAAGGAAAGATATAGCACAAAACTTGAGAAAGTCTTCATGAAACACCGGTAGGATTGGAAAGAACGAATGAATTGATATGATAAGAACGGAAGTGAAAATCTTAAACAAACCACCGTGGGCAATGAAAATGAAGGAAGAGAAGAGAACGAATCGCCGGAAAGAATTAGAAAACGAATAAAGAACTTTAGGGAATTTAGATGCAAGAGAATGAAGCGATCACGAGCCGACTAGAAAATACTTGACAGATGCACCGGGATAACTAGAGAACGATAGCTTGAATGTGAGGACAATGAATTCTTCTGGAATGATGGCCTTTGGAGAATCAAAATAGAAAACAACTTCTGAAATACCCCGGATGTGTAAGAAAAGATTTTCCCGATTCGAAAAACTTCGAGAGGATAACATCAAACTAACACCGCGAATCTTCAAGAGAACGAGCAAGATTTAGAGGAAAACTCTTCTTCGGTCCTCAAAATTTGAGAATGAGGATGAGAATTACCATGAAGAATTTTGAGACCCCGGAAGAATGAAAAGAGGAAAGGTTGAACCAATCATGAAAAGAATTTGAAAGCGATTTTGGAGAAGGCATATGGCTGATGGAATCCATACTTACGTCACACTTTGAAAAGAATTTGAGAATAACTCCGGAAATATTAGAAGAACCAGGTAAGATCCTGGGAAAAGACCTGTGGGTTAGGGCCCACTTAAAAGAAAACACTGTTGGAAAGGATTATTTGAATGAGAAATGATGCATGATATGTCTCCATCGTATCTACAATTTTTTATTGTTCCATGCTGTTATATTATCATTCGAGGATGTTTTACAATCATTTTATAGTCATTTTATATCATTTTTGGTACTAACCTATTGACATTGTGCCAAGTGCTAGTTGTTGTTTTTTGCATGTTTTTACATTGCATGAAATAAATATCAAATGGAGTCTAGACACTACGAAACTTTTTGGAGGTTTTTATGGGGCCAGAAGACACCCAATGGGCCAGAGCTACCCCTGGGGGGTGCCCTGAGGGGGGCACAACCCACCAGGGCGCACCAGGCCCCCCTGGCGCGCCCAGGTGGGCTGTGCCCACCTCGGTGGCCTCTCGCATCGCCTCTTTGCTCTATAAATACTCATATATTCCAGAAACCCTAGGAGAGTCGACGAAATGCTAGTCCAGCCACCGCAAAGTCCATAATCACCAGATCCAACCTAGACACCATCACGGGGGGTTCACCCTCTCCATTGGTGCCTCTTCGATGATGTGTGAGTAGTTCCTTGTAGACCTACGGGTCCGTAGCCAGTAGCTAGATGGCTTCCTGTCTCTCTTTTGATTATCAATACAATGGTCTCTAGGAAAGCCGTATGATGTAACTCATTTGCGGTGTGTTTGTTGGGATCCGATGAACTTTGAGGTTATGATAAGATCTATCTTTTTATATCCATGAGAATTATTTGAGTCTTCTTTGATCTCTTATATGGATGGTTTCTTATAGCCTCGTATTTTTCTCCGATATTTTGGTTTTATTTGGCCAACTTGATCCATTTATCTTGCAATGGGAAGAGGTGCTTTGTAGTGGGTTCGATCTTACGGTGCTTGATCCCACTGACAGAAAGGGAACCGATACGTATTTATCGTTGCTACTAAGGATAAAACGATGGGGTCTATTTAATAGATCTTGTCTACATCATGTCATCGTTCTTAATGCATTACTCTGTTTCTCTATGAAGTTAATACACTAGATGCATGATGGATAGCGGTCGATGTGTGGAGTAATAGTAGTAGATGCAGGCAGGAGTCGGCCTACTAATCTTGGACGTGATGCGTATATAATGATCATTGCCTAGATATCATCATAATTATTTGAATTTCTATCAATTGCTCAACAGTAATTGTTATCTGTGTGCAGGTGTTGTTTATGTTGTGTTGCTTTGTTCTCGTACTAGTTCGATACCGTTTGTTTCATCACTGAGGGAAATTCCTACCACTACTATACTACATCAACACTTCCTCTTTGGGGAAAACGGACGTAGTTCTAGCAGTCATCAAAAGGAAATTTCAGGCGTCGTTGCTGGGGAGCACCTCCAACATATACAAGGTTCCTAATCACAAATCTCATCTCCTTGCAATTTACATTATTTGTTGCCTCTCGTTTTCCACTCCCCCACTTCACAAACATTTGCCGTTTTTATTCTCCCTCATTTTCGTTCGTCATTTTCTCATGAGATCTATTATTTGTTTGCAATCATGAGTGATTTCTGTATGGCACCAACAGATGATGGCCTAAATCCTAAGACTGGACATACGGGCAATCTGGATGCTAAAACATCTATCTTGGGGCAAGTGAATGTTATGGGAAAAGAGCATATCCAAGAATTTTCCAGTTGTGTTTTGAATCTATGTCTTGATGATGCTCCTATACTAAGAACTGCTAGATCTTATGTGGATGCTATTTCAGCACTAGTTCTGAAACTTGAAAGTAAATTTATCTGTACCCATACTACTTTGTGAAGATTGTTTTTTGAGCAACCAGATATAAAAAGTCCTAGAGCTCAAAATTTGGCTACTCTTGTCCTTATGAATGAATTTAATTTCATAATACGGGAAGATAGAGAAATTTTTGATTTTTATGGTATGAATCGTGAAAAAACCGTGATAGATGAAATTCTTTACAATAGTGATTATGCGTTAAGGCATTTTCTTGGGATAATAGAATCTTTGACGAGAATATTAAGAAGGAAGTCCCCATTTTAGACATAATCTAACAAATTTTCAATAAAGTTAACCAACATCACTCTTGGATTGTTGCTGGAAATAAAAGGGGATATGATTAAAACCAACTTAGAAATGCTAAGGTGTCTATGGATAATATGTTCTATGTTGTTTTTACAAAGCCTCGAGACAAGGATACCCCTAAGGAAACTAAAAACAAAGATGACAAATTTTAGATCCTTGCTTCATGCCTAACTAAGGGCGTAAAACGATAGCGCTTGTTGGGAGGCAACCCAACTTGTATCTTTTTGTTTTTTGATTTCCTTGCTGTTTTCAATAAAATACCCTTTAATACCTCTATTTGGATGTGTTTTTGTGGTTTGAATAAAGGTTTGTGACAAGCAAAGCCTTAGGATCATGTTGGATGCTAGTAGATTTGATCTTGTTAAAAAAATAAAAAACTTTTGTGCTCACGAGAAAAATTCTTATTTTTAACAGAACAGTGCTTTTAGGTTGATTCTTTTTGAAGAAGATTAATATAGAAATTGCTCGCGTGGCCCTAATTTTTTCAAGATTTCTAGAGTTATAGAAGTATTCGAAACTTCCAGATTACTACAGAGTGTTCAGTTTTTGACAGATTCTATTTTTATTGTGTTATGTGCTTGTTTTGATGATTCTATGGTTTTCTTTGATGAGTTCTTGCATAGAAAAGTTGGAATACAATAGATATAATACAAACACAAAATACGAATTGTTTTTATACATTACTTATAGTAGTGAATTGTTTTCTTATACTAACGGATCTCACGAATGTTTTGTTGAGTTTTGTGTGATTGAAGTTTTCAAATTTTGGGTTATCTTATGATGGATGAAGGAATAAGGAGTAAGAAGAGCCTAAGCTTGGGGATGCCCCAGCATTCCAATCCATTATTTAAAAGAGAAGCAAGCAACTAAGATTGGGGATGCCCCTGTGCAATATTCCTCTATCTTCCTCAGTACGATACATGGATGACTTCCCGTGCAAGGTACTCTATCTTCTGCAGTAAGCAACCACAAAAGCTTCCGACATAAGGAACTGAGTCCTTCCCCAGCAAGTCTTTAAGGGGGGAAGCTTCTAAAGCACGGTATCCAGTCTTCCTTAGCAAGATACTCTCGATGGTTTCTAGCATAAGCCATCCAATCTCCCTCAGTACAGCATTTGTGCAAGATATTAAATTATGAATTGACAGTATAGGGAAGTGCATCCCGAGAATCAGATCTGCAATAGTTTGGTCAGGAGCAAGACTGATAATCGTTGCATGACTCACATGGTGCAGATACCCCGGACAGTCTGAGTCAGCATCGATCACCATGAATATTCATCTAATCAATTTTGGTAAGGACCCCATATCCAGACAACCCGCTCAGTTAACACTATATGCTCAGATTTTTCAGTATCAAATATCTGAGTCTGCCCTATCAGACTAAAGGTCAATTCAACAGTTGACCTCAGTGTCCTTGGTGAAGCATTACACAGCCTCCTATCCCATGGATATGCCTATAGGATGAATATTAAGGACGATCAATAGCAGTCTTGAGGCATGTGCTCTCACTTATGTGAATCACCAAATGATAGGATGTCATGAATTAAATTCTTCTGCCAGCAGCACAATCAGTCAAGCCTGCGGATATTATCATATAAGGTCATACCCTTTATTCTGGCCATGAAAGGTGACAGTCAAATATTTGGTACGGATCTGACACTCAACACAGTGAAGCCAGTCCAGATGATTCAGAAACTCCACAGGAAATTAGCATTCGTTAGGAGAATGGTTATGAAGCACCTCACTATTTCACATAATAAAGGTTGGGTGTCCCCTAGGAAAAAAATGTTCACAATTTCAGAAAAGCTTGTCAGTGCTGGATGACACATTAATCGGAAATCACTCTTGGACTTCTGAGACGGACATATATTTCAGTCATGGTAATCTATCACACTCAGCTAAATCGGCTGAAATGAAATGGAATTGCAGCCAGTATATGCATGAACATGTAAGGTAAGATCTGTCAGAATGTGGATACAGGGAAGCAAACCACCCCGGGCTGGCCAGACAATCAGATGAACTGCGGTGGGGAACAATCAATAAAGGGAAAAGGATGTCCGAGTTGGAAACGATTTCCTTAAGATAGTATATTCATACTTCTTCCCGGAGCAACCAAATCTCGACGACGAGATTTCTTTAAGGGGGGGAGGTTTGTCACAACCTAATTTTTGGCCCTTTCTTTTTCTTTTTCTTTTCTGAGATTTTTTGCTTGAGTTTTCTTTTTCGGTGGCTATGTGGTCTGGAAACTGGAGAAGATAAACCCTTCTTCCTTTCCAGAGTGGCTTGTCATCCTCATATCCATCCCTAGACCTTGCCATTTCCATCTTGGACCAACCTCAATATTCTTTTTCAAGGGAATATTACTTTTTCTTTTAAAGGAATAACCCAATTTGCCCTAGGTTGTGAAGTAACCTATATCTCTATCATCCCTAAAATTCGCAAATAATTCTCATAAATTGTTTGGGTCATATCTTCATAAAATATGGCAAAACTTTTCTTTGCTATGTTCAAAATTAATTCACCAATATTCCTTTTCCTATTATGCCCTAAATGGCACTTTGTGAAGCAAGTGCTATTTACCTTTGCCCATTTGCCTCCAAAATTTTTTGGACACCTTTTCATGTCCTTATAATTACCTCATGCAAATTGTCATACTCATGTGCCTAGCAAATATTCTTCAGCTAATTTCCAAAATTTATGTCTAGAAAGAAAATTTGTGAAGGAGGTACAAGCTAGGCATATCAAAATGAGTTGAAATTTTTGCATGACCTCAATATCACCAAACTATGACTCTCCTCATGATTTGAGATCATGCCTTCCATCCATGTGAGCTCACCTTCAAATCTATGTTTCTGTCAAAATTTCCAGTTTGTGAAGCAAGTATATTTTATCTTGCTCCATTATGGTTGAACTTTTTCCGAACCCTTCTCCTACCCACATAACCAATCTCCACAAATTCTAGACTCATTTCATCTAGCCATTTTCCCACATGATTATTCCCAAGATTCTGTCCAGAGAGGTACTTTCTGAAGGAAGTACCATTTTCGCTTGGCCAAATAGCATGAAATTTTTAAGGCACTCTCATATGCCCAAATAATTAGGCCTTGCCAAATTTCAGCTCAATCCAAGCTAGTGTGTGAGTGCTACTTCAAGGTTTGCTATTCTGGTCAGTATGGCACTTTGCACTACAAGTACTAGCTAAACCCCTCCGTATGAGCTGCAACCTTGCTATCCTAATCACCTTAGTGAATGATCAAGCCCAATCAAATCTATAGCTCGATCTCCAAGAATGTGAACCACACTAGGCAACAAACACCTTGCTGGTCACTTGTTTTCTTACTACCTGTGATCACCTCCCTAGCCACTATGCGTGGTTTCCTCCTCCATGGCATTCTCCTCTACTTCCCTTGTCCACCCGACATTAATTATATGACCACCGTGCATGGTGTGCACCAGTGCACATAGTGACCACTTCCCTGGAGTGCATTAAACGCGTTTTGGCCGCCCACGTGCCCTGTAGCCGCCCCGTTCCTCCTTGTCTCGATGTTCGGCCTTGTCCTTCAGCTCGCCTGTCTCGTCCTCTTCCCTCTGGAGCCATCGCCCCCTCCGGCAGCTTCTTCGTCGGCGCTCGTAGCCGTACGACCATGAGTGCACTATGGTCGACATGCTTTAATGGCGTTTGGCTTCCTCTCCCCTCAACCTTTTCTACTCCGAGACCAGTGCCGCTCATCCGACCAGCTTCGCCACGTTCCTCATGCTCCCCGTGATGTATCCGGCCATCGCCGGAGATGGCTAGCGCATCCTTGGCGGCACCCGAGTCCGTGCTCCCTCGCCCCACCTATATAAGGATGTCCCGACCCCCTTCGAGCCCATCACCAGCCTCGCCTCTCTCAACTACCCCTCCCCAGCCTCTCAAACGAGCTCCAGAAGCTCTTCTTGCCACTCATCACCACCATGGACGCCACTCAGCTTCTCCTAAATTTGCAAACCCCGGAGCACTTCCACTCATCTTTCAACCTCTAGAAGCTGACCCAGACTCCGGCGCACCCTCCCTTCCCTCAGTTTCTCTCCGGAGCTGAAGTGGTCGCCGCCCCCTAGATCTACTACCGCCGCCGAGCTTCTGTCCTCCATCGTCATCGTCGCCGTAGCCCTCCTCGGCGTCCGAGTTTGGCTAGGATGGATGCGGCACACCTCCTCGACTCCAGTGGTGGTCTGGGCGCCTCAAACGATGGCCGATGGCGCTGGGACGGCCGCAGGCGTCGCGCCCCTCCCCCTGGACCACTAGCGAGCACGGGCAAGACAAAGTCGACGACTAACCCTGCCTCTAGGCCGCGCATGTCGGCCACTACGCGCTGACCGTGCTGGCCCGCTGACATGGTAAGTGGAGGCGTCTTTGCCTAACTGCATTTTCTTGATTTGAAAGCGCACCTCTGTTGCGGCTAAGAATATGTTTTCGGCTTGAAGAAGGCGTATTCCAGTGAAAGGGACTTTCAGTTTTTATTACAAATATGCCCCTGGCAGAAAAACTAGCATATCTTTTTTTATCCTAACTCCAAATGAGGTAATTTCAAAGCCCACGTCTTCGTATCATCGAGCACGTTCTGTTGGTATCATTTCCATGATGTTGTCACATTCTGAAAATGACCATTTTGCCCTTGCACTTAATCACCCGCCTCCGAGGGAGAATCTTTTCCGGAGAATCTTTCTGCAAGCTTTCCGCACTTCTTCCCGGTGTATTCTTCACCCCCAGGCAAACCACGACAACCACTTGCATGACAGCCATGCAGTAGCCATGGTTTTCTTCTTGAACATTTAATAAGTGATTGTTTTTCTGCAACTATTATCGTTGTTTCGGTTATGCTGATGGATCTGTGTTTATCTTCATGCTATGATGTACCTGGTCATCATGTATTCTTGCTAGTATTTCTATCATTGCCATGCTTGGCGGTATTACATGTTGATGTTGATGATGGTCTTCGGTGCATGAGTATCGTCTGGTCCGATTACAGTTGTTATGCATGCTCCTTTGCATGCAGTTGGTTAAATGCTTGCATGGTAGCATTATTGATATGGTATTGCATGGTATTTATTGTTGATGCTAGTGGTCAGGTTGTGCTTTGAGTAGTGTTCTACTTGTGATATTCATGCTCGTCAGTATGCCATGCTCATTTGGATCTATGCTTCATTGTAGTATGCTCGATTATTATGGTGAATCTACATGCTTATGTTGATATCATGCTCATGCATTGTAGTTGCATCATGTTATTTTAATATGACTCGGCTTATTGCATTCAAATTTAACCGGACAATAATGAACTTGAACAACTTTTGGCTGAGTCATGGTGCCACCATATCAAGCTGACCAGTGCAACCACATTAGCCTTTTATGGGAAGGGCCTAACTGGGTCTATTGTCATGCCTCTCGCCGGTGCCTCCAATGAGGGAAGGTTATGCGCGGGCACTACCTTGGCCGAGTAGGACGGCATAAGCCTTGTGTACCCGAGTTTGGTTATGTGCGCATGTCCCCGTTTGGGACCGTTTATTGTTTTGCCACGACGGTGTCCATTGGGTGTCTTTGGTTGACACGGGGCCACCCATGACTTAGCCGAGAGGGGATTTGGTCGGAGTGGCCGGGAGAGTGTCATGGGCAATAGATTAGTTTTGTCAGAACGCCGTTGGTCCACCCGAATGGGAGTGCGAGGCCATGGGTTCCATGGTGTGGGTACAGTGTACTAACCTCTGCATACTGTGTGTTAAATCTAACGATAGCCGCACCCGTAGATATGGGCCCAGTTCGTAGTTGGTCACACTATGGGTCAACAGTAATAATACCTTGATTAATAACAACCCTGGTTCGATGATGAGAAACAAGTTGGTTGTGATCGTGAGAGGATCAACGTGGTATCGAGGATAACGAGTTGTTGGATATTTGTGGTGTTATGCGAGACTCAAGGCTGAATGTTAAGCTCCTTGTGGTCATGTAATGATTACTACGGTATTGGTAATACCAAGCTTGATTGGATCCTGATATGATCGTGTGATATCCGTGATGGTAACCTGGTATACGTGATGGTTACGTGGTAACCCGAGCAGAGTAAGTTGGTGCATGATAATGTCATCATGTTGCATGCTATGTTCATGTGTTCATATACTCAGGCCATGCTAGTGTTATTCTAGCAGTATCATGTTCAGATGGTGCATGTCATGTTGTTCTGTTAGCATCATGCTCTTGATTGGTTTAACCTGCTAATGCAATGTTGTTGTTTGTCTTGACTGGTTTTGGTTATTGTGAGCTTGCAAATACATACAATGTACTGACCTGGCGTGTCATGCCAGTTTGCAGGTCATGCCAGATTTGATTGCTTGTTTGCCATGGATCAATTGTGTGCGAGCTAGGATAAGCATTTCAGCTAGAGTCCCTACGGAGTGGAGTTCATCACCTTCATCGTTGTTCCTCTTCTAGAGTTACTCCGCTGCTTCGTGTTGTTCTGCTGCTTGCATGGAGCAACCATGGCAGGCTTAGTTTCGCCATGCCGATGTAATCCCCTTGTACCCATATAGATTGTAATAAGAGCTGATTTTTTCTATGCTAAGCAGTGTCGTATTCCAGAAGACTTATCCTAAATCTCTAGGCTGTAATATGGCGCGTTCCGGTCTTCTCTGAGCCGGGGTGCCACAAGCCGCCGGCCTGCAACCACAAGTCGGCCGACCCCCCGACTGGCAGCTCTGGCGCAAAGATGTTCCGGAGGCAGAGCCAGGGGTCCTCCGGCCTCTCCACCAACACCATGAACTCCAAGGCTGTGTCGGTAGAGCAGAGTTGTGGGCGCACGCGCCCGGGCAACCACCGATCGCCCCATGACTCTACCCCATTCGTCGTTGCCTCTAGAGCCCCCACCACGTTGGCGGCCCTTCCTACGGCTTCCAGGGGCAACGCAAACACCGGCGGAGGCGGGCTCGCGCTCTGGAATGGCGATCAACGGCATGCCAGAGCTCTTGCGAGGACGGACAAGCTACCTTTTTGGCGGGGGTGACTCTGGCTTCTCCAGCGGAGCCTTCCCTTTCTCGCCGGCCGAAAACCTCCTCACTAGCGCCAAGGATGCCCTGGAGAAATGGTGGTGCGACAAAGGAGGAGAATAGGCCAGCGGCAAGAAGATGAAGATGGGCTGGGGGCTTCGCACCTCGCCCATTTATAGGAAGAGGAAGGCTAACCGGCGCTCTCCATGACCTGGGCAATGATGGCCCTGCTGCATGCACCAGGAAGATGTCAAGTCGAAGGCGGATCTTGAGGCGACGTGTGCAAACGGAGGCGCCGGTGAACCATCGTGCGGCACGCAGCATCCCGGGGCCACAGGCATTTAGGGGCCCCAAGTGCTTCGCCCTTGCAACTTGGCTACGCCTCGAAGCCGAGTCCGAGCACGCCTTGGCCCCGGGGGCTACTATCGACATCCTGGGAACCAGGTGCCCAAACTTGCCTGCCTGCGGCCCAGGGCGTGGCTTCATTGGTGGCCTGGTACGACCCAGCCACAAGACCACCAAGACAAGATCCACACGGGGGGCCAAGCCTCGCGAGGAGGGCGATGCCAAGACCTCCTGAGGGGGCGACCTCCCCAGGATGCCTTCGGAGGAGCAGAGATTCCTATGCAAGAGCCCTCCCTTAGGAGGGTGTGGTGACGTAAGCCAGGATGACCAGCGCCAGACAGGCGCCAGCGGGCGCAGAAGAGGCAGTTTCCTCTTTGGTGCGAATTAAGGAGGCAAGGACATGTGTGGGTTCCCAAGGAATCTGGCAAAGGTTTCCATTCTAGTGCAACGAGACAAAGACCACGGGCGTTGTAGGACAAACGTCATCACCGAGCCCACCATAGCGTCACGGCAGGAAGCTTTGTAGGCGAAGACCACCTTTCGTCAGGATAATATGTACTACTTGTCCCCCTTTTAAATTTTCCATTATGGGATCCCTTCCAGCCCAAATGATGCAGGAAGAGGACCAAGGCCACTATGAATAGACACTAGCATCTACCATAGAGCGGGATCAATCCATCGAGTCCTCCTTCCTCTTAAGAGCCCTCCTGAGGCCATCCCTCCACTATAGCCAGTTCATATTCTGCCCCTCATGAGGCCAATCCACCACAAAGCAGGAATATGGTTTTACTCCGCAAGGTAGGCCGACCCTGTGTAAACTACCATGTCCATCTTCTTCCTCTCTCACGCGAATAGAGTCTCGCTAGGTTACATTCCAGCGGGTTGTGGGAGAGAATCAACCTTCTTGGGACTACGGAGCCCTAAATCCAACAAGCTCTTGTTCCACTTCATCGTAGGTAAGTTCTCGAGGAGACCCGTATATGACTTCCATGGGGAGCACTGCTTCTGTACCATATACTAGGGAGAAGGGGTCTGGCCAGTAGCTCGATTTAGTGTCGTTATGATTGACCAAAGAACTACCGGCACCTCATCAATCCAACGCTTGCTGCACTTTTGCAACTTGTCAAATGCTGTTGTCTTGAGTCCGCACCACACTTTAGCAGTCATCCTTCGAGCATGTCCATTGCTCCTTGGGTGAGCGATGGAGGTGAAAGAGACCTTGCTTCCAAGGCTCTGGATATATGGTATGAAGGCGCGGCTCGTAAATTGGGTAACATTGTCGGTGATTACCCAGTTGGGTACTCCAAAGCAACAGACCAACCCTTTGAAGAATTTGACAGCTGATTGTGTGGTCATCTTCCTCACTGGCTCCACTTCTAGCAACTTTGTAAACTTGTCGATTGCAATGTACAAGAATTCAAATCCCCCAACAGCACGGGTAAAGGGCCCAAGATAGCATGCCTCCAGACTGAGAAGGGACGGTATAAAGGGATCGTCTACAAGGCTTGAGCTGGTTGATGGTTGTTCATGGAGTGCAACTGGCATGCTTCACACTTGGTAAATAACTCGGTTGCATCTTGGAGGGTGGCGGGACAATAAAAAACTTATCGGAAAGCTTTCCCGACAAGTTCCCTCGATCTTATGTGTGAACCACACACGCTTCAGTGTATCTCTCCCAATAGCTCCAGTCCACTTTACCTACTGACACACTTCAATTTGACCCTGCTTGGCCCTTTTCTGTGTACAATGTTGTCCACAAACTGATACATACTACCTGGTGGGCTACTCTTTCAGCTTCTTCTTGGTCATCGGGTAGTTCCCCTATTTGTAGGAAGTTTACTATGCATTGTGCCTGCAGCTCGGCGACGAGGACCAAACCACGTTTCTTCTCCGACGAGAGCGCTAGCCTCAATAGCGAAGACCTGGTCCCCACGAGAGGATGCTGCTCACCAACTGAGGAAATGCTTCCCCCAATAGGTTCTTCGCCAGCAGCCTCGGGGAGCTCTACCGGTAAGTGCTTGCCGGAGATCATCTTCCTTCTTTTCTTAGCCAATGTCGAAGGAGAGACCGATGGTTGAGTCAGATGGAGTACAAAACTTCCTGGTTCCATAGGGACCTTTTGGACAGCACCCTTGGACTATTGGTCAACAATACCATTCACTGCACAGGGTATGTGCTCTATTTCTAGCCCGTCATAGTGCTCCTCCAACTTCCTGACTTGCTCAACGTACATTTCCATCACAGGGCTCTAGTAATCCTTGTTTACTTGCTTCACAACAAGTTGAGAATTGCCATGAATGATTAGTTTATTTATTCCAAACTCCACTGCAATCCTGAGGCCAGCAAGGAGCCCCTCATATTCTGCTGTGTTTTCTGTGTCTTTCTCCCTTGGGAAATGCATTCGAACGACATACTTGAGCTGTTCACCGTTGGAAGCAACAAGTAGCACTGCAACAACGGCGCCTTGGAGTGAGAGAGCACCGTCAAAGTACATGATTCATTCTTTAAGAGTTTCCTTACCGTGGAGAGTTTTGTTTTGGCACTTCTTCGTCTGGTGTTGGCGTCAACTCGGTGATGACTTCTACCAGTGCTCTGCTTTTGCTAGTTTCTGTGCTTTCAAATGTCAAAACGAAATGTGATAGTTCCAAAGCCTATTCTACTATCCTGCTAGTTGCTTCTTGATTTCCAAGAATACGATGCAATGGGAAATGGGTGACAACTGTGATCTCGTGTGCTTGGAAGTAATGGCGCAGCTTCCTCGGAGCCATGAGAAGGCCGAACATCAACTTTTGCACTCTAGAATAGGTTGATGTTGCCCCTTTCAGAAGGGAGCTAACAAAGTAAACTGGTAACTGCACCACTTTCTTCCTTGCTAATATCCCCTGGTTACCCTTATCTACTTGTGTCACTTCTCCTCCACCAATGCCAGGTTTTGCAGGGGATGATCCTGGCTCGTTGCCGGATGATCCTGCTGCCTCGGTTCCTTCGCTATCAATTTCTCTCTGTGGCACCAGCATAACACTAACCACTTGATTCTTTGCCGCCATGTCCAGCAGCAACTCTAGCGGCTTAGGTGCGGCTAGCATGGGTGCAGATGAGAGATAGGTTTTCAAATCTTGCACCACGGACTCTGCCTCCGGGGTCCATTTTATTTGACCAGCCATTTTTGAGATTATTATGAACGGCAGGGCGCGCTTAGCAAATTTTGAATGAACCTACTGAGTGCAGCGACACAGCTTGCTAGGCGCCTCACATCCTTGACGGTTTTTTGTGCCTCGATCTGTTCTATTGCTTTGATCTTGTCGGGGTTGGCCTCTATCCCTCGCTTAGATACAAAGAATCCGAGCAGCTTGCCAAACATAACACCAAACATACACTTCTCTGGGTTGAGTTCCAAGTTAATCTTTCACAGATTTGCAAAAGTTTATTCCAGGTCTTGAATGAGTCTCGACTTGTCCATTGTTTTGACCACTATGTCATCCAAAAATGCCTCCACATTTGGGTGTAACTGTGGTTCGAAACCAATTTGCAGAGCCCTCGCAAAAGTAGAACCAACGCTTTTTAACCAGAAAGACATTCATAGAAAATAGTACATGCCACATGGAGTAACTAATGCAGTTCTATCTTGTTCTAGTCGGAGTATGTATCCAAGAATGAAACAAAATCACATCTCGAAGTATCTAGTTAATGCACGGCAAAGGGATATGATTCCTAGGACATGCCTTGTCCAGGTCCGTGAAGTCTATACAAAGCGTCCACTTTCCATTTGGCTTGTGCACCACCACTGGATTTTCTAGCCATGTTGGATGTAAAATACCTCTCTCGAAACTAGTTGCTTCAAGTTTCTTGATCTCTTCAGTAATGAACTAATAATGTTCCAAAACTTGCTTTGTCAGGAGAATAACCCTCGGGTAGGCCTAAGACGGTGAAACAATGCTTCAAAACATCGAGGCAGCCAACACCCCTTAGTCCGGCTGCTCCTGCTGGCTCGCCACTCGACCGCTCCAGATGGCTCACTTTCCAGCTACCCCGGCAGGCTCGCCACCCGGCTGCTGCAAACTACTCCTCATCTGGCTGCTCCAGCCGGCCTGCTGCGCGGAGTCAACTGCAGCTCCGACCCGACACCGACTAGACGGCCGTACCGTGGGCATGCATGGCCACTATTGCTACATGGGCACGCACTATTCATCAGTCATCAGCGACATCATCCATAGTGTACAACTTGAGATGTAAGAAGCCACTCCCATGCCCACTACTCCTACATAAAGGCACATATACATCAATCCAGAGGATGGACTCCCACAGCCACAAGCTCCACTCACGACCACTAGTGCCTAGTGAACCCCACCACACACTCTTGTGCTCACATATTCACACATATGCGAGGCCAAATGCCCACGACAGTAACCTCATATATAGCTCCAGGAGTAACTCTGTACTGCCAGACATGTACACTACATATATATTCCGGCATGCATGAGTAGGGGTTTTATATCTCCGGAGATCCTCGAACCTGGGTAAACCACCGCGTGTTGTGTGCCTAATCCCGTCCCCGGATCTCCACTGCAGTCTTGCCCTCACCTTAAGCCACCCCGTGGCATCTGTCGTCTCAGGATCCCCCCTGCCGACTAACACGAGAATAACACAACAGTTGGCGCCCACCGTGGGGCAAGCTGCTGTCGGAACCATGGTCCGTGTGGGACCATCTTCATCATCACCGGATCACTGTCGTCTCTCTGGCAGCGCTCAAGGGCTCAACATCGCCATGCCTCGGGGCAACCACGCAAAGCGGCACGTCCTCATCATCGGCCTCGCCCTCTTCGTCACCACCACCATGACATGGGTCGTCCGTCGCGGCACTCGCGCCGCCCCGGTCCAATGCTTTGGTGCCACCGCGCTAACGATGTTCCAGCATCGCAGTGCCGTCTGCTCGCCCGCGCCAGCATCGCCGCGTCTCCTCTGCATCCCATTGCTCCGTTGCCGGTGAGTGTGTAGCCGTCTTCCACCTTATCCATGGATGCTGCTCGTCTCAGTCTCCTACGCTCATGGGTACTCATCCTCTAGTCATCTCCTTTCGCACTGACCACCAAAGCACGCCTGGTACATCACCTAGATAAAGGTCGTACAATGGCCATACATGCCACAACATCTAGCTTTACATCGGCTAGCCTCCGCTCTGCTCCGCCCATGCGTGTGCGCAGCCGTCCAGGCTCGCCTCCGCTCCGCTCTGGCCACCAGTAGTCCGTCGCCGCCAACTGCTACTACTGCCTGCTACCGCGACCTCTTGCGGCGGCTCTCGCCCCCAGGCCCACAACACGGCTTCCTGACGGGGCATAGCCCCCGTGCTAGAGCCCGCACAGCTCCCTGCGATCCCACACTCACGCACTTCTCTACTGCTCTGCTTGCTGCTACCGCTAGCCGCTGCACTGCTGACTGTGGCTGCTCCTGCTATGCCAGCCCGCTTTCTCTTGCAGCCTTCTCCTCGTCTGCAGTGTCGGCTCTATCGGATTCAGGGCTCCGCAAACCCGTTAAGTTCAAACACATGGGCGTGAACGAAGATCTCCCCCACTCTCGTCTACCTAGCACCTCGCTCTCGTCGCGGTGGAAGGATTCAAGCAAACAACGAACAAAACACACAGGAGTTTATCCAGGCTCGGGCCACCGCGTGGTGTAAGACCCTACTTCCTTATTTGGTGGATTAACCTCGGACGAATTGGGATACGAGCTAGTACAATGATTCCTGGGCTTAGGAGGTGAGCTTAGGAGGGTCAGGAGGTTAGTGTTCTTGCTCCTTGTGTGGTGGCGGGGTGTATGAGATGATCCCTCGCAGTGGGAATCCGAGCTACTTATATAGGCGGCCATGGTCCTCTTCCCCTGAAATGTTTAGGCGGGAAGAGATCCCACAATGGCCATTTTTGAGTGGTAACACAAGGACGTTCTTATCCTGACAAAAGCGGTCTTCGCTTGCAAAAGGATCAGGCGATGACACGGTGGTGGGCTCGACGGTGCCATCCTCCTTGTCGTCCTTGCGTTCTTCAGTCTTGTTGCACCAAAGAGGAAACCTTTGCCCCGGTCCTTGGGAACCAACGGCTACGCTGTCCCCTTTGCACCGAAATGGCAACTGCGCCGCTGGCGGACACTGGCACCCGCTGGCGTGGTGCATCACTGCTAGCATCACTGCCTCCTCCTAAGGCAGGCTCGACCTTGGATTCTCTGCCCCTCCGGAGCGCCTCGCTGAGGCCGCTCCCGAGGAGGTCTTGACGTCGTTCTCCTCGCGAGGCTTAGCCCCCTCACGAGGGTCTTGGACAGCTGGTCGATCAGCTGGGCCGTACCAGGCCGCTTGTAGGAGCGCATCGCACCCCGCAGATAGGCAAGTCTGGGTACCTTGGTTCCCAGGACACCGACAGTAGCCCCCGGGCCCGAGGCGCGCACGGAGTTGGCTTCAGGGCGAAGCCTTAGTCGAGGACGAAGCGCCGCGAGCGCCAAAAAGACTGTGGGCCCGGTTGGCCCGTGACGGTTGGATGGGACGTGAGCGACTCCACGTCCCACGCAATCTTGGCAATCGTGCGACTTGACAACTCCTTGGCGCGGGTAGCGGGGCCATTATGGCTGCGCGCGAGTGGCCGCCGGCTGATCTTCTTGGCTTATAAACGGGGGGTGAGGCACTACGCCTTTCACTTGACTGTCGCAGGCCGATCCCCACGTTTCCATTGCTCCCAGGGCTCCATGGCGCCGATTCGCAGGTTCTCGGCCGTGGAAAAGGGGAAGAGCCCGATGGTAGAGCCTGAGCAGCTCCCCTCGAAGAAGAGGCGCCGTAATTCTCGGAGTGCGTCGCTGAGGCCGTCAGACGCCCGCACATGGTGCACGCGGGCACCACCGGGATTTCCGCTTCCCTTGTATGCTCCAGCGGCACGCAGATGGAGCGGGGGCGGCGATAGGGGTGGCGCCGTCAGTCGCCGGAGAGATGGGCGTCTCCTCGCACCCTGTTGTTGTCCCATTTTGAGGATGATGCCCGTGAGTTCATCGTGTGGGCGGGGGGCCCTCCGCATTCATTGATCCTTCTTCCTCCGTTCCAAAGGTAGATGCTCCCGCCTCGTGGCCGGGTGACGATGGAGCTGAGGCACGAGGGGTGTCGCCTTCCTCATTCGCTTGCTGACGTGGAGGTGGTTTCTTCTGGCCAGGTCTTCATGACCTGGGGCTGGTGTGTGGTGCGCCGCGCCTGTGCCCCCGCCGGGAGGCAAATTCTTCATTTTGCGCTGAACATGACGGGCGCGATTACCTTCAAAGTCTTCGGGGCGGACGGCCTCCGGCTGCCGTGTGGCGCAGGGAATGGGCTCGCCGGCGACCATTCCCCATGCTGTCAGGGCAGCGAGGCGCTCGCCATTGGCTACGTCTCCGACTCTCCTGGTAGTAGTTATGCTACCCCTGAGACGGCCTCGTGCTCCAACGAGAGCTATGAGCCACCAAGTCGTCGCCCCTATCGCCGAAGGGAAACGGTGTCCTCCCGGCGTCGCCGTTGTTGAAGGAGTTCAAGCCACGTTCCTTGGGAGCGTTTTCCTCAGCTTAGTTCTAACGGGACATCATGGAGGGCTCCACAAGGACATGTAAATTCCTGTAATACTTTTGTTATTGTCCAGCGTTATAAACTTATGTCCTGCATGAGCCCCTTGTTAGAGCATGATTTCCCCTTTCTTCCATTCCCGCGGTAGCCTAAGGCCCTACGCGTGCGAGACCCAGCCCCGGGACAAGCTTCGGCCTGTGCTGGTATGCCAGGTCACGACGCCGTGGTCAAGGCCAGGAGGTGAGGGGTCCATGGTCCGGTAAGAGCCCCCGAGGCGCGATGCTCAGGAGGTCCCTCTTGGCGTGCAGGCAGCCGCCCACTAGTCCATCGGGAAGGGTTTTCATGCCTTAGCGGATCCGTAACTATAGTAGGTGGTTGTGTTGAAAACTTATCTTAGCAATTCCTATGGTCACGTGGTGCTTGATTTCCTGCTGCCCTTCCTTTGAGGCAAGGTTTTGCGTCCAGGTGCCTTCGTGAGGAGGCGGCGATGTTCTCTCCCGAGGCCCTAGGGCAAAATCAAGGGGCCGGTGGAGACGTTTCTATGGGCCGCTACCATTGCAGCCGAAGGGGAGAAGACCGGTACTGCTGCGCTCGGCGATGCCTAGTCCGTTCCTGTTTAGTGAGAGAAGTGCGAGTGCCTAGAGGAGGCGTAAGAACTTTTCTTGAATTTAAAAAACTTGGCGTTATTGTAATAGCTAGATGATTTCCATTCTTGCTTCCTTTCCTGTTTTCTTAGGTGCTCTGCATCAGCAGGGCCCAACCCCGCGCATACTTCGACCGCCATTGAGCCCTCTTGATGACCGGGGTTACCGTAGTAACTAGTCTTGCCATTGAGCCCTCCAGATGACCAGGGTTACCGTAGTAACTAGACTCAAGGGATGAGGGGCTATGTGGCTAGTGAGGCCCTTGGGTCGCGATGCCCAAGGGTCCCCCTTGACGTTCAAGCGATCCCATTTTCGTTCTGCGTCGGTAGGGCCCAACCCCGTGCATACCTCGATCGCCATTGAGCCCTCCGGATGACCGGGGTTATCGTCATAACTATACTCAAGGGATGAGGGGCTACGTGGCCAGTTAGGCCCCTGGGTCGCGATGCCCAGGGGTCCCCCTTGACGTACGAACGGCTCTCATGAAGGAGAACGAGCACCATACCTTGCCCACGAGCCTTCGCCTGGGATGGGGGCACGAGAAGGCCAGGTGTCTGGGCACCTGGTAGGGTGTCGTCTGCCAGGTGCGACCAGAGCATAGCCCTCGTGCCTAGCCCCCCTCGTGACACCCATCCAAGGAGAAGTTGTGAGCGTCGTGAGCGGAAAAGCTCCCAGAGGTTGGTGCGACCACTGGGGGCCACCCTCAGTTGTTTATTACTAGCGCGGAGCATAGAGCTACCACACTTGTGCGGAGTGTGGGCATAACCGCGCCTCGGTCGTAGCGGCTAGCGCGGAGCTTGGTGCTTCTACTGGTTTGTGGGCATATCCGCTCCTCGGTTGGATCTACCAGCGCGGAGCTTGGTACTTCCACTGGACCGTGGGAGGGAGCCTCCCACCGAGAGAGACTCCAGGGAGTGTACAGCCCCATCCTGACACGTGGCTTGCACGGTAGGACAGCCAAGGTGTATATGGGCCCTCCTCAGGACGAGCTAAACGACTCTGAGGAAGTTCTCGTGAGCTTAGGCATCACTCACGAGACCCTACCCTGAGGCGGGTTGCGCCTGAGTCTTCTTCTGCAAAATGTGAAAAGAGAGGTGTTGTGTCGACATGCGCCGAGTGCATCTCTAGGGGATATCGAATGAGAAGGCCGCAGCACCAACGACCCTAGGAGGTGACGCCACGGGAATGACTCGCGAGACAGAGCTCAGCCACTGGATTTGTCGACGCTGCAGGGACGGACCCGAGCACAGACGTCGTGCCCAGTCTTCTCATGCCACGATCCAAAAGAAAAATAGCCAGCGCGCGGTTCCCGCGTCAGCAAGGCACCTGCCACGGGCCCCTACTTAACCATCCACGATTAGCCCATGCGAGAACAAGGCACCAAGGACCATGGGAGGTGACGTCACGAGAATGGCTCGCGAGACAGAGCTCAACCCTTGGGTTTATCGATGCTGCAGGGACGGACCTGAGCACAGACGTTGTGCCAGTCCTTAATCATGGGGCAGTCGCGACTGGTCTCACAAGGGCTCATGACCTTAGTGGCGGTGAGGACGCCGAGCATATAGATAATGCGAATGGAAAGAAACATCTGGCCTTGATCATGCAAAAAGGGAGATAACCGCAGGGGATCATCCCCCAGTGGTCCGAGGATGATGCAGCCCGAGAGGCACCCTCGTTTGGATACCTGAAGTGTCACCTGATACTTGCCGAAGGAGAGTTGGGGTAGCTGAAGACGCGTGCTGTGCGGGTCGCTCCCGAGGATCGTCGGGCTCCTGAGGCCCAGGGGCTCCGGAGGCTCTCAGTAGTCGTGCGGGTCCGGCTCTCGCTCCATCCGGACCGCCTACCACTGAGCCTCCCGAACCCCCAAGGCCCGCTGCGCGAGGTGCTGGAATGTGGCAGCTGCGTTGCGGAAACAAAAGAGTACGCGGATGTAGCTACAGGGGAGGGCCCTCCTCCGACCGACTGTCGTCGGCCAGAAGGGCTCCTGAGAAGCGGCTCGGTTGAGACCCGCGATGTTGACGCAAACGTGAAAGCATTCGCTTGGGTTGCGAGCAGGTGAACTTGGGGTTGTGCGGTTACGCCCACCGCGGATGAGTCTTGCGTACTGAAGTTTCTCTGTAACTTGGTCGATGAAGTCCTGAGCCCCCAACGCTGAACGGCTCACGCTGGGCTCACAAAAATGGGCATCAAGATATGCTTGGAGGTGGTGCTCGAACACCTCCCTCGAGGCACGGGTCAGCTCAGGGACACTCCATAGGACAGCCCCCAAGCCCGTCACGAGAGGGGCATCGAGCGCACCTCCCTATGCGAGGGTAGAGGGCGCCTCATCAGCAGGCGCGAGTCCTGAGGCCAGTCCGTCGGGAGCCCCCGCGTCCTGAGGTCCGTTGACGGGTAAGTTCTTCTTCTTCTTGGGGGCAGTCTGCAGGGCGAGGATGGCTCCATCCTCATTGGAGCACTCGACCGCCGCGGTCTGGTAGGCGCGCTCCAGGGAACGCACCGCTTCCTTCTTCTCGGAGGCGATCGTGATGACTCCGCCACTCCCGGGCATCTTGAGGACGCTGTAGCCGTGATGGGTCGCCGCCATGAACTTGGCGAGGGTAGGATACCCTAGGATGGTGTTGTATGGGAGGTGGATGTTGGCGACATCGAAGTCGATGAGCTCTATGTGGTAGTTGTCACGGTCGCCAAAGGTGACGGGAGGCGGACCTGCCCCATCGGGAGTGTGGAGCCGTCCGTGACCCCGTAGAATGGCATGGTCGGGTGGAGATGATCATAGGGAACCTAGAGCATCTCGAAGTTCTGGACGGAGAGGACGTTGAGCCCTTCTCTGCCGTCGACGAGGGTCTTGGTCACAAGGACGTTGGTGATGTTTGGGGTGCAGAGCATCGGGAGGGCGCCTAGGGCCGCAGTGCACTTGAGTTGGCCATTGGGGTCGACGGCGATTACTTGATTGGTCCACCTGAGGTTGCGCGCGGCGTCAGGCCTGGGAAGCGCCGCGTTCACCTCACGGGCGAACTGCTTGAAGCTGCAGTGGGAAGCCAAGGCATGGGCTCCTCCCAAAATGCATGCAACTGCACGCGTCTTCTGGAAGCCCCTGCCCCGTCTCCCTGGTGGTTGTCGTCGTTCCTCCTTGGCGGTGGTGGCAGTGGAGGCAGGCCTCCGTTGCCCTAAGGGCGACCCTCACGAGGCTGGTCGCGCCAGGGGGCGTCACGAGGCTGCTCACGCCACCCTTGGCGCGAGTTCCTGCCATCCCAACATCGTCCTCCTCGGCCTCCTCCACGGCCGTAGCCGTGGTTGTCGCGCTCAGGGCACTGCCCGCCGCGCCCGCCGCGCATCGCCCTGACCTCCTGATAGTCGTTGGTGTAGTGGTTGTGGACGTTGTGGAAGATGCAGTATGTTCGGTTGCCTCTGGGGAGGTCATCGTAGCCGCAGCAACGCTTCACTTCTGGCTCCGCAGCCAGCACAGCGGGTCCCTTGCGCTTCGACTCCTTGGCCTTGGTCTTCTTGTCGTCCGCCTCCGCCTGAGGCAGCTCTTGAAGGGAGAGGCGGCCTTCCTCCGCCCTGGTGCACTTTTCCGCGAGCTTGAACATCTCGAGGGATGTGCACATGTCTTCGTGAATGGCGAGCTCTTCCCTCATCCTGACATCGCGGACGCCATCGGAGAACGCGGAGATGATGGCCTCGTCCGAGACCCTGGGGATACAGAGGCGCATGGTGTTGAAGCGTTGGATGTACTTTTGTAGGGTTTCTCCCGGCTCCTGCCTCACGTGGCGCAGATCAGTAGCCGTCGGGGCTCGGTCGCAGGTGCCTTGGAAGTTGGCGAAGAAACGCTCGCGAAGCTCTTCCCAGGAGGAGATGGATCCCATGGGGAGGTTCAGGAGCTAGGAGCGCGCGCCGTCCTTCAGAGCCATGGGGAACCAGTTCACCATGACCTGCTCGGTGCCGTTGGACGCCTCGATGCTCAGCTCGTAGAGTTGGAGGAACTCCATGGGGTCGGTGGTGCCGTCGTAGCGTGGAGGAAGGTCCGGCTTGAAGTTGCCGGGCCAGACGAGGCGCCGTTGCTTAGGGGCTAGGGCGCGACATCCAGCCATGCTCATGATCGCAGGCGCCCCCTGCGCATGTGGTGCTCGTTCTTGAGGTGCTGGCGCCACCACCTCCTATGGCACACGGTTTGGGTGCCGTGGGCCAGGGGGCCCACGAGCCCCTGCATGAGGGTGCGGAATCACTTGGCAGCTCTCCTCGTCGCGCGCGTGGGCTCTGCGGGGTTGCTCACGTCGAGGGGCCTCGCACCGGGCATCCTGGTCGGTGTGGTGGAGTGGAGATGGAGCCGGGACCCCGTGGCCCTCGTTCCCCACCGGGGGCGACGGAGGATGCGAGGAGTGTGTTGGTGCAGGTGCTTCTCCAGCGGCGTTGACGAGCTCGGTGATACGATGAAGCCACTCGTCGTAGAGGTCATCTAATGGGCGGTAGCGCAAGAGCTCCCGCGCCATCGGCAACGCAGTCTGCTGGTAGACCGGCCCGCGGTGGACCAGCGAGGACGACGCTGCAGCCGGCGAGGGTGAAGGTGTTGCCCTGCGGCCATCCCGCCACACGGACAGCATCAGCGAGGAGTCCTGCTGCTCGTGGACAGCCGGGTCAGTGGCAGCGTTTGCGACCGGCGAGTTGGGGCGGATCGGTGCGCCATTGCCCGCGGGCGCCGTCTGAGCGACGTTCGCAGCGCGGCGGGAGGCGCGAGCTCGGTGTGTGTCCACCATGGCCGTGGAGCAGGGTCGGCGACGAGAACGCGACGAGGTCGTCGGAGAGGCGAGATTTCGACACGCCCCCTACCTGGCGCGCCAAATGTCGGATTCAGGGCTCCGCAAAACCCGTTAAGTTCGAACACAGGGGCGTGAACGAAGATTTCTCCCACTCTTGTCTACCTAGCGCCTCGCTCTTCTCGCGGTGGAAGGATTCAAGCAAACAACGAACAAAACACACATGAGTTTATCCAGGTTCGGGCCACCGTGTTGTGTAAGACCCTACTTCCTGCTTTGGTGGATTAGCCTCATGCGAGTTGGGATACAAGCTAGTACAATCATTCCTGGGCTCAGGAGGTGAGCTCAGGAGGGTCAGGAGGCTAGTTTTCTTGCTCCTTGTGTGGTGGCGGGGTGTATGAGATGATCCCTCGCAGTGGGAATCCTAGCTACTTATATAGGCGGCCAAGCTCCTCTCCCCCCGAAATGTTTAGGCGGGAAGTGATCCCACAACGGCCATTTTTGAGCAGGAACACAAGGACGTTGTTATCCTGACAAAAGCGGTCTTCGCCTGCAAAAGGATCAGGCGGTGACAGGGTGGTGGGCTTGACGGTCACATCCCCCTTGTCGTCCTTGCGGTCTTCGGTCTTGTTGCACCAAAGAGGAAACCTTTGCCCCGCTCCTTGGGAACCAACGGCTGCGCTATCCCCTTTGCACCGAAATGGCAACTGCGCCGCTGGTGGATGCTGGCACTCGCTGGTGTGGTGCGTCACTGCTAACATCACTGCCTCCTCCTGAGGCAGGATCGGCCTTGGAATCTCCGCCCCTCCGGAGGCCTCGCTGAGGCCGCTCCCGAGGAGGTCTTGACGTCGTTCTCCTCGCGTGGCTTGGCCCCCTCACAAGGGTCTTGGATAGCTGGTCGATCAGCTGGGCCGTACCAGGTCGCTTGTAGGAGCGCGTCGCGGCCTGCAGACAAGCAATTCTGGGTACCCTGGTTCCCAGGACGTCGATAGGCTCCGCCATTGTCCGACTCGGCGACGTCCTCACGCCTACTCCGCCATCGTCCTCGCGTCAGCCCAGTGCTGGCTCTACCATCGTGTAACGCCCGAGATGCGACTATATCTCCTACGTGTCGAGGCACGACTTAGAGGCATAATCCCATTTTGGTATGATCGCAAGATGGTCATCTCCACACATTCCCATGTACAAGAACAAAGGGGAAAATACATAGTCGACTTACAATCACCACTCCACACAATGCATAAATAAGTCATACATTCATCCAAGTACAAACATGGTCCGACTACGGATGAATCCAAATGAAAAGAAGATAACCACCCACTATGGCCGATCGTCCCTAGTAGGAACCACTACTGATCATCGGGATATGTCACATACATTCGCCCACGTTCCTCATCGAACTCCCACTTGAGTTCTTGTCCATCACATGAATCGTACATGGCTGTCCCTGCACCTAAGTTTGTAGTAAACTGTGAGTCACGAGGACTCAACAATCCCATTCCTAGGTATCAAAACTATCAAAGATTTTTTGTAAGGAGAAACTGTATAAGTGTGCTGCTGCAAGCGGTAAGCATAGATGAGGTGGCTAGCTTACGTATCATCAGAACGAGAAGAGAAGTGAAAGCCATCGGTCGTGATCTATTCATGATCACTAGATGATCCTGTCTACCTACAAGTCATCAATAACCCAGCCGTGTTCTCTTCCCGAACTCCCTCGAAAAGAGACCATCACAACTACTCAACAATAGTGTATTATGTTTGAGGTTTTGTGTCAAGTTATCTACTACCGGATATTAACAAATTCCAATCCGCCACATAACCGCGGGCACGGCTTTTGAAAGATCATAACCTTGCAGGGGTGTCCCAACTTAGCCCATCACAAGCTCTCGCAATCAACAGAGGTAAAAAACCCTTATCTTAGGGACTACTAGATCAGACTCAGAATCCCGGGGTACAAGATATTTTGATATTGGTAAAACAAGTCCAGCAAGACCTCCCGACGTGCCGACACCCTGATAGGAGTCGCGCATATCTTGTCTCGGGCAACAATCAGTTAGGTCATCCTACAGGTATATACAAAATACCTCGGGTTTCCCCAAGGTGGCCCCGCAGTCTGCCCAGTTTGGACCAATACTCATGAGGAGCACTAGCCCGGGTTGTTAATTAAGTCCTGGGTGCTAGCCTGGTCCTTATGCAAGTTTTAGTTATTAGGAAAATGGTAAAACCAATGTTGGGCCTTGCTGGAGGAGTTTTATTCAAAGCGAACTATCAAGGGGGGCCCATAAACCCCAACCGCGTTAGGAATGCAAAATCAAGGAACATAAGACTGGTTTATCGGTTCTTAAGACTGCATGAGTGGAACAAAACACTGGGCAAAAGGCCATTCCTTCCACCCATTGCCAAGTATATAACGCGCATTAATTTAAATAGAGATATTGTGTTATCCCCAAAGTCCCAATCCACATGGAGCAAACTTCATCTTCACCTGCAACTAGCAACGCTATAAGAGGGGGCTTGAGCAAAAGTGTAACTTAGCCAAACAATGGTTTGCTAGGTGGGTAGTTAGAGGTTTCATGGCAAGGTGGGGGCTGACATGCAAAATGATAGGTATTGCGACAAAGCAATACAGCGAGGCATCTAGCATAGCATCAATGGAGGTGATATCAAGGAATGGTCATCTTGCATGGGATCCCGCAAGGAAGAAGAATGAGTCCATGAAGAAGACAAATGGTCGTAGTCGAACGGATCCTCACAACTCCGGAACGGAACCGAAGCTAACGAGAGAAGCAAACCGGAAAGAAGCAAACACCATGGTAAACACACATACCATAACCATGGCATGATGCACAAAACAATTATGGTGCATGTCCAGTTTAAATATGCATGTCATGGCAAAGTACACAAACAACACTACAAATTAAGTGGAGCACAATATGCAACAAGTTGCATATTGGCGAAACACCACATTCGATTAATTTAGTTGATCTTGTCATGAACCAAACAATGTTAAATGTTCATTATCATGGCAAGAGGTGAAGCATAAGAAACTATCTATCTAGGCAACTTAAATGGGGCCGAAAACAACAAACAATAATTTTGGAAAATCCCCATGTGCAATTATTGACTTTGGTATTGTTCAGCCTAAAAATATATTTTAAAGTTATTAAACAACAGAAGTAAGTGCACCATGTTATTCTACTCATTTTTTCCACCCCATTTGCATATAAAGTTTATTAAATTTGGAGCTATGGTCATTAAGTTATGAATTAAAAAAATTTAACATGTTATTTAAGAAAACTTATGCAAACATCAATTTAAAAATTTTAAACATGGTTGAAAGTGGCATATTGTTATTCTACAAAAAATTCTAAGCACTATTCATATATAACTTGTTTAATTCCGATGCACGGGTGAAAAGTTATTACATGCACGAGGTTTTGGG
The DNA here is from genome assembly GCA_902687465.1 of Secale cereale. Lineage (NCBI taxonomy): Eukaryota > Viridiplantae > Streptophyta > Magnoliopsida > Poales > Poaceae > Secale > Secale cereale. The sequence continues at coordinate 399,074,404 of LR738712.1, read as the reverse complement.
TGGATGCTCACATCAGGCCTTGGGCCGGTTGGTGGAGAAGGAGGTTAGGCCCTAGCGAGGCGGCAGTGGTGGGGCAAGCTGAGCCTAGAGCGGTGTCGGGGGGACTTGGCCATCGAGGCGCTCATCCTCCACTCGACAGGGAGCAGAGGAACGGCGATAGCAGGGACACAGAGAGGTGTCGGTCGACGACGCTGGACTTGGCGAAGGGCGGCGGATCCAGGCGACGGCGAGGAGAGGATCCGGCGGGGCTAGGAGCTCGGCGGACAGGGTCGAGCTGGAGGAGCTCATGTCCATAGATGCAGGAGCAGAGGAGGCCGAGGCGCCGGGTTAGGGGAACGACAGGAGGATGATCTCGGGAGGTAGCTCGCTTCCCTGGCGTAGGAGGCTCGGCGTGGGGATTCTGGTGCCTGTGGGCGCACGGGAGGAGAGGTGGAGGCCATGGTTGCGTCGAGGCTAGCGAGGAGCTCGGGCATGGGCGACGAGGAAGGAGTTTTGGTGCAGTAGCACATCTTCTTCTAGGGCTCAGCGTCGCGCTCGACGGTGCGGCAGAGGAGGCCAGGACGACGAGGTCATCGGGATCCTGGACGGCGATGGAGCGCTAGGAAGTAGGGGCTTGCGAGGGGTGCTCGCGGTTGCAGAGGAGGAGCGGCGATGTTGCTGCTGGATCGGTCGCTGGCGGCGACGCCAGTCGCCGGATGACGAGGCAAGGTGGAGGAGCACGGGGAGGCTCGGGTGGTTGACTGATTTGGATCGGAGATTTGGATCGGAGATTTGGCTGCTGGTTGGTTATGGTTCATGAGGGAAAAAATGGTTAGCGGCGGCCACGAGTAGGATGGGGAAGGTTTCCTAGATTTAAGGGTTGTACCTCTTATATAGTAAGTGCTTTTTGGGTAGGGGCTATTTCGTCCCTCCGATTGAAATCGGACGGTCGAGAAATAAATAGGTAGGGAGTTCAAATAAGAAAACAAAGATGTTTTAGGGATGTTTGGAGATGATCCGGACCCAACGGTAACGATATCCCGGCTCGGGTTCGGGTAAGTTTTCGGACGCGTGCGAGGGGTCGATGCAGCGTGCAAAGAGGGGTTAGGGAAATGCGGTCAAGAGTGTGGTTGGACTGAGAATGCAGAACGAAGACAAACAGTCTGACAACAAGGTTAACAGAGACAATGAGAGAAGAGGCAACTACGAACGACTACTAGTTTTACGAAAAAATGCGGATGATGCGATGATGAAATGCAACAAACAAAAATAAAACACACGATGTGAATGAAATAACTAGAAAGCTTCTGGAGCGTCGGTCTTGGGGCGTCACAACTCTCCCACACTAATAGGGTATCTCAACCCGAGATCCTAGGGATGGCACCGGATAGAAGAGGTAAATGAAGAGGTAAAACAAAGTTGCTTCTTCGGCAAACAAGTGAAACCACGAACATACAGGTTGACCAAATTGGAAGAAATAATACAATGGAGATCAATGAAGTTGAAGGCACTCCATAAAAAGGAGGAACAAGGGACACCACGAGAACGAAGAGCTTAGGTGACAAGCTAGATATTGAAACCACTTCGATTAAAACAAGATAGAGAAGGAATATGAACGAAAGTCTTCAGACAACACTCTGACTGAAAATAGAAGGAATTTAACATGAACTTGCCAAGTTGGGATGATACTTGATGAAATCAACAACACAATGCCTCTGAAACAATTAAAAGAATGGCACAAGGTTACGAAAGATTTCAGATAGCACTCTGGTTGAAAAGAGAGGCAAAACTTGATAAGATGAGAGAACTTGAATGGAGGACACAACACTCGTGTTAAATAGACCAGAACAGAAAAGAACATGATCCTGATAGAACGAGATGATGATCGAAGAGAGCAATATCACAATGCCTCCAAAAGGAAAGAATAGATGCTAGATCGTTGGAAAGAAAAGAACAAAGAAGAAACTGACAACTTCTCCACAAATGATTTGGAAAGGCAACCTTACAAAGATGGATTGAACGAAGTTGTTGAGAAAATCAACAATTAAAGAATAAGTTTGTTGTGGGCTTATGGAAAACATCTCAAAACTTAAGGTGAAATTCTGCCACTAACGGAAACAATTGATTTGATTGAGAGCGCCTAAGAGATGAACAATTTCTTCCACCGAGATGATAAAGAGATAACTTGGATCATTGATAAGCACCAAAATAACAACATTTCCAAATGAAGGCTTTAGGTGTAATCTATACAAAGAAATTATTATTAGTTGAAACAACTCATAATCAAAGAGAAAATGATAATTTTACAATATCTCATTCCTGACAACTAGTGAATCATGAAACATGAAGGAAATTGTCAAGAATGACATAACACCACCTCAAAATATAAGGGAGAAACTATTTGATCTTCGAGGATGAAATAAATCATGATGAACCACCATGAAGAACTCCGGTAACAAAAGGATGAGAAGTGAAGGATGAAAATAATAAAATTGAAGCCTTGTAATGATTTAGATGAAGATTCACGATGAGATAATGAGAGAGTGTGACGCCCGAAGACCGACGTCCCAGAAGATTCCAGAAGATTCCAGATGTTCCGGGTTCTCCCGTGTGTTTCTTTTGAGCTTGTGTTATTTATTTTTGCATTGCATCATGTCATCATGCCATCATGTCATTAATTTTGCATCTCAACCTAAATAAATTGTGTGGACCTTCGGTCCATTTAAATCGAGGGAAGTGTGACTTCTCTTTATAACATATACTCCCAATATTTTAGGGAGCTATTATAATAATATTCCATTGCTTCGGAATAACCCAACACACGTGCATAATTTTCCCCATGCTTTTCCAACTTCGAGTTTCTCCTTCAAAAACCTTGCCAACAATTATTTTTCGTTGTTTTGAGGTTCCTCCGAAAATTTGAACATTTTTGGACACTTCAATAATCAAGTCTTAGTTCAAACCCATTTGAATTAAATTCAAATATGTTTGAATTATATTTTTTCGATCATGCCTTTTTTCTATTTTCTCGGACCCTGTTCATTTTTTTATGAGCCCGAGAAAATTAGTCCCTTGTGCTAACTTTTGCCCTAAACCCCACCGCATTCTTTTCTTCTCTCTTTTAATTTTCAGCTAAAAAGCAGTTAAAAGAAGAGCAACCGGCAGCCATTTTTCCTCCAGCCAGGCCTCTAGGCTTGCCCAGCCAGGCTCCCAGGCCGGCCCATCTCCCTCAAGGCCCACCAGCCAACTCCCTTCGCTTCCTGACCCTAGCTGCAGCCGCACCGCATCGCTCCTCTCCCTCTCCTTCCCTCGTGCCGCCGCACCCCTCGTCCCCATCTCGACCCCATCCCTCGATCTTTCTCTCCCTCAGTGCGCTCGACCCTGCTGTCCCCTCGTCACTCCTCCCTTCAATCTCGCCCCGAGCCCCGATCTCCCACCGCAGCCTACGCCTCGCCCCAGCCTCCTCCCTGACGCCGGTCAGGCCCGCCTCTTCGCCGGTCCGACCGCCCAGGGCCGCCACGTTGGCCCTTCCTCCCTGGCCCGTGGCCTCCCTCGCCGCTCACCTGCGCCAGTCCCGTGCGCCAAGAGCTCCCGCCCTCCTCTGGCGCGAGCTGGTCGCCCCCGTGCGCCTCCTCCTTCGTCGCGTCGGCCGCCCGTCCTGCTGCCTCCTCGACCCCAGGGCCGCAGCCGAGCCACTCGCGCCCCTCAGGCCCCGCGAGCCGCCCCGCAGCTCCGGCCACGACCACCTCTCCCCAGCGCCGCTCATCTCCGGCGTCCAAGGCCAGGAGCGCCGCCTCCCTGCGCGCCCCTCCATCTCCAGAGTGCTCGACCCCTGCCTCTTCGGCGTGACCCTCGATCGAGCGCTATAGCCGCTCGTGCCGTGGGCCACGACCTCGCCTCGTCTCCATCCTCGTCCAGCCAGCGCCTCCACCTCGTTTCCCGAAGCCACAAGTACCTCTTCGTGCTGCTGCCATGGCCTCGTGGCCCCTTCACGCAAGCTTGCTGCCGTGCGCTATGTTTTTGTGTGCTGCTTTGTGCTGTTGAACTTGACAGAAGACCCGTGTACGACGACTGGAGCATCTACATAAACAAGTACCACGACAAGTTCCACGACGACCGAACGGCTACGAGCTCCATGAACGACTACGGACGTGTACCACTACTTCCTCTACCGATGACTTGTACATCTACGCAACGTGAACGTCTACCGTCACCAAAGACCGCGAGTACAACTACTTCCACTACCGTCGCCAACGTGTACGGCTACCTTCGGTGAAGAAACGAGTATGACTACACCAGACGAATGCGTCAAGTACCACTACTTCCACTACCGTCACCGAGACCCTCAAGTACATCTACGAACGAGTACCACTATCGTCGCCCCGAAGACGCCCGGAGCACTCGAAACCGTCAAGTACCTCTTCGGAAAAGAAAACGCCTACGTGAACGACTACCGTCGCCCCGTGTACGACTACGAACGAGAACAACTATTTCCTCGACCGTCGCCCCGTGTACCACTACTTCCCTCTACGGAACGACTACTTCGTTGACGACCTCGTGAACCACTACTTCCACTACGACTCGAACCGGCCCGAAACGAGCGCTTTGAAGGTATAACCCCGAGACGATGCCCGTGGAATGTTTGTGTGATGTATGAGATGTTTGCCTTGTGTGCACCGTGCCCGTTTCGTCCTTTTGTCATGTTCCTCGGTTGCCTCGTCGCCGACTCGTGGGAACCCGGCAACGGGATCACCCACTTTCTTCTTGCTTGACACGCTCTTCGTCATCTTTTGCACCGGACTCTCAACGAGTTACCGGAACCGATATGTTGCCGTGGCATCATTTTCGGATCGTTGCCGTGGCACCCCTTCTTTCCACCACGATGACTAATTCTCCTTATCATCTATATCTCTTTTAAGTCAACCTTTTAATAATTGCATAAACTTGATCATGTCATCCGCATCATGTTAACAACCTTTGAATGTTTAATTGTTGTTTGTTTATAATTACTAAACATGCTCATGGGGATTTTCCGGAATTGTTGTTGTTATTTCCGGCCTCATTTAAAATGTCTAAATAGTGTAGTTTTATTATGCTTCACCTCTTGCTATGTTAAAAACATTTAATCTTGCCTTGTAAATAAACGAGAGTCAATTAAATAATTAAAATGTGGTGTTTCCTCAATATGCAACTCGTTGCATATTGAGCTCCACTTAACTTGTAGTTTTGTTTGTGCACTTTGCCATGCCATGCATATTTAAACCGGACATGCATCATACTTGGATGTGCATCGTATGCCATGTTTATGCTTGTATGTTTACCGTGTTGTTTTCTTCTTTCCGGTTGCTTCTCTTGTTAGCTTCGGTTCCGTTCCGGAGTTGTGAGGATTCGCTCGACTGTTGCTCCGTCTTCTTCATGGACTTGTTCTTCTCCCTTGTGGAATCCCATGCAAGATGACCGAACCCGGATACCATTACTATTCTTGCCTATTGCTAGTAGTCTCGATCTATAGTTTTGCCTCGATGCCCATGTCTTTCCTGTCAGCCTCCTACTTGTAACCATGAACTTGTCTAACCACCCTACCTATGCAAACCGTTGAATGGCTAAGTACGCTTCGCTCAGCCCCTCTTATAGCATTGTTAGTTGCAGGTGAAGATTGAAGATGCTTGCTTCATGTTGAAGTTTTGTTGGGTTATACCACACTATATAAATGCTTAAAATGAAATCATCTATATATTGGCAAGGGTGGAAGGCTAAGCCTTTTGCTTGGTGATTTGTTCCACTCATACCGTTAGGAACCGTATAAACCGGTGTTATGTTCCTTGATTATGCGTTCCTAACACGGTTGGGGTGTATGGTACCCCCTTGATAAACCGCTAAGTGCTAAGTCTTTTCCAGCAAGTCCCAACATTGGTACTATTTGCCTAATAACTAATAAAACTTGCATAGGGACTAGCTATCCCTTTTATTTTAATTCAACCACCCCGGTCCAGTGCTCCACATGAGTGTTGGTCTGAAACGGGGGTCCTGCGGGGCCACCACGAGGAAACTCGAGGTTTGGTAAAAACCCGTAGCATCGCCCATCCGGTCGTGTCCTGAGACTAGATACGCGCGGCTACCTATCAGGGTGTCGACACGCCGGGAGGATTTGCAGGATTAGCCTTACCTTAGTTCGGAGTATCTTGAGCACGGGATTCCGAGAATACTCGGGTCTTCCCACCTTTGGAGTTGTGACTCCGCGGATCGTGGGCTTGTCATGGGCCAAGTTGGAACACCCCTGCAGGGTTTTGAACTTTCGAAAGCCGTGCCCATGGTTATGTGGCAGATGGGAGCTTGTTAATATCCGGTTGTAGAAAACTTGACACCATGTTCATGTTCCAATACACTACCAGCGTGCGTACCGTGACTGTCATTTTCCGAAAGGGATTCGGGAGATGAACACGGTGGGGTTATGTTTGGCGTGCTTTAGATAGGATCACTTCGTGATCATCTCTCGACCGAGGCACTTCTCTTCTCGCTCTCTTTTACGTAAGCTAGTGCTAGCTGCTGCTGCAGACTCTTGTTTTTCCTTCACCTCTTATTCTTTCTTCAGCCTTATCCACACCCAAGGCTTAAATAGTCGTGTTACCCGGGAACGGGATTGCTGAGTCCTCTGTGGCTCACAGTTACTTCACCACACCAGATGCAGGTTCAGCCGAGTTTGATGCAGGAGCTGGACCAGTTCTTCACCGGGAGTTCGATGAAGAGCTTGGCCGTATACTAGTGATGTTTTGACGATCAGTAGTGGTTTCTACTAGGATTTGATCCTGACCTGTGGCTTTATGTTGTTTTGGTATCTTTCTTTTGGATCTTCACCCGTTGTCGGGTTGTGATGTTTTGAATGATGTTTTGCTTATGTAATGTATTGTGTGAAGTGGCAAGTGTAAGCCAACTATCTCCTTTTGCAATTTAATCCCTCTTTTACATGAGTCGTGCAAAGATACCAAACTTGAGATCATTCTAGGATGGGCTTATACCTTTAAGTCGTGCCTCAACACGTAGGGGGTATAGTCCCATCCTGGGCATTACAAGTTGGTATTCAGAGCCTTCTCCGACCTAGAAGCCCCCACTGATTGATCGAATCGTTGACGGTTGAGTCTAGGCACACACATTTGAAAATGTTTTGAGTCCTATATATATATATATCGGAGAGTAGGATTTCTTTGCTTCTCATCCCCTTTCACTCTGGTGAGGACTCCTGACGACTACTCTTGCCTCTTCTACTTTCAAAAATTGCACCAAATTTTTTTTTAGGATCTCGCGAGTATTGTTTGGATTGTTTCGATGTCTTTGTGACGAGAACATTGTTCTCGATGCCTCCTGTCATTAGGGGTTGTGGCAGTGTCCCGGGGAGTTGAGCTCCGAGGTGTTGTCGTCACAAATCCATCGCGGCAGTACTAGAATACTTAAGACGGCCGACATCGAAAACTCTCCTATGCGATTAGTGGCAAGATAACCCCGACATCACCCAGTACTGGGGAGGTAGTTCGAGAGTATTGCCATAGCTTGTATAGTGGATGCGTTTCGAAGGTCCGAGGTAAACGGTTTCCGAGAAAGACTGGTTATGTGTTGAAGGATGGATACAGCTGGATGTAGGATTAGAGTTGAGTGCGCGGTGCTTCCCTTGTATCCCCAACACCTGATTGCATAACTGGAAACTTTCGAAAATTAATAGGTGAGTTCATCTAGTAGTTCTAGGCATTCTTCCAACGGATGCACGATATGAAGTTCGGGGTTCTACATTGAGTGAAGTGGTTTTATGGGCTTGTTCCAATCGGGAGTTGCATCTTAAAGGGTCCTTGGCTATGCTGTTCCGGGGATTGCAAAACCCTTTTGTAACACGTTCCATGAGCTTTCAGCACGAAGATGTCGAACGAAGCTTCTATCTTGTATTTGTTCTATCTGTTCCTTGTTCCTTTTTATTTACCTTTTGTTCTCCAAGTGGCTTCTCGTCAAGTTGATGTACCTGTGGAATTCATTCGTTCAATTCTCTGTTCGGATGATATTGTAAAGATCATGTTGCATATCTATCCTTTGTTCTTGTCTTGATTCTGGTATTCGAGTTGCTTCGATGTCAAATGTTGATTCCATACCTTTCTTAATCGGTGTTCTCATATTTCTATGGGAGTGCTAATCCTTCTTGATCATCAAGATGGTCATGTTAAATTCTTTTTCAACCGGTGTGCTTTCTCTTCAAGTTATTCCATACGGACGTCGTTGAGAAATCTGACGATTTGTCTGTTTCATTCATTCCAAGTTGTCTTTGTTTTCCCCACCCTCCCACCATTTTCTTTATGGAGCCAGCAATCCTTAAGTGAAGTATCCATTTTATTCATGTGATATTTCTCCATTTTCTTTTCCTTCAATGTTCTTATCCGGTGAATTATCGTGAAGATGCTCAAGAGCTTCAAGTTCATCATTCTTTTGTTCTCAAATTCTGCCGGTGGATGTAATTCAAGATTTCGGTGTTGATCTTATCCTTTCCCTCATTTCACAATGCTTTTCTTATTCCGGTGCACCAATTAATCATTCTCTTCTTGCTATTCATATCCGGAGTGCTGAAGATATCTCAGTTGATCCGCGTTTCCATTCTTAATCTTTTCAAACTATTCTGAGGATTGTCATCTTACTCAAGCCATTTAATTCAACCGGCGCAATATCTTCTAAGCAATCTTTTCCAATGGTGATTTCTTTGAGTGGGCCCTAACTCACAGGTCTTTTCCAGGATCTTACCTGACTCTTCTTTTCCGGAGTATTCTGAAATTCTTTTCATGTGTGATGTAAGAATGATTTCCATCAGTCACATGCCTTCTCCAAGCTTTTTTTCAATTATTTCCATCTTTAGCTCCACCTTCCTCTTGTCATTCGTCCGGAGTATCTCAAAATTCTCATGGCATTTCTCGTCTTCACTCTCAACATTTGAAGACCGGAGAAGTGTTTCTCTTAAACCTTGGCCCGTTCTCTTGAAGATTCGTGGTTCTACCTTCATGCCATCCTCATTATTGTTCGGATTGTGAGGAATTCTTTTCATACCCATCCGAAGCATTTCATGAATTCTTTTCTTTGTGATCCTTCGAAGGCCATCATTTCAGAAGATTCTTCGTTCTCAGTTTTCAACTTCGTCCTCCAATATTCTTCATTGATGTCTCTTCGTTCGTCTCCAATTCTTACGGTGGTTCGTTCAAGTTTACTCTTCCGTTGTTATCGTATTAATTCATTTGTTCTTTTCAAAATCCTACCGGTGGTTCGTTGAAGATTTACCCAAGTTTGTGCGAGATCTGTCTTTAATTCTTTCCAACAAGAATAAGTAGTAGGCAAATTCCGTTGCTTGTCATCAATTTAATTTGATGAAGGATAAGCATACAATAAATATTATTCTTATTTCCCCGAAGTGACTACTCTTTTTTCCGGAGCTTGTTCATCATATCATATTCTCGGTTCTAAGTTGTCCATCTTGTTTTCCGGAGCTCCAAGTTATTTCAATTACATCATTTCAAAGCTCCATCTAATTCATCGCAGGCCTTGAATCTTATTCTTTTCATCTTTCATTTCTCATGCTTTCATTACCGGAGTTCTCATGGTGGTTCATCATGTTTTAATTCATCCTCGAATTCTTCATCAAGATTCTGTTGGAGCTCAAGCATTCTTCATCATGCATTTCAATCACAATCCTTTCTACCTCATCTTTTCAGATGGTGTTATGTCATTCTTGACAATTCCGTCATGTTTTATGATTCACGAGTTATCAAGAATGGGATATTTAAAACCATCATTTTCCTTGTTCAGGAGATCTTTTCAGCTCTTCAATTATTCGTTGGAGTTATCTTGGGTTATAATTCACCTAAAAGCTTTCTCTGAGAATTGTTGCTATTTATGGTGCTTATAAATGACCCAAGTTCTTCATTTATCCTTCCGGTGGAATAAGTTTTTCGTCTCCTTGTTGATCTCAATCCAATCAAATATTTTCGTAAGTGGCTGGTTGTCACCTCATAATTTTGAGATGTTTTCCATAAGCCCACATCAAGCTTATTCTTTTGCTGTTGATTTTCCAACAAATCCGTTCAACCCTTCTTCGTAAGGTTGCTCTTTCAAATTCAATTTTGGGAGAAGTTGTCATTTTTCTTCCCCGTTCTTTCTTCCCAACGATCTATATTCTATTCTTTCATTTCGGAGGCTTTGTGATGTTGCTCTCTCCAAACCATCATCTCGTTTTATCGAGATCATATTCTTCCTTTGCTTGTCTATTTAACCGGAGTGTTGTATTCTTCGTTCGAGTTCCCTCATCTTATCAAGTTTTGCCTATCTTTTCAACCGGAGTGCTGTCCAAATTTTGTCATTCTTATTCCTTGGCCATACCATTGCAGTTTCATATTCTTTTGGTTCGTAAGCTCTTGTTTCATGTATTTCAACCTTCAAGGTTCTCATAATATTCCATGTTCCTCCTTTTACCGGAGTGCTCTTGACTTCGTTCATCTCCGTTGTATTCTTCTTTCATTTTGTTCAACCTCTCAAGATTCTTTGGTTTCACTCGTCTGTCAAAGAAGCAACTTTGTTTTACCTCTTCCTCTTCCATTTTTACCCGGTGATATCTCTAGGATCTCGGGTCGAGATACTCTGTTAGTGTGGGAGAGTTGTGACGCCCGAAGACCGACGTCCCAGAAGATTCCAGAAGATTCCAGATGTTCCAGGTTCTCCCGTGTGTTTCTTTTGAGCTTGTGTTATTTATTTTTGCATTGCATCATGTCATCATGCCATCATGTCATTAATTTTGCATCTCAACCTAAATAAATTGTGTGGACCTTCGGTCCATTTAAATCGAGGGAAGTGTGACTTCTCTTTATAACATATACTCCCAATATTTTAGGGAGCTATTATAATAATATTCCATTGCTTCGGAATAACCCAACACACGTGCATAATTTTCCCCATGCTTTTCCTACTTCGAGTTTCTCCTTCAAAAACCTTGCCAATAATTCTTTTCTGTTGTTTTGAGGTTCCTCCGAAAATTCAAACATTTTTGGACACTTCAATAATCAAGTCTTAGTTCAAACCCATTTGAATTAAATTCAAATATGTTTGAATTATATTTTTTCGATCATGCCTTTTTTCTATTTTCTCGGACCCTGTTCATTTTTTATGAGCCCGAGAAAATTAGTCCCTTGTGCTAACTTTTGCCCTAAACCCCTCCGCATTCTTTTCTTCTCTCTTTTATTTTTCTGCTAAAAAGCAGTTAAAAGAAGAGCAACCGGCAGCCATTTTTCCTCCAGCCAGGCCTCTAGGCTTGCCTAGCCAGGCTCCCAGGCCGGCCCATCTCCCTCAAGGCCCACCAGCCAACTCCCTTCGCTTCCTAACCCAAGCTGCAGCCGCACCGCATCGCTCCTCTCCCTCTCCTTCCCTCGTGTCGCCGCACCCCTCGTCCCCATCTCGACCCCATACCTTGATCTTTCTCTCCCTCAGTGCGCTCGAACCTGCTGTCCCCTCGTCACTCCTCCCTTCGATCTCGCCCCGAGCCCCGATCTCCCGCCGCAGCCTGCGCCTCGCCCCAGCCTCCTCCCCGACGCCGGTCAGGCCCGCCTCTTCGCTGGTCCGACCGCCCAGGGCCGCCGCGTTGGCCCTTCCTCACTGGCCCGTGGCCTCCCTCGCCGCTCTCCTGCGCCAGTCCCGCGCGCCAAGAGCTCCCCTCCTCCTCTGGCGCGAGCTGGTCACCCACGTGCGCCTCCTCCTTCGTCGCGTCGGCCGCCCGTCCTGCTGCCTCCTCGACCCCAGGGCTGCAGCCGAGCCACTCGCGCCCCTCAGGCCCTGCAAGCCACTCGCGCCCCTCAGGCCCCGCGAGCCGCCCCGCAGCTCCGGCCACGACCACCTCTCCCCAGCGCCGCTCATCTCCGGCGTCCAAGGCCAGGAGCGCCGCCTCCCTGCGCGCCCCTCCATCTCCAGAGCGCTCGACCCCTGCCTCTTCGGCATGACCCTCGATCGAGCGCTGTAGCCGCTCGTGCCGTGGGCCACGACCTCACCTCGTCTCCATCCTCGTCCAGCCAGCGCCTCCACCTCGTTTCCCGAAGCCACAAGTACCTCTTCGTGCTGCTGCCATCGCCTCGTGGCCCCTTCACGCAAGCTTGCTGCCGTGCGCTATGTTTTTGTGTGCTGCTTTGTGCTGTTGAACTTGACAGAAGACCCGTGTACGACGACTGGAGCATCTACATAAACAAGTTCCACGACAAGTTCCACGACGACCGAACGGCTACGAGCTCCGTGAACGACTACGAACGTGTACCACTACTTCCTCTACCGACGACTTGTACATCTACGCAACGTGAACGTCTATCGTCGCCGAAGACCGCGAGTACAACTACTTCCACTACCGTCGCCAACGTGTACGGCTACCTTCGGTGAAGAAACGAGTACGACTACACCAGACGAACGCGTCAAGTACCACTACTTCCACTACCGTCGCCGAGACCCTCAAGTACATCTACGAACGAGTACCACTACCGTCGCCCCGAAGACGCCCGGAGCACTCGAAACCGTCAAGTACCTCTTCGGAAACGAAAACGCCTACGTGAACGACTACTCTCGCCCCGTGTACGACTACGAACGAGAACAACTACTTCCTCTACTGTCGCCCCGTGTACCACTACTTCCCTCTACGGAACGACTACTTCGTTGACGACCTTGTGAACCACTACTTCCACTACGACTCGAACCGCCCCGAAACAAGCGCTTCGAAGGTATAACCCCGAGACGATGCCCGTGGAATGTTTGTGTGATGTATGAGATGTTTGCCTTGTGTGCACCGTGCCCGTTTCGTCCTTTTGTCATGTTCCTCGGTTGCCTCGTCCCCGACTCGTGGGAACCCGGCAACGGGATCGCCCACTTTCTTCTTGCTTGACACGCTCTCCGTCATCTTTTGCACCGGACTCTCAACGAGTTACCGAAACCGATATGTTGCCGTGGCATCATTTTTGTATCGTTGCCGTGGCACCCCTTCTTTCCACCACGATGACTAATTCTCCTTATCATCTATATGTCTTTTAAGTCAACCTTTTAATAATTGCATAAACTTGATCATGTCATCCACATCATGTTAACAACCTTTGAATGTTTAATTGTTGTTTGTTTATAATTACTAAACATGCTCATGGGGATTTTCCGGAATTGTTGTTGTTATTTCCGGCCTCATTTAAAATGTCTAAATAGTGTAGTTTTATTATGCTTCACCTCTTGCTATGTTAAAAACATTTAATCTTGCCTTGTAAATATACGAGATTCAATTAAATAATTAAAATGTGGTGTTTCGTCAATTTGCAACTCGTTGCATATTGAGCTCCACTTAACTTGTAGTTTTGTTTGTGCACTTTGCCATGCCATGCATATTTAAACCGGACATGCATCATACTTGGATGTGCATCGTATGCCATGTTTATGCTTGTGTGTTTACCGCGTTGTTTTCTTCTTTCCGGTTGCTTCTCTTGTTAGCTTCGGTTCCGTTCCGGAGTTGTGAGGATTCGCTCGACTGTTGCATCGTCTTCTTCATGGACTTGTTCTTCTCCCTTGTGGAATCCCAGGCAAGACGACCGAACCCGGATACCATTAGTATTCTTGCCTATTGCTAGTAGTCTCGATCTATAGTTTTGCCTCGATGCCCATGTCTTTCCTGTCAGCCTCCTACTTGTAACCATGAACCTGTCTAACCACCCTACCTATGCAAACCGTTGAATGGCTAAGTACGCTTCGCTCAGCCCCTCTTATAGCATTGTTAGTTGCAGGTGAAGATTGAAGATGCTTGCTTCATGTTGAAGTTTTGTTGGGTTATATCACACTATATAAATGCTTAAAATGAAATCATCTATATATTGGCAAGGGTGGAAGGCTAAGCCTTTTGCTTGGTGATTTGTTCCACTCATGCCGTTAGGAACCGTATAAACCGGTGTTATGTTCCTTGATTATGCGTTCCTAACACGGTTGGGGTGTATGGGATCCCCTTGATAAACCGCTAAGTGCTAAGTCTTTTCCAGCAAGTCCCAACATTGGTACTATTTGCCTAATAACTAATAAAACTTGCATAGGGACTAGCTATCCCTTTTATTTTAATTCAACAACCCTGGGCCAGTGCTCCACATGAGTGTTGGTCCGAAACGGGGGTCCTGCGGGGCCACCACGAGGAAACTCGAGGTTTGGTAAAACCCGTAGCATCGCCCATCCGGTCGTGTCTTGAGACTAGATACGCGCGGCTACCTATCAGGGTGTCGACACGCCGGTAGGATTTGCAGGATTAGCCTTACCTTAGTTTGGAGTATCTTGAGCACGGGATTCCGAGAATACTCGGGTCTTCCCACCTTTGGAGTTGCGACTCCGCGGATCGTGGGCTTGTCATGGGCCAAGTTGGATCACCCCTGCAGGGTTTTGAACTTTCGAAAGTCGTGCCCGCGGTTATGTGGAAGATGGGAGCTTGTTAATATCTGGTCGTAGAAAACTTGACACCATGTTCCAATACACTACCAGCGTGCGTACCGTGACTGTCATTTTCCGAAAGGGATTCGGGAGATGAACACGGTGGAGTTATGTTTGGCATGCTTTAGATAGGATCACTTCGTGATCATCTCTCGACCGAGGCACTTCTCTTCTCGCTCTCTTTTACGTAAGCTAGTGCTAGTTGCTGCTGCAGACTCTTGTTTTTCCTTCACCTCTTATTCTTTCTTCAGCCTTATCCACACCCAAGGCTTAAATAGTCGTGTTACCCGGGAACGGGATTGCTGAGTCCTCTGTGGCTCACAGTTACTTCACCACACCAGATGCAGGTTCAGCCGAGTTTGATGCAGGAGCTGGACCAGTTCTTCATCGGGAGTTTGATGAAGAGCTTGGCCGTATGCTAGTGACATTTTGACGATCAGTAGTGGTTTCTACTAGGATTCGATCCTGACCTATGGCTTTATGTTGTTTTGGTATCTTTCTTTTGGATCTTCACCCGTAGTCGGGTTGAGATGTTTTGAATGATGTTTTGCTTATGTAATGTATTGTGTGAAGTGGCGAGTGTAAGCCAACTATCTCCTTTTGCAATTTAATCCCTCTTTTACATGAGTCGTAAAAAGATACCAAACTTGAGATCATTCTAGGATGGGCTTATACCTTTAAGTCGTGCCTCGACACGTAGGAGGTATAGTCCCATCCTGGGCATTACAGAGAGCTTGGAACTCCGTAAGGAAAGATGAAGCACTTGACACCGAGAATTTATTCCTCCTGAATAAACTCCGAAGGAATGGATTAATCACTTGGATGAAACAAGAATAAGAATTACATTATTCGTATTCTTCACCAATATAAATTGATGACCACCAATGGATTTGGCATAGTACTTATTCTTCTTGAAAAGGATTGAAGAGAGATATAGCCAAACTTGAGAAAAGTCTTGAACGACTCACCGGTAGGATTTGGAAAGAACGATTGAAATGATATGATAATAAAGGAAGAGTAATTTTAAATGAACCACCGTAAGAATTGAAACAAATGAACAAAAGAGAACGAAACGCCGGAAGGCATTAGAAAATAACCAAGGCACTTGAGGAAACTTAGATACGAAAGAACAAAGGGATCACGAGCAGAGTAGAAAATAATTGAATGACGCACCAGAAGAATATGGAGACGAACGAAGAGGCATCAATTTAGAATTGCAGGAGAAGGAAGTTGAAAAGTGAAAACGAAGAAATCTTCTGAAATGATGGCCTTCGGAGGATCCAGAAATGAAAATAACTCATTAATTGCTCTGGAGCGGCATGAAAACAATTTCCATAATCGAAACAATTATGAGGATGGCATGAAGCTAGAATCATGATTGTTCGTGCGAACGGACAAGACTTAAGAGAAACTCTTCTTCGGTCTTCAAATGTTGAGAATGGCAACGAGAACCACTGTGAAGAATAGTTGAGGCACTCCGGAATGAAGAATTAAAAGGTTGAAGCAACGATAAAAAAGAATTTGAAAGCGATGTTGGAGAAGGCATGTGACTGATGGAATCCATTCTTACGTCACACTTTGAAAAGAATTTGAGAATAACCCCGAAAAGAATTAGAAGAGTCAGGTAAGATCCTGGGAAAACCTGTGTGTTAGGGCCCACTCAAAAGAAACACAGTTGAAATGATTACTTTAAAGAGAGATTGCACCGGTTGAATTAAATGGCTTGAATGAGATATCAACCTCGAAATAGCTAGAACGGATTAAGAATGGAAACACGAATCTTCTAAGATATCTTCAGCGCTCCGAAACAAACGAATAGCGAGAGGTGAATGATTGATTGGTGCATCAGAATGAGAAAGCATTGTGAAATGAGGAAACAGATAAGATAAACACCGAAATCTTGAATTAAATCCACCGGAAAAATATGAGAGTGGAGAATGATGAACTTGAAGTTCCTAAGCATCTTCATGAGAATCACCGGATAAACAACATTGAAGGAAAGAATGAAGAGATTTCACATGAATATAATGAAGGAAAGTATTCTGGCTCCATGAAGAAAAGGGGTGAGAGGGTTGGGAAAAACAAAGACAACTTGGGATGAATGAAATAAACACCATTGACAAAAACCAAGAATTGGTCTTGCACATATTGAAAGGATCGGGTTAACTTGAAGAGAAGCACGCCGGTTGAGAAGAATTTACATGACAATCTCGATGATCAAGAAGGACCAGCACTCCCAAAGAAATATGAGAACACGATTAGGAATGGTATGGAATCAACATTTGACATCGAAGCAACTCTAATACCACAAGAAAAACAAAACAAAGGATTTGGCTTCAAGAATAAGCCGGAACGAACATATGATAGAGATTCTGTCCAAATTTTTCGTGATGAGGTCCCTCGGGTACGATGTTACGAAGTTTATTGCATCCTCGAATCAGCACAGCGAAGGTTTCATTAAGATGCAACCCCCAGTGTAAAATCGACCGTGACAAACGAACCACTAGACGTTGAACCCCAACCTCATATCATGCATCCGTTGGAAGATGTCCTAAGATCTACTTGAATTCCCACCTATTAATTCCTGAAACTTTCTAGTTATGCAATCTAGTGCTGGAGATACAGGGGAAGCACCATATAACACACAACTAACAAGTTCTATATCCAGCTGTGTCCATCCGTCAACACATAACAAGGCACCTTCGGAAACAGTTTACCTTGGACCTTCGAAAAGCATCCGCTATACTAGCTATGGCAATACTCCCGAACTATCCTCCCAGTACTAGGTGACGTCGGGGTTATCTCACCACCAGACATGCATCGAAGCATTTTCGATGTTGGCCACCTCTGGTATTCCAGAACTGCAACGATACAATTGTGACGACAACACCTCGGAGCTCAACTCCCCGGGACACTGCCACAACCCCTAAATTACAGGAGGCAACAAGAACAATGTTCTCGTCACAAAGATATCAGAACAATCCCAACAATACCTGCATGATCCGGGAAAAATAATAGTGGAAAAGAGGGTAGGAAGTCAAAACTTCAGCGTCAGGAGTCCACACTAGTGCGACGAAGGGGATAAGGAGAAAAACAATTCCTACTCTCCGATATATATAATCCTAAGACTCATTTTTTTCAAAAATATTCTAGACTCAACATAGGCAGCGGTTCGATCAAGCAGGGTCTCCTAGGTCGGGGAAAGCTCTGATACCAACTTGTAACGCCCAAGATGCGACTATGTCTCCTACGTGTCCAGGCACGACTTAGAGGCATTATCGCATTTTGGTATGATCACAAGATGGTCATCTTCACACATTCCCATGTACAAGAACAAAGGGGAAAATACATAGTCGGCTTACAATCGCCACTTCACACGATGCATAAATAAGGCATACATTCTTCCAAGTACAAACATGGTCTGACTACGGACGAATCCAAATGAAAATAAGATAACCACCCACTATGCGCGATCGGCCCTAGTCACGAGGACTCAGCAATCCCATTCCCGGGTATCAAACCTATCAAAGCCTTTGGGTAAGGAGAAAGTGTATAAGTGGGATGTTGCAAGTGCTAAGCGTAGATGAGGCGGCTAGCTTACGTATCATCAGAGCGAGAAGAGAAGTGAAAGCCATCAGTCGTGAACTATTCAGGATCACTAGATGATCATGTCTACCTATGAGTCATCCTTAAACCAGCCGTGTTCTCTTCCCGAACTCCCTCGAAAAGAGACCATCACGACTACTCACACGGTAGTGTATTATGTTTGAGGTTTTGCGTCAAGTTATCTACAACTGGATATTAACAAATTCAAATCTGCCACATAACCGCGGGCACGGCTTTCGAAAGATCATAACCCTGCAGGGGTGTCCCAACTTAGCCTATCACAAGCTCTCGCGATCAACAGAGGTAGAAACCCCTTATCTTAGGGACTACCCGATCAGACTCGGAATCCCGGTGTACAAGATATTTTGACAATGGTAAAACAAGTCCAGCAAGACCTCCCGACGTGCTGACACCCTGATAGGAGCCGCGCGTATCTCGTCTCAGGCCACAATCGGATAGGTCAGCCTACATGTATATACCAAATACCTCAGGTTTCGCCAAGGCGGCCCCACAGTCTTCCCAGTTTGGACCACCACTCGTGAAGAGCACTGGCCCATGTTGTTAATTAAGTCCTCGGGTGCTAGCCGGTCCCTATGCAAGTTATAGTTGTTAGGAGAATGGTAAAACCAATGTTGGGCCTTGCTGGAGGAGTTTTATTCAAAGCGAACTATCAAGGGGGACCCATGAACCCCAACCGCGTTAGGAACACGAAATCAAGGAACATAACACCGGTTTATCAGTACTTAAGGCGGCATGAGTGGAACAAAACTCCAAGAAAAAGGCCAAGCCTTCCACCTACTGCCAAGTATAAGGTGCATTAATTCAAATAGAGATATTGTGTTATTCCCAAAAACCCAATCCACATGGAGCATGTTTCATCTTCACCTACAACTAGCAATATAAGAGGGGGCTTGAGCAAAAGCGCAAGTTAGCCAAACAATGGTTTGCTAGGTGGATAGTTAGAGATTTCATGGCAAGGTGGGGGCTGACATGGAAAAGGATAGGTATCGCGACAAAGCAATAGAGCAAGGCATCTAGCATAGAAACAATGGAGGTGATATCAAGGAATGGTCATCTTGACTAGGATTCCGCAAGGAAGAAGAACGAGTCCATGAAGAAGACAAACGGTTGTTGTCGAACGGATCCTCACAACTCCAGAACGGAACCGAAGCTAACGAGAGAAGCAAACCAGAAAGAAGCAAACAACATGGTAAACACACATAGCATATGGCATGATACACAAACAAGTATGGTACACGTCCAGTTTAAATATGCATGGCATGGCAAAGTACACAAACAACACTACAAATTAAGTGGAGCTCAATATGCAACAAGTTGCATATTGGCGAAACACCACATTTGATTAAGTTAGTTGATCTTTTTATGAACCCAACAATGTTAAATGTTGATTATCTTGGCAAGAGGTAAAGCATAAGAAACTATCTATCTAGGCAACTTAAATGGGGCCGGATACAACAAACAACAATTCCGGAAAATCCCCATGTGCAATTATTGATTTTGGTACTGTGCTGCATAAAAACATATTTTAAAGTAATTAAACAGCAGAAGTAAGTGCACCATGTTATTCTACTCATTTTTCCACCCCATTTGTATATAAAGTTTATTAAATTTGCAGTTATGGTTATTAAGTTATGAATTAAACCATTTTAACATGTTATTTAAGCAAACTTATGCAAAAATCAATTTAAACATTTTAAACATGGATAAAGTGGCATATTGTTATTCTACAAAATATTCTAAGCACTTTTCATATATAACTTGTTTAATTCCGATGCACGGGTGAAAAGTTATTACATGCATGAACTAGAGGGACTTTTTTGTTAAACAGTTATTGTCTAGATAATTTGACAAATTCGCAGACGCTAAAAAAATACGTGAGACGAATCTGGTTGGGCCAACAATTAACCAGAGGTCTTGGGTGGATGCTCAGATCAGGCCTTCGGCCGGTTAGTGGAAAAGCAGGCTGGGCCCTGGCGAGGCCGGCAGCAGCTGGGCGAGCTGGGCATAGAGCGGCGTGGGAGGGACTTGGCCCTCGAGGTGCTCATCCTCTGCTCGACAGGGAGCGGAGGAACAACGACAACAGGGACGCAGGGAGGTGGAGGTCGACGACGCTGGACTTGGCGAAGGGCGGCGAAGCTCGGGCCCTGGGAGGCTGGCGAGGACATAATCTGGCGAGGCAGGGAGCTCGGAGGACACGGTCGAGCTGGAGTAGCTCAGGGCCTCAGGTGCAAGAGTAGAGGAGGCCGAGGCGCCGGGGCAAGGGAACGACAGGAGGACGAGCTCAGGAGGTAGCTCGCTTGCCTAGCGCAGGAGGCTCGGTGCGGGGATGCTGGTGCCTGCGGGCGCATGGGAGGAGAGGTGGAGGCCATGGGTACATCGAGGCTAGCGAGGAGCTTGGGCACGGGCATCGAGGAAAGAGTTCCGGTGCGGCAGCGCGTCTCCTGCTGGGGCTCGGCGTTGCGCTCGCCGGCATGACAGAGGAGGCCAGGACGACGAGGTCATCGGGACCCTCGATGGAGATGGAGCACGAGGAAGCAAGGGCTCGCGAGGGGCACTCATGGTTGTGGAGGAGGAGCAGCAACGTTGCTGCTGGTTAGGTCGCTGATGGCGGCGCCAGTCGCCGGATGACGAGGCGAGTTGGAGGAGCACGGGAAGGCTCGGGTGGTTGATTGATTTGGATCGGAGATTTGGCTGCTGGTAGGTGGGGATGGATCCCGAGGGGAAAAATGGTTGGCGGCGGCCACAAGTAGGCTGGGACGGGTTTCCTAGATTTTAGGGTTGGACCTATTATATAGTAAGTGGGTTTTTGGGTAGGGCTATTTCGTCCCTCCGATCGCAATCGGATGGTCGAGAAATAAATAGGTAGGGAGTCCAAATAAGAAAACAAAGATGTTTTAGGGATGTTTGGAGATGATCCGGACTAAACGGTAACGACATCCCGACTTCGGTTCGGGTATGTTTCGGATGCGTGCGAGGGGTTGATGCAGCGGGCAAAGAGGGGTTAGGGACTGAGAATGCACAACGAAGACAAACAGTCTGACAACAAGGTCAATAGAGACAAAGAGAGAAGCGGTAACTAAGAACGACTACCAGTTTTATGAAAACATGCGGATGCAATGCGGATGATGCGATGATGAAATGCAACAAACAAAAATAAAACACACGACATCAACGAAATAACTGGAATGCTTCTGGACCGTTGGTCTTGGGCCGTCACACATCGTCCGCCCCGCCCGCGGCTCTAGCTCCCGCGCACCCGGCCGCCCCGGTGGCCGGCCTCCCGTCGCCGCTTTGGGACCTCCTATGTGCGCCGACCCGTGCCCGTCCGCCTGCGCCCTTTGCCGCGCCTGCTCTTCCGACCGCCGTCGCGCTCCTCGCCAGCTCCGGCTCCCCCGCGCCCCCTCGGCCCGTCCGGCTCCTCCCGCACCACGACACCGTCTCCACCGTCAACGCAGGGTCCGGCTCCTCCCGTGCTGCGCCGCCCCACACTGGCTGACCGGCTCTCCAGCTTGCGCGCCTGCTCCGCCTTGTGCGTGATGCGCCGTCCAGTGGCTCCGCTCGGCTCTCCGCCTGCTGGCTTCCCGCCTGCGCTGCTTGGCCACCTCGCGCTGCTCCTAGTCACCCTTGTAGCTGGGTCCGCACACCGACTCCGCAGGCTCCCTAGTCCGGCTGTTCCTGAAGTTAAAAGTGTGCGTCTGGGAGCCCCAAGCCGGCTGAAGAAAAGATGCAAAGAGCCGGCTGCCCCATGCAAAAGAAAGGGTTGTCTTCCTAGCCGGACAAAAAAAAAGTCTGCGGGCCGGCCGTAAAAAAAGGAGTTTGCGTCCGACTGCCCACAACTGGCACAAGAGAAAAAACAAGAAAATGAAAAAAAATGCCCGCCTTCCCGTTTGCCTGCTTCGCCACTCGGACAGTCGGCCGCGACCCGTCCTGTCCACGTCACCGCACTGCCGGCTATGCCAAGCCGACTCGACCGCCTCCTCCTCTGACGCCTGGCCGGCAGGTGATACGTCTCAAACGTATCTATAATTTTTGATTGTTACATGCTGTTATATTATCATTCTTAGAAGCTTTACAATCATTTTATAGTCATTTTATGTCATTATTTGGTACTAACCTATTGACATAGTGCCAAGTACCAGTTGCTATTTTCTGCATGTTTTTTACATGGCAGGAAATCTATATCAAACGGAGTCCAAACACCGCAAAACTTTTTGGAGATTTTTTGTGGGCCAGAAGACACCCAATGGGCTAGAGCTGCACCTGGGGGTGCCCCAAGGGGGGCACAACCCACCAGGGCCCGCCAGGCCCCCCTGGCGTGTCCTGGTGGGTTGTGCCCACCTCGGTGGCCTCCCGCACCACATCTTTACCTTATAAATTCACAAATATTCCGAAACCCTTCGAAATAGACCTATATCAGAAGTTCCGCCACCGCAGGCCTCTGTGGCCACCGAAAACCATCTAGACCCTTTTCGGCACTCTACCAAAGGGGGAAATCATCATCGATGGCCATCTTCATCATCTCGGTGGCCACCATGATGAGGAGGGAGTAGTTCACCATCGGGGCTGAGGGTTTGTACCAGTAGCTATGTGTTTAACCTCTCTCTCTCTCTCTCGTGTTCTTGAAATCCACAATCTTGATGTATCGCGGGCTTTGTTTATATAGTCGGATCATATGGTGTTTTCCCCTCTCTATCTTGTTGTGATGAATTAAGTTTTCCCTTTGAGATTTCTTTGGATTGAATACTTTTATGGATTTGAGAAAACTTGACATATGTCTTGCAATTGAATACTCGTGGTGACAATGGGGTATCATATTGATTCACTTGATAAATGTTTTGACACTCAACTTGCGGATTCTCGCGGTGACAATGCACTACTAAGGAAAACCTTATACATAGAATCTTTGCAGCAACGCGGCACAAAAAGAGGAGCTACTGCTAATTAGCAGTAGCGGGTATAAGGAAACCACGCTACTGATGTAAATTTAGCAGTAGCGCTTGTTGTCTAAACCACGTTGCTACAAAAATCCACCGACAATACCCACCCACCATAGTTTACCAGCCCACTCCTCTCTTCCTCCCGCCTCTTTTGCCCCAAATCCCCACACTCTCTCTCCCCCGTCGCACCGCCGGACCACTGCCCTCGCCACGCCTCTGCGTTCGACCCCGAGCAACCCCGGCGCCGCCTTCGGCCCGGCCCCCAACCCCGACCCCGACGCTCGCCCACGGCCCCGACCCCGGCCCTGGCCCCGACCTCGGCTCCGGACCAGGCGCTCGCCCATGGCCCCGACCCCGACCTCGGCTCCGGCTCCGGCGCTCGACCCCGACCCCGACCCTTCCCTTTGTAAGCCCCCCATCGCTCCTCCTCTCTATGGTAGCTAGGTTTTTTTGGTTAATTCACTTAGGTTTTAGTTAGGGCAGATGGTTAATTAGGTTATATATTTAGTTATGAATTTAGCTAGTTTTTTCTTGAAGTTCTATATTTTTTCCTCCTTTTATTTATAAGCAAATTTGAAGTGGACATGAGATATGTGAACATGTGATGTTTTGGACATGTCATATTTGGAATTTGGACATGTCATTTGGACATGATGAGTATGTGCAGGGTAAATGATCCGAGTGGCCTATGTTACACCGGAATGTTGATTCATTTCCGTTCCGGTGAATTTCAGGCGCTCGATATGTCAATTTTTAGCAAAGGTCATGCCAAAATTTTCCGTGAATTTCGGCATGATTTGTGCTAGACAGTAGGAATATCGAGTGCTGCGAGTTACTGGGAAACGACATTCCGGCAAACATAGATTTCTTTTTTATGTCATTTCTCATTTTTTTTTCATAGTTTTAGAATTTAATGAGGAGACTTAATCATAGGAAACATGTCGAACAACGAAGAAACTGGGCCTTCTGACCAAGATGCAGACGAGATGGATTATGAGGGTGAACAAGCGTACCTCGACTATTTGACTGCTAAGAAAATACGAAGTCAAGGTTTGTAGGTAAGCATCGATGATGGTACTGACACCGACATCGACACCAACGGCGTCGGCACCGATGGCGGCGCTGAGACGGGCGCGGAAGGTACCGGCGGGGAAGATACCGACGGGGAAGGTACCAGCGCCGATGCCGCTACCGAAAGGAAAAAGCAGAAGAAGCAGAGGATACAAAAACCTAACAAACTAGGGATTGGACGACTGGTGATCACAAAGATGGCACCTGGCAAGTTTGAGCCATTAGAGCCGGAAGAACCTCGCAAGTGCTATGAGCCATTACAGGTACCTAGTTTCTTGATGGCGAGACGGCAGTGCTATGTCATGTACAAAGGGAAGGTTCCGGGGGTGTACAATGAGTGGCTTGAGTGTCATACGTTGTAGTTGCAAGAATTCGAGACTTGCATGTATCGCTATTTTCGAGATGATGACGAGATACCACTTTGTGTTGTATGATGATTATAATGAGACTATTTGTATGTATATGCTATGATTACATTTGTGGCCTCGCAGCCATTTGTATGTGTATCTTGATGACATTTGTATCTGCTGAAGATTCTTGTATAAAGCCTGTTCAAATACAAAACAAATATACAAAAGAAAAAACTACTAAAATTGGTAGTAGCGAGTGGGGAAAAGTTAGCACCGGCGTGACAGTAGCAGTAGCGCGTCCAGCCAAAGCGCGCTAGAGCTATTAGCAATAGCAAGCTTGCGCAAAGCACGCTGCTGCTAAACTTGTATAGCAGTAGCACGGGCGTGCACACGCTGCTGCAAAGGGTTAGAAGCGCCGGTCCCCGCGCTACTAATATACCTAGAACCCGCGCTGCTGCTAGGCTTTTCCCTAGTAGTGATGAGGTAATCTATGCATAGGGGTTGATGCACATTCTTGTCTTTGTTTCTTAGGTAGCAATCTTGGGGCACTCTTCGAGGTTCTTTGTGTTGCATTGAGTATTATAAATCTGAATTTGTTTTGCTGTTATTTTAGTACGAACTCTAGATAGATCGATCAGAAATGATAACTTTGTGTTATGTTAGTACGAACTTTTGATAGATCGATCAGAAAGAATAACCTTGTATTATTTTAGTATGAACTCTTGGATAGATTGATCGGAAAGAATTACTTCGTGTTATTTTAGTACGAACTCTTGGAAAGATTTATATGAAAGAATAACTTTGAGGTGGTTTCGTACCCCACCAACAATTTCTTCTTATGTTCTCCGCTAGCTAGGAACTTTCGAGTCATCGTGCTTTGAGGGATAGTTATATGATCAAATTATATTAGTATTGTTGAGAGATTGCACTAGCGAAAGTACGGACCTTAGGCCTTGTTTTCCATCATGGCAATATCGTTTGTGCTAACTTTTGTTACTTGCTACCTTGCTGTTTTTTATTGTTCGCACTGCAAAAAAACATATCTACTATCCATATTACACTTGTATCACCATCTCTTCACCGAACTAGTGCACCTATACAATTTCCCATTGTATTTGGTGTGTTGGGGACACAAGATACTTTTTATTATTTGGTTGCAGGGTTGTTTGAGAGAGACGATCTTCATCCTACACCTCCTTCAGGGTTGTTTGAGAGGGACCGAAATAATTGCGACAGGCAACAGAGAGTTTGCAAGCCCATCTCGGTGATACTGAGATTACATCGGTGAGACCGAAATAATGAGGGTTTTGGCAGTGGCTATGTCAAATGAACTCGGTGGCGCCGGATGAACCCTATCGATGGGGCCGAGTTTGACTTTAGGTTTAGGACATATGTGGAAATGAGAAAGTGGTTGACGGCTTTGGAGCATATCATTAAGCTCTTTGAGCAAGTAGACCATTAAGCAACACCTCATCCCATTTTAATAGTATTGGCTTTCCTATGGACTCAATGTGATCTTGGATCACTAAAATAGAAATGAAGAGTCTTGAGCTTTTGCAAATCTTTGTCCTTAGCTTCTTGAAGGGGTTCCACATCCTCTTGTCCTACCACTCCACTGTTGAACTCACCTGAAATACACTATATGAAAATATTAGTCCAACACGAGATATGTTGACATTAATTACCAAAAGCACCCAGGGAGCACTTGTGCTTTCAATCTCCCCCTTTTTGGTAATTGATGACAACATACATCAAAGCTTCGGAAAAAGATATGAAGGTTAACAAGTAAAGCTTTGGAAAAATATGTAACCAGCATATGCTCCCCCTACATGTATGCAATCATGTAAATATAGAATATGAGAGCATGTGAATGCATAAGCATGTCAGAGAAAGCAATGTGTTACATGTGTCTTGGCTATATGCATCAGAGCAAATGATGTTAAATATAGGAAATGTACCTTCATGTTCATGAGTCCTTCTTGCAAACAACATTTACAACAGCATTAGATCATCATGCTCATGGATGTGATGCATATACTTGGTTTTGAGCTGGCTTTGGAGGAGGTGAACTTGAGAAACAAGGTTAGATAACACAAGAGCACCTACTAAACAAAGCACAGTGAGTAACCACAAAAGTACCAAGATTGGGATGACATGTAGAGAGTGAGTATTTAGTACTCTATTTGGATATAGAAATGTCCCCAAAGAGATAAAAATATGCAATGAGTTCCAAATATTTTCTTTCCTTAAGTGTATTTCTCCCCCTGAATCTTATGTTGGATAGTGGGAGAAGATAGGGTAAAAGAAAACCTAGGCTAAAAAAATCAGAGCAAAACAATCATAACACATACTAACATGTCTTTTCCATCTTGAAGAGATGTGACTTCTCTCCTCGTTGGATAATAATCATCTAGAGAAGCTTAAGGCATGCTTTCTCCCTTATGTGATAAGCTTTGATGTGTTCTCTCTCCCCCTTTGACATCAATTTCCAAGAAGGGATCTTCTAGAGCATGAGTCAAGTAGGTTTGGTCCTTGAGCCACATTGCAAAGCAACATGTAATTCAAGATGCTAGTAGAGGATAAGAACCATTGAGTGGAGCTTGAACAGATATGCAGGATGCAAATGGCAAAAAATATCTCAGTATTGAAATTGGTTAGGCCGATTCATTGTCATCAGTGACACCGAGTTGGTAGTGTCAAAGATGATGCATATCGATCAAACCAGGTTTTTCTTGGACGGTTGGACCGATGAAAAGTCTGCAATGTAGCATTGCAGTTCGGTCTAGCCGAGGTAGAAATCGGTGAGACCGAGTTCAATACAGAGGAAAGATTTGGTCATCTCAGCTCACTTGGCAAATAAGATCTCACAAAGATTTGCAGATAATTAACCAAATGATGTGCAAAGATTTTGATGTAAATAATACAGAAAATAATAGAGAAAATAAAAGAAATCTAGATGAAGTTTATTTTTTGAAAGGGGAGCAAGCATGCAAAAGATAAATGCAAGAACACAAAGAAACACTAGAGAACTTCATCTACAAATGGTCGGCGACAGAGTAATCTATATTAGAGTATCTTGACTTAGTAGTCAAGTAAAGAAACTTGATCATAGGTCATACTTATCGTTTAAGCTCAAAATGGGGTTGCCATTTTTTGTTTAAGCATTTTGATGTATTCTCATCTTGTTGGGATGCTTTGACCCATGCCTTGGGTTAAAGCTTCTCTAAGATGGAATAACATACCTTGGGTGGTGGTGTTGATCTTGATCATCTAGTTAAACTTGTGTTCGATGGTGAAGTTTGATGTAGTTCATCAAGAGTTGGGAGCACCACTTGTAGTTTTAGTTCATCTACCTACATGTGTTAGATTTGCAAGGAAGAGCACTTGTGTATCCAAAATGACAATCATGAAAATTTGATACCAAATAAAATTTGATATATATAAATTGTCAAAGGATATATTGAAAGCATTCATGCTTCCTTGTCTTCAACCACCATGCTGTAAAGACTTGGTGTTGTAAATATTGCATAGGATGTGAGTGAGTTGTAATCTCATAGTTTGCGCTCATCCAAGTACCTACAAGGGGTTAGATAGCATGCAAGGGTACAAGTATACATCCAAGACATATGATCATCATCATAAGAGAAATATCAAGGATTAGTCAAAGGCTCATGCCTTGCATGCATCCAAATGGAATTACTAATCCAAGTTTGAGGCATCAATAATGTTCAATTCACCTCTCAAACGGCAAAATACTTTCTCATAGAGCGGTTTGGTGAATATATCCGCCAATTTCTTATCGGTACAAACATGTTTAAGATCAATGTCTCCTTTAGCAACATGATCTCGAATGAAATGATGATGAACTTCAATATGCTTAGTTCGAGAATGTAGCATGGGATTGTGATCATTCTTAATAGCACTTTCATTATCAGAAAGCAATGGAACATGTTTCACATAGATCCCATAATCTTTAAGAGTTTGGGTCCTCCAAAGTAATTGAGCACAACATGAACCAGCGGCAATGTATTCCGCTTCGGTGGTGGATAAGGATACCGATTTTTGTTTCTTGGAGGACCAAGACACAAGATATCTACCATGAAATTAACAAGTACCCGAAGTGGACTTTCTATCAACCTTGTCTTCAGCATAGTCCGAATCGGTGTAGCCAACAAGATCAAAAGAAGATCTCTTAGGATACGAAATGCCAAAGTTTACTGTGTGAATTAAGTATCTCACTATCCTTTTCACAGCCTTAAGATGACATTCTTTGGGGGCCGCTTGATATCGTGCACACATGCACACACTTGGCATAATATCGGGACGGGAGGCACATAGATATAACAATGAACCAATGATAGAGCGGTAAACCTTTTGGTCAACCGGTTCGCCATCCTTAGTCAAGTCAAGATGTCCACTAGTAGGCATGGGTGTATTCATACCTTTGCATTCTTGTATGTTGAACTCCTTGAGTAAGTCTTTGGTACACGTTGTTTGAGAAAGAAAGGTACCCTCCTTAATTTGCTTGATTTGACACCAAGAAAGAACTTGAGTTAACTCATCATAGACATCTCAAACTTCTCCGACATTAGTCTTCCAAACTTCTCACTAAAATGAAGTTAGTCGAGCCAAATAAGATATCATCAACATAAATTTGGCACACAAATAATTCACCATTAACTCTTTTAGTAAAATGTGTTGAACCAAATTTTCCAATCTCAAAGCCTTTTTCAATAAGTGTCTGTGTACTAAGATAGGGGTGCCTTAGTACCCCAACATGTGCACGGGCAGTAGCAGCTTCCCGCGGCAGGGCTTACCACGCGCTTGCCGAGGCCCGCTCCAGACTCCTTCAAGCCATTCAAGAACAAAGTATTCAAGTTAGAAGACAAGACCCCGGCAAGAGGAGCTTGCCGGGAAGGCCGCACCAGGCTCAAGAACATCTTTCCAGCACAAGACCCTGGCAAGAGGCGCTTGCCAGGAAGGCCAAAGGATAAACACCACAAGAGATACATCGCGGCACATCGTGCGCCCCGGCAGGGCCCTGGAAGCGGCAAGCTTCCGGGCACGGAAAGATAGCGGCCCCGGCAAGGTGCTTGCCGGGGGAAGATCACACTGTGTGCCTGCGCTCCAGCTCACTCGGCCACGCGTCGCCCTGGGGCCCTTCCAGGGGCGCGCGGCAGATGGCTGTGTAGCCTGAGGGACACGCTGGCAAGCCGCGGTGACGAGGCTACCGCCGTGGCGAACGGAGACGCATGGACATACGCTTTTGGGGTCGACGGCGACGGGCATTAAATGCCCTTGTCCCTCACCGTCAAGGTTAGGTGAAGACCACTGTTCATCCACTGTTCATGCACTGTTACATCTACCACCAAATTTACACTTTTACCCTCCTCTACGTTGGCACTTGTCGGTGACCCCTTGAGCTATAAAAGAAGGCCCATGCACAACGTAGAGGGGGTTCGACTTCAGAAAATTGCTCACTTCACGCTCGGTGTAGTGGGTACTGTAGATCTTCAAGCTCCCGAGCTCCGAAAACTAAATACAACCAAGGCAGGAGTAGGGTTTTACGCATCATCGCGGCCCGAACCTGGGTAAACCGCCCGCGTGTGCCCCTCGATCTGCTCTCCGTGCTCCCTCCGCTCCCTTACCGCAACGTAGAAGGGGCTCCGGTCCCATAGGTGCTCGTGGGAGGACAGTTCCCCCGACATCTTTGGCGCGCCAGGTAGGGGGGGGCGTCGAGGTTGTGCGAACCTGATCCGGCGCTCGCGCGGGCGCATTCTTCATCAACCTCTCCAACTTCATCGGCTACATCAACATGCCTCCAAAGAAGAAGGTTTCGGAGGTTGGAGGCCCGTCTGCGTCAATCCCACCACCACCAGAGCCGACGGTTGGTGGGGGAGGCGCCGGCGGAAGGGTGGACGCCGGTGGGGACACCCACGGCGCCACCAAGTCCAAGGACAAAACGGACGACCGGGCGAACTCCAAGGCCTCGGTGTCCGTGCACGCCCCACGTCCCTCTCATGAGGTGCCAGACCAGCAGCGGCGTGGTACCGGAGGTACCATACGCTTGCTGGGACGTGGCCAAGCCGGCGAATCACGGGACGCTCAAGGCCACCGCCCCGGCACGAGCAAGGCGCGGTCGCCGGGACGGGAACATGCTCCTTCTAACGTGGTTAGAAGTCCGAGCGTGTCCCGTTCCTCGCACCGTTCGCCACCGTTTCCCTCCTCTTCAGCTGAAGCCCTGGCCAGGGCCCAGCTGCTCCTCGACTTCCCTCCAGCGGCGGAAAAGGCCGAAGATTGGAGGGCGACGATCCAGAGCCTCATCGCTTTCGCCAACAACGACGCGCCGCAGCAGCCGACAACTTCACGGCCGCGGCAAGTTGACCAAGTGAAGGCCGATGGCGACAAGACCGCCGGGGGTGCAACTACCGTGCACTCCCCACCGCGGAAGCAGAAAACACCGCCCCGCCGGATCAACGTCGACGACGACTCCACGGCGTCGTCAGACCCGCGGGCTCGCCGCGATCAGCGCCAAGTCCTCGACGACAGGCGACAAGAGGACGCTCGAACCCGCATCGAGCGTCGACGAGAAGCTCGAAGACAATCTGATCAGCGCGCTGGGACCGCTGTCGACATGCACGCGCCCGGTGAACCAGGCGACTTGCCGTACGCGGCAGGCTGCCCTGCGTTCACCCGAGAGCTGCGGCAAGTCCAGTGGCCCAGCATGAAGAATTTTAAGCCCGACGTACCCGAGAAGTACGACGGCAAGACACACCCCTCGGAGTTCCTCAGCATCTACACCATTGCGGTGCAGGCTGCCGGGGGACGCGACGAGAAGATCCTAGCCAACTACTTCCCGCTCGTGCTTAAGCCAAACGTCAGGTCTTGGCTTATGCACTTGCCGGAGAACTCCATCTCTTCATGGGCGGATTTGTGCCACCAGTTTGTCGGCGCCTTCACAGGCGGCCACAAGCCCCACGGCCAGGAGAGTGATCTCCACATCTTAGCTCAGAAGGAGGGAGAGTCCCTGCGCAAATACATCCAAAGGTTCAGCCGTGTGCAACACAACATCCCCGATGTCCACCCTGCCGCGGTTATCAGCGCGTTCCACCAGAACATGCGTAACCGCCGGATGAGGGAAGAGATGGCCATGACCAAGATTCAGGACGTCAGCGAGCTTTACGCTCTGGATGACAAATGTGCACGTGCTGAAGAGGGGAGGAGGCTCCCCGGAGAGGATACTGGCGCAGGAGGAAGCGACAGTGAGGATGCCGCCCCGGCAAGGAAAGGCCGACGGCGGAACAACAGGAAAAAGAAGAACAAGGAAGTACTGGTTGTCGAGCAGTCCGGCAAGGAGGCTCCTGCCAAGAAGACACAGGCTGGTGGCTCCGGCAAAGAGCCCGCCCCTGTAGCGGCAGCCGACAAGCAGGATGGCTCTGACAAGCAGTACTGTAAGATCCACCACACCAAGGGCCACGATCTTCAGAACTGCAAGAGGGTAGAGTACCTCGTAGAGCAGCAGAAGGCTGAATACGAGCGTCGCGACAAGGAGAAGGCCCAAGGAGGCGGGGGAGAGCCCAGCAAGAAGCGGCCGTTCAATGGCCGGGGAGGACGCCCCGGCAAGGCTAAGCAGCGGCAAGGAGACAGACCTCCCCGGGGCCGCGACAAGGATGAAGACGAGGACGATGATGAGGATATGGACGAAGGAGACAACAACGAGCAGGAGTTCCAGAAGGCCACAGAAGTTCTGTGTGTCCATGGAGGTGCCTTTCTGCACACTTCCCACCGCCAACTCAAGCAATGGGTGCGGGAAGTGAATGCAGCTGAGCCACCCGTCGAGTCGCGCAGGCTCCTGAAATGGTCCGGCACGCCCATCATCTTCGACCTTGAGGATCACCCTGACCGCACAACCGCGGTCGGGTGCTTGCCGATGTTGGTTTCACCAACTATCCGCAACCTCAAGGTCACCAAGATGTTGGTTGACGGCGGGGCCGGCCTCAACTTGATCTCCTCCGCTGTGATCAAGAAACTGCAGATCCCCGACAGCGAGCTCGAAGAAACTGGGACGTTCCAAGGAATCAACCCGGGAAGGAGCAAGCCGAAGGGGAAGGTTACGCTGCCAGTGACCTTTGGTGGGGAGCTCAGCTTCAGAACAGAGAGGATCACGTTCGACGTCGCCGATATCCCATTACCTTATAATGGGATACTTGGCCGTCCTGCGCTCGCCAAGTTCATGGCAGCTTCCCACTACGCGTACAATATGCTCAAGATGCCAGGGCCGATAAGCGTCATCTTTGTCCCCGGCGACAAGAAAGATGCGTTTATTTGCGCCGACAAGATCTACCGGGATGCAGCAGCCGCGACAGACAGCAAAACACTTGCCGCTGAAGCTCCCGGGGGGAAGACCAAGACCAAGTCCGGCAAGAGCTCTGGGGCCCACTCCGGCAAACACACCTCTTCGGAGTGCTGCGCTGCCGTCGAGGACTCACCATCGAGCTCCACCGGCAAGTGTAAGAAAGGAATGGCGGCTCCACCGGCAACCAAGAAGGTGTTCGCGAAGGAGGACGGCACTGGTGGTACCTTCACCATCAGTGCTACACTCGACCCCAAATAGGAAAGCGCGCTCGTTGCCTTCCTGCGGGCGAATGTCGACGTGTTCACATGGCAACCGTCTGACACCCCCGGCGTTCCCAGGAAGGTAATTGAGCACAAGCTTGCTGTTTGTCCTCATGCGCGGCCCGTCAAGCAGAAGGTCAGGAAGCAAGCCGTGGAGCGCCAAGAGTTCATTGCCGAAGAGATAAAGAAATTGGAAGCAGCAGGCCTGGTTAGAGGCGTAATCCATCCTACGTGGTTGGCCAATCCAGTTGTTGTGCGCAAGGCCAATGGGATGTGGAGACTTTGTATAGACTTCACTGATGTGAATAAAGCATGTCCCAAGGATCCATTTCCCTTACCGCGTATTGACCAGATTGTTGACTCCACCGCCGGATGTGAGTTGCTTTCATTTCTTGATGCATACTCAGGTTACCACCAGATATTCATGGCCAAGGAAGATGAAGAAAAGACTGCGTTCATTACTCCATGCGGCACATACTGCTTCATACGCATGCCCTTTGGATTGAAGAATGCAGGCTCGACATTTGCAAGGGTGGTGCACACTGCTTTTGAGCCACAGATACACAGAAATGTAGAAGCCTACATGGATGACGTAGTGGTCAAGAGCAAGAGCAAGGATACTCTGATCCAAGACTTGGAAGAAGCCTTTGAGAATCTGCGCAAGATACAGCTCAAGTTGAACCCCGAGAAGTGCGTCTTCGGAGTCCCCTCCGGCAAGCTTCTCGGGTTCTTCGTGTCCCAGAGGGGGATTGAAGCCAATCCTGACAAGATTAAAGCCATCGAGCAGATTGAAGCCCCGAAGCGCGTCAAGGACGTAAGGAGACTTGCTGGTTGTGTGGCTGCCCTGAGTAGGTTCATTTCAAAGTCTGCAGAACGCGCCCTGCCTTTCTTCAAAATCTTGAAAAAGGCAGGTCCTATGAAATGGACTCCGGAAGCAGAGGCTGCGCTGCAAGACTTGAAAGGATACCTATCCTCCACTCCAATACTTGTCGCACCTAAGCCACAAGAGAAGTTGCTGCTATACTTAGCGGCGACCAATCAAGTGGTTAGTGCTCTGTTAGTAGCGGAGAGGGAGGCAGATGAGGAACCCACATCCCCGGTAAGCGCATCCAGCGGCAAGCAGGGGGCTTCCCCGACAAGCTCTGGCCCCGACAAGGACAAGTCTGCGCAGGAACGAGAAGAAGTGCGAAAGAAGATGGTGCAGCACCCAGTTTATTTTGTAAGTTCCCTCTTGCAGGGGGCTAGATCAAGATACTCTGGGGTGCAGAAGTTGTTTTTCGGCCTCCTCATGGCCTCGAGAAAGCTGCGCCATTACTTCCAAGCACATGAGATAACAGTGGTCACTCGCTTTCCGTTGAAGAGGATATTGCAAAATCCAGAGGCAACAGGCAGGATCGTCGAGTGGGCACTGGAGCTGTCAAGCTTTGGTCTCAAGTTTGAGAGTACTTCAACCATACAGAGCAGGGCTTTGGCAGAATTCATAGCGGAATGGACCCCAACACCGGATGAAGAAGTTCCAGAGACAAGCGTCCCCGTACAAGAAGCAAGCAAGGAGTGGATAATGTACTTTGATGGTGCCTTCTCGCTGCAAGGCGCGGGCGCTGGCGTGTTACTTATAGCGTCCACCGGAGAACACCTCAAGTATGTTGTTCATATGCACTTTCCCAAGGAACAAGCGACAAACAATACTGCTGAGTATGAAGGACTGCTTGCCGGCCTCAGGATCGCGGCCGAGCTTGGGATCAAGAAGTTGATTGTGCGGGGAGATTCACAATTGGTGGTCCGACAAGTGAACAAAAGCTATCAGAGTCCCTTGATGGAAGCTTATGTCGATGAAGTGAGGAAGCTTGAAGAACACTTTGAGGGTTTGCAGATGGAGCACGTCCCGAGAGCTCAGAATGATATTGCAGATAACCTCTCAAAGTGTGCTGCAATGAAGTTACCTGTGGAACCAGGGATCTTCGTGCTCAAGCTAACTCAGCCATCCGTCACACCATCAGTTGGGCTAAACAAGAAGAGGAAGTTGGTCTCCGGCGACTACTTGCCGGGGGACCTTCCTGAAGCCGCCGCCAATGTCCCCAAGATCAACAACCAAGATGCTGAGGAACAGTCTGCTCCTGCTGACCCAAGGGTCTGTACAGTTGAAGCAGGCGTTCCCGACAAGCCTTGCCCCGGCAGGCTTGTCGGGGAACCCTCAGCTCCGGCAGAACCGCAGGTTCTTGCCGTAGAAGCTGAGGTTCCCGCAGCGGCCCTAATGCCTTCAGTCCCTGTTGTCGAGCCTCAGGCTCCAGCATGGGCGCAACAAATCGTCCGTTTTCTTCAAACTGGAGAACTTCCCGAAGAACCAGAGGAGATAGAGAAGATAACCAGACAGTCAAGTATGTAGCAGTTCGTCGACAACGAACTATACAGAAGAAGACTCAATGGTGTCAGATTAAAGTGCATTTCCCGGGAAGATGGACATAATCTGTTGGCAGAAATACACGGAGGCATATGTGGTCACCACATAGGCGCAAGAGCACTTGCCAGGAAGGCGTTCCGGCAAGGTTTCTTTTGGCCAGAAGCCCTCCAAGATGCGACTGCACAAGTAACCAAGTGTGAAGCGTGCCAGTTCCATGCCAAGCAAATTCACCAGCCAGCTCAAGCTCTCCAGACGATCCCTTTGTCCTGGCCCTTCTCGGTCTAGGGGCTCGATATCCTCGGCCCCTTTCCCCGCGCTGCCGGGGGCTTTGAGTACTTGTACGTTGCAATCGACAAGTTCACAAAGTGGCCAGAAGTGGAACCAGTGAGAAAGGTGACAGCACAGTCGGCAGTCAGGTTCTTCAGGTCAATTGTTTGCCGTTTCGGAATCCCTAACAGGATTATCACCGACAACGGCACACAGTTCACAAGCCCAACATTCATGCAGTACGCCCAAGACCTTGGCGCCAAGGTCTGCTTTGCTTCCGTTGCTCACCCAAGGAGCAATGGTCAAGCAGAGAGGGCCAATGCTGAAGTGCTGCGCGGGCTCAAGACAAGAACCTTCGACAGGCTGCACAAGTGTCGAAGAAACTGGATAGAGGAGTTGCCAGCGGCTCTTTGGTCAATCAGGACGACACCAAATCGAGCCACCGGACAGACACCCTTTGCCCTTGTCTATGGAGCAGAGGTAGTTCTCCCCACGGAACTCGTATACGGATCTCCTCGAGTTCTCGCTTACGACGAGCTCGAGCAAGAGCAACTGCGGCAAGATGATGCATTGCTCCTCGAGGAGGAATGTCTCCAAGCTGCTGTACGAGCTGCTCGATACCAGCAAGCCTTGCGTCGCTATCATAGCCGCAAGGTCAAGGCCAGGAGTCTCGAGGAAGGCGACCTTGTTCTTCGGCGTGTTCAGTCCGCCAAGAATTCCAACAAGTTGACGCCGAAGTGGGAAGGCCCTTATCGGGTGAGACAAGTCACAAGGCCCGGCACTGTCCGCCTTGAGACCGAAGAAGGCTTACCGGTGAGCAACTCCTGGAACATAGAGCATCTTCGCAAGTTTCATCCATAAGGCGCGGTTGCCGTGATCCGTTCCGGCAACCACCTTTTGTACAAGTATTGCCGCTGTTGCATGTAAACCTATGTACAAAGCCGGGCGTAGACCCCGTGCATTAGTAAAACTTTCGTGCTTCGCACCATTTGTCATTTCGTGTTTTTCCTTGTACTTGCATATATCGTCTGACATTTCGTGCAGCACACACTCCCGGTAAGCAGTAACAAGCCGCAAGGCTCCATACTTGTATTTTCTCCTACTTTGCCTTTCTCTCTGAAACAGAAGGAGTGTCTCCTCGTGCACAAGTTTGCCGGGGGGGAAGGAGATAGCAGTAAGGAGATAGCAGTATGGACCAAGTGCTGTTCAAAAAAAGAAAAGTCTCGCAGGGAAGTAAAAAACCCAATGAAAGCTAAGTTATCAAAGTTTGAGCATTCAAATTTTTAAATTTTAGTTATCTTCCTTGAACAACCACACTTTGTATGGGAAACCTGTGCGCGAAGGAACCTACCCGATGCTTGCCGTGCCCTTACTTTGTTTCGAGCACGCTCAACGGCTTAAGTGAGCTGCGATAAGTGTCGCGCCCTTACTTTGTTTTCGAGTTCGCTCAGCAACGTAAGTGCGCTGCGACTAGCTGCGGCAAGGTTACTTGCCGACAAGGTCCTTGTTAGCAGGCTTGTAATGCCCAGGATGGAGTTATACCTCCTACGTGTCGAGGCACGACTTAAAGGCATAAATCCATCCTAGAATGATCTCAAGTTTGGTATCTTTGCACGACTCATGTAAAAGAGGGATTAAATTGCAAAAGGAGATAGTTGGCTTACACTCGCCACTTCACACGATACAATACATAAGCAATACATCATTCAAAACATCACAACCCGACTACGGGTGAAGATCCAAAAGAAAGATACCAAAACAACATAAAGCCACAGGTCAGGATCGAATCCTAGTAGAAACCACTACTGAACGTCGAAACATCACAAGCAAACGGTCAAACTCTTCATCGAGCTCCTGGTGAAGAACTGATCCAACTCCTGCATCGAACTCGGCTGAACCTGCATCTGGTGTGGTGAAGTAACTGTGAGCCACAGAGGACTCAGCAATCCCGTTCCCGGGTAACACGACTATTTAAGCCTTGGGTGAGGACAAGGCTGAAGAAAGAACTAGAGGTGAAGGAACAACAAGAGTCTGCAGCAGCAACTAGCACTAACTTACGTAATAGAGAGCAAGAAGAGAAGGTGCCTCGGTCGAGAGATGATCACGAAGTGATCCTAGCTAAAGCCGGTCAAACATAACCCCACCGTGTTCAACTCCCGAATCCCTATTCGGAAATTGACAGTCACGGTACACACGCTGGTAGTGTATTGGAAACATTGTGTCAAGTTATCTACAACCGGATATTAACAAGCTCCCATCTGCCACATAACCGCGGGCACGGCTTTCGAAAGTTCAAAACCCTGCAGGGGTGTTCCAACTTGACCCATTACAAGCCCACGATCCGCGGAGTCGCAACTCCATAGGTGGGAAGACCCGAGTATTCTCGGAATCCCGTGCTCAAGTTAAACCGAACTAAGGTAAGGCTAATCCAGCAAATCATCCCGGCGTGTCGACACCCTGATAGGTAGCCGCGCGTATCTAGTCTCAGGACACGACCGGATGGGCGAAGCTACGGGTTTTTACCAAACCTCGAGTTGCCTCGTGGTGGCCCCGCAGGCTCCCCGTTTCGGACCAACACTCATGTGGAGCACTGGCCCGGGGTTGTTGAATTAAGAATAAAAGGGATAGCTAGTCCACATGCAAGTTTTATTAGTTATTAGGCAAATAGTACCAAATGTTGGGACTTGCTGGAAAAGACTTAGCACTTAGCGGTTTATCAAGGGGGTCCCATACACCCCAACCGTGTTAGGAACGCATAATCAAGGAACATAACACCGGTTTATACGGTTCCTAACGGCATGAGCGGAACAAATCACCAAGCAAAAGGCTTAGCCTTCCACCCTTGCCAATATATAGATGATTTCATTTTAAGCATTTATATAGTGTGATATAACCCAATCAAACTTCAACATGAAGCAAGCATCTTCGATCTTCACCTGCAACTAGCAATGCTATAAGAAGGGCTGAGCGAAGCGTACTTAGCCAAGCAACGGTTTGCATAGGAAGGGTGGTTAAACAGGTTCATGGTTACAATAGGAGGCTAACAGGAAAACATGGGCATCGAGGCAAAACTATAGATCGAGACTACTAGCAATAGGCAAAGATAGTAATGTTATCGGGGTTCGGTCATCTTGCCTGGGATTCCACAAGGGAGAAGAACGGATCCATGAAGTAGACGGAGCAACACAGACGAGAGAAACCTCACAACTCCGGAACGAAACCGAAGCTATCAAGAGAAGCAACCGGAAAGAAAGAAACAACACGGTAAACACGCAAGCATAAACAGGGCATACGATGCACAAACAAGTATGATGCATGTCCGGTTTAAATATGCATGGCATGGCAAAGTGCACAAACAAATACTACAAGTTAAGTGGAGATCAATATGCAACGAGTTGCATATTGACGAAACACCACATTTTAATTATTTAGTTGACTCTCGTTATTTACAAGACAAGATTAAATGTTTTTAACATGGCAAGAGGTGAAGCATAAAGAAACTACACTATTTAGGCATTTTAAATGGGGCCGGAAAATAACAACAACATATCCGGAAAATCCCCATGAGCATGTTTAATAATTAAGCAAACAACAATTCACACATATTGATGTTGTTAATATGATGCGGATGACATGATCAAGTTATGCAAGTTTCTATTAAAAGGTTGACAAGAGAGATGATATGAGGTATTTGTCACCCTGGTGGAATGAAAAAGGGGGCCACGGCAACGATCCGAAAATGATGCAACGGCATCATATCGGTTCCGGTAACTCGTTGAGAGTCCGGTGCAAAAGATGACGGAGAGCGAGCCAAACGAGATGAAAGTGGGTGGATCCCGTCACCGGGTTCCCACGAGTCGGCGACGAGGCAACCGAGGAGCTCAAAAAAAGGTCGGAACGGGCACGATGCACACAAGGGGAACATTTCATACAACACAAGCAAGCATCACACGGGTCATCGACTCGAGGTTATACCTTCGAAACATGCGTTTCGGGACGGTTCGAGTTCGTAGTGGAAGTAGTCGTTCACGGGGTGTAGTGGAAGTAGGTGTTCCGTTCGGAGAGGAAGTAGACGTTCTCATTTCTTCACCGAAGGTAGTCGTTCTCGTAGCGGTAGTTGTACTCGGG
This sequence comes from Secale cereale, assembly GCA_902687465.1. Lineage (NCBI taxonomy): Eukaryota > Viridiplantae > Streptophyta > Magnoliopsida > Poales > Poaceae > Secale > Secale cereale. Next base: position 399,034,541 of record LR738712.1, on the reverse strand, counting down.
CGACGGTAGTGGTACTCGCGGTCATCGAGCGACGGTAGTGGTACACGGCGACGGTACTCGTTTGGGTCGTCGTGGTACTCGGTGTCTCGGTCTTGTCGGCGGTAGACGATCTCGTTACGTAGATGTACACATGGTCGTCATGGGAAGTAGTGGAACTTGGTCGTTTTTCCATAGATGTTCGGGTCGTCGGTAGTCGAACTTGACGAAAAACTGTAGTTGTACTCGGGCCGTTGCGGTCTTTGGCGGTAGACGTTCTCTGTTCAGGTTAACAACACAAGCAACAAAACAAAAAAACAAAACTACAGCAGCAGGTCTTGCGGAAAGGAACCAAGGCAGCGGCACGGCGAGGTGGCTGCAGCTCCTTGGGCGTCGGAGAGGAGATGCAGCGGCACGGGCGATGCCGAGAGGCAGCAGGGGCGGAGGTCCAGCTTCGAGGAGGGAGGCCGGAGGACGAGGAAGATCGGCACGGGGTCGGAGGGGAGACCTCGGCGAGGCGAAGAAGAAGGCCGTCGGGCTCGGGGCGGCCGGCTCGCGGCGTGCGAGCGCTCTGGCCGCGGACGGAGGTCGAAGGAGGAGGCAGCCAGCGCAGCTCCTGGCCTGCGGACGGAGGGAGGGGCACGGCGAGGCGCTCGGCAGGAGGGCCTCTGGCGCGGGCGCCTGCGCGACGGAGGGAGCGGCTGGAGGGGAGGCCGGGGCGCTGGAGGAGCGGAGGTCCCCGGCGGACGGCGCGCAGGAGGGAGACAGAGGGAGGCGCAGAACTGCTCGAGGGCGCTCGAGGCAGGCCTCTGGCGCGGAGCGGCCTTGCTGCGCGGCGATGACTGGTCCTGGCGCTGGCGCATGGCGCCAGCCTGGCTGGCTTCGGCACCCGGCCGCTGGAGGCGCGAGGAACAGAGGGAGGTGGTCGGGCGAGGCGAAGGGGCGTGCGAGAGGGAACGAGGGAGGTGGCGGCGGGGGAAAGGAGCGATGCGGTGCGGTGATCGCTAGGCTAGGGTTCGGGAAAGATGGGCTGCGGGCCTGAGAAGGGAGGAGATGGGCCAGGAGGAGTCCAAGAGGCTGCTGGGCTCTCTTTATATTAAAGCTGCTGATCTATCCATTTTCTTTTACAGAAAAAGAAATAGAGAGAGTCAAACAAGAAGAAAAGAAAGAGAAGGAGGGGGTTTGGGCAAAACTAGCACAATGATAATTTTTCTCGGGCTCGTAAAAATGAGCACGACCGGAGAAAAATACAAAAGGCCAGATTGGAAAAATAATTCAAACATATTTGAATTTAATTCAAATAGGTTTGAACTAAGACGTGATTATTGAAGTGTCCAAAAATGTTCAATTTTTTGGAGGAACCTCGAAACAACGGAAAATAATTATTGGCAAGGTCTTGACGGTGAAACTTGAATAAAGAGGCATGGGGAAAATGCAAGTGTGTTATGGTGATTCCGAAGCAATGGAATAATTAATAAATATAGCTCCCTAAATATTGAGAGGCTTTTATATGTTATAAAGAGAAGTCACCTTCCCTCGATTTAAATGGACCGAAGGTCCACACAATTTATTTAGGTTGAGATGCAAAAATAAAATATGACATGATGCCATGATGACATGATGCAATGCAAAATAAATAACACAAGCACAAAGAACACACGGGCATCCCGGAACATCAGGAATCTTCTGGGATCTTCTGGAATCTCCTGGGACGTCGGTCTCGGGCGTCACAACTTTCCCACACTAACAGAGGATCTCGACCCAAGATCCTAGAGATATCACCGGGTAAAAACGGAAGAGGAAGAGGTAAAACAAAGTTGCTTCTTTGACAGACGAGTGAAACCAAAGAACCTTGAGAGGTTGAACAAAATGAAAGAATAATACAACGGAGATGAACGAAGATGAAACACTCCGTTAGAAAAGAGGAACAAGGAGCATTATGAGAACCTTGTAGGTTGAAAGACATGAAACAAGAGCTTACGGACGGAAAGAATATGAAACCGCAACGGTATTGACAAGGAATAAGAATGACAGAAATTGGACAGCACTCCGTCTGAAAATGGAAGGAATTGAACAAGAACTTGAGGAGATGGAGTGATACTTGATGAAAACAACAACACATAGCCTCCGGAACAATTGAAAGAATGGCACAAGGGATAAGAAAGGATTCAGACAGCACTCCGGTTGAAAAGAGAGGCAAACTTGACAAGATGAGGAAACTTGAATGAAGAATACAACACTCCGGTTAAATGATAAAAGAGAAAGAACATGATCTCGATAAAACGAGATGATGGTTAAAGAGAGCAATATCACAAGGCCTCCGGAATGAAAGAATAGCATATAAATCAATGAAAAACTTGAACGGTGAAGAAAAGACAACTCTCAAAATTGAATTTGAAAGAGCATCCTTACGAAGAAGGGTTGAACGGAGTTGTTGGGAAATCAACAACGAAAGAATAAGCTTCATGTGGGTTTATGGAAAACATCTCAAAATTAAGAGGTGACCACCAGCCACAGACGAGAACATTTGATTGGATTGAGACCAACAAGGAGACGAAGAACTTATCTCGCCGGAATGATAAATGAAGAACTTGGTTCATTATAAGCACCATAATATCAACAATCCTTAGGGAAAGCTTTTAGGTGAAATACAACCCAAGATAACTCCAAGAGATAAAATGAGGGGTTGAAAGGATCTCCTAAAGAGAAGAAATGATGGTTTTAAATATCTCATTCTTGACAACTCGTGAATCACAATTCATGAAGGAATTGTCAAAAATGACATAACACCATCTAAAAAGATAAGGTAGAAAGGATTGCAATTGGAAAGCATGATGAAGAATGCTTGAGCTCTAACAAGAATCTTGAAGAAAACTACGAGGATGAATTAAAACATGATGAACCACCGTGAGAACTCCGGTAAGGAAGCATGAGAAGTGAAAGATGAAAAGAATAAGATTCAAGGCCTGTGATGAATTAGATGGAGCTTTGAAATGATATAATTGAAATAACTTGGAGCTCCGGAAAAACAAGATGAACAACTTAGAACCGAGAATATGATATGATGAACAAGCTCCAGATAAAAGAATTAAATCACCTTGAAGGAATAAGAATAAGAATTATGTCATGCATCTCCTTCACCAATTTAAATTGATGACAACCAAAGGATTTGGCATACTACTTATTCTCGTTGGAAAGAATTAAAGAGAGATCTAGCACGAACTGAGAATAGTCTTGAACGACTCACCGGTAGGATTATGAAAAGAACAAATGAATTAATACGATAACAAGGAAGAGAAAACTTGAATGAACCACCGTAAAAATATGGAGACGAACGAAGAGACATCAATGAAGAATAGTTGAAGGACGAAGTTGAAAACTGAGAACGAAGAAATATGCTGAAATGATGGCCTTCGGAGGAACACAAAGAAAAGAATTCAAGAATTGCTCCGAAGGGGCATGAAAACAATTCCCACAATCCAAAACAATTATGAGGATGGCATGAAGGTAGAACCACGAATCTCATCAAGAGAACGGGCCAAGATTTAAGAGAAACACTTGTCCGGTCTCCAATGCTGAGAATGAAGACGAGAAATGCCATGAAGAATTGTTGAGCACTCCGGAATGAAGAATTAAAAAGGTTGAACCAAAGATGAACAAGAATTTGAAAGCGATCTTGGAGAAGGCATGTGACTGATGGAATCATTCCCACGTCACGCTTTGAAAGAATTTGAGTATAACTCCAGAAAAATTAGAAGAGTCAGGTAAGATCCTGGAAAAGACCTGTGGGTTAGGGCCCACTAAAGAAGTCACCGTTGAAAAAGATTGCTTAAGAGATATTGCACCAGTTGAATTAAATGGCTTGAATAGATGACAATCCTCAAAATAATTTGAACGGATTAAGAATGGAATTATGAATCTTCAGCACTCCGGATATGAATAGCAAGAGGAGAATGATTAATTGGTGCACCGGAATAAGAAAGCATTGTGAAAAGAGGAAAAGGATAAGATCAACACCAAAATCTTGAATTACAACCACCGGTAGAATTGAGAACAAAAGAATGATGAACTTGAAGTTGTTGAGCATCTTCCTGAGAATCACCGGATAAGGACATTGAACGAAATGAATGAAGAACCTCACATGAATAAATGGATACTTCATCTGAGAATTCTTGCTCTGAGAAGAAAAAGGGTGGGAGGGTGGGGAAAACAAAGACAACTTGGGATGAATGAAACAGACAAATCGTCAGATTTCTCAACGGCATCCATGTGGAATAACTTGAAGAGAAGGCACACCGGTTGAAAAGGATTAACATGAAGATCTAGATGATCAAGAAGGACTAGCACTCTCATAGAAATATGAGAACACCGATTATGAAAGGTATGGAATCAACATTTGACATCGAAGCAACTCGAATACCAGAATCAAAACAAGAACAAGGATAGATATGTTGCAGCATCATCTTCACAATATCATTCGAACAGAGGATTGAACGAATGAATTCCGCAGGTACATCAACTAGTCGAGAAGCCACTTGAGAGAACAAAAGGTAAATAAAAAGGAACAAGGATCAGATAGAACAAATACAAGATAGAAGTTTCGTCCGACATATTCGTGCTGAAAGCTCATGGAACGTGTTACAAAAGGGTTTTGTCATCCCCGGATCAGCATAGCCAAGGACCCTTTAAGATGCAACTCCCGATCAGAACAAGTCCATAAAACCACTTCACTCAATGTAGAACCCCAAACTTCATATCGAGCATCCGTTGGAAGAATGCCTAGAACTACTAGATGAACCCACCTATAAATTTCCGAAAGTTTCCAGTTATGCAATCAGGTGTTGGGGATACACGGGAAGCACCGCGCAATCAACTCTAAACCTACATCCAGGTGTATCCATCCTTCAACACATAACCAGTCTTTCTCGGAAATTGTTTACCTCGGACCTTCAAAACGCATCCACTATAACAAGCTATGGCAATACTCTCGAACTACCTCCCCAGTACTGGGTGATGTCGGGGTTATCTTGCCACTGGCCGTATAGGAGAGTTTTCGATGTCGGTCGTCTTAAGTATTTAGTACTGCCGCGATATGCTTGTGACAACAATACCCCGAAGCTCAACTCCCCGGGAACAGGAGGCATCGAGAACAATATCCTTGTCACAAGAACATCGAAACAATCCCAGAATACTCGCGGGATTCCTAAAAAAAATTGGTGCAATTTTTGAAAGTAGGAGAGGCAAGAGTAATCGGCAGGAGTCCTCACCAGAGTGAAAAGAGAAGAGGAGCAAAAGAAATCCTACTCTCCGATATATATATATATAGGACTCAAAACATTTTTCAGTGTGTGCCTAGACTCAACCGTCAACGATTCGATCAATCAGTGGGGGCTTCTAGGTCGAAGAAGGCTCTGATACCAACTTGTAATGCCCAGGATGGAGTTATACCTCCTACGTGTCGAGGCACGACTTAAAGGCATATATCCATCCTAGAATGATCTCAAGTTTGGTATCTTTGCACGACTCATGTAAAAGAGGGATTAAATTGCAAAAGGAGATAGTGGCTTACACTCGCCACTTCACACAATACAATACATAAGCAATACATCATTCAAAACATCACAACCCGACTATGAGTGAAGATCCAAAAGAAAGATACCAAAACAACATAAAGCCACAGGTCAGGATCGAATCCTAGTAGAAACCACTACTGAACGTCGAAACATCACAAGCAAACGGTCAAACTCTTCATCGAGCTCCTGGTGAAGAACTGATCCAACTCCTGCATCGAACTCGGCTGAACCTGCATCAGGTGTGGTGAAGTAACTGTGAGCCACAGAGGATTCAGCAATCCCGTTCCCGGGTAACACGACTATTTAAGCCTTCGGTGAGGACAAGGCTGAAGAAAGAACTAGAGGTGAAGGAACAACAAGAGTCTGCAGCAGCAACTAGCACTAACTTACGTAATAGAGAGCGAGAAGAGAAGGTGCCTCGGTCGAGAGATGATCACAAAGTGATCCTAGCTAAAGCCGGTCAAACATAACCCCATCGTGTTCAACTCCCGAATCCCTATTCGGAAATTGACAGTCACGGTACACACGCTGCTAGTGTATTGGAAACATTGTGTCAAGTTATCTACAACCGGATATTAACAAGCTCCCATCTGCCACATAACCGCGGGCACGGCTTTCGAAAGTTCAAAACCCTGCAGGGGTGTTCCAACTTGACCCATTACAAGCCCACGATCCGCGGAGTCGCAACTCCATAGGTGGGAAGACCCGAGTATTCTCGGAATCCCGTGCTCAAGTTAAACCGAACTAAGGTAAGGCTAATCCAGCAAATCCTCCCGGCGTGTCGACACCCTGATAGGTAGCCGCGCGTATCTAGTCTCAGGACACGACCGGATGGGCGAAGCTACGGGTTTTTACCAAACCTCGAGTTGCCTCGTGGTGGCCCTGCAGGCTCCCCGTTTCGGACCAACACTCATGTGGAGCACTGGCCCGAGGTTGTTGAATTAAGAATAAAAGGGATAGCTAGTCCACATGCAAGTTTTATTAGTTATTAGGCAAATAGTACCAAATGTTGGGACTTGCTGGAAAAGACTTAGCACTTAGCGGTTTATCAAGGGGGTCCCATACACCCCAACCGTGTTAGGAACGCACAATCAAGGAACATAACACCGGTTTATACGGTTCCTAACGGCATGAGCGGAACAAATCACCAAGCAAAAGGCTTAGCCTTCCACCCTTGCCAATATATAGATGATTTCATTTTAAGCATTTATATAGTGTGATATAACCCAATCAAACTTCAACATGAAGCAAGCATCTTCGATCTTCACCTGCAACTAGCAATGCTATAAGAAGGGCTGAGCGAAGCGTACTTAGCCAAGCAACGGTTTGCATAGGAAGGGTGGTTAAACAGGTTCATGGTTACAATAGGAGGCTGACAGGAAAACATGGGCATCGAGGCAAAACTATAGATCGAGACTACTAGCAAAAGGCAAAGATAGTAATGTTATCGGGGTTCGGTCATCTTGCTTGGGATTCCACAAGGGAGAAGAACGGATCCATGAAGTAGACGGAGCAACACAGACGAGAGAAACCTCACAACTCCGGAACGAAACCGAAGCTATCAAGAGAAGCAACCGGAAAGAAAGAAACAACACGGTAAACACGCAAGCATAAACAAGGCATACGATGCACAAACAAGTATGATGCATGTCCGGTTTAAATATGCATGGCATGGCAAAGTGCACAAACAAATACTACAAGTTAAGTGGAGATCAATATATAACGAGTTGCATATTGACGAAACACCACATTTTAATTATTTAGTTGACTCTCGTTATTTACAAGACAAGATTAAATGTTTTTAACATGGCAAGAGGTGAAGCATAAAGAAACTACACTATTTAGGCATTTTAAATGGGGCCGGAAAATAACAACAACATATCCGGAAAATCCCCATGAGCATGTTTAATTAAGCAAACAACAATTCACACATATTGATGTTGTTAATATGATGCGGATGACATGATCAAGTTATGCAAGTTTCTATTAAAAGGTTGACGAGAGAGATGATATGAGGTATTTGTCACCGTGGTGGAATGAAAAAGGGGGCCACGGCAACGATCCGAAAATGATGCAACGGCATCATATCGGTTCCGGTAACTCGTTGAGAGTCCGGTGCAAAAGATGACGGAGAGCGAGCCAAACGAGATGAAAGTGGGTGGATCCCGTCACCGGGTTCCCACGAGTCGGCGACGAGGCAACCGAGGAGCTCAAAAAAAAGGTCGGAACGGGCACGATGCACACAAGGGGAACATTTCATACAACACAAGCAAGCATCACACGGGTCATCGACTCGAGGTTATACCTTCGAAACATGCGTTTCGGGACGGTTCGAGTTCGTAGTGGAAGTAGTCGTTCACGGGGTGTAGTGGAAGTAGGTGTTCCGTTCAGAGAGGAAGTAGACGTTCTCATTTCTTCACCGAAGGTAGTCGTTCTCGTAGCGGTAGTTGTACTCGGGCGACGGTAGTGGTACTCGCGGTCATCGAGCGACGGTAGTGGTACACGGCGACGGTACTCGTTCGGGTCGTCGTGGTACTCGGTGTCTCGGTCTTGTCGACGGTAGACGATCTCGTTACGTAGATGTACACATGGTCGTCGTCGGAAGTAGTGGAACTTGGTCGTTTTTTCATAGATGTTCGGGTCGTCGGTAGTCGAACTTGACGAAAAACTGTAGTTGTACTCGGGTCGTTGCGGTCTTTGGCGGTAGACGTTCTCTGTTCAGGTTAACAACACAAGCAACAAAACAAAAAAACAAAACTACAGCAGCAGGTCTTGCGGAAAGGAACCAAGGCAGCGGCACAGCGAGGTGGCTGCAGCTCCTTGGCCGTCGGAGAGGAGATGCAGCGGCACGGGCGATGCCGAGAGGCAGCAGGGGCGGAGGTCCAGCTTCGAGGAGGGAGGCCGGAGGACGAGGAAGATCGGCACGGGGTCGGAAGGGAGACCTCGGCGAGGCAAAGAAGAAGGCCGTCGGGCTCGGGGCGGCCGGCTCGCGGCGTGCGGGCGCTCTGGCCGCGGACGGAGGTCGAAGGAGGAGGCAGCCGGCGCAGCTCCTGGCCTGCGGACGGAGGGAGGGGCACGGCGAGGCGCTCGGCAGGAGGGCCTCTGGCGCGGGCGCCTGCGCGACGGAGGAAGCGGCTGGAGGGGAGGCCGGGGCGCTGGAGGCGCGGAGGTCCCCGGCGGACGGCGCGCAGGAGGGAGACAGAGGGAGGCGCAGAACTGCTCGAGGGCGCTCGAGGCAGGCCTCTGGCGCGGAGCAGCCTTGCTGCGCGGCGGTGACTGGTCCTGGCGCTGGCGTACGGCGCCAGCCTGGCTGGCTTCGGCCCCCGGCCGCTGGAGGCGCGAGGAACAGAGGGAGGTGGTCGGGCGAGGCGAAGGGGCGTGCGAGAGGGAACGAGGGAGGTGGCGGCGGGGGAAAGGAGCGATGCGGTGCGGTGATCGCTAGGCTAGGGTTCGGGGAAGATGGGCTGCGGGCCTGAGAAGGGAGGAGATGGGCCAGGAGGAGTCCAAGAGGCTGCTGGGCTCTCTTTATATTAAAGCTGCTGATCTATCCCTTTTCTTTTACAGAAAAAGAAATAGAGAGAGTCAAACAAGAAGAAAAGAAAGAGAAGGAGGGGGTTTGGGCAAAACTAGCACAATGATAATTTTTCTCGGGCTCGTAAAAATGAGCACGACCGGAGAAAAATACAAAAGGCCAGATTGGAAAAATAATTCAAACATATTTGAATTTAATTCAAATAGGTTTGAACTAAGACGTGATTATTGAAGTGTCCAAAAATGTTCAAATTTTTGGAGGAACCTCGAAACAACGGAAAAGAATTATTGGCAAGGTCTTGACGGTGAAACTTGAATAAAGAGGCATGGGGAAAATGCAAGTGTGTTATGGTGATTCCGAAGCAATGGAATAATTAATAAATATAGCTCCCTAAATATTGAGAGGCTTTTATATGTTATAAAGAGAAGTCACCTTCCCTCGATTTAAATGGACCGAAAGTCCACACGATTTATTTAGGTTGAGATGCAAAAATAAAATATGACATGATGCCATGATGACATGATGCAATGCAAAATAAATAACACAAGCACAAAGAACACACGGGCAACCCGAAACATCTGGAATCTTCTGGGATCTTCTGGAATCTCCTGGGACGTCGGTCTCGGGCGTCACAAGGCTGCTAAGAGTCCTGCAGTCAGCGCTCGCGCCAAGGGCCCCTTGCCGGCAAGTTCCCTAAAAGCATAGGGTAAAAAGCATACAAAGTGAAGGACCAAAAGCAAGGAAGATAAAACTGCATTGATTACCCAAAATAAAAGTATATATTACAAAGATAGCTTGCCGCTGTTCTAATCAACTACTGCATATGACTTAATTGGCAGCGGCAAAGGAAGCAAGAAGCCTAAGTCCTACGGTCTCCCTCGACCCTCTGGATCTTGCCCACCTTGGCTACAATGTGGGCAACTTGGGCCTTCAACGCCTCATGGTCAGCCTCGGGCGGCAAGGTGCGGAGGACGTTGACGAGGTTGATGCCGGGGTTGCGGTAAACAATCTTCGACAGCACCCGCTCCATGGTGCCCATGCAGAGCCGGCGCGCCTCGTCGTCCAGCTACTCGGGGATCTTCTCCCGCAGCCTCGCAAGCACCGGCGCCACTCCCCTGAAGAACAGACCCAGTTTGGCGTTGTGGGGGAGGTTCTCGTCGGGGGAGTACATGAGATGCTCCGCCCTCAGCGCCATCATCTCCATGTCTATGTTGGCGGCGGAGGTGACGAGGTCCTCGGTCCATCGCTCCACATTCTGCTGGAATTGGGTCTGCGAGACGGCGGTGCTTTCCAGCAGGGCCCTCTCAGCGCGGAGATCGTCCTTCAGCTTGGTCTCGCGGTCCCGGGCAGCGTCAAGCGAATCAGTAAGGGTGGAGACCTTCAGCTCTAGATCAGCAATGGAGTCCTTGGCATCAGTGAGCTCTTTACCCTTATCGGAGAGGCGGTTTTGCAACTCCGAGTTGGTGTGGGCATCCTTCTCCCGCTCCACGTTGAGCGCGGTGACCCTGTCTTCACTGGCCTTCAAGAACAGCTCCAACTGCGCTACTCTGGCCTCCAGCTCCTTCTTGGCTGTCTCTGCGGCAGCGGCAACATCCCTCGCCTCCCGCAGAGCCCCGCCAATAGCCTGCTCCCGAGCGGTGAGGTCGTCCTCGTGGCTGTCGAGGTCGACCTTCCGCTGGTTGAGCGCCCCTTCCCGCCGAGACAGCTCTTCGGCGGCCAGACGCTGCTGCTCCTCAACCTCGGCCTTTTCGAGGATGAATGCTTGCTGCGCCCCGTCAAGCTCCTCGCGCTCCTCCGCCAAGTTCCGGAGGGCCGCCTGGTTGGCCGCACGGAGCTCCGCGGCGCGCTTCTCCAGGTCAGCACCAGCCTTGGCAGCCAGAGCCTCCCGAGACTCCAACTTCGCCTGCCTGGCCCGGTACAAGGCCAGGAGCCGGCGAAGGAGCCGCTCCTCTTCGGGCTCGTCGCTGGCGCATCCACAACCTTCAGCCCGGCGGAGGCGAGAACCTCTCCGTCGAAGGTCTCTCCCTCCGCGGGCACCCTAGACGAGGACGCCCACGGGACTTGAATGAAGACCCCGTTGGCGGCCTCCAGGTAGACACCCGACCGCTTCGTGGAGGCGGAGGGGTCGGCGGCCGGTGCAGCGTCCGACGCTCCCGCAGCCTCCGGGCCAGCAGTGTGGTCGCCGGTCCCTTCCCCAGCCGCGGCGTCGGCGGTCGGGGCAGTCTCTTCGACGGCTGGCTCGTCAGCGGTAGTGGCGTTGCCGCCGTCGCCGTGCACACCCTCCTCGGCGGGGGCCTCCGTCTCCATCGGCTCCAGGGCGGGAGGATCTAGTAGAAGAAAAAGAAAAGAAAGATCGTCAAGCAAATATCCAAAAAGAAGAATTCGAGAAGAAGAAGCTACAAGGTTTACCTTCGCGGACTTCCTCGACGACGGGGTCCCTCGCCGGGGAATTCTCCCTCGGCGGCGGAGTAGCAGACCTTGCTGGCGGAGGGCCGCTTGCGCCCTCCCTTGTCGGGGTGCTCGCCCTTGGCGGGGTACTCGCCCTTGGCGGAGTACCCATCCTTGGCGGAGCACCGTCCCTTGCCGGAGAGCTCCTCCTTGGCGGGGAGGGTGGAGCAAGTGGCTCGTCGGGGGCAACCTCCTGGTGCTCCTGCGGCTGCGGCTCCACCTCTGCACGAAACAACAAAACGTCAGTACAAGCGATAACCTCGAGCGCGCCCGTCAAACAGAAAAATGGATACCATACTTACGCTAGGGGCTGCGCTGGGGGCTGCTCCTCGGAGCAGCAGGCAGATCCGGCAAGTCTGCCGCTGGCGCGTCTCCTGTCGCTGCGGCGGGCTCGTCGTCTTCGATCTCGACCACAGGGATCTTGGCCCTCTTCGCCATCCGCTGGGTCAAGGTCCTGGAAGCCAAAACAAGATCAAGATCAGAACCAAAGCAAGAGAAATCAAGACAAAATCAAAGGAAATGAAATTTACAAGTACTTACTCTTCCTCCTCCTCTTCGTCGGAGCTGAGAGCGGAGAAGTCAAATCCCGCCTCGGCTGCTCCAGCGCAAGGAGCTGGAGGAGAGGGCTCCCTCGGGCACTTGGCGGGCTCCGGAGCTGCGGGCTGTGAAGACCCATCACCGGTCGTCGCCGAGGACCGAGGAGCAGAAGGTACCCCGGAGTCACTCCGGGAAGACCCCCCTCCGCTTGTCGCTCGAGCACGGGGCGCCTCCTTGGCGACCTTGCTCATCGTAGTGGCGCGCGTCGCCCGGCGCTGCGGTCGTTGCTGAGGCGCCGGCGGCCTCGCCGTCTAGACGGCCTTGCGGAGGCGCTTCTTCGGTTGCGGCGGAGGACTTGGGCTCGGTGGTGGCGGAGAGTTCTCCGAGGACGAGGAGGCATCGTCGTCAAGGTTCAAGGATCCGCCGGAGTCTTCATCAGAATCGCCGGACTCGGCCTCCTCCTCCTCCTCCTCCTCGGCAGGCCCGCTGGACTCGGTTCCCTGCCCGGCAGCCTCGCCAATCCCGGCAGGCTCCCCGGTAGGCTCCCCGGCAAACTCCTCGGGCGTGATCTGCAGCAACTTGAGGATTTCCTCCTCCTCGGCCTGGCTCACCACGTCCGCCGCCTCCGCTTCGTCAACGGTGTATCCAAACTCACCTGCCGCTGCTGCCGCGGCGGCCTCCTCCATTCTAGAGGCAATGTATGCTATATCCCCCGCGGTGGTCTCCCGGGTGAGCCCCTTCTTCTCATCAGCATTGCGTGGTCTTTCAACCAAGTTATCGAAGAAGGCTTGCACGGTCTCCGCCGAGGGCTCCAGCCAAGTGGGGACGACCCCGTGGGAGTCGCACTCTGGCATTGCCGCGCGGATATCACTGAGGGTCGTGTTGTTGCACAAAGGGACCACTCCGGTCGACGGTTTGAACCATTCCGGGTGCTTGGGGTCGTGTTTGAACAGTTCCCAGACCATCCCCTTGAACTCCAGGACGGTGAAGTAGTAGTTCAACCCGGGGCACAGCCTCATGCGGTCTGCCGCATTGCCGAACTCCCAAGCAGGCCTCTTCCTTTCCTACAGAGGGGCGATGGGGCGCGGAGGAAATCAGCTCCAACTTCACCCACTGTCAGACTGGCAGCCCAGAGACGAAGAATCCTAGTCAAGGCGATCTGCAGCTTGTCGTCCTCCGGGGCCAAGTCACTCCAATCCTTGCCGCGCACTATGGCAGTCTGGCGCGGCAAGGTAAACTGCTCGGGATCTTTCTCCAGGATCCAACACCAATCCGCCCTCCACTCCTCCCACTTGCCGCAGAGCTCTCCCTTCAAGTACGCCTCCTTCTTGTTCAGTCTGAAGATCCAAGAGATGGCTCCGGAGAGAGGGGATCCGGACTCTACTCTAGGCGTGAAGAAGTGGCGGAAAAGTGCTACATTTGGGTGGACTCCTACGTAGTTTTCGCACAGATGTGCGAAAACGGCAAGGGTGAGGACTGCGTTGGGTGTGAAATCTAACAGACGGAAGCCGTACGTGTTCATCATGTCGCAGAAGAACTCCGAGAATGGAGGGAAAAGACCACAGTAGAAGAATGCAGCGAAAAAGTAGTAACCTCCCGGGAACATGTCGACGGCCACAACGGGGAGGACTTGGGTGCGGGGATGATCCTTCATCTCCCTCGCCCAGAACAAGTAGTACTTGTCCCGCAGCTCCCTCGGGCCGAGCCTTGGCGGGAAGACCACACTCTTCCTCCTCATGGCCGCCAGCTTTGCCGCCTGCTCAGACTTCTCCTTCTTCGCCTTGTCGCTCTTCGCCTTGTCGCTCTTCCCCTGGTCGCTCTTCGGGGCCATGGCGGGGGCGGCGAGGGAGTACGGCGGCGCAGCGGGTGGGGAAGACGGTGGAGGAAGGGCGGAGGCAATAAGCAGCGGGGGTTTCTGAGAACTCAAGGCGCAATGAAGTTGATGGAGGGGAACTGCCCCTGCTTCCTCTGCTTTTAAGGGGGAAGTGGGGGACGTTCCGCATTTCCCATTAAAGAATAGGCCACGATCTCTCCCACGACGCCGCAATCGACGCGTGCCGTTAGGGAGGGATGCGGTAGATACAGAGAGGGATACGGCTTGCCGTGGGCCGCGTGTGCCCGTGCACTGTCTTGGGCCTGGCCCAACAGCGCTCGGCACCGTGTGTGGCCCAGGCCCGGGGGCTCCTGTCGGTGTACTAAGATAGGGGTGCCTTAGTACCCCAACTTGTGCACGGGCAGTAGCAGCTTCCCGCGGCAGGGCTTACCACGCGCTTGCCGAGGCCCGCTCCAGACTCCTTCAAGCCATTCAAGAACAAAGTATTCAAGTTAGAAGACAAGACCCCGGCAAGAGGAGCTTGCCGGGAAGGCCGCACCAGGCTCAAGAACATCTTTCCAGCACAAGACCCTGGCAAGAGGCGCTTGCCAGGAAGGCCAAAGGATAACCACCACAAGAGATACATCGCGGCACATCGTGCGCCCCGGCAGGGCCCTGGAAGCGGCAAGCTTCCGGGCCCGGCAAGATAGCGGCCCCGGCAAGGTGCTTGCCGGGCGAAGATCACACTGTGTGCCTGCGCTCCAGCTCACTCGGCCACGCATCGCCCTGGGGCCCTTCCAGGGGCGCGTGGCAGATGGCTGTGCAGCCTGAGGGACACACTGGCAAGCCGCGGTGACGAGGCTACCGCCGTGGCGAACGGAGACGCATGGACAGACGCTTTTGGGGTCGACGGCGACGGGCATTAAATGCCCTTGTCCCCCACCGTCAAGGTTAGGTGAAGACCACTGTTCATCCACTGTTCATGCACTGTTACAACTACCACCAAATTTACACTTTTACCCTCCTCTACGTTGGCACTTGTCGGTGACCCCTTGAGCTATAAAAGGAGGCCCATGCACAACGTAGAGGGGGTTCCGACTCCAGAAACTTGCTCACTTCACGCTCGGTGTAGCGGGTACTGTAGATCTTCAAGCTCCCGAGCTTCGAAAACTAAATACAACCAAGGCAGGAGTAGGGTTTTACGCGTCATCGCGGCCCGAACCTGGATAAACCGCCCGCGTGTGCCCCTCGATCTGCTCTCCGTGCTCCCTCCGCTCCCTTACCGCAACGTAGAAGGGGCTCCGGTCCCATAGGTGCTCGTGCGAGGACAGTTCCCCCGACAATAAGGAACTTGGTCAAGCATTTATACCAAGCTCTAGGAGCTTGTTTAAGACCATAAAGAGCTTTGTGAAGTTTGTAAACATGATTAGGTTTCTTGGGATTAACAAAGCCAAGAGGTTGTTTAACATAAACTTCCTCCTCAATTTCACCATTGAGAAAAGCACTTTTAATGTCCATTTGATATAAAGTGATATCATGATGATTGGCATAAGCAAGTAAGATGCGTATGGACTCAAGTCTAGCAACGGGGGCATATGTATCACCGTAATCCTTGCCTTCGACTTGAGTGTAGCCTTGGGCGACGAGACGGGCCTTGTTGTGTACAACTTGTCCATCTTCATATTGCTTATTGCGAAACACCCATTTGGTACCGATGATGTTGTGGTTGTTGTCGGGTTTCTCAACTAATGTCTAAATGTGGTTTCTCTCGAAGTTATGTAGTTCCTCGTGCATAGCATTCATCCAATCTGGAACATCAATAGCATCTTCAACCCTCATATGTTGAAGGTTAGATATGAAAGAGTAATGTTCACAAAAGTTAGCTAAACAAGATTTAGAGCGAGTGATTCTCCAGGCTTATTGGCAAGATTTCACATGAATTTTACGGCTCAAAGTCTCACACTTACTATGTCTACAACAATTTCACCCAAAATGTTGAAGAGACGGTAGAGGGGCTCGTATGTCGGCTTGCCAAGAAGCTTGTGAAGATATTGTCGGTTTGTAGCATGACAAGCTGTCTCAACCGCTTCCACCCAAAAGTGTTTTGGCATCTTGTACTCATCAAGCATCGTTCTCACCATCTTGATGAGTGTCCGGTTCTTCCTCTAAAAAACTCCATTTTTTTAGATGTGTACGTAGCCGAGAACTCATGTGAAATCCCTTCTTCGTCACGAAAGGTATCCACATTGGCGTTCTTGAACTCCATTCCGTTGTCGCTCCGAACCTTCTTGATCTTCACTTCAAATTGATTTTGGGACTTCCTAGTGAAGTTCTTGAAGATCTTTTGGACCTGCGATATATCATCAAGAAAGAACACCCACGTAAATCTTGAAAATCATCGACAATGACTAAACCGAACGAGTTACCATCGAGACTCTTGTAGGCATTGGCACCAAAAAGGTCCATATGAAGTAACTCAAGCGGTCTTCTCGTGGTCATGATGTTCTTCACGGGATGACTTCCTCCAACTTGTTTTCCTACTTGAAAAGCTCTACAAAGTCTATCATTGTAAAATATAACATCTTTAACACCAAGGATATGATCACCTTTAATAAGCTTATCAAGATTTATCATGCCAACATGACCTAACCTTCAATGCCACAACCAACATTTATAAGATTTAGCAATGAAACAAGTGCGATGTTGGGCTTTCTTAGTGAAATCAACAATCTATAGGTCACCTCTACGAATGCCGGTGACGAACATGTTATGATTATCTATACAAAAGAATTGGTAGTCATCATGAGTAAATAGAACATTTAAACCAAAATCAGCTAATCTAGATATGGAAAGAAGGTTGTAGAGCTATCATTGTATATGGCCATCTTACCAAGGCCAACAACTTTACTCTTAGAGTTTTCACCAAAGGTAACATACTTTCATGGACCATCGTTTTCAGCAAGCTCGTCAAACATGTTCTTATCTCCGGTCATATGATCTATGCGTCCGCTATCGAGAACCCATTCCTTTCATCCATCTACGTAACCACGAAGATTAGCCATAAGACCAATGTGTCTCATTTGCTCATCAAGGTCAAAGTCACTATCATCATCTTCATCATAATATCCATGTTCAACATCGTCTCGTGATTGAACATTACCTAGAGAGAGTGATTCAATAGTTATATGATCAGGACAATGTTCATCTTTATGAATTCTAATGACTTCCGAGATGATATTACTAATGATGTCAACATCTCCTTTGGCATGCATAAGGTCATGAAGCACAACTAAACAATAATCAAGTTTTGGACCACCAAAATTTATTTTATTTAAATGAATGGGCTTTTGAAGGATCACATCTAGATTTTTCAAAGAGTAGTCTGGAAATCGTTCCTCAAGAAATTTCCATATAGTGTAAGCACATTTGAATGTTGGTAAGCAAATAAGAAAATTTCTAGAAAATCCTCTAGTGATAAGATCAACAGTTCTAAGATTGCGAACCATGTCAAGATGCTCATCGGAAGTTGAATTCAAAGGGTCAATGGGGGGCACATAAGGGCTAACAATATACTTGTTCAAATGATATTCATTAAAAATCTCAAGCATGTCATTTTTCCATTCCCTATAAAACTCTCCATCAAGCATAGACACTCTATATCTAATACTCCCAATCATAGACTCATCAATCTTCCTCAAATGGTGTTTAAACCAAAGCTCTAATACCAATTGAAAGGATCGAAGAAGAGGTGTCTAGAGGGGGTAATTAGACACTCAACAAGAAAAGTAGCAGTTTTTAAGTTCTTTAGGTTGAGATGGAGTTTTAGCACAAATTCAAACATTCACAATATATTTCAAGAAAACATGGCAAGAGTATATGAGTAGTGGAAAGTAAAGCATTCAAGTTGCAAGAAAGTAAAGGAATGGGATTGGAGTGAGCAAACACAATTGGAGACACGGATGTTTTGGCGTAGTTCTGATTGGTGCTGCTATTGTACATCCATGTTGATGAAGATTTCAACCCACGAAGTGTAACGGCTGCGTGATTCCACCGAGGGCTGCACCCACGAAGGGTCCACGAAGATGCAACCTTGACTATCGCACCATGGTTGTCGCCCATGAAAGACTTGCCTCACTAGGGTAGATCTTCAAGAAGTAGGCGATCTCCTTGCCCTTACAAACTCCTTGGTTTAACTCCACAATTTTGTTGGAGGCTCCCAAGTGACACCTAACCAATCTAGGAGACACCACTCTCCAAAGGGTAATAAATGGTGTGTTGATGATGAACTCCTTGCTCTTGTGCTTCAAATGATAGTATCCCCAAAACTCAACTCTCTCTCACAGATTTTGATATGGTGGAAAGATGATTTGAGTGGAAAGCACCTTGGGGAAGGCTAGAGATCAAGATTCTTGTGGTTGGATTGGAATATCTTGGTTTGAACACATGATTAGGTAATTCTCTCTCAGAAAATGAGTAGTGTAAGTGTAGGCACGTTCTGATGGATCTCTCACTGATGGAGAATGGGTGGAGGGGGGTATGTAGCCTCCACACAAAAACTAGTCGTTACACACAATTTACCAAACTCGGTGGGACCGAATAATGAAACTCAGTGAGACCGACCTAGTACAGAATGTGAACGTTAGACTTTTCGGTGAGACCGACATGATCAACTCGGTGAGACCGATGTGCTAGGATTAGGGTAAACCTCATCTCAGATTAACCTATTACACAAACTCGGTGAGATCAATTTTGGTAATAAGCAAACAGAGAGTTGGTCAAGCAAACTCGGCGGGACCGACTGCATATCTCGGTGGGATCGAAATAATTGCAACAGGCAACAGAGAGTTTGCAAGCTCATCTTAGTGAGTCCGAGATCCCATCGGTGACACCGAACTAATTAGGTTTCTTGAAGTGGCTATGTGAACTGAACTCGGTTGCGTCGGATGAATCAAATCGGTGGGGCTGAGTTTGACTTCAGGTTTAAGACATATATGGAAATGAGAAAGTGGTTGAGGGCTTTGGAGCACATCACTAAGCACTTTGAGCAAGTAGACCATTAAGTAACACCTCATCCCGTTTTAATAGTATTGGCTTTCCTATGGACTCAATGTGATCTTGGATCACTAAAATAGAAATGAAGAGTCTTGAGCTTTTGCCAATCTTTGTCCTTAGCTTCTTGACGAGGTTCCACAACCTCTTGTTCTGCCACTCCACAGTTGAACTCATCTGAAATACACTAGATGAAAATAATAGTCCAACAAGACATATGTTGACGTTAATTATCAAAATCACCCAGGGAGCACTTGTTCTTTCAACCGATCGCTCCCCCTTAGCTCAAATATGTGCTCTACGTCCTTAGGTCCCGGCCCTCGAGCGAGGCTCAGCCGCCACTATGATGCCAGGTCGCGATGCCATGGTCAAAGCCAGGGGGTGAGGGCCCGAGATCCAGTACGAGCCCCTGAGGCGCGTTGCTCAGGAGCCCCCCTTTAACGTGCATGTGGATCGCGACGAGGGGAGTGGCCGGCGGGCCGCTCCTAGTTCGGGTCCGTAGGTTCCTGTGAATTAACATGAGAAAGGGGTCATAGCACGTAGCTGCACTTTATCTTTCTGCAAGGATGTGAAGGCACTGAGGACCTAGTGAGGTGACGTGCGTGGGGCTGGCCGTGAGTCAGAGCTCGGTATCTCAGGGTTTTCGGCGCTGCAGGGACGGACCCGAGCACAGGCGCCATGCCAGTAGTTCCTTTGGCGAAATGAGCAACCGGCTGGTTAGTTACACACGGAAGCCGCGAAGGGTGTCAGGGCTCCAGACGGACGGGTGATAATCATAAAGCAGCTGATGAGGATGGTAAGAAAGTTCTGATAGATGCAAAATCGATACATGCCGTAGGGATAGACCCACACGGCTTGGGGATAATGCAGCCCGAGGCCCCCCAACTGAATGAACCAAAACGTGTAATGTGGCACCTCATGAAGTGTCGGGGTAGCTGAAGACGAGTGCTGCATAAGTTGCTCCTCATGCGTCGCCTGGCTCATGGTTCTCACGAGGCTCCTAGGGTCCAGGAGGCTCGCCAAGGATCGATGCTTTCTCCGCCAGGATCTCCTGGTGCCTGGCCTCGTGAGTTGCCAGAATCCTCCACATCTGGCCCTGGTGCAGGGCAGCGATGTTTAGCAAGTCGTAAGTCATGCAAACATAGTTGGGAGGGGGACCCTCGCACTGGCCCACGTGGGATGGCCAGAAGAGCTCCTCAGACGAGGTTGTGTTGAGCCTTGGGATGTCGACGCAAACGAGCAGCCCATGCCCTCGTTGGTAGAGGGAGCAGCGCTTGGCAGTGTGGGGCGACGCTCGCCTCTCATGCCCCTTGCCTCCTGAAGATCCTTGATCGCCTTGGTGATGTACTCCTGAGAGTCTGGGTCCTCGCGCCCTGTGCCCTTCTCGCGGAAGCTGTGCTTAAGCACACCTCCACATGGTGCCCGAGTGCATCCCTCGTGATGTTCGCCAGGTCGGAGGCCCTCCAGAGGAGAGACCCCAAGACTAGCCTGAGAGGGGCGCTGGGCGCGCCTTCCTATGCGAGAGGGGAAGACGCCTCATCCATGGGCGTAGGTCCTGAGGCACGACCGTCGAGCGTCCCATCCTCCTGAGGCCCCAGGCTGAGCAGCTGCTTCTTCTTCTCTGGGACGGCCTCAGGAGGGTAGGCAAAGCCCTCTTCATCTGGGTTCTCTACCGCCGCAGCTTGGTAGGCACGGTTGAGGGAGCACACCGCATCCTTCTCATTGCAGGCGACTGTGATTATGCCGCCGCTTGTGTAATGCCCAGGATGGGACTATATCTCCTACTTGTCGAGGCACGACTTAAAGATATAAGCCCATTCTGGAATGATCGCAAGTTCGGTATCTTTGTACCTCTCATGTAAAAATGGGGATGGAAAACATAAAAGATAGTTGGCTTACACTCGCCACGTCACACAAATTCATTACATGTTCAAACATCATTCAGATAAACATCACAGCCCATCTAAGGGTAAGATCCAAATGACAAGATACCAAACATAACTTAAACCACAGGTCTAGATCGAATCCTAGTAGAAGCTCTACTGATCAGCCAGAAAGTTCACATAGTAACGGCTACGCTCCGCGTCGTACTCCCAGTCTAGCTCAGTGCCATCGCCTGTGTAGCTCACCATCGTACCTGCATCTGGTGTGTTGAAGTAACTGTGAGCCACAGAGGACTCAGCAATCCCGTTCCCGGGTTACACGACTATCCCAGCCTTGGGTGTGGAACAAGGCTGAAGAAAGAACAAGAGTCTGCAGCAGCACTAGCCTAGCTTACGTAAAAGAGAGCGAGAAGAGAAGGTGCCTCGGTCGAGAGATGATCACGAAGTGATCCTAGCTAAAGCAAGTCAAACATAACACCACCGTGTTCACTTCCCGAATCCCTTTCGGAAAATGACCGTCACGGTACACACGCTGGTAGTGTATTGGAACATGGTGTCAAGTATTCAACAACCGGATATTAACAAGCTCCCATCTGCCACATAACCGCAGGCACGGCTTTCGAAAGTTCATAACCCTGCAGGGGTGTTCCAACTTGGCCCATGACAAGCCCACGATCCACGGAGTCGCAACTCCAAGGTGGGTAGGCTCGAGTATTCTCGGAATCCCGTGCTCAAGATACTCCGACTAAAGTAAGGCTAATCCAGCAAATCCTCCCGGCGTGCCGACACCCTGATAGTAGCCGCGCGTATCTCGTCTCAGGCCACGACCGGATTGTTCCCTCAAGGTGGCCCCGCGTAACCCCAGTTTGGACCAACACTCATGTGGAGCACTGGCCCGGGTTGTTCATTAAGAAAGAGGGTTAATTACTCCCTATGCAAGTTTTTAGTTATTAGGCAAATAGTACCAATGTTGGGACTTGCTGGAAAAGACTTAGCACTTAGCGGTTTATCGAGGGGGTCCCATAAGCCCAACCGTGTGAGGAACGCATAATCAAGGAACATACACCGGTTTATATGGTTCCTAGCGGCATGAGTGGAACAAATCACCAAGCAAAAGGCTTAGCCTTCCACCCATTACCAATATATAGATGATTTCATTTAATAATTAATATAGTGTGATATCCCAACAAGCTTCCAACAAGAAGCAAGAATCTTCAATCTTCACCTGCAACTAGCAATGCTATAAGAGGGGCTGAGCGAAGCCTACGTATAGCCAATCAATGGTTTGCATAGGTAGGGTGGTTAAACAGGTTCATGGTTACAATAGGAGGCTGACAGGAAAAACATGGGCATCGAGGCAAAACTATAGATCGATACTTCTAGCAATAGGCAAAGATAGTAATGTTATCGGGGTTCGGTCATCTTGCCTGAAGAGTTGTCGATGGGATCGTAAGAGGGGTCCTCGTTCTCAAGCTCGGTAGTAACCTCGTGCTCGTACTCGTACTCGGTCTCAGCTTCCGGCTCTACTCAAACACAAGGACACAAGGCAACGTATCTAACAAGATGCAATGCGCAGGAAAATTACTGGAAGCATGACTGATGCACTATGGAAGCAAAACAGATGCACTATGGAAGCACAGAAAGTCTACTAAGGAAGCACAGTGTAACAGCACAAAAATATGCATCAAGAAAAATGCTTCAAAACATGCTAGCAATAGGATATTATGAATCTACATGCAAAATCACACAAGTTTCATATAGGACTTGCTCAAAATGGAGCAACGGGCTAAAAGTTACTCCCGAAACAATAAATACGCACAAGCTGAAAATAACAGCCACATAGCAACTTCGGAGCAATAGATAAATAAGCTACAGAACTCAAACATCATGGAAATGAGCATGGACATAAACTAGACATACTCTACAGCAAACAAATCCATTGGAGCATCCCCAAAGGAGCCATGGATCAATAGCAACAAGCTATGACATATTGAACTTGACAACAAAATCCTGACAGCAGTAATGTGTTGCAACTTGGGAGCAAAAGTTCAATATGCTACAGCCACTCAAATAAGCATGTGAGAGCATGAATGGATAGCCAACAATATATACAGCAAGGAATCATCAAGAGTCACCCCAAAACTATCATGGATTGGCCTAGAACAACAAGCAAACATGGCATCTGAAAAATTACAGATTCCAGACTTAGTGAAATTTCACTAAGTGTTAAAACAGCAGTTTCATCATGGCATCTTTGAGAGCAAGTTTAAGTCACCTCAAAGCTAAACCTGGCAAGTGGTAAGCACCACAGCAAAGTACACATGATGGTGAATCCAAAACATCTAAGCTTGCATCAAGGGGACAAACACAACGATAGCAATGAGCTCCTCAAAATGACACCTCGTAACAAGTTTAACAACATAACAGCCTCATAGCACTTTGCAAAGGAGATAAGCTTGGCAAGATGAAATCTATCATGCAAGCTAAATCAATCAACATGTAGAGCATAACATGATGAACATGTGTACATCTCATTTGCATCATTTGGATAAACATGCACCAAGTTATCACATTGCAAAGATGGCATGAAAACAACAACTAACAACAGTTTATAACAAGTTGCCCTCTTCCAACAGATATTTAAGCATCTAGATGACCTCAAACATGCATGGCACAATGGAACAAAACGTAGTACAAGTCTCCACGATCATTTTGACATATCATTCACTCAAATCGGACCATCAGACAAAAAGTTATCACTAAAACAAATTAGCATCAGACAACAAAAACATCAGGGACTTAGTGGAATACGGAGGCAACCTCAGATCTGGGTCAACGGGCCGGCGGAGTCAAACGGGTCCGCAGGCTGGCGGATCGGGTCGGTGGATCTGCGAATCGGGCTGCGGACTAACGGGCTGGGCCCTTTAGGGCATCCCTGGCGCTGGGGCTGGATCGGGAAGATCCTCCCGACGGTGGCGGCGGCGACTAGCCTGGAGGAGGGGCTCGCGCGTGGAGTGGCCCGGCCGAACAGAGCGGCGGGCGCTGGACCAGGCGCCAGCCTCGGCTGGCGGAGGGAGGAGGTCCAGGCGGCGGTGGATCGGGCCCAGGAGGGGTCGGCCGGCTCGGCCCACTAGGCTTGGCCGACGGATCGAGGGAGCCGGGGCAGATCGGGGCTCCTCCCGACCGTCCCGAGCGGCGGCGGCTGCAGGGTCTTCGGCCCGGCGGCGGACGCGAGTGGGGAGCCGGGGCGGCGGCTGCGCCCGGCGGGAGGAGGCAGGGGCCGCGGCGGCGGACGCCCGGCGGTGCGACTGGCAAGGAGGAGGTCGGCGGCGGTGAGCTCGCGCGGCGGCGGTGAGAATTCCGGCGAGGTATTCCGGCGAGCTTCGGCGGCTGGAGGAACAAGATGGCTGGAGGAAGGGGATGATGGTTCTAGGGTTTATTTTGGGGCAAAAATTGGGGAAGATGGACAAATATATAGGCACAAGGAGCTAGGGTTGTCCAAATGAGGTGAGGTTTTCGGCCACGCGATCAGAATTGGATTGCCTAGATGAAGGGAGGGGTTTGGGTTGGTTTGGTGGGCTGTTGGAGGGGTGTCTTGGGCCTCAAAGAGGGGGTACTTTGAGCCCACGAGAATAACTGTTGGGGTAGGAAACGAACTCCAAACGCGACGAGATTCGACAGGCGGGTTACACACACCAAAACAACAACACACCACAAGTCTCACGCCAAACCGGAAACGTTACACGGCCAAACACCAAAGTAGGCCTCGGGGATGCCACGGACACGTGCGAGAGCTCCGGAACTCGAAACGGACAACGGAAAGATACAAGTGGGACCGGATGCAAACGACAACGCAAATGCAATGCGATGCACATGACTACATGATATGAATGAATGCACACACGCAACACGACAAAACAACGAAAACCCGAAAAACGAAGAACCCGGAATGGAATAGATGGAGCCGAAGATATTATATATTGCCCAAATGGGAAAGTATTACATCCGGGGCATTACAACTCTCCTCTACTACAAAAAGATCTCGTCCCGAGATCTAGGATTGGAAAAAGGAAGGGTACTCAGAATGAAGATGATCTTCTCGTTCCCACGTAGCTTCTCGGTCGGTATGGTGTGACCACTTGGCTTTCAAGAATTTGATGGACTTGTTGCGGGTCTTGCGCTCGGTTTCTTCGAGAATAGCAACGGGATGCTCTCGGTAGGACAAGTCTTGTTGAAGATCAATCTCTTCAAACGGAATCATGCATTCAGGAGTCTTGAAGCACTTGCGGAGTTGAGACACATGAAACACATCATGAACATTGGCGAAGTTTGAAGGTAGCTCAAGTTGATAGGCTAGATCGCATCTTTTGCCAAGGATCTTGAAAGGCCCGACATATCTAGGAGCAAGCTTTCCTTTGATACCGAATCTTTGGGTGCCTTTCATAGGAGAAACACAGAGATAGACATGATCCCCAATGTTGAAGGCCAAATCACGATGCTTGCCGTCATAGTAGCTCTTCTGACGCGACTGAGCAGCCTTGAGATTCTCACGTATGACTTTGCACATTTCTTCGGCTTCTGAGATCAAGTCATTGCCAAGAAGTTGACGTTCACCTGTCTCGGACCAGTTGAGAGGGGTACGGTACTTTCTGCCATAGAGGATTTCAAACGGAGCTTTGCCTGCACTTGCTTGGAAGCTGTTGTTGTAAGAGAACTCGGCAAACGGAAGGCAATCTTCCCATTTCATGCCAAAAGATATGACACAGGCTCTGAGCATGTCTTCTAGAATCTGATTCACTCTCTCGACTTGACCACTAGTCTGAGGGTGAAATGCAGTGCTGAACCTCATCTTAGTGCCCATGGCAGACTGAAAGGAGTCCCAGAACTTGGAAGTGAACAAACTTCCACGGTCTGAGGAGATAACTTGATGGATGCCATGTAAAGACACAATTCTGGAAGAGTACAACTCTGCAAGTTGAGCCGCATTGATTGATTCTTTGATTGGAAGGAAGTGAGCGACTTTGGTAAGCTTGTCAATCACCACAAAGATAGAATAATTCCCTTTCTTGGACTTAGGAAAGCCAGTGACGAAATCCATTTCAATGTGGTCGAATTTCCACTTGGGAATAGGAAGAGGTTGGAGAAGACCGGCTGGACGTTGATGCTCTGCCTTCACTCTTCTGCAGACATCACATTCATTCACGAATTGGGCAATCTCCCTTTTCATGCGTGTCCACCAGTAAGATTGCTTGAGGTCTTGGTACATCTTGGAACTGCCAGGATGAATGGAAAGGAGGGAATCATGTGCTTCTTCCATTATGAGCTTCCTGAGATCACCTTTGGGAACCACGAGTCTGTCCTCGAAGAACAAGGTATCTCTCTCATCAACGCGATAGCACTTGTATTTAGGAGTACCCTTTGCAATACCATGTTTCACTTTCTGCACCATAGCATCACTGAGTTGGGCCTCACGGACCTAATCTTCCAAGGTAGGAGCAACTTGAAGATTTGCAAGAAAACCTTGCGGAACAACTTGGAGGTTGAGTTTCCTGAATGCTTCACAAAGCTCAGGCTGGAACGGCTTGATAAGAAGGCTGTTGCAATATGCCTTTCTGCTCAAAGCATCTGCAATCACATTCGCCTTGCCAGGAGTGTATTCGATGCTGGGATCATACTCTTGGGTCATTTCAACCCAACGAGTCTGGCGGAGGTTCAGATTCGGCTGTGTGAAGATGTACTTCAAGCTCTTGTGATCGATGAAGATGTCGACTTTTCTGGCCAACAGAAGATGTCTCCACGTAATCAAAGCATGTACCACAGCTCCTAGTTCAAGATCATGTGTGGGGTAGTTCTTCTCACTTGGCTTCAGCTGACGAGAAGTGTATGCCACAATTCTCTTATCCTGCATAAGCACACCACCAAGACCTTGAAGAGAAGCATCACATAATACTTCGTGGGGCTTGGACTCATCTGGAGGAGTAAGAACTGGAGTAGAGACGAGCTTTTCTTTGAGAGTTCTGAATGCCACTTCACAATCTGGAGACCAGTAGTACTTGACATTCTTCTGCAGCAAGTTGGAAAGAGGCTTGGCAATCTTGGAGAAGTTCTCAACGAACCTTCTGCAATAATTGGCAAGACCAAGGAAGCTTCGGAGTTGCTTGACGTTCTGAGGAGCTTCTCAGTTGACAATTGCTTCAACTTTCTCAGGGTTTACCGCAATACCGTCAGCGGAGATGATATGGCCCAGATACAAGACCTTATCGAGCCAAAATTCGCACTTGGAAAACTTGGCATAGAACTTATGTTCACGAAGTCTGTCGAGAACGAGATGGAGGTGATTTTCGTGATCTTCTTCATTCTTGGAAAATACCAAAATGTCATCCAGATACACAACCACAAACTCGCCGGTGTAGGGGTTGAAGATGTAGTGCATCATTCTCGAGAAGGTAGGAGGAGCATTGGCGAGACCAAAAGACATGACTGTATACTCTTATGAGCCGTAGCTCGTTCTGAAGGCAGTCTTGGGGATATCTTCCTCGCGAATGCGAATTTGGTGATAGCTCATTTGGAGATCGAGCTTTGAGAACACTTTAGCTCCTTTGAGTTGCTCGAACAGTTCGTTGATGTTTGGGAGCGGATACTTTTTCTTTATTGTCTTCTTGTTCAATGGCCGGTAATCGACGCAAAGGCGCTCCGTGTCATCCTTCTTCTTGAAAAATAAGACACCATAGCCCCAAGGAGACGTACTAGGCCTGATCAGACCCATACGCTCCTGTTCATCAAGCTGTTTCTTCAACTCCTTCAACTCTTTAGGAGAGAGCTTGTACGGACGCCGGCATGCTGGCTCAGTACCCGGCTCGAGTTCAATGACGAATTCCACTTGACAGTGTGGAGGCATGCCTGGAAGTTCTTTAGGAAAGACGTCTTGGTATTCGTTAACCACCGGAATTTGAGATATGCCATTCATCTCGCCCTTGTCATTGAGAGACAAAAGCCTGATTGTGTTATCCCTGGAGGCGAAGATAATCACATCTTCATCAGGATGAGTAATCTTGACTTCCTTCTGTGCACAGTCAATTTGAGCATCATGCTGAGAAAGCCAATCCATTCCAAGGATGAGGTCAATGTCGGAATTGCCAAGAACCACCGGTTTAGCCAGAAAGCGATAATCACCCATACGAATAGAAACATCTGGAGCAAAAATATTAGAAGTCATACGTCTCCCCGGAGAAATGACTTGCAACTTCTGAGGCAGACTTTGAACGTCAACATTATACTTGGATGCGAATGGTTGAGACATGACAGAACATGAAGCACCCGAATCAAACAACACTTTAGCTGGAAAAGAGTTAACTGAAAGGTTACCCAATATGACATCCGAAGAATTCTCCGCTTGCGCTGCATTCATCAGATTCACCCTTGCAGACTTTGGATTATGCTTGACAATAGCTGTACACACAGGTGGAGGAGGCGGAAGGCGCCTTGGGTTGGGGCACTTATTAGCATAGTGACCTTTCTGGGTGCACTTGTTGCAGACCACTTCTGAGAGAGGACGGAAATGAGAACCACTTGACTTGGAACCTTGAGAATGAAACTGATTCTTCGACTGGTTGCTCGGGTTGGGTGGGTCGGAGAAACCACGGCCACCGGAGTTCTTGTTGCTGTTGGAGTTGTTGTAGGGAGCTCGGATCACTGGAGGAGGTGGAAGCCAAAAATTTTGTTGCTTCGCGACCACTTGAGAAGATGAGGAGGAGTGAACGGCATCTCGAATCCTCTTTTTGGAAGCCTCCATCTTGAGCTAGGCTGCCTCTTGCTTGAGCGCCATGTTATAGAATTTGTCGAACTCATCGGGCTTGAAAAAGGTGAGAGCAAGTTGAAGTTCATCCTTGAGACCTCCACGGAACTGATAGATCTTGCTCTTGGCATCTGGTATGTCTTGCTTAGCATAGCGGGCGAGGTTTTGGAACTTGACACTATACTGGTAGACAGTCATAGAGCCTTGCTTCAGGTTGCGGAATTGCTCACGCATACCCTCGATGACACTTGTTGGAATGTGGTGAGAGCGAAAGTCCTTGCAGAAATCATCCCAAGAGATCTCACACCCTTCTCTGGAGTCTTTGTACTGCTGCCACCAGTCAGCTGCTTGGTCCTTGAGTTGGAAGGCTGCAAATTTCACATAGTCCTCAGGCCTTACGTTGCTGCACTCAAAATGCTTCTTGATATCAGTAATCCAATCTTCCGCATCGAGAGGGTCGACACAGTAACTGAAAGCCTTTGGTTGATTGGCCAAGAACTGGTTGAGCGTAGCATGGTGCTGTTGGTTGAAGAAATTGCCTTGGTTCCCTGGAGCACCCTGATTTGCTTGATTAGCATGCATCTGCTGCATCATCTGCATTAACATCTGGGTGTTCTGATTTGTAGTTTGCATAATCGCTCTCCCAGCCTCAGACGGAGGAGGAGGGGAAGGAGGACGATCTGGAACCTCTTTGTGGGTACCCTGACTTGGAAGTCGAGATCACCGAATGCACGTGTACAGTGATCCCAGAGATTAATGCTCACTGAACACACAGAAGCTGAAATAACAAGAGTCTTACATCCATACAAATAGTCTTACACGAATTAAGGCCATTATGGCCAAGTCTTACATAGATAGAGCCTCACGGGCTGAAAAGCAAATAACTTAAATAGCGGAAGTCTTCGATAACGGGTAGAACCCATGCCATCTGCCTTAACCCTACAGGCATTCTGACTGGGATAGCATCCTAGTTCGCATGTTCGTCTCCAAAGAACTCTTCCTCGTATTCCTGTTCTTCCATGCCTGGCCAATTAAATAACCAGTGGCAAGCCAATGAGTACTTTGAATGTACTCGCAAGCAACCCATGATGTGGTTCAAAGTAACAATGCAATGGAACAATAATGAACGATCTAGCAAAGGCTAGAATAATCATTCTACTATCAAGTTTATGCATCAATAACCTCGCGTAACCTCGAAGACGGGTTACCGATATCAACATGATTAAAATTCGACTCATCGAGTCAAGTCACCATCCTTGACTTATCACACACATATAATCACCGAGGAAGTAAAATTCTGGACATAGTTTAAGTAGCACCACCCAACTGTCCATGACCGTGGACACGGCTATTCGAATAGTTTTACACTCTGCAGAGGTTGCGCACTTTACCCACAAGATCTGGGGAACTTCCATGTCATCCACGACCCGCGGTACCTCAAGTACCCGGGGTAAGCACCCGGTCATTACCTTTCCTTAGACGACACTAACATAGAGTCCACTCGTTGGTACACGGCCCTCGGGTACAAACAATAGATCACGGGACTTGCCCTAATTCAATGTCATGCGTACCCGAAGGGACCAACGGTGTGTCCGGTGCCCTGTAAAAACATTCATGGCTGTCTATCCAAGCACGACCCCGTCCCGGGAAAGACCTCAAGTCTTCCCGTCACTAGTAATGCGGGCACCATGCTAGTATCGACCTAAGTAATCAATAAAGCCCCGTCCCATAATGGGTAGTGTGGTTGCACATGTTTGGTTGGGACGGTAGTCACACATAAATCTAATCCATCATTCCACCATGCACATGATCTACCGGCACATCACTTCTTTCTCAAGTGATGACCTAACACATCATCACCCTCGGGCATTAGGGGCAACCGATGGGTTCATGCAAAGATTTCAACTACGAGGGTTCATATCACACATGCATCATATAAGCATCATGACCAACTATTTGCATGTCATCTTGCACTTAGCAAGATCAAGATCAAGCATGCATCATGTGGTGGAATCAACTAGGTTACCATCGTAACCCTAATATCATGCATCGGAAACAAACGGGTTCCGAGGAACAAGTGTATCATGGTCAAAGGGCTGCTTGCCTGGATTGGCTTGGTCTTCAAAGTCTTCAAATCCTTCTCCTTCTTCTTCCACAGCAACTTCGTCAAATACGGGATCTATACGTCGCATAATAATAACGGAAAAATAAGAATACAACCAAAACAGAAAAATCAAAGTGCTCAGAAAAATGTCAACTCATTTTTGTAAAATACTAGAGGGATTTCTAAGATGGGGAAAAATCTTAGTTGGAGTTTTGGAGTAACAGAATGGAATACAATGATTTTTGAATAGGAGTATTACTGCTCAAATTTGAATTTAAATTTGAACAGAACAGAAAAGTTTCATGGATTTGAATGAAAGTGGTACCATTAAATAGGTTGGAATATTACAAGATTTTAGGAGTTGGAAATATTTAATTTGGATCATTATTCTTTTCTGTAGAAATGTATAAACATTAACAGAAAGAAAAAGGAAAAAGGGTCCTGTGCACTGGGCCAGAGAAGGCCACAGTGCACGGCCCAGACGGACTGGCCCAGCCGCACGAGAGCCAGCGCACGCACGTCAGGTTTTCAAACCTGACGGGCGGGGCCCATGGGTCAGTGGCACAGAGGAGGGGGAGAGAGGTGAGGGGATGACAGGCGGGGCCCGCCTGTCATCTCTAACCCCACGGCCACAGCGACGGCGAGCTCACCGGCGAGGATTCCGGTCACGGCGACGGCAACGGAGGCCAGGGATGGACTCAGGGTCGTGTTGCGGTTGCTGTGGTGGTGGTGCGGCACGGCGGGGAGGCCTGGTTCACCGGCGGCGAGGTGGGACGGCGGAGGCACGTCGGAGGGTCGATGCTTCGGTCGTTTCCGGCTGCCGCAGAGAGGGGAAACAGAGGGGAAATGATCAGTGAGGCACGGCGGTTCCGAAACGGGTGGAAGGAGAGGCAGGGAAGGCCCGTACCACGAGATCGCCGGCGGCCCGACGCGGCGGAGCTCCAGTCGATCCCGAGCACTAGGACGTCCTGGGGTTGAACTGGAGGTGCTGGGGGGATCTGTGGAGTGGTGTGAGGCTTGTGGTGGTGTTGGAGAGGCTCGGGAGGGGCTTATATAGCCGCACCCGTGGTCCACCGTGGACCCGTGCGCCGGCGAGGTTGCAGGCAAGGCTAGGAGGGGCTCTGGAGCCTGGGATCACGCCGGGGAGGTTCGTGGACTAGCTCCATGTCCAGCTGAGGGGAAAAGAGGAGCGGGGGAGCGTCAGAGGAGTGCGCGCGTGTGAGGCAGAGGAGTGGCCGCCGCGGGCGGCCAGCGCGCGTGCGACGACGGCCACTGGAGGGTGCAGGAGGAGGGGGGCCAGCGCCGGGGAGGTCGCGGACGTCGAGGGGCCTCGACTGGCGCGAGGGGGAGGCCCGAGGCTGTCGGGGGAGGTTGATTGGCCCGAGCTACAGTGCTGGTCTGCACTGTTACGCGCTCCAGAGCGCGCGTATGGCTGGCATCGCCGCGCTCTCGCCGTCCTGGTCAAAGCCAACGTGTCCAGTAGTGTCTAGCATGTTGTGGGAGGAGTAAAGAAAGGGCCTAAGGCCTTGGATGCCCTGGAGGTGCTGAGAGAGAGGGAGGAGGCTGGTGAAATGGTGAAAGCTTGCTGTACAGCAAGGTAAATCAGGGCTTTCACCCCCCAATCATGGAGCTGAGGTGCTGGGGGAGTTACTGGAGGTGGCTGGTAACTCAATGAGCATGTGGTAAGAAGTTGAGGCCATGGAGAAAAGTAAAAGTGATCAAGTTGGAGGTTTTAGCAATTCTGCAGAAGGTGTTTGATCTGTGTTTGGTCAAGTAAATGAATTCCACTTGACATGGCACTTAACAGGGTTGAAAGACATAAGAAAATAGGGTGCTTCACCAAATTTGGGCTCATTTGGAGAAACTAGCCAATGTAACTTTGGTGAACCCTAGAAATCAACAGAAACAGTTTCATCTTGATTGAGTCAAGCTAATCATCTCCCCTTGATGCACCACTTGGTGTAGCATCATCATTTGGGGTATTGATCATGCCCACAAAGTTTGAAGCTCCAGATAAAAAGTTGGTAATGTAAAGTTGTTCAAATTTGCATTTGAACAGAAAGGGTTTTGAGGTGATCTGATCAAGTTGCTCTATTCCAATTCTTGTGCCATTTGGTCTAGATGCCTTATTAGGTCATTCTAGCATGTGCACCAAGTTTGAGAGCATTTGGACAAGTTTGGCAATGTAAAGTTGCTCAAACTTCAAATATGGACAGAATGGTTATCAAGGGGTTTGAGGATGTTTTCTTGCTTCCCAAGGCATGGGACTTGGTAAGATCATCAAATATGTCATATGTGACATGATAGAATTTCCCTGGAATTTTTGGAGAAAGTTTCCTTTGTAAATATTTCAAAAGCTTGAAATATCCAGAAAGGGTTTTAGAGGGTTTAGCCCATTATTTTGAACATGACCAAGTGTTGAAACTCTTATATATTAACAATATATGTCCTCTGAGTCTCTCTGAATTTTGGCAAATATTTTTGAAATAGTTAAATAATTTTCCCTTATTAAGACCATTTCTGGCCTTAAGAAAAAGCTTTTAAATAAAATAGGAAAATAACTTTTAAAATTATACCTTTGTGGTTTGTGGGAGTCCTATGACTACTAGGTCTCAAATAAACCTTTTGAAATAATTTTCTCACCCTAAATCAAGTACTTGCAGTGCAAATCTCAATTCAGGGGTTTTTGGAAAACTAAATTTATAAAATACTTTTTGGCCAAATTAATTTTGTAAGAAAATACTATACTGTTATATAACACTTGGCATGATCATTGGGCAGAAGTTTTGAGTATAGAGATGAAATCTACAAGAGATCATAGTTGACTTTAATGAGCACATGAAAAAGCAAATGAAGAAAACTCAATTCCAAATAAAAGCCAAATGATGCTAAAAAAAATTGCTGGTCCAAATTTTCATGATTCAAAGATACAAATAACATGTTACAAAATGCAAGGTGTGACAGACCTACCCCCCTTACAAGAATCTAGTCCCCGAGATTCCTTAACTAGGGCTTAAAAGAGATCGGGAAACTCGGATCTAAGATAGTCTTCTCGTTCCCAGGTTGCTTCTGCTTCGGTGTGGTTGCTCCACTGGACCTTGAAGTACTTGATGGTACGGCTCCGCGTACGTCGTTCTGCTTCGTCCAGAATGCGAATGGGCTTCTCGCGGTAGGTCAAATCAGGCTGCAGATCAATGGCTTGGTGATCCACATCCTTGTAGAGATTGGGCTTGTCTGGAACTTGGAGACATTTCCAGAGTTGTGACACATGGAATACATTGTGCACATCGGATAGCTCAGGTGGTAGTTCCAACTGGTAAGCCACTTCTCCTCGTCGTGCAGTGACCTCAAAGGGTCCAATGAACCTTGGTGCGAGCTTCCCCTTAACATGGAAACGCTTGGTTCCCTTCAGAGGAGTTACCCGCAGGTACACATGGTCCCCGACATGGAAACTCATGTTTCGACGGTGAGTGTCAGCATAACTCTTCTGCCTTGACTTGGCTGCCTTTAATCGCTCTCTGACTAGTTGGACTTGCTCTTCTGTCGCGCGGAGATTATCCGGTCCAAAGACTAGTCCTTCTCCAGTCTCCGACCAGTTGAGGGGTGTGCGGCATCTGCGCCCGTACAACACCTCAAATGGTGCCATCTGAAGGCTTGACTGGTAACTGTTGTTATAGGAGAACTCGGCAAACGGGAGACAATCTTCCCACTTGGCTCCATACGCCAGGACACAGGCTCGGAGCATGTCTTCGAAAATCTGATTGACTCGCTCAGTCTGACCTCCGGTCTGTGGGTGGAAAGCTGTGCTGAAAGACAACTTGGTTCCCAAGGCTTCTTGGAACTTCTTCCAGAACCTTGAGGTGAACTGGGTTCCTCGATCTGACACAATCTCCTTGGGAACACCGTGAAGACTGATGATTCGGTCGATGTAGAGAGCTGCCAGCCGGTTGCCATCATAAGTGGTCTTGACAGGAATGAAATGGGCCACCTTGGTCAAATGATCGACGATGACCCAGATAGAGTCATGTCCTTTATTCGACCTCGGTAATCCAGCGATGAAGTCCATTCCGACTTTATCCCACTTCCACTCAGGAACCTTGAGTGGTTGAAGCAATCCAGCAGGTCGCTGATATTCAGCCTTGACCCTTTGGCACACATCACACCTTGCAACATAGGTTGCAATCTCTCTTTTCATCCCGTGCCACCAGAATCGTGCCTTCAAGTCTTGGTACATCTTGGTTCCTCCGGGGTGGATGGAATACGGAGTGTTGTGGGCTTCTTGCAGAATCAGCATCTTCAACTCGGTGTTGTTTGGTACGCAGATGCGACCTTTGTACCAAACAATCCCGTGCTCGTCTTCGGAGAATCCCGGGGCCTTGCCTAGCTTCATCTTCTTCTTGATACCTTCAATGCTTGCATGCCCATCTTGTGCCTTCTTCACGTCGTCCATCAAGGTCGGTCTGACTTCCAAATGATCCAGAAATCCAGGGGTGACCAATTCCAAACTGAATTGTTCGATCTCCTTAAACAAGGCTGGCTGCCTCTCTTGAATAATGGCATTCAAAGAGCAAGCCTTCCTGCTTAAGGCATCGGCCACCACGTTAGCCTTCCCAGGGTGATACTGAACACTGAGGTCATAATCTTTGATGAGTTCCAACCATCTCCGCTGCCTCATGTTCAATTCCTTTAGGGTGAAAATATACTTCAGACTTTTGTGGTCTGTGTAAATCTCACACCGTTTCCCTAGGAGGTAATGCCGCCATGTCTTCAAGGCATGAACTACTGCTGCTAGCTCGAGATCGTGAGTAGCGTAGTTCTCCTCATGGGGTCGTAGCTGCCTAGAGAGGTATGCTATGACGCGGCCTTCTTGCATCAGAACGCTTCCCAATCCGGTTCGAGAGGCATCACAATATATCACGAAATCCTTGTGAATATCAGGTGTTGCCAGAACTGGGGCGGTGGTCAATCTCTTCTTGAGCTCTTGGAAGCTCTCTTCGCATTTTGGCGTCCATTCGAACTTCTTGTCCTTTTTGAGGAGCTGAGTCATTGGTCGTGCAATGCTAGAGAATCCTTCCACGAACTTGCGGTAATAGCCCGCTAATCCGAGGAAGCTTCTGACTTCCTTGACGGTCGTTGGAGATTGCCATTGGGTCACGGCTTCGATTTTTGCAGGATCAATAGATAATCCTTCCTCGGTCAAGACATGACCTAAGAATCCAACTTTATGCAGCCAGAACTCACACTTGCTGAATTTGGCATACAGTTGGTGCTCACGAAGCTTGTCTAGGACCATCCTCAGGTGCTGCTCATGCTCTTCCTCCGACTTCGAGAACACAAGAATGTCATCAATGAAGACAACAACAAACTTGTCCAAATATTCCATGAAGACTTTATTCATGAGATACATGAAGTAAGCTGGGGCATTGGTTAACCCAAAAGACATGACCGTGCACTCGTATAGGCCATATCTGGTTACGAATGCCGTCTTCGGAATATCTTGGGGTCTGATCTTCAGCTGGTAATACCCAGATCTGAGGTCGATCTTGGAGAATACCTTGGCTCCGCTGAGCTGATCAAACAGATCTTCGATCTTGGGAAGTGGGTACTTGTTCTTGATTGTAACTTCATTGAGGGAACGATAGTCAATGCATAAGCGGATGGTACCGTCCCTCTTGGCCACAAATAGAACAGGAGATCCCCAAGGGGAGGCACTCGGGCGGATAAATCCCTTCCTTAGCTGCTCTTCTAGATGCTTCTTCAACTCGGCTAATTCTTCCGTCCCCATTCTATAAGGCTTCTTATAGATGGGTCCTGCTCCGGGCACGAGCTCGATGATGAACTCAATGTCACGGTCAGGGGGCATTCCCGGTAGTTCATCCGGAAAGACATCAGGATACTCACATACCACCGGTACTTGATCTAGCCCAACTTCAGACAGACAGTTGACTTTAGCGGCTTGAGCGGAAGAGGAGTTGGGGGCAAACTTGACTTCGACACCTTGGTCATTGATCACAGTGACTGTCCGATTGGCACAGTCTAACAAGCCTTGGTGCTTGCTGAGCCAATTCATGCCTAGGATCACATCCAAGCCTTGCGATCTCAGGACGATAAGGTCTGCTAGGAAGTCTACACCGTTAATGGTAATACTAACTCCTTCACAGCCTATCTTGGCTCTCATCTCGGCTCCGGGGGTTTGTACCACCATAGGGTTATTCAGGGGTGTAGGGGTCATGCCACTTTTTAATGCAAATCTTTGAGTGACAAATGAATGCGTTGCTCCAGAATCAAACAAGACAGTTGTAGGTGCTGAGTTGACAAGGAACGTACCCAGCACGACGTTCGGGTCTTCCTGGGCTTCTTCAGCAGTGACGTGATTCACACGCCCCTTCCCATAGTTTGGTGGATTGCGAGGAGCTGGGTTCCTTGGTGGCATTCCGCGGCCTTGTCCCTGGTTCTGCGCATTGGGGCGCGGGGCATCAGGCTTCTTGTTGGGGCACACCCTTGAGATGTGTCCAGGCTGATCACATCCAAAGCAAGTGACTTGGTTTGGATTGATCTTGTTGCCACCACTGGTATTGGGGTTGAAAGCTGGCCTGGGGTTGGCATACTGCTGAGGCTGAGCATTGGCACGAGGTGCAGGAGCTCTTGGCTGCTGATAGGTTGGCTTGGCCGGGGCTGACTGCCACGGATGAGGCTTCTGGTTGCTGGAACTTCCCTTACTGACCAACTTGCGCTTGCGAGTGTCTTCCAAAGCACGCCGCTTGTCTTCAAGCATGAGTGCCTTGTTCACCAGGTCAGGGAAAGACGAGCAGTCGCACACGACAAGCGAGTATTGCAGAGTCTGATTAAGGCCTTCCATGAAGCGCTCCCTTTTGGCAGCATCAGTGCTGACATCTTCAGGGGCATACCTTGACAGAACACTGAACTTCTGCATGTACTCCTTGACAGTGCCACTTCCTTGCTTCAGGGCTCGGAACTCACGCTTTTTGATAGCCATGATTCCGGAAGGAATGTGGGCCTTGCGGAATTCTGCCTTGAAGTTAACCCAAGTGATGTCTTGTTCAGCATGCATGACCTTGAATCCATCCCACCAAGCTCTGGCAGTTCCCCCGAGGCAGTGGGCTGCATAAGCCACCTTCTCACGGTCTTCGGTGCATCCGACTAGTTCCAGAATCTCCTCAATGGAACGGACCCAGTCGTCAGCATCCAGGGGTTCTGCAGTCTCGATGAAGGTTGGTGGTGCATGCTTCTTGAACTCTGCCAACGTGGAACATCCATTGCCATTCCCCGCCGGCTGGCGGTTGTTGGTGACAGCTTGAGCAATCAGCTGGAGAGCTGCAGTGTTGGCTTGGCGTTCCTCTCGGAAAGCTTGGAGAAGCTGAGCCATGTCCATGCTTGGAGGAGGTGGTGGTGGAGCTTGGTCATTGGTTTGGTCGTGGCCTGCCTCTGGCTGAGAGGATGCTCCGGCTTCAGGCTGCTGGGTAGAGGTACCAGTACGAGTTACAACAGGCATCCTGTTGGAGCGGTAAAAGGTCTCATGACTCCGAAGAGGGAAAGCAAGATAGATGGGTGCCTAGTAAGGGGGTGGTGTGACACTAAATCAAATCATGCAAGGGCCGTAAGGCCAAAACACATTCATTAAAATCCAAATGGGAGATGTAGTCGTTTACACATTCCCGAAGGAAGATTACGACTTACATCCAGACACAACAAAAGCAAATACTAGATGGTTTCATATGAACCATACAAGGACTCGACTGTGCATAGGGGTTACACGACCTATCCTACCGTAGGGGTTACAACTGACATATCCGAGTAGCGAATAATGCCTAAGCGGCGGAATGCTCAGTCGCGTATTCCGGCTCTTCTGGGTCTTCCTCCTTGTCTTCATTTGTCTGGGCTCCCTTGTCGCTTGAGGGAGTGGGGGAGTGTAGGAGTTGGATACGACGGTGCTTCGACGGTGGTGCAGGGAAAAGCTTGCGATATTCCCTTGCCGTCATCCGGCGTCGCCGAGGTGGTTCTTCGTCCTTGGAAGATACATCCTCGGAGGGCCTTCCGCCTTGATATGCGATAGCGGATTGTCCAGAAGGTGCTCCTTCCTTCTTGATCATGTTTGCCTTCTCTTGAGCTCGATGAAGAAGTGCCTTGGTCTTGTGAAGTTCTTCTCGAAGCTTCATTGATTCCGAGGCCAAGTCTTGTGCCAGGCTGTCGGCACATAGACTGAAGTAGGTCTCGAACCGAAGCGAGAGTCCTTCCTTTAGTGGAGGGGCTAGTGCACTGCTTTCTTCGTCACCTTCCTTCCGGTAAGGTAAGAAGCGAGTTGCCATCTTGGCTGCCATCTCCGGAAGAAGCTCGCGGAGACGGGTTAATGCCTTGAGTGCAGCAGCCTCGACAGCGAGTGGTAGAGTTGTCATCTGGGGTCCCTCGAAGAACCAACTTGTGGGAGGATCGTTTGCCTTCACGATCACTTCCACATGGTACTCCACCTCAGTATCGCTCACCCAATGCTCAAGGTAGGTGAGGATGGGTGCTCGGTGGAACTGACACTCCTAGAGGCTATCCTCGAGAAGTAGGGGGAACCCAGTGGTCAGGTGCTCTTCGGGTACAGCGGCCATCTACAAAGGTGGAATAGGAGGGGTTAATAAGCTGATGAAATATCAGGTTTAGAAAAGAAGAGAGGTTCAGAAGGTTTTTGAAAAGGGGGTCTCAACTAACTAACGCCCATGCTAACTAAGGCTTCCTACAGTCAGGATGGCTCTGATACCAGCTCTGTGGGTACCCCGACTTGGAAGTCGAGATCACCGAATGCACGTGTACAGTGATCCCAGAGATCAATGCTCACTGAACACACAGAAGCTGAAATAACAAGAGTCTTACATCCATACAAATAGTCTTACACGAATTAAGGCCATTATGGCCAAGTCTTACATAGATAGAGCCTCACGGGCTGAAAAGCAAATAACTTAAATAGCGGAAGTCTTCGATAACGGGTAGAACCCATGCCATCTGCCTTAACCCTACAGGCATTCTGACTGGGATAGCGTCCTAGTTCGCATGTTCGTCTCCAAAGAACTCTTCCTCGTATTCCTGTTCTTCCATGCCTGGCCAATTAAATAACCAGTGGCAAGCCAATGATTACTTTGAATGTACTCGCAAGCAACCCATGATGTGGTTCAAAGTAACAATGCAATGGAACAATAATGAACGATCTAGCAAAGGCTAGAATAATCATTCTACTATCAAGTTTATGCATCAATAACCTCGCGTAACCTCGAAGACGGGTTACCGATATCAACATGATTAAAATTCGACTCATCGAGTCAAGTCACCATCCTTGACTTATCACACACATATAATCACCGAGGAAGTAAAATTCTGGACATAGTTTAAGTAGCACCACCCAACTGTCCATGACCGTGGACACGGCTATTTGAATAGTTTTACACTCTGCAGAGGTTGCGCACTTTACCCACAAGATCCGGGTAACTTCCGTGTCATCCACGACCCGCGGTACCTCAAGTACCCGGGGTAAGCACCCGGTCATTACCTTTCCTTAGACGACACTAACATAGATTCCACTCATTGGTACACGGCCCTCGGGTACAAACAATAGATCACGGGACTTGCCCTAATTCAATGTCACGCGTACCCGAAGGGACCAACGGTGTGTCCGGTGCCCTGTAAAAACAGTCATGGCCGTCTATCCAAGCACGACCCCGTCCCGGGAAAGACCTCAAGTCTTCCCGTCACTAGTAATGCGGGCACCATGCTAGTATCGACCTAAGTAATCAATAAAGCCCCGTCCCATAAGGGGTAGTGTGGTTGCACATGTTTGGTTGGGACGGTAGTCACACATAAATCTAATCCATCATTCCACCATGCACATGATCTACTGGCACATCACTTCTTTCTCAAGTGATGACCTAACACATCATCACCCTCGGGCATTAGGGGCACCCGATGGGTTCATGCAAAGATTTCAACTACGAGGGTTCATATCACACATGCATCATATAAGCATCATGACCAACTATTGGCATGTCATCTAGCACTTAGCAAGATCAAGATCAAGCATGCATCATGTGGTGGAATCAACTAGGTTACCATCGTAACCCTAATATCATGCATCGGAAACAAACGGGTTGTGAGGAACAAGTGTATCATGGTCAAAGGGCTGCTTGCCTGGATTGGCTTGGTCTTCAAAGTCTTCAAATCCTTCTCCTTCTTCTTCCACAGCAACTTCGTCAAATACGGGATCTATACGTCGCATAATAATAACAGAAAAATAAGAATACAACCAAAACAGAAAAATCAAAGTGCTCAGAAAAATGTCAACTCATTTTTGTAAAATACTAGAGGGATTTCTAAGATGGGGAAAAATCTTAGTTGGAGTTTTGGAGTAACAGAATGGAATACATTGATTTTTGAATAGGAGTATTACTGCTCAAATTTGAATTTAAATTTGAACAGAACAGAAAAGTTTCATGGATTTGAATGAAAGTGGTACCATTAAATAGGTTGGAATATTACAAGATTTATGAGTTGGAAATATTTAATTTGGATCATTATTCTTTTCTGTAGAAATGTTTAAAACATTAACAGAAAAGAAAAAGGAAAAAGGGTCATGTGCACTGGGCCAGAGAAGGCCACAGTGCACGGCCCAGACGGACTGGCCCAGCCGCACGGGAGCCAGCGCGCGCACGTCAGGTTTTCAAACCTGACAGGCGGGGCCCGTGGGTCAGTGGCACAGAGGAGGGGGAGAGAGGTGAGGGGATGACAGGTGGGGCCCGCCTGTCATCTCTAACCCCACGGCCACGGCGACGGCGAGCTCACCGGCGAGGATTCCATTCACGGCGACGGCAACGGAGGCCAGGGATGGACTCAGCGTCGTGTTGCGGTTGCTGTGGTGGTGGTGCGGCACGGCGGGGAGGCCTGGTTCACCGGCGGCGAGGTGGGACGGCGTAGGCTCGTCGGAGGGTCGATGCTCCGGTCGTTTCCGGCTGCCGCAGAGAGGGGAAACAGAGGGGAAATGATCAGTGAGGCATGGCGGTTCCGAAACGGGTGGAAGGAGAGGCAGGGAAGGCCCGTACCACGAGATCGCCGGCGGCCCGACGCGGCGGAGCTCCGGTCGATCCCGAGCACTGGGACGTCCTGGGGTTGAACTGGAGGTGCTGGGGGGATCAATGGAGTGGTGTGAGGCTTGTGGTGGTGTTGGAGAGGCTCGGGAGGGGCTTATATAGCCGCACCCGTGGTCCACCGTGGACCCGTGCGCCGGCGAGGTTGCAGGCGAGGCTAGGAGGGGCTCTGGAGCCTGGGATCACGCCGGGGAGGTTCGTGGACTAGCTCCACGTCCAGCTGAGGGGAAAAGAGGAGCGGGGGAGCGTCAGAGGAGTGCGCGCGTGTGAGGCAAAGGAGTGGTCGCCGCGGGCGGCCAGCGCGCGTGCGACGACGGCCACTGGAGGGCGCAGGAGGAGGAGGGACAGCGCCGGGGAGGTCGCCGACGTCGAGGGGCCTCGACTGGCGCGAGGGGGAGGCCCGAGGCTGTCGGGGGAGGTTGATTGGCCCGAGCTATAGTGCTGGTCTACACTGTTACGCGCTCCAGAGCGCGCGTATGGCTGGCATCGCCGCGCTCTCGCCGTCCTGGTCAAAGCCAATGTGTCCAGTAGTGTCTAGCATGTTGTGGGAGGAGTAAAGAAAGGGCCTAAGGCCTTGGATGCCCTGGAGGTGCTGAGAGAGAGGGAGGAGGCTGGTGAATTGGTGAAAGCTTGCTGTACAGCAAGGTAAATCAGGGCTTTCACCCCCCAATCATGGAGCTGAGGTGCTGGGGGAGTTACTGGAGGTGGCTGGTAACTAAATGAGCATGTGGTAAGAAGTTGAGGCCATGGAGAAAAGTAAAAGTGATCAAGTTGGAGGTTTTAGCAATTCTGCAGAAGGTGTTTGATCTGTGTTTGGTCAAGTAAATGAATTCCACTTGACATGGCACTTAACAGGGTTGAAAGACATAAGAAAATAGGGTGCTTCACCAAATTTGGGCTCATTTGGAGAAACTAGCCAATGTAACTTTGGTGAACCCTAGAAATCAATAGAAACAGTTTCATCTTGATTGAGTCAAGCTAATCATCTCCCCTTGATGCACCACTTGGTGTAGCATCATCATTTGGGGTATTGATCATGCCCAGAAAGTTTGAAGCTCCAGATAAAAAGTTGGTAATGTAAAGTTGTTCAAATCTGCATTTGAACAGAAAGGGTTTTGAGGTGATCTGATCAAGTTGCTCTATTCCAATTCTTGTGCCATTTGGTCTAGATACCTTATTAGGTCATTCTAGCATGTGCACCAAGTTTGAGAGCATTTGGACAAGTTTGGCAATGTAAAGTTGCTCAAACTTCAAATATGGACAGAATGGTTATGAAGGGGTTTGAGGATGTTTTCTTTCTTCCCAAGGCATGGGACTTGGTAAGATCATCAAATATGTCATATGTGACATGATAGAATTTCCCTGGAATTTTTGGAGAAAGTTTCCTTTGTAAATATTTCAAAAGCTTGAAATATCCAGAAAGGGTTTTAGAGGGTTTAGCCCATTATTTTGAACATGACCAAGTGTTGAAACTCTTATATATGGACAATATATGTCCTCTGAGTCTCTCTGAATTTTGGCAAATATTCTTGAAATAGTTAAATAATTTTCCCTTATTAAAGACCATTTCTGGCCTTAAGAAAAAGCTTTTAAATAAAATAGGAAAATAACTTTTAAAATTATACCTTTGTGGTTTCTGGGAGTCCTATGACTACTAGGTCTCAAAGAAACATTTTGAAATAATTTTCTCACCCTATATCAAGTACTTGCAGTGCAAATCTCAATTCAGGGGTTTTTGGAAAACTAAATTTATAAAATACTTTTTGGCCAAATTAATTTTGTAAGAAAATACTATACTGTTATATAACACTTGGCATGATCATTGGGCAGAAGTTTTGAGTATAGAGATGAAATCTACAAGATATCATAGTTGACTTTAATGAGCACATGAAAAAGCAAATGAAGAAAACTCAATTCCAAATAAAAGCCAAATGATGCTAAAAAAATTTGCTGGTCCAAATTTTCATGCTTCAAAGATACAAATAACATGTTACAAAATGCAGGGTGTGCACTCTTCACCCTCTGGGTTAGCGTTGGGAACCCGTTTCGGAGCCATCCTGAAATAGATGACCACCAATCAGCAATTTGATTGAAAGAAGGTATAAGCTGAAACAATGGATTGAAATGCAACATAGTCTTCACAAGAATAATTCGAACAAGAGGAACGAATGAAATTCTCAGCTTAATGATAACAACAATCTTCATGAGAAGCCACATAGGGGACAAAAGGTAAATAAGAAAAACACAAGGTACAGATGGAACAAACACAAGATAGGAGCTTCGTTCGACATCTT
This sequence comes from Secale cereale, assembly GCA_902687465.1. NCBI lineage: Eukaryota > Viridiplantae > Streptophyta > Magnoliopsida > Poales > Poaceae > Secale > Secale cereale. Next base: position 398,990,402 of record LR738712.1, on the reverse strand, counting down.
TGTGCTATAAGATTATGAACGCGTTACGAAAGGGTTTTTCAATCCCCGGATCAGCATAGCCAAGGACCCTTTAAGATGCAAATCCCGATCGGAACATCGGTCATAAAACCACTTCACTCAATGTAGAACCCCAAACTCGCTAACCTGCATTCGTTGGAAGAATGCCTACGATCTACTGGATAAACACACCAATTAATTTCTGAAAGTTTCCAGTTATGCAATCAGGTGTTGGGGATACAGGGGAAGCACCGCGCAATCAACTCTAAACCTACATCCAGCTTTATCCATCCTTCAACACATAACCAGTTGTTCTCGGAAACCGTCTACCTCGGACCTTCAAAAAGCATCCACTATACAAAGCTATGGCAATACTCCCGAACTACCTCCCCAGTACTGGGTGATGTCGGGGTTATCTTGCCACTAACCGTATAGGAGAGTTTTCGATGTCGGCCTTCTTAAGTATTCTAGTACTGTCGCGATATGCTTGTGACGACAATACCCCGAAGCTCAACTCCCCGGGACACTGCCACAACCCCTAATGTCAGGAGGCATCGAGAACAATATTCTCGTCACAAGGACATCGAAACAATCCAACAATACTCGCGAGATTCCTAAAAACAATTTGGTGCAATTTTTGAAAGTAGAAGAGGCAAGAGTAGTCGTCAGGAGTCCTCACCAGAGTGAAAGGGGATGAGGAGCAAAGAAATCCTACTCTCCGATATAAATATAGGACTCAAAACATTTTCAGTGTGTGCCTAGACTCGACCGTCAACGATTCGATCAATCAGTGGGGGCTTCTAGGTCGGAGATATAAGCCCAGGATGGGACTATATCTCCTACGTATCCTTGTGACAAGAGGTTTTCGGCCAAATGAGGTGAGGTTTTCGGCCACGCGATCAAAATTGGATGGCCTAGATGAAGGGAGGGGTTTGGGTTGGTTCGGTGGGCTGTTGGAGGGGTGTCTTGGGCCTCAAAGAGGGGGTACTTTGAGCCCACGAGAATAACTGTTGGGGTAGTAAACGAACTCCAAAAGCGACGAGATTCGACAGGCGGGTTACACACACCAAAACAACAACACACGACAAGTGTCACGCCAAACCGGAAACGTTACACGACCAAACACCAATGTAGGCCTCGGGGATGCCATAGACACGTGCGAGAGCTCCGGAACTCGAAACGGACAACGGAAAGAAACGAGTGGGACCGGATGCAAACGACAACACAAATGCAATGCGATGCACATGACTACAAGATACGAATGAATGCACACACGCAACACGACAAAACAACGAAAACCCGAAAGACGAAGAACCCGGAATGGAATAGATGGAGCTGAAGATATTATATATTGCCCAAAAGGGAAAGTATTACATCCGGGGCATTACAGCTTCCTGGCATCTTGAGGACGTTGTAGCTGTGGTGGGTCGCCGCCATGAGCTTGGCCAAGGCTGGATATCCGAGGATGGCATTGGACGGGAGATGGATGTGGGCGACGTCAAAGTCAATGAGCTTGGTATGGTAGTTCTTGCGGTTGCCGAAGGTGACAGGAAGGAGGATTTGCCCCACTAGGGTGGTGGAGCCGTCGGTCACTCCTGAGAAGTGCCTGGTAGGCTGAAGCTGGTCATATGGCACCTAGAACCTGCCAAAGGTTTCGACGGAGGGGACATGGAGTCCCGCACCGCCATCAATAAGTGTCTTGGTAACAAGCACGCTACTGCTGGTAGCCGAGCAGAGTATCGGGAGGGCGCCGGCTGCAGTCGCGCACTTGAGCTGGTTAGTTGAGTCGAAGGTGACAGCATACTTGGACCATTTGAGCAGACGTGTTGCCTCGAGCTTGGGGAGGACCGCATTAACTTCAGGAGTGAACTACTTGAAGACGCCATGGGAGGCAGGGGCCTGAGTACCGCCTAGGATGCAAGCGATGGCACAAGGCTCTTGAAAGCCCCCAGCCCCATCATCATGGTGGAGGTAGTCATTCCTTCTTGGTGGTCGTGGTAGCGGAGAAAGGCCAGCGTTGCCCTGAGGGGGATCGTCATGAGGCTGATCCCTCAAGAGGCCCTCATGAGGTTGGCCTTGCCAGTGGTCCTCACGAGGCTGATCGTGCCAGCCTTGGAGGGAGTCGCTGTTCTCCCAGCATCCTCCACCACGGCCACCTCCGCGGCCGTAGCCTCAGTCGCCATGCTCGGGGCGACAACCGAGGCGCCCATCGCGGATGGCCCTGAGCTCCTAGCAGTCATTGGTGTCGTGATTGTGCACATTGTGGAACACGCAGAACGGGCGGCTACCCTTGAAGGACTCGGGGTGGTTGCAACCATGCTTCATCTCAAGCTCAGCTGCAAGCATAGCTGGTCCCTTGGGCCTCACATCCTTGGTCTTGGCTTTCTTGTCTTTTTTATTGTCCTCGAGGAGCTCGACGAGTGAAAGGTGGCCTTCTTCTGCCCTTGCGCAGTTGGTTGCCATGTTGAACATCTCCAGAGCCGAGCACAGGTCCTCATGGATGGCGAGCTCCTCCTTCATCCTGACGTCCCAGAGACCATGAGTGAACGCAGAGATGATGGCCTCGTCTGAAACCTTGGGAATGTTGATGCAGACGTTCGTAAAACGCTAGATGTATTTGCGTATGGTCTCCGCTGGTTGCTGCTTGATACGCGGGAGGTCGCCTACCGCAGGGGTGCGGTCGCGGGTTCCTTGGAAGTTGGAGATGAAATGCTCCCGCAGGTCTTCCTAGGAGGAAATTGACCTTGTTGGGAGGTTCAGGAGCCACGAGCACGCGCCACCTTGACAGCCATGGGGAACCAATTGGCCATAACCTTCTGGTCATTGCTGACCGCCTCGATGGTCAGCTCATAGAGCTGAAGGAACTCAACGGGGTCGGGTGTTCCATCGTAGCATGGAGGTAGGTCTGGCATGAACTTGCTAGGCCAAACAACGAGACGCAGTTCCGGGGTGAATGTTTGGTAGCCCGTCGCGCTCATGGGTGCCCGCCGTGGAGGTGGAGCCTTGTCCGGGTGCTCGCGTGCCGCCGCGTGGGGTGGCGCGCAACCTTGACGAGGGAGCGCTCGGAGTGCACACCACCTGCCAGCTTCCTTCATCGCGCGTGGGCGCCCTGCGGGGCGGGTCGCCCTGGGGAGCCTCATACCTTGGCTCAGGGACGACGTCACGCCGGAGAGGAGGAGGAGGTGCGCCATGGGCCACGTCACCCGCTTGAGGTGGCAGGGGAGGTAGCGAGCGAGATGATGTTGGAGCTTCTCCCGCGGTGCTGACGATTTCGGCGATGTGGTCCAGCCAGTCCTCGTAAAGGTCATCGTCCAGGCGGTACCGCAGGAGCTCACGCTCCATGAGCAACGAGGCCTGCGAGTTCGCCGGCCCTCGACGGGCGTGGGAGGGAGAAGCAAACGCGGGAGTCAGCGGCGGGGTAGCGGTGCAACTGTCGCGCTGTGCGGAAAGCGGCATCGATGAATCTTGCTGCTCACCGTCCGCGGGGCTTGTGGAGGCATCTTCCACCGGTGATGGGGAACGGCGGGGAATGCCTTTGCCTGGAGGTGTTGTCTGGATGACACGAGCATCGAGGGCAGACCGGCGCTCAACACGAACTCGATGAGCATCTGCCATGGGGACGACGAAGCGATGGTGAACCGACTGGTAGAAGATAGACTCCAACGCAACGCTACCTGGCGCACCAAATGTCGGATTTGGGGCTCCGCAGAACCTTGATAGATTCGAATACTGGGGTGCGTGCAAAGAACTCAACTTCCAATGTGTGCCTACTCGTCGATTCCATGGCCTAGCTCGATGAACAGGAAAGAAAATGGGACAAGGCAGTTTACCCAGGTTCAGGCCACCTCATGGTGTAATACCCTACTCCCGCTTTGTGGTGGATTTCCTCGAGGTGGGCTTAGGATGAACTAGTACGGTGGTGGAACAACCTCAGGAGATGTGTTCTTGCTTGTGTGGTGGTGAGGATGTTCTCAGTGATCCGTCCCCTGTTATGGTGGTGGCTAGGCTATATTTATAGTGGCCTTGGTCCTCTTCCCAAAATGAAGGCGGGAAGGGATCCCACAATGGACAAATATGAAGGGGGTCAACTAGTACATCTTATCTTGACAAAAGGTGGTCTTCGCCTGCAAAGCTTCCGGTTGAGACACCATGGTGGGCTCGGTGATGACCTTCGTCCTGTCTTCCTTGCGATCTTGGTCTCTTTGCATGGAACTGCAAACCTTTGGTTGATTCCTCGGGACTCCGCACATGCGCTTGCTTCTTTAGCACCAAAGAGGAAACTTGTTGCACTGCGTCCACTGGCGCACAGCTAGCCTTGGTCATCATGGCTTGCGTCATCTGAACCTCACAAGGTAGACGCTTGCATAGAGATCTCCGCTCCTTAGGAGCCAGCCTAGAAAGGCTGCTCCTTCCGTAGGCCTCGGTGTCGTCCACCTCATGAGGCTTTGCCCCTCGCGAGGATCTTATGTGTCGATGCTGAAGATGGGCTATACAAGGCTTAATATTGGAACCACGCCATAGGCCACAGGCAGGTATGTCTGGGTACCCTGGTTCCCAGAATGCTGACAACCCTGGTTCCTAGAACGCCAACAACAGCCCCGGGCCCATGGCGCGCTCAGACTTGGCTACGAGGCGAAGCCAAAGGGCAAGAGAGAAGCGCCGCGGGCCCCAAACGCCTATGGACCTGGTTGACGCATGGCGCCTAATGGGACGTGGGCGTCTCCACTTCCCCATGCCGCCTGGGCAGCCGTTCGACTTGACAAGAGCCTGCTTCCTACAAAAAGATCATTATTACCGGAGATCATGTAGGACGGCGGTTGGCCTCCCTCGGACACTCGAGGGAACGGACCTAGGATATCCAGTCCCCAAACCGTGAAAGGCCGCGAGAGCGGGATGGTCTGGAGGCCCTAAGTGAGCAGGTGGATTTGCTTTGCATGGAGCTGACATGCCTCGCAAGATCTAACCAGCTCACTGGCATCATTGAGCATCGTTGACCAGTAGAATCTGCTGTGGAACGCTTTGCAGAAGAAGGTGCGTGATGAGGAGTGTTGTCCGCAGTCCCCGCCATGTATGTCGGCCAACAGCTCGCGCCTCTGATCCCTAGAGATGCACCGCAGGGAGACGTCATTTGGGCACCTTTGATAGAGCTCGCCGTCCCGAATGCAATATGCGGTGGTCTGGCGGGCCACGCGTTCAGTGTCCTCCTCCTTCTCTGGCAATGTGCCTCGGAGAAAATATGCCTTGAACTCCGCAGTCCAGCACCCCTCCTGAGGTTCAAGGGCGTGGAGCAGGCGGGCTCCCGAGGTCGGGCCGCAAATTGGGCACTCGACGAGGGCTCCAGGGCAGCTCCTCCCGAGGTGGCGTTCGTTCTGTGATGGGGGGAGATGGCTTGAAGAGCCGCTCCTCCAAAACGCTAGGCTTCTAGGGTCGCGCTTGGAAGCCCTCTTGGCAATGTTGTCTGCCTCTTTGTTCGTGCCGCACAGTACGTGCTGTAATTCCAAGCCCAAGAAACGTTTCTCAATTTTGTGTACCTTCTCTAGGTATGCCTCGATGTGCTTGTCCTTTGGCTCGTACGCATTGTTGGAGAAGTTGACGAGGAGCTGGGATTCGCCCTTCATGGTGAGGCGCCTGACCCATAGAGATCCCGCGGCTTTGAGGCTAGCGAGCAGACCCTCGTACTAGGCGATGTTGTTGGAGACCTTTTTGCCATGCTGGAAGCAGAGCTGTACGGTGTAGCAGAGCTTGTCCTCGGTAGGCGAAATGAGCACGGCTCTAGCCCCTAAACCTTGGCGTGCAAACGCGCTGTCGAAGTACATGACCCACCACCCAGTATCTTGTCTCCAGGCGTGAGAGAACGGTCCTTGCCCATTTCTCGGCCGGGGGCGTCAGTCCATTCTTCCACAAGAGCGAGGGCCGCACCCTTGATGACTCTGGGGGTGCTAAATTCCAGCTGGAACGCGTGCAACTCGATGTTCCATTCGGCGACCCTTCCCATGGCGGTGCGGCTCCCGAGAACCTTCTCCAAGGGGTTGGCTGGGACAACCTTGTTGGGCTGGCCTTGGAAGTAGTGACGCAGTTTCAGGGAATCAACGAGGAGTATGAGTAGGAGCTTCTGTCGCATGGGGTAGCGCACCCGTGCATCACGCGACACCATGCTGACAAAGTACATGGGATGCTTGACGAGGGAGAAGGCGTGTGACGCCCGAAGACCGACGTCCCAGAAGATTCCAGATATTCTGGGTTCTCCTGTGTGTTTCATTTGTGCTTGCTTTATTTATTTTGCATTGCATCATGTCATCATGCCATCAAGTCTTTTAATTTTAAAACTCAACTAAATAAATTGCATAGATCTTTTGATCTATTTAAATCGAGGGAAGGATGACTTCTCTTTATAACATATATATATATATATATATATATATATATATATATATATATATATATATATATATATATATATATATATATATATCCTCCTAATATTATGGAGCTATTATAAATAATTATTCCAATTGTTTGGAATTCACCAAAAACACACTTGCAATTATTCTCCAGGCCTCTTTTGCTTCAAGTTTCACCGTCAAAACCTTGTCTATAATTCTTATCCAATTTTTGAGGCTCCTCCAAAATCGGAGCATTTTTGAACTCTTCAAAGCCTAGGCCTTGTTCAAACCAATTGAATTAAATTCAAATGAATTTGAATTTAAACCTTGCAAATGGCCATTTATATTTTTCTCTGATCAAGCTCATTTTTATGAGCCCGAGAAAAATAACCTTATGTGGAACTCTTTCCCTAACCCCCATCTTTCTTTTCTTCTCCTTATTTGTTTTCTGCTAAAAAAACGAAGGGAAGAGCCAGCCGAGCTGAGACCATCTGGGCTCCTAGCCGCAGCTTGGCCTGCTCCCAGTCGGCCGCGCCTCTAGGCCCAACCATCCTCCCAGCCCACCTAACCTAACCCTAACCCTTTCCATTGGTCGACCTCTCCCCATCGCTCTCTCCCTCCAGCGCCGCCAGGCCTCGTCCTCTCCTCGATCCCTCCTAGCCCGATCCCCTTCGTCCTCCCTTCTTCTCTCGCTCCTCCCGACCCCCTGGGAACCGATCCCCATCGCCACCGGCTTCCCTCGACCCCGTCCTTTGCCACCACGCACCCCGCCACATCTCCTTCGCCCTCTCCATGCCTCCGTATCGCCACGGCCGCGCCTCGCCTCCTTTTGCCTCGTCAGAGCAGAATCCCGGCGCCCGCGTCCGACCTCCACCCCGACGGCGAGTCCAGGACGTCGCCGCCCGCTCCTTGACGAGCTCCTGCCTCCTCCCTGATGCAGGCCCTGCCGCGGAGCGCCGTGCCTCGCCGCCTCAGCCTCGCCCGGCCCGAGCGCCGCCCTGCCATGACGCCCGCGCCGGCCGGAGATGTTGTTGCCGGCAGACGTGCTGCCTCGACCCTGCAGTCTTCGCCTATCTCCTATCGCCACCACGCCAGGCCGCTGCGCCGGCCCCTTCCTCCTATCGCCGTCGCGACTGCCTCCTTCAACACGTCGCCATCGCGCCCCGAGGACAGCCCCGGGCCTCGCAGCGTTGGACTGCGCGTGCATCTCTGCCGTGCTACTGCTGGTGCTCGGGACGGCTACACTGTCCAGTAGGTACACGTCTTCATCCCGAGGAGTACACGACTATGTCTCTGGATGGCTACACTGCCAAGTACCCCGCCGCCAAGTTCCTCTCCATCAAGTACCACGACGACCTAGAGTATGACTACTGGATGCGCCAAGTACCTCAACACCGACGCCCGAACAACTACACAAGACGATGCGCCAAGTTCAACTACGCCCGACGACATGTACATGTTCGAAACGAGAACGCCTACACGGCGACACGTCAAGTACCACTACCGTCGCCGAAGAACCGTGCATGAAAACGCCAACGTGTACGACTACCGTCGCCCCGGAAACGATGGATTCGTCAAGTACCTCTCCGAAATGGAACGAGTACCTCTACGTCAACGACGACCCCGACGCCCCGTGTACGACTACGAACGGAACGACTACTTCCCTCTACGAACGTGTACCACGACCCGCGAGTACCACTACTTCCTCTACGACCTCGAACCGCCCCAAAACGAACGTTCCGAAGGTATAACCCCGAGACGATGACCCGTGGTCTACTTGTGTTGTATGAGATGAATCAGATGTTCGCATCGTGTCCGTTGTGCCCTCGTTTGCCTTGGTGGTGACCCGTGGGAACCGGGCAACCGGGTTCACCCCACCTTTCATCTTGTTCGACTCGCTCACGCCACCTTTTTCTATTACACCGGTCTCTCAATGAGTTACCGGAACAGAGATGTTGACCTTGCATCATTTTCGGATCGTTGCCGTGGCACCCTTTCCTTCCACCACGGTGACAATACTTCATATCTCTTCATGTTAACTTTTACCAAAAATTACATAAAACTTGATCATGTCATCCGCATCATGTTAACAACATTAAAATATGTGAATTGTTGTTTGCTTAAAATTGCTAAACATGCATATGGGATTTTTTCCAGAATTGTTGTTGTTATTTCCGGCCTCATTTAAAATGCCTAGATAGCTAGTTTACACTTGCTTCTTTCCTTGCCATGTTTAGCTTCCCATATAGACTTGTCTTGTATCCTACTTGGTTGAGCATATTGACATGTTGCTTGTGTTGTTTTTCTGTGCTTCCTACCTTGCCATGTATTGCTTCCTGTATAGACTTGTCATGCATCATACCTTGCCATGTATTGCATCAGATAGACTTGTGTTGTTTTCTGTGCTTCCTACCTTGCCATGTTTTGCTTCCTATATAGACTTGTTGTGCATCCTGTGTAGAACTGTCTTGCATCATACTTGGTTGAGCATATTGTCATGTTCTTGTGTTGTGTGTTTACCGTATTGCTTGCTTCTTCTCGTTAGTGCTTGTTCCGTTGCGATCGCGAGGATTCGTTCGTCTTCTCGTGGTTCGTCTTCAAGACTTCTTCGTCTTCTTCTTGGATCCGTTCTTCTTCCTTGCGAGATCTCAGGCAAGGTGACCATACCCTTGGATACGTTTACTACCATTGCCATGCTTAGTTGTCTCGATGCTATCGTTACATGTCGCGCTACCCATCTTTTATGTCAGCCTCTCCTTGTTGCCATGAAACCTCTAACCTTTGAAACCTTCCTAGCAAAACCATTGTTTGGCTATGTTACCCGCTTACTCAGCCCCTCTTATAGCGTTGTTAGTTGCAGGTGAAGATGAAGATCGTTCCAGGAGGGAACTTGTTGTTGGAATATCACAATATCTATTATTATTATTAACACACCTATATACTGGGCATGGGTGGAAGGCTTGGACTTTTGCTCGGTGTTTTGTTCCACTCATGCCACCTTAGGCGCCGATAAACCAGCATTATGTTCCTTGATTTTGCGTTCCTTACACGGTTGGGTATATGGGGACCCCTTGACACTTCGTCTTTGAATAAAACTACTCCAGCAAGGCCCAACATTGGTTTTAATTTGCCTCATAATAACTTAATTAATTAATTAAATTGCATAAGGGGGACGCTCCTTGGAGATTCTTTTCTACATAGCAGGGGGGCCAGTGCTGATGGTGTTGGTCCCAAACGGGGGTCCTGCGGGGCCACCACGGGGAAACTCAAGGTTTGGTTTTACCTGTAGCATCGCCCATCCGGTTGTGGCCTGAGACGAGATACGCGCGGCTACTATCAGGGTGTCGGCACGCCGGGAGGTCTTGCTGGACTTGTTTTACCATTGTCGAAATGTCTTGTGCACCGGGATGCGGAGCTTGATCGGATTTCCCTAAGATAAGGGGTGATGATATTATATATATCACTTCAGCTGATCATGAGAGCTTGTGATGGGCTAAGTTGGGACACCCCTGCAGGGTTATGATCTTTCAAAAGTCGTGCCCGCGGTTATGTGGCAGATTGGAATTTGTTAATGTCCGGTTGTAGAAAGCTTGACAGAGGATCCGAAGTAAAACAAACAACCGTGTGAGTAACCATGACTGTCTCTTTTCACTTTGAGAAGAGAACATGGTGGGGTTATGTTTGACTCGTAGGTAGTTCAGGATCTTTAGCGATCACTACTAGTTTGCGACCGTTTGCGTAGATGCTCATCTTATTCTTGTACTCGTAAGTTAGCCACCATATTATGCTTAGCCGCCGCTGCAACCTCACCACTTTACCTCCTCCTACCCATAAAGATTTGCTAGTCTTGATACCCATGGTTATGGGATTGCTGAGTCCTCGTGGCTCATAGATACTACAACACCAGATGCAGGTTCAACCGAGAATGATGCAGGAGCTGGTTCAAGTACTTCACTGGGAGCTCGATGAAGAGAGTGGCCGTATGTATGTGACGTGTTTCGACGATCAGTAGTGGTTTCTACTAGGGGCGATTCGGACCTGTGGCTTATGTTTTGGTATCTTTCTTTTGGATCTTCGCCCGTAGTCGGGTTGTGATGTTTTGAATCATGTTTTGCTTATGTAATGTATTGTGTGACGTGGCGAGTGTAAGCCAACTATCCTTTTGCAATTTCATCCCTATTTTTACATGAGTCATGCAAAGATACCAAACATGAGATCATTCCAGAATGGCTTATACCTTTAAGTCGTGCCTCGACACGTAGGAGGTATAGTCCCATCCTGGGCATTACAAGGCGTCAGCGGGGTCCCGTCCCCCCTAAGGCGGGGGAGTCTCAGGAGCTTTGCTATCTGGTGGGGTAGCCGTGGGCTCAGGAGTGTCATCCTTGGGAGCCCCGCTGCCTGATGGTGCAGCCGAGGCCTCAGGAGAACCATCCTGAGGCTACGGCGCTTCGGTCGGGCTCGAGGTGTTGCGCCACGCACCCTCAATCGCACGCTCTTCATACAGTGCCACGAGCGCCGTGCTATCTGAGTAAGGCGTGGCGGCCAGGCAAAGCACTAGGGTTTCAAGAGGGCGAGGCACTGCCATTACCGGCGGGCTATTGAGGTACCTCTTGAGGTCTTGGATGGCTGCTTCGGCCTCTAGAGTCCACTGGAACGGTCCTTTGTATTTCATCAGCTTGAAGAACGGGACGGCGTGCTAGCCTAGCTTGGAGATGAAGCGCCCGAGTGAGGTTACGCAGCCCACCAGTTTCTTCATCTCTTTGATGGTCTGCGGCGGGCTCATCCTCTCTATCACCTTGATCTTCTCCGGGTTGGCCTTGATCCCTTAGTGCGACACCAAGAAACCCAGCAGCTTGCCGCACGGGATACCGAACACGCACTTTTCTGGGTTGAGCCGCAAGTTTACCTTAGGCAAGCTGGCAACTGTTTCTTCCAGATCTTCCACAAGAGTCCTCGCCTCCCAAGATTTGACCACTATGTCGTTAACGTACCCCTTAGAGTTCCTCCCGAGCTTCTAGCCCAAGGCGATGTGCGTTAATCACTGGAAGGTCGCGCCGACATTGCACAGCCCGAACGGCATGCAGGTGTAGCAGTACACCCGCACAGGGTCAGAAAAGCCGTCTTCTTGACATCCTGCACCACCATCTTGATTTGCTGATAGCCTGAGAAGACGTCCAGGAAGCACATCGAATCACACTCGATAGTGGGGTCGATGATATGATCGATGCGCATAAGAGGGAAAGGGTCTTGAGGGAAAGCTTTGTTGAGGCTCGTAAAATCAACGCACATGCGCTCCTCCCCCCTTCTTCGGAACGATAACAGGGTTCGCGAGCCAATCTGGATGCGGCACCTCTTGTATAATGCCGGCTTCCTGTAGCGTGTGAATCTCCTTAACAATTAATGACTGCTTCTTTGAGGCTTACCACCGTACCTTCTGCTTTACGGGGCGCACATTGGGGCACACCATCAAGTGGTGCTCGATCACCCCGCGCAGAACGCCAACCAGGTCTGTTGCTTTCCATGCAAACACATCCTTGTTCGCACAGAGGTAGCTGACCAACGCCTCTTCTTGGTCCGGGGGGAGGTTGGCGCCTATATTGAAGGTGGGGCCTTCCCCCCTTCCTCGTCCACCAGAACTTGCTTCGTCTCGGCCCGATCTTGAGAGAACAACTACTTCTTATTCACTGGCGCTGCCCAAAGGCTCTCCGGAGCACCCCCCATGCCTGGCCGCGCGGCTGCCATGGCCTTGAAAGTGAGCTTGAGGGCCGCCAGCGCATCCCTGGTGTCCTCTGCCATAGTGAGGACACTGTTGCTGCTTGGCATCTTCATGACGTTGTAGCCGGGGTGAGTCGCCGCCATGAACTTGGCGAGGGTCGGGTACCCAAGAATGGTGTTGTACGGGTGACCAATGTGGGAGACGTCGAAGTCGTTGAGCTCGGTGCGGTAGTTTCTGCGCATACCAATGGTGACAGGGAGGCGGGTCTGCCCGAGAGGACAGGCGGAGCCTTCGGCGACCCCAGAAAGGGCCTTATGGGGAGGAGCCGGTCGAAAGGCACATGAAGGAGGCCGAAGGTTTCCACGGAGAGGACGTTGAGGCTGGCGCCACCGTCGATGAGGGCCTTGGTGACGGCCATTTGCAGATGGTGGGGGTGCAAAGCATAGGAAGCGCGCCGACGCCGACTGTGGTCCTAGGGTGTTCCCTGGAGTCGAAGATGAGGTTGGCCTTGGGCTCTGCCCAGCCCGGAGGGGTCCCCGCCGCGACTGGGCGTCCCCCACCTGACGAAAGAACTGCTTTACATGGCGGTCTGAGGCCGGCGCATGCAACCCTTCGAGGATGTCCGCGACGGCATGGGGTCTACCTTGAACACATGTGTTCATGCTCATGGAAACAATGTCGAATTTGTCATGGAAATTTCTTGCAAAAATAATTATCACCTTGTACAACTCCATTGTATTATGAAAATAGTGTGCCAAGAGTTTTGTTTAGGATGCTTAGATTTCTTGTTGGTTTGTGCGATGCAAAAACAGAAACTTTGGCTGTAGTGCGTAATTTTACATTTTTACTGGAATGTCGAACATTTCTGAAACTTTTTGCACAGTATTGCTATACCAATTGTTCATTTTGTCCTAATGTTTCAGAATTTTTTGAGTAAAAGAAGTCTGGTGAATGTTCAAATTGCTATAGACTATCATGTTTAAGACAAATTCTATTTTTGATGCATTGTTTTGCTTGTTTTGATGAAACTTTTTAATTCTATCAGTGGTATAAGCCTTGGAGAAGTTATTATACAGTAGCTACAATGCAAAAACAAAATATGAATTGGTTTGCAATAGTACTTAAAGTAGTGATTTGCATTATTATACAAACGAATCTCATGAGCTTTCTCTTGAGTTTTGTGTGGATGAAGTGTTCGAAGATCGAGGACGTCTCGATGTGAGGAGAAGGAGGAGAGGCAAGGGCTCCAGCTTGGGCATTCCGAAGGCACCCCAAGTAAATACTCAAGAAGACTCAAGCATCTAAGCTTGGGCATGCCCCAAAAGGCATCCCATCTTTCCTCAACAAGTATCGGTATATTTTCGGATTCATTTTGTTCACATGATATGCTCCTGAGAGTCTGGTGCCTCACGCCCTGCGCCCTTCTCGCGGAAGCTGTGCTGAAGCACACCTCCACATGGTGCCCGAGTGCCTCCCTCGTGATGTTGGCCAGGTTAGAGGCCCTCCAGAGGAGAGACCACGAGCCCTGCATGAGAGGGGCGCTGGGCGCGCCTTCCTATGCGAGAGGGGAAGGCGCCCCATCCATGGGCGTAGGTCCCGAGGCAGGACCATCAAGTGTCCCATCCTCCTAAGGCCCCAGGCTGAGCAGCTGCTTCTTCTTCTCTGGGACGGACTAAGGAGGGTAGGCAAAGCCCTCTTCATCTGGGTTCTCGACCATCGCAGCTTGGTAGGCACGCTTGAGGGAGTACACCGCATCCTTCTCACTGCAGGCGACTGTGATGATGCCACCGCTTCCTGGCATCTTGAGGACGTTGTAGCCGTGGTGGGTCGCCGCCATGAACTTGGCCAAGGCTGGATATCCGAGGATGGCATTGTACGGGAGACGGATGTGGGTGACGTCAAAGTCAATGAGCTCGGTATGGTAGTTCTTGCAGTCACCAAATGTGACAGGAAGGAGGATTTGCCCCACTTGGGTGGTGGAGCCGTCGATCACTCCTGTGAAGGGCCTGGTAGGCTGATGTTGGTCATATGGCACCTGGAGCCTGCAGAAGGTTTCTACGGAGAGGACATTGAGTCCCGCACCGCCATCAATGAGTGTCTTGGTGACGAGCACGCTACTGATGGTAGGCGAGCAGAGTATCGGGAGGGCGCCGGCTATGGTCGCGCACTTGAGCTGGTCAGTTGAGTCGAAGGTGACAGCATACTTGTACCATTTGAGCGGACGCGTTGCCTCGAGCTTGGGGAGGACCGCGTTAACTTCAGGATTGAACTTCTTGAAGACGCGATGGGAGGTAGGGGCCTGAGTGCCGCCTAGGATGCAAACGATGGCACAAGGCTCTTGAAAGCCCCCAACCCCATCATCTTGGTGGTGGTCATCATTCCTTCTTGGTGGTGGTGGTAGCGGAGGAAGGCTAGCATTGCTTTGAAGGGGGGTCCTCACGAGGTTGATCCCTCGAGGGGCCCTCACGAGGTTGGCCTTGCCAGTGGTCCTCGCGAGGCTGATCATGCCAGCCTTGGAGGGAGTCACGGTTCTCCCAGCGTCCTCCATCGGCCACCTCCGCGGCCGTAGCCTCGGTCGCCATGCTCGGGGCGACAACCGAGGCGCCCATCGCGGATGGCCCTGAGCTCCTAGCAGTCATTGGTGTTGTGGTTGTGCACATTGTGGAACACGCAGAACAGGCGGCTTCCCTTGGAGGACTCGAGGTGGTTGCAACCATGCTTCATCTCAAGCTCAGCTGCGAGCATAGATGGTCCCTTGGGCCTCATATCCTTGGTCTTGGCTTTCTTGTCTTTTGGATTATCCTCGAGGAGCTCGACGAGCGAAAGGCAACCTTCTTCTGCCCTTGCACAGTTGGTTGCCATGTTGAACATCTCCAGAGCCGAGCACATGTCCTCATGGATGGTGAGATCCTCTTTCATCCTGACGTCCGAGACACCATCAGTGAACGCGGAGATGATGGCCTCGTCTGACACCTTGGGAATGTTGATGCAGACGTTCGTAAAACGCTAGATGTATTTGCGCATGGTTTCCGCTGGCTGCTGCTTGATACGCGGGAGGTCGCCTAGCGTAGGGGCGCGGTCGCGGGTTCCTTGGAAGTTAGAGATGAAACGCTCATGCAGCTCTTCCCAGGAAGAAATTGACCCCGTTGGGAGGTTCAGGAGCCATGAGCATGCGCCCTCCTTGAGAGCCATGGGGAACCAATTGGCCATAACCTTCTGGTCGCTGCTGGCCGCCTTGATGCTTAGCTCATAGAGCTGAAGGAACTCGACGGGGTCGGGTGTTTCAACATAGCATGGATGTAGGTCTGTCTTGAACTTGCTAGGCCAAACAACGAGACGCAGCTCCGGGGTGAATTCTCGGTAGCCCGTCGCGCTCACGGGTGCCCGCCGTGGAGGTGGAGCCTGGTCCGGGTGCCCGCGTGCCGCCGTGTGGGGTGGCGCGCAACCTTGACGAGGGAGCGCTGGGAGTGCACGCGCCTCGCCTTGGGGCCGCTGCACCACCTACCAGCTTTCTTCATCGCGCGCGGGCGCCCTGCGGGGCGGGTTGCCCTAGGGAGCCTCACACCTTGGCTCGGGGAAGACATCACGCCGGAGAGGAGGAGGAGGTGTGGCATGGGCCATGTCACCCGCTTGAAGTGGTGGGCTAGGCAGCGAGTGGGACAATGCTGGAGATTCTCCCGCGGTGCTAATGATTTCGGCGATGCGGTCCAGCCAGTCCTCGTAAAGGTCATCGGCCGGGCGGTACTGCAGGAGCTCACACGCCATGAGCAGCTCGGCCTGCGAGTTCGTCGGCCCTCGACGAGCATGGGAGGAAGAAGCAGCCGCGGGAGTCAGCGGCTGGGTAGCGGTGCAACCGTCGCGCTGCACGGAAAGCAGCAGTGATGAATCTTGCTGCTCACCGGCCGCGGGGCTGGTGGCGGCATCTGCCGCCGGTGATGGGGAACGGTGGGGAATGCCTTTGCCTGGAGGTCTTCTCTGCATGACGCGAGCAGCGAGGGCAGAACGGCGCTCAGCACGAACTCGACGAGCATCTACCATGGGGACGATGAAGCGATGGCGGACCGACCGAAAGAAGAGAGACTCCAATGCACCGCTACCTGCGCACCAAATGTCGGATTCGGGGCTCCGCAGACCCTTGATAGATTCGAATACTAGGGTGCGTGCAAAGAACTTAACTTCCCATGTCTGACTACTCATCGATCCCATTGCCTAGCTCGATGAAGAGGAAGAAAAATGGGACAAGGCAATTTACCCAGATTCGGGCCACCTCATGGTGTAATACCCTACTCCCGCTTTGTGGTGGATTGCCTCGAGGTGGGCTTAGGATGAACTAGTACGGTGGTGGAACAACCTCAGGAGATGTGTTCTTGCTTGTGTGGTGGTGAGGATGTTCTCAGTGATCCGTCCCCTGTTATGGTGGTGGCTAGGCTATATTTATAGTGGCCTTGGTCCTGTTCCCAAAATGAAGGCGGGAAGGGATCCCACAATGGCCAAATTTGAGGGGGTCAACTAGTACATCTTATCCTGACAAAAGGTGGTCTTCGCCTGCAAAGCTTCCGGTTGTGACGCCATAGTGGGCTGGGTGATGACCTACGTCCTGGCTTCCTGGCGATCTTGGTCTCTTTGCATGGAACTGCAAACCTTTGGTTGATTCCTCGGGACTCCGCACCTGCGCTTGCTTCTTTAGCACCAAAGAGGAAACTTGTTGCACTGCGTCCACTAGCGCCCACCTAGCCTTCGTCGTCATGGCTTGCGTCATCTGAACCTCACGAGGTCGAGGCTTGCATAGAGATCTTCACTCCTCAAGAGCTAGCCTAGAAAGGCTGCTCCTTCCGGAGGCCTCGGCGTCATCCACCTCACGAGGCTTGGCCCCTCGTGAGGGTCTTGTGTGTCGATGCTGAAGATGGGCTATGCCAGGCTGGTAATGGAGCCACGCCATAGGCCACAGGCTGGCATGTCTGGGTACCTTGGTTCCCAGAACGCTGACAACCCTGGTTCCCAGAACACCAACAATAGCCCCGGGCCCATGGCGCGCTCAGACATGGCTACGAGGCGTAGCCAACGGGCAAGGGCGAAGCGCTGCGGGCCCCAAGCGCCTATGGACCTAGTTGACGCATGGCGCCTGATGGGACGTGGGCATCTCTGCTTCCCCATGCCGCCTCAGCAGCCATTCTACTTGACAAGAGCCTGCTGCCTGCAAAAAGATCATTATTACAGGAGATCATGGAGGACGGCGGTTGGCCTCCCTCGGTCGCTCGAGGTAACGTACCTAGGATATCCAGCCAACAAAACGCGAAAGGCCGCGAGAGCAGGATGGTCTGGAGGCCCTAAGTGGGCAGGTGGATTTTCTTGGCATGGAGCTGACATGCCTCGCAAGATCTAACCAGCTCAATGGGATCTATGAGCATCGTGGACCAGTAGAATCCGCTATGGAAAGCTTTGCAGAAGAGGGTGCGTGATGAGGAGTGATGTCCGCAGTCCCCGCCATGTCTGTCGGCTAGCAGCTCGCGCCTCTGATCCCTAGAGATGCACCGCAGGGAGACGTCAATTGGGCACCTTCGATAGAGCTCGCCGTCCCGAACGCAATATGCGGTGGTCTGGCGGGCCACGCGTTCGGTGTCCTCCTCCTTCTCTGGCAAGGTGCCCCGGAGAAAATATGCCTTGAACTCCGTAGTCCAGCACCCCTCCTGAGGTTCGAGGGCGTGGAGCAGGCGGGCTCTCTAGGTCGGGCCGCAAACTAGGGCACTCGACGAGGGCGGCAGGGGCAGCTCCTCCCGAGGTGGCGTTGGTTCTGTGATGGGGGGAGCGCCGACAGCTTGAAGAACCGCTCCTCAAAGACGCGAGGCTTCTGGGGTCGCGCTTGGATGCCCTCTTGGCATTGTTGTCTGCCTCTTTATTCGTGTCGCGTGGTAAGTGCTGCAATTCCAAGCCCAAGAAACGTTTCTCAATTTTGCGTACCTTCTCTAGGTATTCCTCGATGTGTTTGTCCTTTGGCTTGTACGCCTTGTTGGAGAAGTTGACGAGGAGCTGGGATTCACCCTTCATGGTGAGGTGTCTGACCCACAGAGTTCCCGCGGCTCTGAGGCTAGCGAGCAGGCCCTTGTACTAGGCGATGTTGTTGGAGACCTTTTCGCCATGCTGGAAGCAGAGCTGTACGGCGTAGCAGAGCTTGTCCTGGGTAGGAGAAATGAGCACGGCTCTATCCCCTACACCTTGGCGTGCAAACGCGTCGTCGAAGTACATGACCCACCACCTAGTATCTTATCTCCGGGCACAAGAGAACGGTCCTTGCCCATTTCTCGGCCGGGGGCGTCAGTCCATTCTGCCACAAAGTCGCGAGGGCCGCACCCTTGATGACTCTGGTGGTGCTAAATTCTAGCTGGAACGCGTGCAACTCGATGTTCCATTCGGCGACCCTTCCCATGGTGTTGCCGCTCCCGAGCACCCTCTCCAAGGGGTTGGCTGGGACAACCTTGATGGGCTGGCCGTGGAAGTAGTGATGTAGTTTCCTGGAATCAACGAGGAGTATGAGTAGGAGCTTATGTGCCATGGGGTAGCACGCCCGCGCATCACGCGGAACTGTGCTGACAAAGTACATGGGATGCTTGACGATGGAGAATGCGTGAGCGGGGTCCTGTCCCCCCTAAGACGGGGGAGTCTCAGGAGCTTTGTTATCTAGTGGGGTAGCTGTGGGCTCAGGAGTGTCGTCCTCGTGATCCCCGCTGCCTAATGGGGCAGCCGAGGCCTCAGGAGCACCGCCCTGAGGCTACGGCGCCTCGGTCGGGCTCGAGGCGTTGCGCCATTGTCGGGACCCCGATCCTAAGTCACACAGGTCTAGCCTGTAACACATCATATCACTTTGCGGCCTCACGCACGGTATCCCCACGGGTGCCACCTTACCTGGCCCGGGACCGTTTGCGCATTTTGGCACACGTATATGATAGTGTCGCTAGCATCCATATGACAGAGCACCCGGGCCGACATGACCAGTTATAAACCAAAAGTGGCACTAAATTACAGAGACAGGCATACATGACCCAGCAACGAACGTGTCGGTCATCAACGTATGAACCCAAGTCGTAGCAAGCTACAAGGACTTAAAGGAACAACGCGTGACATTTCCCCTAAGGGCAGACACAGGAACGAAGAAGGACACATGCCGGCCAGCCTATGTGTTCCGGAGCAGTAGCAAGCTACCAAGGCTCAGTGGAAGCACTAGGAGACATTTCCCTGTAAGATAGGCTACCAAAGGTAAACAACTAGGTGTCGGATCCCACACATAGCAATACACATTACACGTACGCATAACATGCAAGTATGTGTTGTACAACATGGCATCACAACATAACTCAACAACTCATATAGATAAAGGCCCAGAAGAGCCATCATAGCATTTATTACAATCAGAGGTCACATGACCCAACATACAGAGCATACAGGCAACGGAAGCATAACATGTCTGGGTACAGACAACTACAAATGAAAAAGGCTGGGAAGCCTGACTATCTACAAGACCCTCCCAAGGGCACAAGACCGTAGCTGAGGTAACAAGCTAAACGTCGAAGTCCACGCGGAACCACTAGCGAGACTGAAATCTCTTTGCAAAAACATAAATTAAGCAAACGTGAGTACAAAGGTACTCAGCAAGACTTACATCATAACTAACTACATATGCATCAGTATCAACAAAGGGGTGGTGGAGTTTGACTGCAGCAAGCCAGCTTTGACTCGGTGGCTATCCTGAACTACGACTGCAAGTAACTCTTTTGAGGTGGCGCACACGAGTCCACATATTCACCAACCAAAACACCACTATGGATCCGCTCTGTCTCCCTACGAGAACGCCATCCATAGCACTCACACTTGTCTTGAGCATTTTAGAGTATCCACTTTAACTTGTCTATGTACCACGTAAGCATCCAAGAAGTCCATAACCGCGGACCCGGCTATTCGAATAGATCATGTTAACCCTGCAGGGGTGTACTTCTTCACACACGCTCTCGCCACTTACCGCCATGTACACATCGTGTATCTCGGCAACCTTCAAGCAGAAGCCTGGCGAGGGTGTCGGCCACGACCTGACTAACCACACAAGTCTCTCGTCCAGGTTTATTGCCTATTCGGGTTCCATCCGTGGGGAGATCCGGCCGGGGTGTCGCTCACGGCCCCAAATGATGTGCGCAGGGTTCCCAAGCCCACCTCGACGGATGGATCTATGCTTGGTACACCGTGCCATGGTGCCTAGTCTGCCCCAAGCCCACATGTACCGTGTGCCACTTGGTAGACTACTAACACTACCTACAAACACCAGAAACTAGTTGCAACTCCTGGACAGAGATCGAGTTGATTAATAAGTCGAGAGGGGCACTTAAGCAGTCCAATGCGTGGTAGTAGCTATGTCATTGGACAACTTACACAGAACTCAGTTCTTAAGGACGGTTCCAGTGAGACAACCCACCATGTACTCCTACATGGCCTCTCACCGCTACCTTTACCAAATCGTGTTCACACACTTAGCTCACACACAGTAGGACATGTTCACCACATTCCAATTCATCCCCGATGAATCAGACCTGACACAACTCTAAGCAATAGCAGGCATAACCAGAAAGGATGAATGAGTAGGCACAACATGGATCAAACAACTCCTACTCATACTAGTGGGTTTCAACTATTTACTGTGGCAATGACAGGTCATGCAGAGGAAAGGGGTTCAACTACCGCAGCAAAAGCAGTTCAATCGTTGTTGTTCTAATGCAGTAAAAGAGAGCAGGAGCGAGAGAGTGGGATTGTATCGGGATGCTCAATGGGGGGTTTGCTTGCCTGGCACTTCTGAAGATATCAATGAGTCTTCATCGGTGTCATCGAACTCATCGTCGGAACGTCGTCTACTGAGAGGGGACAAAACCGACAAACAGAGAAAGAACACAATCAATGCAATGCAACAATATGATGCATGAACATGACATGGCAATATGATGTTGATTGAGCTAATGCAACTAGCAACCATATTAAATGAAGTTGGTTTGAACCAAAGGTTCAAATTCAAACTCCATATGTGATTATTTAAATTCCATTTATTCAAATTGTCCTAAACAGTGGCTGTAAGTTATTCAAACATGCATGAAAATGCCATAAACAGATTCCTTGGATTTTTCTGGTCAATTTTCATATATAATTTATTTTCATCTGAGTTATAGATTATTTTCTATGATTTTTAGAAGTTTTGGCTATTTTCTGAAATAAATAAATCATTTCTGATTTATTTAAAATTCCAGAAAATACTTACTGCGTCAGCACTGCGTCAGGCTGAGGTCAGCAGGTCAACTGACCGGCCAGGGTCAAACCTGACGTGTGGGGTCCACACGTCAGTGACACATGGACTAAATCCGGTCAAACCCTGTGCTGACTGGGGTTTGACCAGGGACTGGGCCCACTGTCAGTGGCTATTAGGGTGTTTAGCGGCAGGGTTTAGCACTAATGACAGCGCGACGTCAGCAGTCGCCGGAGTTTGGCCGGCGGCGACCAAACCGACGGCGGCACGCGTCGAAAAAACGCTAGGGGGCTCGGTTTTAGGAGCGGTTTGTTGCTACGGCCTGCTGGAGCTCTTGCGCATCTAGTGGTGGCATCAGCTCTCGCTGGAGTGGAACAAAACTACGGCGGCGACAACTTTTGCGGTGGCCGGAGTTCGGGCAGGTGCGTGTGCGGCACTAGGGGGCTCGGGAGGGAAAAATAGAGGTGGCTACGGGCTCCTGGAGGAACACTGAGTGCGGTGACGCGCTCAGTTTTGAGCGTGCGTCGATGTGGCCACGGGGGCGGCATCGCCGACGGATCCGAGCTCTCGGGCTCGTCGTCGACGGTGGTTAGAGGGCTACTCGAATGGGGCGACTAGGGGGAAAAGAGAGAGGAGCTCACGGCGGTGGCCTCGGTGAGCTGGGGCAGGCGACAGATGTTGCGAATCGACGGCGAGGTCGACGGCGGCCGGAGGTTGAAGACGAGCGCGATGATGACGAAGTAGGGCCTCCCGGCGTCCCGTAGCTTGGTGGAGAGGACGAGAAGGACGCAGCGGAGCTCGTTGGCACGTCGAAGAGGCGAGGGGGTCATGGTGGCTACGGCTACGGCAACGACGGCGGCGACGGTGGCATTCGGCCATGTGTGGAAGGGAGTGAGGGAGAGGCGAGGGGAAGGGCTGGAGAGGCCGGCTCGATCCAGACGTCAGCGGCGAGTCGATCCGCGGCGTCGCGCTGTCCTCGGGCGACCAGGCGGGCAGGTGGCATGGCAGCACGGCCGAGCGCGCGCGCCGGCCACACGCCTGGCCGACTGGCACCAGGAGGACGACGGCGGTGGTGGGCTGGGCCTGTGGCCGGGCCGTTTGGGTGGGCCGCTGGCTGGGCTGGCTACAGGTAAGCCTCTGCTCTGTTTTATTTCTGTTTCTGTTTTTCTTTCTTTGTTTATTTTCTTTTGCCACTGTTTTGAAATTAAGCAATTTTCAAACAATGCCAAAAACTCCTATGAACAATTTTATGTTGCTAGATGGACTTTTCCGAAAGCACATAAAACATTTCAAAGTTATTTGAAAATATATTCTATATATTATGAATATAATTCCAAATTCAAATACAATAATAAATTAAATTCCATGCCCAAAATATTCCACAAAGATGTCCATTATTTTTGGTTTGCTGCAAAATCCTTGCCAAAAATATCCAACAAATATTAGGAACATTTTGGAAACATTGAATGCAATTTTTTTAACTGGACCTATTTGAAATTTGAAGTGCTAGGGTTTGAACAATCCCCATTTCAAGTTTAACAAGAATTAAACATGATGACATGATGATCAGGCAAGGACCACAGGGGTTGACCTAGGGATGTGACAACTCACCCCCACTAAAACAAGAATCTCGTCCCGAGATTCAAGCGTCGGGTAAGAAATCAGAGGGGACACAAGCTAGCACAATCTTCACGATCCAATTTTCCTTCTCGGAGATGTTGATTTATTGCATCATATTGCTCTTGTCATCCTTGCTTTGAGATCTTCATCCCACCAGATGATAACGGAGACAAACTCTATAGGAATCGATCTTCCCGAAGATCGAGGAACTCAAGATCATATCAAGGAGTGAGACAATGAAACATCTCTTGAGCTGAGACTCGCACACATCCGGAAGGATGGAATGAAACAAACGATGAAGATTCACTTGGTAGGCAATAATTCCATACCTAAGAGGATGGTGATCGATGTCACCATACGGGGCACCTTAGAGAAGGTGACTCGTACAATTATTCCCTTAAGTGGCAAAAAGAATTACTTTTGATATAGAGATCATTGAAATTCCCTATACCAGCCTAAGGCAAATCACAATCAATCGTTTGACAGAGTCCGTAAGAATGACATTCTCAGGCCAGAATGGATGATGTGGACTACCTTGTTGAAGACAACACCAGGGATGATTTTGCTTATCATCGGAAATGAATGGGACCCATGGCAAGTTGGCACATTGGCGGTGCAAGCTGGGAACAAAATGCAAATGCTGGGAATGATTCTAGTATCTGGGAAGAAACCCAACAGTAGAGAGTGAATTTGCTCTTTGAGAGGTTATAGCATAACCAAGAACACTGGGAGCAATCCCGGTTAGAGCCAGAGATAACACCTAGTGCTTGTGCGTGCTCTCAAGAACTTGAGCATTCCCATATTCATCAAGGTTTTACCAATATCCATGTCAAGGATCCTGGCAACACCACATACTACCATGATGAATAACGATGGACGATGCAGATGCAAAGGAAGATAACACTTTCCCAGATTTCACCTTAGCGGAGCCAAGGGGAAAAATCGGGATGATCGACCGAGAGACATTTAGCACTCCGCTTCTAATGTTCTCCTTGATGTGCTAGCACAACCCATTTATTATAATGGTTTGGTACCTAGAACGTCAAATAAAAGGTCGGACTTCAGGAGCACAAAAATCCATAAGAAGCAACTAGGAAGTAAATCCTATGAAATCCTTATGGGGAAGGTGGCCAACTTCTTCAATGAACATACTACAACAATCGGTCTTCCGGTTGGGTGTGTTGGCCACGACATCCACTTTACCGGTTACCGAGAGACCAATATTGTAGTTCTTGGAAAGTGCTCCAACCATCATAACTGCCTGAGATTCAGTTCTGGTTGGTGCCAGGATATTCCAGACTCATTGAGTCTAGGAAGAAAAATGAAAGTTAGCAACCCAAATCGACGAGACGACGTTGCGAGATTCTCGGGAAATCAACTGTGATAGTAAGCTCCAAAACACGAGCTGGTTCTGCTACACACATGTGAACACGTTGTTCCAGATAACATGATCACATAGCAGTCTTACAATAAAATGATACCAAGTTCAGGTGGGGAACCATCATTGAGGATATCGAAGTCTCTAGGCAAGTCCATGGATTAGATCCCAAGCATAGACTTCTCTTCCTTGAACAAATCAATCGGTGGCTTGGTGTGCTACGGAATACATATGGAGTGGAGGTAATTAATCTAGCAAACCATAGAATACTTTGCACGTATGCATGACTGATTTGGGATGATTCCAGGGGAAGCAGAACAAACTTTCTCAAATTCACGGTGGCAACTTACATCAATTACACGTGAGTTAGAGGAAGCCACTTCTTTCGTCCAAACATATACTTCACGAACGGGTCATGTAGATAATGCTTATAAAAGTTTCCAATACTAGCTGGATGTTCAACAAAATCATGGAGAGGATAAGGAGGTTGTCGATGGGCTCAACAATAATTCATCCAGGTTTCCATATAGTGGAATTCCACAATTAAGTGAACACGGTGATAGTATTGGTCAGACCAATGGATATAACGGTGTATGCTCGAGGAATCAACCACGAGTAAGACAACGTTACGATTATCGTTGGTTCTGATTTGACTTGGCGATAACCCATACTCAAATCAAAGTCTAGATAAGACAATAGATCCACAAATGAGCAGGGAGATCAATTGAAGAAGATATCATCTATCTTCAATACACACACAAGATATCCCTTGAAGTGAGCTATGTGGATTAAGCTTTTATCTTCCAACTCTCCAAGTTGTTGTTTAGATTAACCAACTAGCTCAGGATATCCAACACAGATTCTTGGAGAAGGGGTGGTTTATAGGTAGACCAACTTGATCACGAGCTCAACATAGCGGTCAGGGAACAACCTGGTAATACTTCCGAGAAGATATTCGGAAAATCACGAACCACCGATATGTTAGGAAGCTCGAGATCAATCTTGCTTTTCGGGGCAAGACGATATGATCAAAGAGCGAGAGATTGACACAATCTTAACTCATTGATCGAAGAGTGCACCAAGTAAGATGGACTAGGTAGCACGATCAATCTTAGAATGATGATTTAGTAATCAGCACGCTAATAATGAAATTATCATCCATTAACCACCAAGCAACATGGTTGTTAGGAGTATTGATTTCACACATCACAATTCATTTGTCGGTATTCCGGTCATAACAACACGAAGACCGAGGAATGAACGATGATGGTGAGAAGTATTACTGTATCAAGAGTTTATAGGAGGTTGTGCAATTCCCATGACATTCTTGATATAAAGATGGTAATACTCCAAGGTAGAACATATTAGAAGATGGATTAACATTCTTCATCTGCGGAGTACAACTTCTTTGATCCAATCCTAGGAATGGATGAGGTACTGGAGTTTGTTTCTCCTAGTCATTCCAGAACAGGATGGCTTGACGGACCGCAAGAGTAAAAGGCATCGATGCACGAGTGCACAACTACTCCTGACTATCAATTGATAGACGAAGGTCAGAGTACAACTACAAAGGGACAACTCAAGGAACATATAACTTTCCGAGTTGCTGATGCATAGACTAGCATGTCGAACCAGTTCAACATATTTCTTCCAAATAACCCAAGCAGAAAGGTAGGACTGGCAGAGCCACGGTATGAATGGAGTACTACTCGGAGCACTCTGGTTGTGATCTTTTGGTTCGGGAGAACTCTTGCCAAGATGGTTCATGTTATTGGAAGAACGATAACCACGGACCTCGAGGACTATCACAAGGCTACTAATATCCTAAAGGGACGAGCAATTACTACCAACAGGAGGTAAGTGGAGTGAGTCTTGTGTTCCAGAACCCAGGAATAGAATACCTACCAACTAAATAGCATCACGGGATGCTTGCGAGAATGTGGGGACCCCGACTTGGAAGTCGAGATCACCGTATGCACGTGTACAGTGATCCCAGAGATCAATGCTCACTGAACACACAGAAGCTGAAATAACAAGAGTCTTACATCCATACAAATAGTCTTACACGAATTAAGGCCATTATGGCCAAGTCTTACATAGATAGAGCCTCACGGGCTGAAAAGCAAATAACTTAAATAGCGGAAGTTTGCGATAGATGGGTAGAACCCATGCCATCTGCCTTAACCCTACAGGCATTCTGACTGGGATAGCGTCCTAGTTCGCATGATCGTCTCCAAAGAACTCTTCCTCGTATTCCTGTTCTTCCATGCCTGGCCAATTAAATAACCAGTGGCAAGCCAATGAGTACTTTGAATGTACTCACAAGCAACCCATGATGAGGTTCAAAGTAACAATGCATGGAACAATAATGAACGATCTAGCAAAGGCTAGAATAATCATTCTACTATCAAGTTTATGCATCAATAACCTCGCGTAACCTTGAAGACGGGTTACCGATATCAACATGATTAAAATTCGACTCATCGAGTCAAGTCACCATCCTTGACTTATCACACACATATAATCACCGAGGAAGTAAAATTCTGGACATAGTTTAAGTAGCACCACCCAACTGTCCATGACCGTGGACACAGCTATTCGAATAGTTTTACACTCTGCAGAGGTTGCGCACTTTACCCACAAGATCCGGGGAACTTCCGTGTCATCCACGACCCGCGGTACCTCAAGTATCCGGGGTAAGCACCTGGTCATTACCTTTCCTTAGACGACACTAACATAGAGTCCACTCGTTGGTACACGGCCCTCGGGTACAAACAATAGATCACGGGACTTGCCCTAATTCAATGTCACGCGTACCCGAAGGGACCAACGGTGTGTCCGGTGCCCTGTAAAAACAGTCATGGCCGTCTATCCAAGCACGACCCCGTCCCGGGAAAGACCTCAAGTCTTCCCGTCACCAGTAATGCGGGCACCATGCTAGTATCGACCTAAGTAATCAATAAAGCCCCGTCCCATAAGGGGTAGTGTGGTTGCACATGTTTGGTTGGGACGGTAGTCACACATAAATCTAATCCATCATTCCACCATGCACATGATCTACCGGCACATCACTTCTTTCTCAAGTGATGACCTATCACATCATCACCCTCGGGCATTAGGGGCACCCGATGGGTTCATGCAAAGATTTCAACTACGAGGGTTCATGTCACACATGCACCATATAAGCATCATGACCAACTATTTGCATGTCATCTAGCACTAAGCAAGATCAAGATCAAGCATGCATCATGTGGTGGAATCAACTAGGTTACCATCGTAACCCTAATATCATGCGTCGTAAACAAACGGGTTCCGAGGAACAAGTGTATCATGGTCAAAGGGCTGCTTGCCTGGATTGGCTTGGTCTTCAAAGTCTTCAAATCCTTCTCCTTCTTCTTCCACAGCAACCTCGTCAAATACGGGATATATACGTCGCATAATAATAACGGAAAAATAAGAATACAACCAAAACAGAGAAATCAAAGTGCTCAGAAAAATGTCAACTCATTTTTGTAAAATACTAGAGGGATTTCTAAGATGGGAAATAATCTTAGTTGGAGTTTTGGAGTAACAGAATGGAATACATTGATTTTTGAATAGGAGTATTACTGCTCAAATTTGAATTTAAATTTGAACAGAACAGAAAAGTTTCATGCATTTGAATGAAAGTGGTACCATTAAATAGGTTGGTATATTACAAGATTTTAGGAGTTGGAAATATTTAATTTGGATCATTTTTCTTTTCTGTAGAAATGTTTAAAACATTAACATAAAAGAAAAAAGGAAAAAGGGTCCTGTGCACTGGGCCGGAGGAGGCCACAGTGCACGGCCCAGACGGACTGGCCCAGCCACACGGGAGCCAGCGCACGCACGTCAGGTTTTCAAACCTGACGGGCGGGGCATGTGGGTCAGTGGCACAGAGGAGTGGGAGAGAGGTGAGGGGATGACAGGCGGGGCCCGCCTGTCATCTCTAACCCCACGGCCACGGCGACGGCGAGCTCACCGGCGAGGATTCCGGCCACGGCGATGGCAACGGAGGCCAGGGATGGACTCAGCGTCGTGTTGCGGTTGCTGTGGTGGTGGTGCGGCACAGCGGGGAGGCCTGGTTCACCGGCGGCGAGGTGGGACGGCGGAAGCTCGTCGGAGGGTGATTGCTGCGGCCGTTTCCGACTGCAAACGGAGGGGGAAATAGGGGGGGAAATGATCAGTGAGGCACGGCGGTTCCGAAACGGGTGGAAGGAGAGGCAGGGGAGGCCCGTACCACAAGATCGCCGACGGCCCGACGCGGCGGCGCTCCGGTCGATCCCGAGCACTGGAACGTCCTGGGGTTGAACTGGAGGCGCTGGGGGGATCAGTGGAGTGGTGTGAGGCTTGTGGTGGTGTTGGAGAGGCTCGGGAGGGGCTTATATAGCCGCACCCGTGGCCCACCGTGGACTCCTGCACCGGCGAGGTTGCAGGCGAGGCTAGGAGGGGCTCTGGAGCCTGGGATCACGCCGGGGAGGTTCGTGGACTAGCTCCACGTCCAGCTGAGGGGAAAAGAGGAGCGGGGGAGCATCAGAGGAGTGCGCGCGTGTGAGGCAGAGGAGTGGCCGCCGCGGGCGGCCAGCGCGCGTGCGACGACGGCCACTGGAGGGCGCAGGAGGAGGGGGGACAGCGCCGGGGAGGTCGCGGACGTCGAGGGGCCTCGACTGGCGCGAGGGGGAGGCCCGAGGCTGTCGGGGGAGGTTGATTGGCCCGAGCTACAGTGCTGGTCTACACAGTTACGCGCTCCAAAGCGCGCGTATGGCTCGCATCGCCGCGCTCTCGCCGTCCTAGTCAAAGCCAACGTGTCCAGTAGTGTCTTGCATGTTGTGGGAGGAGTAAAGAAAGGGCCTAAGGCCTTGGATGCCCTGGAGGTGCTGAGAGAGAGGGAGGAGGCTGGTGCAATGGTGAAAGCTTGCTGTACAGCAAGGTAAATCAGGGCTTTCACCCCCCAATCATGGAGCTGAGGTGCTGGGGGAGTTACTGGAGGTGGCTGGTAACTCAATGATCATGTGGTAAGAAGTTGAGGCCATGGAGAAAAGTAAAAGTGATCAAGTTTGAGGTTTTAGCAATTCTGCAGAAGGTGTTTGATCTGTGTTTGGTCAAGTAAATGAATTCCACTTGACATGGCACTTAACAGGGTTGAAAGACATAAGAAAATAGGGTGCTTCACCAAATTTGGGCTCATTTGGAGAAACTAGCCAATGTAACTTTGGTGAAGCCTAGAAATCAACAGAAACAATTTCATCTTGATTGATTCAAGCTAATCATCTCCCCTTGATGCACCACTTGGTGTAGCATCATCATTTGGGGTATTGATCATGCCCACAAAGTCTGAAGCTCCAGATAAAAAGTTGGTAATGTAAAGTTGTTCAAATTTGCATTTGAACAGAAAGGGTTTTGAGGTGATCTGATCAAGTTGCTCTATTCCAAATCTTGTGCCATTTGGTCTAGGTGCCTTATTAGGTCATTCTAGCATGTGCACCAAGTTTGAGAGCATTTGGACAAGTTTGGCAATGTAAAGTTGCTCAAACTTCAAATATGGACAGAATGGTTATGAAGGGGTTTGAGGATGTTTTCTTGCTTCCCAAGGCATGGGACTTGGTAAGATCATCAAATATGTCATATATGACATGATAGAATTTCCCTGGAAGTTTTGGAGAAAATTTCCTTTGTAAATATTACAAAAGCTTGAAATATCCAGAAAGGGTTTTAGAGGGTTTAGTCCATTATTTTGAACATGACCAAGTGTTGAAACTCTTATATATGGACAATATATATCCTCTGAGTCTCTCTGAATTTTGGCAAATATTTTTGAAATAGTTAAATAATTTTCCCTTATTAAAGACCATTTCTGGCCTTAAGAAAAAGCTTTTAAATAAAATAGGAAAATAACTTTTAAAATTATACCTTTGTGGTTTCTGGGAGTCCTATGACTACTAGGTCTCAAATAAACCTTTTGAAATAATTTTCTCACCCTAAATCAAGTACTTGAAGTGCAATTCTCAATTCAGGGGTTTTTGGAAAACTAAATTTATAAAATACTTTTTGGCCAAATTAATTTTGTAAGAAAATACTATACTGTTATATAACACTTGGCATGATCATTGGGCAGAAGTTTTGAGTATAGAGATGAAATCTACAAGAGATCATAGTTGACTTTAATGAGCACATGAAAAAGCAAATGAAGAAAACTCAATTCCAAATAAAAGCCAAATGATGCTAAAAAAAATTGTTGGTCCAAATTTTCATGCTTCAAAGATACAAATAACATGTTACAAAATGCAGGGTGTGACAGACCTACCCCCCTTACAAGAATCTCGTCCCCGAGATTCCTAAACTAGGGCTTAAAAGAGATCGGGAAACTCGGATCTAAGACAGTCTTCTCGTTCCCAGGTTGCTTCTGCTTCGGTGTGGTTGCTCCACTGGACCTTGAAGTACTGGATGGTACGGCTCCGCGTACGTCGTTCTGCTTCGTCCAGAATGCGAATGGGCTTCTCGCGGTAGGTTAAATCAGGCTGCAGATCAATGGCTTGGTGATCCACATCCTCGTAGAGATTGGGCTTGTCTGGAACTTGGAGACATTTCCGGAGTTGTGACACATGGAATACATTGTGCACATCGGATAGCTCAGGTGGTAGTTCCAACTGGTAAGCCACTTCTCCTCGTCGTGCAGTGATCTCAAAGGGTCCAATGAACCTTGGTGCGAGCTTCCCCTTGACATGGAAACGCTTGGTTCCCTTCAGAGGAGTTACCCGCAGGTACACATGGTCCCCGACATGGAAACTCATGTTCCGACGGTGAGTGTCAGCATAACTCTTCTACCTTGACTTGGCTGCCTTTAATCGCTCTCTGACTAGTTGGACTTGCTCTTCTGACGCGCGGAGATTATCCGGTCCAAAGACTAGTCCTTCTCCAGTCTCCGACCAGTTGAGGGGTGTGCGGCATCTGCGCCCGTACAACACCTCAAATGGTGTCATCTGAAGGCTTGACTGGTAACTGTTGTTATAGGAGAACTCGGCAAACGGGAGACAATCTTCCCACTTGGCTCCATACGCCAGGACACAGGCTCGGAGCATGTCTTCGAGAATTTGATTGACTCGCTTAGTCTGACCTCCGGTCTGTGGGTGGAAAGCTGTGCTGAAAGACAACTTGGTTCCCAAGGCTTCTTGGAACTTCTTCCAGAACCTTGAGGTGAACTGGGTTCCTCGATCTGACACAATCTCCTTGGGAACACCGTGAAGACTGACGATTCGGTCGATGTAGAGAGCTGCCAGCCGGTTGCCATCATAAGTGGTCTTGACAGGAATGAAATGGGCCACCTTGGTCAAATGATCGACGATGACCCAGATAGAGTCATGTCCTTTATTCGACCTCGGTAATCCAGTGATGAAGTCCATTCCGACTTTATCCCACGTCCACTCAGGAACCTTGAGTGGTTGAAGCAATCCAGCAGGTCGCTGATATTCAGCCTTGACCCTTTGGCACACATCACACCTTGCAACATAGGTTGCAATCTCTCTTTTCATCCCGTGCCACCAGAATCGTGCCTTCAAGTCTTGGTACATCTTGGTTCCTCCGGGGTGGATGGAATACGGAGTGTTGTGGGCTTCTTGCAGAATCAGCGTCTTCAACTCGGTGTTGTTTGGTACGCAGAGGCGACCTTTGTACCAAACAATCCCGTGCTCGTCTTCGGAGAATCCCGGGGCCTTGCCTAGCTTCATCTTCTTCTTGATACCTTCGATGCTTGCATGCCCATCTTGTGCCTTCTTGACGTCGTCCATCAGGGTCGGTCTGACTTCCAAATGATCCAGAAATCCAGGGGTGACCAATTCCAAACTGAATTGTTCGATCTCCTTAAACAAGGCTGGCTGCCTCTCATGAATAATGGCATTCAAAGAGCAAGCCTTCCTGCTTAAGGCATCGGCCACCACGTTAGCCTTCCCAGGGTGATACTGAACACTGAGGTCATAATCTTTGATGAGTTCCAACCATCTCCGCTGCCTCATGTTCAATTCCTTTTGGGTGAAAATATACTTCAGACTTTTGTGGTCTGTGTAAATCTCACACCGTTTCCCTAGGAGGTAATGCCGCCATGTCTTCAAGGCATGGACTACTGCCGCTAGCTCGAGATCGTGAGTAGCGTAGTTCTCCTCATGGGGTCGTAGCTGCCTGGAGAGGTATGCTATGACGCGGCCTTCTTGCATCAGAACGCTTCCCAATCCGGTTCGAGAGGCATCACAATATATCACGAACTCCTTGTGAATATCAGGTGTTGCCAGAACTGGGGCGGTGGTCAATCTCTTCTTGTGCTCTTGGAAGCTCTCTTCGCATTTTGGCGTCCATTCGAACTTCTTGTCCTTTTTGAGGAGCTGAGTCATTGGTCGTGCAATGCTAGAGAATCCTTCCACGAACTTGCGGTAATAGCCCGCTAATCCGAGGAAGCTTCTGACTTCCTTGACGGTCGTTGGAGATTGCCATTGGGTCACGGCTTCGATTTTTGCAGGATCAACAGATAATCCTTCCTCGGTCAAGACATGACCTAAGAATCCAACTTTATGCAGCCAGAACTCACACTTGCTGAATTTGGCATACAGTTGGTGCTCACGAAGCTTGTCTAGGACCATCCTCAGGTGCTGCTCATGCTCTTCCTCCGACTTCGAGAACACAAGAATGTCATCAATGAAGACAACAACGAACTTGTCCAAATATTCCATGAAGACTTTATTCATGAGATACATGAAGTAAGCTGGGGCATTGGTTAACCCAAAAGACATGACCGTGCACTCGTATAGGCCATATCTGGTTACGAATGCCGTCTTCGGAATATCTTGGGGTCTGATCTTCAGCTGGTAATACCCCGATCTGAGGTCGATCTTGGAGAATACCTTGGCTCCGCTGAGCTGATCAAATAGATCTTCGATCTTGGGAAGTGGGTACTTGTTCTTGATTGTAACTTCATTGAGGGAACGATAGTCAATGCATAAGCGGATGGTACCGTCCCTCTTGGCCACAAATAGAACAGGAGATCCCCAAGGGGAGGCACTCGGGCGGATAAATCCCTTCCTTAGCTGCTCTTCTATATGCTTCTTCAACTCGGCTAATTCTTCCGTCCCCATTCTATAAGGCTTCTTATAGATGGGTCCTGCTCCGGGCACGAGCTCGATGATGAACTCAATGTCACGGTCAGGGGGCATTCCCGGTAGTTCATCCGGAAAGACATCAGGATACTCACATACCACCGGTACTTGATCTAGCCCAACTTCAGACAGACAGTTGACTTTAGCGGCTTGAGCGGAAGAGGAGTTGGGGGCAAACTTGACTTCGACACCTTGGTCATTGGTCACAGTGACTGTCCGATTGGCACAGTCTAACAAGCCTTGGTGCTTGCTAAGCCAATTCATGCCTAGGATCTCATCCAAGCCTTGCGATCTCAGGACGATAAGGTCTACTAGGAAGTATACACCATTAATGGTAATACTGACTCCTTTACAGCCTATCTTGGCTCTCATCTCGGCTCCGGGGGTTTGTACCACCATAGGGTTATTCAGGGGTGTAGGGGTCATGCCACTTTTTAATGCAAATATTTGAGTGACAAATGAATGCGTTGCTCCAGAATCAAACAAGACAGTTGTAGGTGCTGAGTTGACAAGGAACGTACCCAGCACGACGCCCGGGTCTTCCTGGGCTTCATCAGCAGTGATGTGATTCACACGCCCCTTCCCATAGTTTGGTGGATTGCGAGGAGCTGGGTTCCTTGGTGGCATTC
Organism: Secale cereale; assembly: GCA_902687465.1. Lineage (NCBI taxonomy): Eukaryota > Viridiplantae > Streptophyta > Magnoliopsida > Poales > Poaceae > Secale > Secale cereale. Next base: position 398,956,244 of record LR738712.1, on the reverse strand, counting down.
CGTGGCCTTGTCCCTGGTTCTGCGCATTGGGGCGCGGGGCATTAGGCTTCTTGTTGGGGCACACCCTTGAGATGTGTCCGGGCTGACCACATCCAAAGCAAGTGACTTGGTTTGGATTGATCTTGTTGCCACCACTGGTATTGGGGTTGAATGCTGGCCTGGGGTTGGCATACTGTTGAGGCTGAGGATTGGCACGAGGTGCAGGAGCTCTTGGTTGCTGATAGGTTGGCTTGGCCGGGGCTGACTGCCACAGACGAGGCTTCTGGTTGCTGGAACTTCCCTTACTGACCAACTTGCGCTTGCGAGTGTCTTCCAAAGCACGCCGCTTGTCTTCAAGCATGAGTGCCTTGTTCACCAGGTCAGGGAAAGACGGGCAGTCGCACACGACAAGCGAGTATTGCAGAGTCTGATTAAGGCCTTCCATGAAGCGCTCCCTTTTGGCAGCATCAGTGCTGACATCCTCAGGGGCATACCTTGACAGAACACTGAACTTCTGCATGTACTCCTTGACAGTGCCACTTCCTTGCTTCAGGGCTCGGAACTCACGCTTTTTGATAGCCATGATTCCGGAAGGAATGTGGGCCTTGCGGAATTCTACCTTGAAGTTAACCCAAGTGATGTCTTGTTTAGCATGCATGACCTTGAATCCATCCCACCAAGCTCTGGCAGTTCCCCCGAGGCAGTGGGCTGCATAAGCCACCTTCTCGCGGTCTTCGGTGCATCCGACTAGTTCCAGAATCTCCTCAATGGAACAGACCCAGTCGTCAGCATCCAGGGGTTCTGCAGTCTCGATGAAGGTTGGTGGTGCATGCTTCTTGAACTCTGCCAACATGGAACGTCCATTGCCATTCCTCGCCGGCTGGCGGTTGTTGGTGACAGCTTGAGCAATCAGCTGGAGAGCTGTAGTGTTGGCTTGGCGTTCCTCTCGGAAAGCTTGGAGAAGCTGAGCCATGTCCATGCTTGGAGGAGGTGGTGGTGGAGCTTGGTCGTTGGTTTGGTCGTGGCCTGCCTCTGGCTGAGAGGATGCTCCGGCTTCGGGCTGCAGGGTAGAGGTACCAGTACGAGTTACAACAGGCATCCTGTTGGAGCGGTAAAAGGTCTCATGACTCGGAAGAGGGAAAGCAAGATAGATGGGTGCCTAGCAAGGGGGTGGGCGTGACACTAAATCAAATCATGCAAGGGCCGAAAGGCCAAAACACATTCATTAAAAATCCAAATGGGTGATGTAGTCGTTTACACATTCCCGAAGGAAGAATACGACATACATCCAGACACAACAAAAGCAAACACTAGATGGTTTCATATGAACCATACAAGGACTCGACTGCGCATAGGGGTTACACGACCTATCCTACCATAGGGGTTACAACTGGCATATCCGAGTAGCGAATAATGCCTAAGCGGCGGAATGCTCGGTCGCGTATTCCGGCTCTTCTGGGTCTTCCTCCTTGTCTTCATCTGTCTGGGATCCCTTGTCGCTTGAGGGAGTGGGGGAGTGGAGGAGTTGGATACGACGGTGCTTTGACGGTGGTGCGGGGAAAAGCTTGCGATATTCCCTTGCTGTCATCCGGCGTCGCCGAGGTGGTTCTTCACCCTTGGAAGATACATCCTCGGAGGGCCTTCCGCCTCGATATGCGATAGCGGATTGTCTAGAAGGTGCTCCTTCCTTCTTGATCCTGTTTGCCTTCTCTTGAGCTCGATGAAGAAGTGCCTTGGTCTTGTGAAGTTCTTCTCGAAGCTTCATTGATTCCGAGGCTAAGTCTTGTGCCAGGCTGTCGGCACATAGACTGAAGTAGGTCTGGAACCGAAGCGAGAGTCCTTCCTTCAGTGGAGGGGCTAGTGCGCTGCTTTCTTCGTCACCTTCCTTCCGGTAAGGTAAGAAGCGAGTTGCCGTCTTGGCTGCCATCTCCGGACGAAGCTCGCGGAGACGGGTTAGTGCCTTGAGTGCAGCAGCCTCGACAGCGAGTGGTAGTGTTGCCATCTGGGGTCCCTCGAAGAACCAACTTGTGGGAGGATCGTTTGCCTTCACGATCACTTCCACATGGTACTCCACCTCAATATCGCTCACCCAATGCTCAAGGTAGGTGAGGACGGGTGCTCGGTGGAACTGACACTCCTGGAGGCCATCCTCGAGAAGTAGGGGAAACCCAGTGGTCAGGTGCTCTTCGGGAACAGCGGCCATCTACAAGGGTGGAATAGGAGGGGTTAATAAGCTGATGAAATCTCAGGTTTAGAAAAGAAGAGAGGTTCAGAAGGTTTTTGAAAAAGGGGTCTCAACTAACTAACGCCCATGCTAACTAAGGCTTCCTACAGTCAGGATGGCTCTGATACCAGCTCTGTGGGGACCCCGACTTGGAAGTCGAGATCACCGAATGCACGTGTACAGTGATCCCAGAGATCAATGCTCACTGAACACACAGAAGCTGAAATAACAAGAGTCTTACATCCATACAAATAGTCTTACACGAATTAAGGCCATTATGGCCAAGTCTTACATAGATAGAGCCTCACGGGCTGAAAAGCAAATAACTTAAATAGCGGAAGTCTTCGATAGACGGGTAGAACCCATGCCATCTGCCTTAACCCTACAGGCATTCTGACTGGGATAGCGTCCTAGTTCGCATGATTGTCTCCAAAGAACTCTTCCTCGTATTCCTGTTCTTCCATGCCTGGCCAATTAAATAACCAGTGGCAAGCCAATGAGTACTTTGAATGTACTCGCAAGCAACCAATGATGAGGTTCAAAGTAACAATGCAATGGAACAATAATGAACGATCTAGCAAAGGCTAGAATAATCATTCTACTATCAAGTTTATGCATCAATAACCTCGCGTAACCTCTAAGACGGGTTACCAATATCAACATGATTAAAATTCGACTCATCGAGTCACGTCACCATCCTTGACTTATCACACACATATAATCACCGAGGAAGTAAAATTCTGGACATAGTTTAAGTAGCACCACCCAACTGTCCATGATCGTGGACACGGCTATTCGAATAGTTTTACACTCTGTAGAGGTTGCGCACTTTACCCACAAGATCCTGGGAACTTCCGTGTCATCCACGACCCGCGGTACCTCAAGTATCCGGGGTAAGCACCCGGTCATTACCTTTCCTTAGACGACACTAACATAGAGTCCACTCGTTGGTACACGACCCTCGGGTACAAACAATAGATCACGGGACTTGCCCTAATTCAATGTCACGCGTACCCTAAGGGACCAACGGTGTGTCCGGTGCCCTGTAAAAACAGTCATGGCCGTCTATCCAAGCACGACCCCGTCCCAGGAAAGACCTCAAGTCTTCCCGTCACTAGTAATGCGGGCACCATGCTAGTATCGACCTAAGTAACCAATAAAGCCCCGTCCCATAAGGGGTAGTGTGGTTGCACATGTTTGGTTGGGACGGTAGTCACACATAAATCTAGTCCATCATTCCACCATGCACATGATCTACCGGCACATCACTTCTTTCTCAAGTGATGACCTAACACATCATCACCCTCGGGCATTAGGGGCACCCGATGGGTTCATGCAAAGATTTCAACTACGAGGGTTCATATCACACATGCATCATATAAGCATCATGACCAACTATTTGCATGTCATCTAGCACTTAGCAAGATCAAGATCAAGCATGCATCATGTGGTGGAATCAACTAGGTTACCATCGTAACCCTAATATCATGCATCGGAAACAAACGGGTTCCGAGGAACAAGTGTATCATGGTCAAAGGGCTGCTTGCCTGGATTGGCTTGGTCTTCAAAGTCTTCAAATCCTTCTCCTTCTTCTTCCACAGCAACCTCGTCAAATACGGGATCTATACGTCGCATAATAATAACGGAAAAATAAGAATACAACCAAAACAGAGAAATCAAAGTGCTCAGAAAAATGTCAACTCATTTTTGTAAAATACTAGAGGGATTTCTAAGATGGGGAAAAATCTTAGGTGGAGTTTTGGAGTAACAGAATGGAATACATTGATTTTTGAATAGGAGTATTACTGCTCAAATTTGAATTTAAATTTGAACAGAACAGAAAAGTTTCATGGATTTGAATGAAAGTGGTACCATTAAATAGGTTGGAATATTACAAGATTTTAGGAGTTGGAAATATTTAATTTGGATCATTTTTCTTTTCTGTAGAAATGTTTAAAACATTAACAGAAAAGAAAAAAGGAAAAAGGGTCCTGTGCACTGGGCCAGAGGAGGCCACAGTGCACGGCCCAGACGGACTGGCCCAGCCGCACGGGAGCCAGCGCGCGCACGTCAGGTTTTCAAACCTGACGGGCGGGGCCCGTGGGTCAGTGGCACAGAGGAGGGGGAGAGAGGTGAGGGGATGACAGGCGGGGCCCGCCTGTCATCTCTAACCCCACGGCCACGGCGACGACGAGCTCACCAGCGAGGATTCCGGCCACGGCGATGGCAACGGAGGCTAGGGATGGACTCAGCGTCGTGTTGCGGTTGCTGTGGTGGTGGTGCGGCACGGCGGGGAGGCCTGGTTCACCGGCGGCGAGGTGGGACGGCGGAAGCTCGTCGGAGGGTGATTGTTGCGGCCGTTTCCGACTGCAAACGGAGGGGGAAATAGGGGGGAAATGATCAGTGAGGCACGGCGGTTCCGAAATGGGTGGAAGGAGAGGCAGGGGAGGCCCGTACCACGAGATCGCCGGCGGCCCGACGCGGCGGCGCTCTGGTCGATCCTGAGCACTGGGACGTCCTGGGGTTGAACTGGAGGCGCTGGGGGGATCAGTGGAGTGGTGTGAGGCTTGTGGTGGTGTTGGAGAGGCTCGGGAGGGGCTTATATAGCCGCACCCGTGGTCCACCGTGGACTCGTGCGCCGGCGAGGTTGCAGGCGAGGCTAGGAGGGGCTCTGGAGCCTGGGATCACGCCGGGGAGGTTCGTGGACTAGCTCCACGTCCAGCTGAGGGGAAAAGAGGAGCGGGGGAGCGTCAGAGGAGTGCGCGCGTGTGAGGCAGAGGAGTGGCCGCCGCGGGAGGCCAGCGTGCGTGCGACGACGGCCACTGGAGGGCGCAGGAGGAGGGGGGACAGCGCCGGGGAGGTCGCGGACGTCGAGGGGCCTCGACTGGCGCGAGGGGGAGGCCCGAGGCTGTCGGGGGAGGTTGATTGGCCCGAGCTACAGTGCTGGTCTGCACTGTTACGCGCTCCAGAGCGCGCGTATGGCTGGCATCGCCGCGCTCTCGCCGTCCTGGTCAAAGCCAACGTGTCCAGTAGTGTCTAGCATGTTGTGGGAGGAGTAAAGAAAGGGCCTAAGGCCTTGGATGCCCTGGAGGTGCTGAGAGAGAGGGAGGAGGCTGGTGAAATGGTGAAAGCTTGCTGTACATCAAGGTAAATCAGGGCTTTCACCCCCCAATCATGGAGCTGAGGTGCTGGGGGAGTTACTGGAGGTGGCTGGTAACTCAATGAGCATGTGGTAAGAAGTTGAGGCCATGGAGAAAAGTAAAAGTGATCAAGTTGGAGGTTTTAGCAATTCTGCAGAAGGTGTTTGATCTGTGTTTGGTCAAGTAAATGAATTCCACTTGACATGGCACTTAACAGGGTTGAAAGACATAAGAAAATAGGGTGCTTCACCAAATTTGGGCTCATTTGGAGAAACTAGCCAATGTAACTTTGGTGAACCCTAGAAATCAACAGAAACAGTTTCATCTTGATTGAGTCAAGCTAATCATCTCCCCTTGATGCACCACTTGGTGTAGCATCATCATTTGGGGTATTGATCATGCCCACAAAGTCTGAAGCTCCAGATAAAAAGTTGGTAATGTAAAGTTGTTCAAATTTGCATTCGAACAGAAAGGGTTTTGAGGTGATCTGATCAAGTTGCTCTATTCAAAATCTTGTGCCATTTGGTCTAGGTGCCTTATTAGGTCATTCTAGCATGTGCACCAAGTTTGAGAGCATTTGGACAAGTTTGGCAATGTAAAGTTGCTCAAACTTCAAATATGGACAGAATGGTTATGAAGGGGTTTGAGGATGTTTTCTTGCTTCCCAAGGCATGGGACTTGGTAAGATCATGAAATATGTCATATATGGCATGATAGAATTTCCCTGGAATTTTTGGAGAAAATTTCCTTTGTAAATATTTCAAAAGCTTGAAATATCCAGAAAGGGTTTTAGAGGGTTTAGTCCATTATTTTGAACATGACCAAGTGTTGAAACTCTTATATATGGACAATATATGTCCTCTGAGTCTCTCTTAATTTTGGTAAATATTTTTGAAATAGTTAAATAATTTTCCCTTATTAAAGACCATTTCTGGCCTTAAGAAAAAGCTTTTAAATAAAATAGGAAAAATAACTTTTAAAATTATACCTTTGTGGTTTCTAGGAGTCCTATGACTACTAGGTCTCAAATAAACCTTTCGAAATAATTTTCTCACCCTAAATCAAGTACTTGCAGTGCAATTCTCAATTCAGGGGTTTTTGGAAAACTAAATTTATAAAATACTTTTAGGCCAAATTAATTGTGTAAGAAAATACTATACTGTTATATAACACTTGGCATGATCATTGGGCAGAAGTTTTGAGTATAGAGATGAAATCTACAAGAGATCATAGTTGACTTTAATGAGAACATGAAAAAGCAAATGAAGAAAACTCAATTCCAAATAAAAGCCAAATGATGCTAAAAAAAATTGCTGGTCCAAATTTTCATGCTTCAAAGATACAAATAACATGTTACAAAATGCAGGGTGTGACAGAGAATGATGGCCAGAATCATCACACTGAGGATACAAAGTATTGCTGCATTACTGGGTGATCTTCTAAGACACCTAGGGTCATAGTAATATGTCCAACATATATGTCGAGGTAACAGAGTGCCTCAACACACCGACTAGTGAGGTTAATCTGGCCTAAAAGGACATTAAAAACAGATAGGAATGGTTTGCAAATGCATCAGACTATTTAGAAACCTGGGATGACTCGGACAGCATAACGGCTGCAAATGCTCGAAAATACTTTTGAGATCCAAGCAAAAAGGGTAGCATATCCACTTAACATCATAATGTCAAGGTTCTGAGACCAATAGTTGAACAAACAGAAGTAGTAGAAACTGAACTGAGGGTTGAATCCACAATAACGTGATCCTCATAAATAGAATGAGAATCCTAGTTCTTAATCCCCGTAGAAAGAAGTAGGTGACTCAGATCAGAAGGTCATAAGGTAAAGGAGTAAAAAGAGCCTTACGTTCCCTTGCACAATCAATTCCCTTAATATAACTAAAGAGTTTCTAGACACGACTTCGACCAGTTTGGCTTACTATTCTACAGGCAGTCAGGCTCTGATACCAAAGCTGTCGGGAACCCGATCCTAAGTCACACAGGTCTAGCCTGTAACACAGCATATCACTTTGTGGCCTCACGCACGGTATCCCCACGGGTGCCACCTTACCTGGCCCGGGACCGTTTGCGCATTTTGGCACACGTATATGATAGTGTCGCTAGCATCCATATGACAGAGAACCCAGGCCGACATGACCAGTTATAAACCAAAAGTGGCACTAAATTACAGAGACAGGCATACATGACCCAGCAACGAACGTGTCGGTCATCAACGTATGAACCCAAGTCGTAGCAAGCTACAAGGACTTAAAGGAACAACGCGTGACATTTCCCCTAAGGGACAGACACAGGAACGAAGAAGGACACATGCCGGCCAGCCTAAGTGTTCCGGAGCAGTAGCAAGCTACCAAGGCTCAGTGGAAGCACTAGGAGACATTTCCCTGTAAGATAGGCTACCAAAGGTAAACAACTAGGTGTCGGATCCCACACATAGCAATACACATTACACGTACGCATAACATGCAAGTATGTGTTGTACAACATGGCATCACAACATAACTCAACAACTCATATAGATAAAGGCCCAGAAGAGCCATCATAGCATTTATTACAATCAGAGGTCACATGACCCAACATACAGAGCATACAGGCAACGGAAGCATAACATGTCTGGGTACAGACAACTACAAATGAAAAAGGCTGGGAAGCCTGACTATCTACAAGACCCTCCCAAGGGCACAAGACCGTAGCTGAGGTAACAAGCTAAACGTCGAAGTCCACGCGGAACCACTAGCGAGACTGAAATCTCTCTGCAAAAACATAAATTAAGCAAACGTGAGTACAAAGGTACTCAGCAAGACTTACATCAGAACTAACTACATATGCATTAGTATCAACAAAGGGGTGGTGGAGTTTGACTACAGCAAGCCAGCTTTGACTCGGTGGCTATCCTGAACTACGACTGCAAGTAACTCTTTTGAGGTGGCGCACACGAGTCCACATATTCACCAATCAAAACACCACTATGGATCCGCTCCGTCTCCCTACGAGAACGCCATCCATAGCACTCACACTTGTCTTGAGCATTTTAGAGTATCCACTTTCACTTGTCTATGTACCACGTAAGCATCCAAGAAGTCCATAACCGCGGACCCGGCTATTCGAATAGATCATGTTAACCCTGCAAGGGTGTACTTCTTCACACACGCTCTCGCCACTTACCGCCATGTACACGTCGTGTATCTCGGCAACCTTCAAGCGGAAGCCTGGCGAGGGTGTCAGCCACGACCTGACTAACCACACAAGTCTCTCGTCCAGGTTTATTGCCTATTCGGGTTACATCCGTGGGGAGATCCGGCCGGGGTGTCGCTCACGGCCCCAAATGATGTGCGCAGGGTTCCCAAGCCCACCTCGACGGATGGATCTACGCTTGGTATACCGTGCCACGGTGCCTAGTCTGCCCCAAGCCCACATGTACCGTGTGCCACTTGGTAGACTACTAACACTACCTACAAACACCAGAAACTAGTTGCAACTCCTGGACAGAGATCGAGTTGATTTATAAGTCGAGAGGGGCACTTAAGCATTCCAATGCGTGGTAGTAGCTATGTCATTGGACAACTTACACAGAACTCAGTTCTTAAGGACGGTTCCAGTGAGACAACCCACCATGTACTCCTACATGGCCTCTCACCGCTACCTTTACCAAATCGTGTTCACACACTTAGCTCACACACAGTAGGACATGTTCACCACATTCCAATTCATCCCCGATGAATCAGACCTGACACAACTCTAAGCAATAGCAGGCATAACCAGAAAGCATGAATGAGTAGGCACAACATGGCTCAAACAACTCCTACTCATACTAGTGGGTTTCAACTATTTACTGTGGCAATGACAGGTCATGCAGAGGAAAGGGGTTCAACTACCGCAGCAAAAGCAGTTCAATCGTTGTTGTCCTAATGCGGTAAAAGAGAGCAGGAGCGAGAGAGTGGGATTGTATCGGGATACTCAATGGGGGGTTTGCTTGCCTGGCATTTCTGAAGATATCAATGAGTCTTCATCGGTGTCATCGAACTCATCGTCGGAACGTCGTCTACTGAGAGGGGACAAAACCGACAAACAGAGAAAGAACACAATCAATGCAATGCCTGGCAATATGATGTTGATTGAGCTAATGCAACTAGCAACCATATTAAATGAAGTTGGTTTGAACCAAAGGTTCAAATTCAAACTCCATATGTGATTATTTAAATGACATTTATTCAAATTGTCCTAAACAGTGGCTGTAAGTTATTCAAACATCCATGAAAATGCCATAAACAGATTCCCTGGATTTTTCTGATCAATTTTCATATATAATTTATTTTCATCTGAGTTATAGATTATTTTCTATGATTTTTAGAAGTTTTGGCTATTTTCTGAAATAAATAAATCATTTCTGATTTATTTTAAATTCCAGAAAATACTTACTGCGTCAGCACTGCGTCAGCACTGCGTCAGGCTGAGGTCAGCAGGTCAATTGACCGGCCAGGGTCAAACCTGACGTGTGGGGTCCACACGTCAGTGACACATGGACTAAATCCGGTCAAACCCTGTGCTGACTGGGGTTTGACCAGGGACTGGGCCCACTGTCAGTGGCTATTAGGGTGTTTAGCGGCAGGGTTTAGCACTAATGACAGCACCACGTCAGCAGTCGCCGGAGTTTGACCGGCGGCGACCAAACCGACGGCGGCGCGCGTCGGAAAAATGCTAGGGGCTCGGTTTTAGGAGCGGTTTGTTGCTACGGCCTGCTGGAGCTCTTGCGCATCTAGTGGTGGCATCAGCTCTCGCCGGAGTGGAACAAAACTACGGCGGCGACAACTTTTGCGGTGGCCGGAGTTCGGGCAGGTGCGTGTGCGGCACTAGGGGGCTCGGGAGGGAAAAATAGAGGTGGCTACGGGTTCCTGGAGGAACACTGAGTGCGGCGACGTGCTCAGTTTTGAGCGTGCGTGGATGTGGCCACGGCGGAGGCATCGCCGGCGGATCTGAGCTCTCGGGCTCGTCGGCGACGGTGGTTAGAGGGCTACTCGAATGGGGCGACTAGGGGGAAAAGAGAGAGGAGCTCACGGTGGTCGCGGCGGTGGCCTCGGTGAGCTCGGGGAGGCAACAGACATTGCGAATCGACAGCGAGGTTGACGGCGGCCGAAGGTTGAAGACGAGCGCGATGATGACGAAGCAGGGCCTCCCGGCGTCCCGTAGCTTGGTGGAGAGGACGAGAAGGACGCAGCGGAGCTCGTTGGCGCGTCGGAGAGGCGAGGGGGTCATGGTGGCTACGGCTACGGCAACGACGGCGGCGACGGTGGCGTTCGGCCATGTGTGGAAGGGAGTGAGGGAGAGGCGAGGGGAAGGGCTGGAGAGGCCGGCTCGATCCAGACGTCAGCGGCGAGACGATCCGCGGCGTCGCGCTGTCCTCGGGTGACCAGGAAGGCAGGTGGCATGGCAGCACGGCCGAGCACGCGCGCCGGCCACACGCCTGGCCGACTGGCGCCAGGAGGACGACGGCGGTGGTGTGCTGGGCCTGTGGCCGGGCCGGTTGGGTGGGCTGCTGGCTGGGCCGGCTACAGGTAAGCCTCTGCTCTGTTTTATTTCTGTTTCTGTTTTTCTTTCTTTGTTTATTTTCTTTTGCCACTGTTTTGAAATTAAGCAATTTCAAACAATGCCAAAAACTCCTATGAACAATTTTATGTTGCTAGATGGACTTTTCCAAAAGCACATAAAACATTTCAAAGTTATTTGAAAATATATTCTATATATTATGAATATAATTCCAAATTCAAATACAATAATAAATTAAATTCCATGCCCAAAATATTCCACAAAGATGTCCATTATTTTTGGTTTGCTGCAAAAGCCTTGCCAAAAATATCCAACAAATATTAGGAACATTTTGGAAACATTGAATGCAATTTTTTTAACTGGACCTATTTGAAATTTGAAGTGCTAGGTTTTGAATAATCCCCATTTCAAGTTTAACAAAAATTAAACATGATGACATGATGATCAGGCAAGGACCACAGGGGTTGACCTAGGGATGTGACAGCCATGCACCCTCAATCGCACGCTCTTCATGCACCACCACGAGCGCTGCGCTAGCTGAGCGAGGCGTGGCGGCCAGGTAAAGCACCAGGCTTTCAAGAGGGCGAGGCACTGCCATTACCGGTGGGCTGGTGAGGTACGTCTTGAGGTCTTGGATGACCGCTTTGGCCTCTAGAGTGCACTCGAATGGTCCTTTGTATTTCATCAACTTGAAGAACGGGAGGGCGTGCTGGCCTAGCTTCGAGATGAAGCGCCTGTCGGATTTAGGGCTCCGCAAAACCCGTTAAGTTCGAACACAGGGGCGTGAACGAAGATCTCTCCCACTCACGTCTACCTAGCGCCTCGCTCTCGTCTTGGTGGAAAGATTCAAGTAAACAACGAGCAAACACACAAGAGTTTATCCAGGTTCGGGCCACCGCGAGATGTAATACCCTACTTTTTGCTTTGGTGGATTGGCTCCGGGTGAGCTAGAGTATGAACTGGTACAAGGGTTCCTGAGCTCAGGAGGTGAGCTCGGGAGGGTCAGGAGGCTAGTGTTCTTGCTCCTTGTGCGGTGGTCGAGTGCATATGTCTCTCTCCTTCTCAATGGGAATCCTAGCTACTTATATAGGTGGCCACGGTCCTCTTCCCCCGAAATGTTTAGGCGGGAAGGGATTCCACAATGGCCATATTCGAGAGGGAACACAAGGACGTTCCTACCCTGACAAAAGCTGTCTCCGCCTGCAAAAGGACCAGGCGGTGACAAGGTGGTGGGCTCGACGGTGACATCCTCCTTATCGTCCTTGTAGTCTTCAGTCTCGTTGCACCAAAGAGGAAACCTTTGCCCCGCTCCTTAGGAACCAACGGCTACGCTGTCTTCTTTGCACCAAAATGGCAACTGTGCCGCTGGCGGGCACTGGCACTCACTGGCGCGGTGCGTCGCTGCTGACCTCACTGCCTCCTCCTGAGGCAGGCTTGCCCTTGGATTCTCCGCCCCTCCGGAACGCCTTGCCGAGGCCGCTCCCGAGGGGGTCTTGGCGTCATTCTCCTCGCGAGGCTTGGCCCCTCGCGAGGGTCTTGAGCAGCTGGTCGATCAGCCGGGCCGTACCAGGTCGCTTGTAGGAGCACGTCGGGGCCCGCAGACAGGCAATTTTAGGTACCCTGGATCCCAGTACGCTGACAGTAGCCCCCGGGCCCAAGGCGCGCGCGGAGTCGGCTTGGGGCGAAGCCTTTAGGTGAGGACGAAGCGCCGCGGGCCCTAAAAGGCTGCGGGCCAGGCCGGCGCGCGATTTGTTTGGATAGGACATGGCGGCTCCACTTCCCACGCAACCTGGGCGATCGTGCGACTTGACAACTCCTTGGCGCGGGTGACGAGGGAGTAATGGCTGCGACACCATTGGCTGGCGGTTGGGCTCCTCCGCCCTATAAATGGGGCTAGGGCGGAAGCCCCCAAGCCATTTTCAAGCCAACACCGTCTTCTCCTTGCTTGTCCTTCGCTCCTCCTCCCCATTGCAAGATCTTCATGGCGCGGCCAAGGAAGCCATCCGCCGTGGAGAAGGGGAAGACCCCGAAGAATCCAGTCCCGCTGCCGCCGAAGAGGGGTCGCGGTCGTCCCCGCAAACACGCTACCGTGCCCGCAACGTCTTCTCGAGGGGGCGGGTGTGGCCCTTTGGGTTCTGCTGTGGCCGTCGGTGTGCAGCACCGGGCGTCCTTCCGTGGCGAAGGTGGTCGCGGCCGTGAAGGAAGAGAGGGCACGCAAAGGTGCCTGCTGGTTGCGCGCCCTCCGCGCCCACAGTTCCATTCCTTTGATGTCTCTTCGGAGTTCATGGTATGGGCGGAGAAGCCCGGTGGATCATGGCTCAGGCTTCCCCACTCATTTGGCGACGTGCTCCCGGTCGGAGGCCTTTGGGCCATATGGCTGCAGGCCGACGGTTGTTGCAGCGGCGCATCCTGGGTGGACGTCGAGGTGGCTCCCTCGGGCGATGTGTTCTTGGAGTGCGGCTGGCAGTCGTTTGCCTGCGTGCGCCGGCTGCAGGGGAGATGTGCGCTCCACTTCAGGTACGATGGCGTCTCCACACTGTTCGTTAGGGTCTTCTCAGAGGAAGGGAGGCGCCTTGCGTGCGGTCCCGAGGCTGACGACGAGGAGGGCGAAGACGTCCAGAGGAGTAGTTCCTCCTCCGAAGACGGCCTCAGTCCTAGGCGTCGTGAGGCCCCCCCTCTATGGCAGCAGCAGCTCCTTCAGCAGTGGCGGCCGCGACGAATCACCATGCCGCCGAGCTCGGTACGTGGGGAGAGGATTGCCGCGCCGCTGCAGCTCGGTGAAACCGGAGGAGCCAGAGGATTCCGACTGAGCGGGAGCGGCTTCTGCTTCTTCTCCCTTCTTTCCTTTCACGTTTTTCAATTTTTTTGCATCAAAGTTGCCTTGAGGAGGCGTCTAATGGGTTGTGATGTATGTAAGAAGCGGGAACTCATCGTCGTCCTTTTGTTGCTTTGAATGAAGTCACTTAGCTTTCATATGTCCTGCCATTCTGAGGCGGGGTCCTCCCGACTCTGGCGTCATGAGCCTCTTTGTGAGGAGGTGGCCGGGTCCGACTCGTACAGCTCCTGAGCGGAAGTCGATCGCTGAAATCTGCTGAGAGTGCCGAGCGCGGGTTAGAGCACCAAAGCCTGAGCGGCTTGGTAGGTAGGTTGCGCGGACTGAGCAGCCCGGAGCCAGAACCTGAGCAGGCTTGAGCAGGCGAGGTCACGGGGCCACGACGGACGAGGTCCGGTGACCGACCGTGCCCCAGCCCCCACGCGCGAGGCGCGTGAAGGAGAGCGAGTGGCATAGCTGAACTTAAAGCCGGTGAGAAAGATCCAAACACAAAACTCTCAACGAAATGCAAGAAGCACAAGAAACACGAGAACTTCATAGCATGGGGTAGAGGAAGGGCTGATAGCCAAGGAAGTAGAAAAGGCTGACAGCCAAACACCAAGTAAAAAGGGAAAAAAAGGTCGCGTCCGACCCCTACACTATGTCTTCTTCCCAGCGCGGAACTAAGGACTGCCACCGGGTCGTGGGTGGGAGCCTCGTCTGAGGGCCCGTAGGCAACGCACAGGAGACTCTGAGGCGTGTACAACCCCAAATCATTATTACGTGAGTGTCATGGGCGGAGACCTTCACGGGCACAGAGCATTGATTATAGATAGAACCTCCTGAGGTGCTCGATGTTCCAGGAATTCTGGATAGGTATCCCATCCTGCGTCTCCAGGCGCACAGCACCAGGCCTGGAAACACGGGCGATTCTGAACGGGCCCTCCCACATGGGTGAGAGCTTGTGCAGCCCTTCACGGGAGAGGACCCGCCTCAGGACCAAGTCACCAACTTCAAATGTTCTCGTGCGGACACTGCGGCAGTGGTACCGCCGCAGCGCCTGATGGTAACGCGCCGCCCTGAGGGCAGGCCGGCAGCGGCCCTCCTCGCCGAGCACGAGGTCCATCCGCCAGGCGGCATCCTGGCATTCCTCATCGAAGGCCAAGACCCGTGGGGAGCGATGCTTGACCTCGTGAGGGAGGACCGCCTTCGCCCCATAGACGAAAAAGAAAGGAGTCTCCCCCATAGGTTTGGTGGCAGTGGTTCGGATTGACCACAGCAAGGACTGGAGTTCGTCGATCCAGCCCCTGCCGCAAGCCTCGAGTTTCTTCTTGAAGTCGCGGGTCTTGAGGCCACGCAAGACTTCCGCATTGGCACGCTCAGCCTGGCCGTTGCTCCTGGGGTGGGCCACCGAAGCGTAGCAGATTTGTGTTCCAAGGTTAGCGCAATATGACCTGAAGAGATTGCTTGTGAACTGCGAACCGTTATCCGTAATGATGCAGTTGGGGACTCCGAATCGCCTCATGAGGCCTTGGATGAACTTGACAGCTGACCCGGCAGGGATTGTGCGGACATGCTCCACTTTCGCCCACTTGGTGAATTTGTCGAGGGCGACGTACAGGAAGCGGTAGCCCCCTGCGGCCCGAGGGAAAGGACCTAGGATGTCCAATCCCCAGACTGTGAAGGGCCAGCAGAGCGGTATCGTCTGGAGGCCTTGCGCCGGCTGGTAGATTTCCTTGGCGTGAAACTTGCACGCCTCGCAGGCTCGCATGAGCTCCGTGGCGTCGTTGACCGCCGTGGGCCAATAGAAGCCGCTGCGGAAGGCCTTGACCACGAGGGTGCATGACGATGAGTGGTGACCACAGTCCCCACCGTGGATATCAACTAGCAGCTCACGCTCCTGCTTCCTCGAGATGCACCTTAGTGAGACGTCGTTGGGGCGCCTCCTATAGAGTTCGCCGTCTTGGACGCAGTAGGCAGAGGCCTGTTGGACCACGTGTTCTGCTTCTTCTTCCTTGTCTGGTAGGGCGTCGTGTTGCAGGTACATCTTGAGTTCTTGCGTCCAGCACCCCTCTTCAGGCTCCGCAGCGAGTAACAGCGAGCTCCGGACGGTGGTTTGCAGGGCGGGGCACCGTCCGGAGGCGCTGTTGGTAGCCCCTGCCGGGGGGAGGCCGGCTCAGGTACTGATGGTGTTGCTTATGGCTTGAGTAGTCGCTCCTCGAAGATGACTGGCCTTTGGGGCTCCCGCCTGGAGGCTTGCTTGGCGATGTCATCCGCTTCTTTGTTGGTGCCTCGCGGCACGTGCTGCACTTCCAACCCTTCGAATCGCTTCTCCATCCTGCGCACTTCCTCCAGGTATGCCCCCATGTGCTCATCCTTGGGCTTGTACTTCTTGTTGGAGAAAACAATGAGGAGCTGCGAATCGCCCCTGATGGTGAGACGCTTGACCCCTAGCGCAGCGGCGGCCTTGAGCCCGGCGATCAAGCCCTCGTACTCGGCAATGTTGTTGGAGACCTTCTCACCCTGCTGTTGGAGAAAACAATGAGGAGCTGCGAATCGCCCCTGATGGTGAGACGCTTGACCCCTAGCGCAGCGGCGGCCTTGAGCCCGGCGATCAGGCCCTCGTACTCGGCAATGTTGTTGGAGACCTTCTCACCCTGCTGGAAGTAGAGCTGCACAGCGTAGCACAACGTATCCCGAGTGGGGGATACCAGCATGGCACCAGCCCCCGCACCGAGGCGTGAGAAGGCGCCGTCAAAGTACACCACCCATCCGTCTGGGGCTTCATCACTAGGGGCCAGCGAACGGTCTTCGTTGGCCCCCCGCTCGCGTGCATCAGTCCATTCCACCATTAAGTCTGCCAAACTTGCTCCTTTGATCACCCGCGTGGTGCTGAATTCCGGCTGGAACGCTTGAAGCTCGATGTTCCACTCGGCAACCTTCCCAACGACATTCGGGCCCCTCAGCACCTTCTCGAGAGGGTACGATGAGACGACCTTGATGGGGTGACCTTGGAAGTAGTGGCGCAACTTCCTGGAGGTGACAAGGAGCGCTAGAAGCAGATTCTAGGGCATTGGGTAGCGCGAACACGCGTCGCGCAGTACTATGCTGATGAAGTATACCGGGTGCTCCACGAGGGTCGGCGCAGCAAGGTCCGCGGGCGCCTCTGGAGCCTCAGGAGCCTCTTGCTGAGCAGTAGGGCCATCGGTGCCCGTGGTCGAGTCTGCCTCCGTGGCCGTGTCAGGGGGCGGCGCAGGCCCTGAGGGTGTTGAGCCGCCTGGTGGTCTTGGGATCCGGAGCTTTTCCTCGCGCTCCACGACCAGCGCTGCGCTGGCAGAATGAGGCGTTGCGGCAAGGTAGAGCGTCATGCGCTCCAGGGGTCGTGGTGCTACTATGACCAGCGAGCTAGTGAGGTACTTCTTGAGGTCTTGGAAGGCGGCGTCGGCTTCCGGAGTCCACTCAAAAGGCCCTTTCTTCTTCATGAGCTTGAAGAACGGGAGGGCGCGCTCCCCGAGCTTAGAGATGATGCGCCCCAGGGATGTCACACACCCGGCGAGCTTCTGCATTTCCTTCAGGTTTGTGGGTGGCCTCATCTTCTCGATGGCCTTGATCTTCTCCGAGTTGGCCTCGATGCCTTGGTGCAAAACCAGGAACCCTAGCAACTTGCCGGACGGTACGCCGAACATGCACTTCTCCAGGTTAAGGCACAGCTTCACCTTGCGCAGGTTGGCGAATGTTTCTTCTAAGTCCTGGATGATGGTCGTGGCCTCATTGGTCTTTACCACTATGTCGTCGACGTAGGAATCCGCATTCCTCCCGAGCTGAGGGACGAGAGTGATGTGCATCAAGCGCTGGAAGGTAGCGCCCTCGTTCCTCAGCCCGAAGGGCATGCAGGTGCAGCAGTAGACCCCAGATGGGGTCAGGAACACTATCTTCACCATGTCTTCCACCGCCATCTTGATTTGGTGGTAGCCCGAGAATGCGTCAAGGAAGCAGAGCAGGTCGCACTCAGCCGTCAAATCCATGATTTGGTCGATGCGCGGAAGAGGGAAGGGCTCTTGAGGGCAGAACTTGTTGAGGCTTGTGAAGTCGACGCACATGCGTTCTTTGCCTCCTTTCTTCGGGACGATAACGGGGTTGGCCAGCCACTCCGGGTGCCATACCTCCTGTATGACACCAGCCTCCTCCAGCTTCCGGACCTCCTGGACGATGAAGGCCTGCTTCTCTGGGGCTTGTCTACGTGCCTTCTGCTTGATGGGACGTGCATTGGGGCACACCGTGAGGTGATGCTCAATGACATGCCTCGGCACCCCGACCAAATCCGCGGCCTTGCAGGCGAACACGTCCTTGTTGGCCCTGAGGAAGCCAACCAGCGCCGCCTCTTGTTCTAGATCCATGCCCGTGCCGATGATGAAGGTGGCTCCTGAGCCTTCTTTGTCGGTAGGCACTTGCTTTGTCTCGGCGGGGTCCTGAGAAAAGAGCTGCTTCTTCTTGGTAGGCACGGCCTCCGGAGGCTCCGGGGCCCCCTTCGCTGTTGGGTGAGCTGCGGCAGCAGCGGCCCTGTACGCGCGCCCGAGGACCTGAAGGGCGGCCTTAGGGTCCCCTTTGACGGCGATGACGCCGCTGCTCATGGGCATCTTGACGGCGTTGTAGCCCGGGTGAGTTGCCTCCATGAACTTTGCCAGGGAAGGGAAGCCGAGGACGGCGTTGTACGGTAGGCGGACGAGCGCGACGTCAAAATCGATGAGCTCAGTCCGGTAGTTAACCGGTGTACCGAAGGTGACCGGGAGACGGATCTGGCCGAGCGGGACGGCCGAGCCTGCGGCCCCCGAGAAGGGCTTGGTGGGAAGGAGCTGCCTGTAGGACAGGGGCAGGTGACCAAAGGCTTTAGGAGAGAGGATGTTGAGGCCGGCGCTGTCGTCGATGAGGGTTCTTGTCACGACCACGCCACAGATGGTAGGCGTGCATACCGTGGGGAGAGCACCAGTGCTGGCCGCCTCGGTGGCAAGGTCGCCGGGGCCAAAGGTGATGGTGAGCCCCGGCCCGTCCTGCGTCCGCAAGGCCTCTCGTGGTTGTCGGCAGCTCCAACTTGTCGAAGGTGCGACTTGGCATGCCGATCAGACGCCGGTGCTTGGGACCAACCAAGGATGCAGGCGACACCTTGGCAAGGCCGCCTCTCGCAGCCGACGCCCCACGGCTCGCAGCTGCAGGCCGTTCGCGTGGTACGGGTCTTGGCTGGTGGCCGGTACTAGGCTCGCTGCCGCCCCACCAAGAGCGCGACCGGCGAGGCCACAGGAAGCGGGACTGGTGGTGCAGGCCGTCCTCCAGTGGCCTGGTCTGTGGAAGCGTTGGGGAAGAAGGAGGAGGGGCGCACATTGGTGGCACGGTCCGCTGATGCTACCGGGTCGGCGAGGGAGGAGCCAGCCCCGCATGGCTGTGGCTGGCCGCAGCCATCGTAGGGACATCGCACCGGAGAGGGGAAGCGAGGTCGTCGGAGAGGCGATATTTCGACACGCCCCCTACCTGGCGCGCCAAATGTCGGATTCAGGGCTCCGCAAAACCCGTTAAGTTCGAACACAGGGGCGTGAACGAAGATCTTTCCCACTCACGTCTACCTAGCGCCTCGCTCTCGTCTCGGTGGAAGGATTCAAGCAAACAACGAACAAACACACAAGAGTTTATCCAGGTTCGAGCCACCGCGAGGTGTAATACCCTACTTCCTGCTTTGGTGGATTGGCTCTGGGTGAGCTAGAGTATGAGCTGGTACAAGGGTTCTTGAACTCAGGAGGCAAGCTCAGGAGGATCAGGAGGCTAGTGTTCTTGCTCCTTGTGCAGTGATCGAGTGCATATGTCTCTCTCCTTCTCAATGGGAATCCTAGCTACTTATATCGGCGGCCACGGTCCTCTTCCCCCGAAATGTTTAGGTGGGAAGGGATTCCACAACGACCATATTTGAGCGGGAAAACAAGGATGTTCCTACCCTGACAAAAGCAGTCTCCGCCTGCAAAAGGATCAGGCGGTGACACGGTGGTTGGCTCGACGGTGACATCCTCCTTATCGTCCTTGCGGTCTTCAGTCTTGTTACACCAAAGAGGAAACCTTTGCCCCGCTCCTTGGGAACCAATGGCTATGTTGTCTCCTTTGCACCGAAATAGCAACTGTGCCGCTGGTGGGCGCTGGCACTCGTTGGCGCGGTGCGTCACTGCTGACCTCACTGCCTCCTCCTGAGGCAGTCTTGGCCTTGGATTCTCCGCCCCTCCGGAACGCCTTGCCGAGGCCGCTCCCGAGGGGGTCTTGGCGTCATTCTCCTCACGAGGCTTGGCCCCTCGCGAGGGTCTTGAGCAGCTGGTTGATCAGCCGAGCCGTACCAGGCCGCTTGTAGGAGCGCGTCGCGGCCCGCAAACATGCAAGTCTGGGTACCCTGGTTCCCAGTACGCCGACAGCGCCCCAGTGAGGTTACGCAACCCGCCAGTTTCTGCATCTCTTTGATGTTCTGCGGCGGGCTCATCCTCTCTATCACCTTGATCTTCTCCGGGTTGGCCTTGATCCCTTAGTGCGACACCAAGAAACCCAGCAGCTTGCCGCATGGGATGCCAAACACGCACTTTTCTGGGTTGAGCCAGAAGTTTACCTTGAGCAGGCTGGCAACTATTTCTTCCAGATCTTCCACAAGAGTTCTCGCCTCCCAAGATTTGACCACTATGTCGTCAATGTATGCCTCGGAGTTCCTCCCGAGCTTCTAGCCCAAGGCAATGTGCGTCAATCACTTAAAGGTCGCGCCGACATTGCACAGCCCGAACGGCATGCAGGTGTAGCAGTACACCCCGCACGGGGTCAGAAATGATGTCTTCTCGACATCCTGCACCACCATCTTGATTTGCTGATAGCTTGAGAAGACGTCCAGGAAGCACATCAAATCACACTCGATAGTGGGGTCGATGATCTGATCGATGCGCATAAGAGGGAAAATGTCTTGAGGGAAAGCTTTGTTGAGGATCGTAATATCAACGCACATGCGCTCCTTCCCCACCCTTCTTGGGAACAATAATAGGGTTCGCGAGCGAATCTGGATGCGGCACCTCTTGAATAATGCCGGCTTCTTGCAGCGTGCGAATCTCCTTAACAATGAATGACTACTTCTCCGAGGCTTACCATCGTACCTTCTGCTTTACAGGGCGCGCATTGGGGCACACTATCAAGTGGTGCTCGATCACTCATGCAGAATGCCAACCACGTCTGTTGCTTTCCATGCAAACACATCCTTGTTCACGCAGAGGTAGCTGACCAACGCCTCTTCTTGGTCCGGGGGGAGGTTGGCACCTATATTGAAGGTGGGGCCTTCCCCCGTCCTCATCCACAAGCACTTGCTTCGTCTCAGCCCGATCTTGAGAGAACAACTGCTTCTTCTTCACTGGCGCTGCCCAAAGGCTCTCCGGAGCGCCCCCCACGCCGGGCCGCGCGGCTGCCGCGGCCTTGAAAGTGAGCTTGAGGGCCGCGAGCGCGTCCCTGGTGTCCCCTTCCATGGTGAGGACACTGTTGCTGCTTGGCATCTTCATGACGTTGTAGCCAGGGTGAGTCGCCGCCATGAACGTGGTGAGGGTCGGGTATTCGAGAATGGTGTTGTACGGGAAACCAATGTGGGCGACGTCGAAGTCGTTGAGCTCGGTGCGGTAGTTTCTGCGCATACCAAAGGTGAAAGGGAGGCGGATTTGCCCCAGAGGAAAGGCGGAGCCTTCGGCGACCCCAGAAAGGGCCTTGTGTGGAGGAGCCGGCCGAAAGGCATATGAAGCAGGCCGAATGTTTCCATGGAGAGGACGTTGAGGCTGGCGCCACCGTCGATGAGGGTCCTGGTGACGGCCATGTTGCAGATGGTGGGGTGCAAAGCATAGGAAGCGTGCTGATGTCGACCGTGGTCCTGGGGTGTTCCCTGGAGTCGAAGATGAGGTTGACATTGGGCTCTGCCCGGCCCAGATGGGTCCCCCGCCGCGACTGGGCGTCCCCCACCTAACGAAAGAACTGCTTTACATGGCGGTCTGAGGCCGGCGCATGCAACCCTTCGAGAATGTCCGCGACGACATGGGGTCGACCTGGAACACTTGTCTTCATGCTCATGGAAACAATGTCGAATTTTTCATGGAAATTTCTTGCAAAAATAATTATCACCTTGTACAACTCCATTGTATTATGAAAATAGTGTGCCAAGAGTTTCCTTTAGGATGATTAGATTTCCTATTGGTTTGTGCGATGCAGAAACAGAAACTTTGGCTGTAGTGCGCAATTTTACATTTTTCACAGGAACGTCGAACGTTTCTGAAACTTTTTGCACAGTCTTGCTATACCAATTGTTTATTTTGTCCTAATGTTTCAAAAAAATTAGAGTAAAAGAAGTCTGGTGAATGTTCAAATTCCTATAGACTATCCTGTTTAAGACAAATTTTATTTTTGATGCATTGTTTTGCTTGTTTTGATGAAACTTTTTGATTCTATCGGTGGTATAAGCCTTGGAGAAGTTATAATACAGTAGCTACAATGCAAAAATAAAATATGAATTGGTTTCCAATAGTACTTAAAGTAGTGATTTGCATTATTATACAAACGGATATCATGAGCTTTCTGATGAGTTTTGTGTGGATGAAGTGTTCGAAGATCAAGGACGTCTCGATGTGAGGAGAAGGAGGAGAGGCAAGAGCTCAAGCTTGGGCTTTCCGAAGGCACCCCAAGTAAATATTCAAGGAGACTCAAGCATCTAAGCTTGGGCATTCCCCAGAAGGCATCCAATCTTTCTTAAACAAGTCTCAGTATATTTTCGGATTCATTTCATTCACATGATATGGGTAAATTCTTGGAGCTTCTCGTGCTTTTTATTTTTATTTTAATAATGCACCATTTTAGTATGGTTGATTTGTATATGATCTTTGCACTTCACTTATATCTTTTGAGTATGAATTTATAGAATGCTTCATGTGCTTCACTCATATCATTTGATGTTTGGATTGCATGTTCCTCTTCACATAGAAAACCGATGTTTGTAGAATGCTCTCGTGCTTCACTTATATTTCTTAGAGCATGATCTTTTGTACAAAGAATTAAACTCTCATGCTTCACTTATATCTATTGAGAGAGTCAGCAGGAATGGGTCAATTGAATGGTTAGTCATAAAATCCTACATAAAACTTATGGATCACTGAATGTGATATGTTTGATTCCTTGCGATAGTTTTGCGATATAGAGATGATAATAGGTACTAGTAGATGATCGTGTTTAGAAAGAAGTTGATGTTAAGGCTTGTGATTCCCGAAGCATGCACGTATAGTCTCTCGTTATGCCGGGAAGTTGGAGCGCAATTTATCCTTGATTGTCTATCTTTGTGTGAACGTCGGGGTGCGCGATGGTAACTCCTACCAACACTACAAAAACAATTACACTTCCATGATGATACGTGTTATTCACAGTAGGTCACGTTTTCTGCCATGCATGTACATCCATGACAAATTTATGACAGAATCAAGATAGTCATAGATGTGCCACTACTAGGAAAAGGCCTACTAATGGTGCACCAGTTTTGCCTACTAATGGCGCACTACTGGTGCGCCATTAGTACCACGCCATTAGTATTTTTTACTAATGGCGCACCACATAGAAGTGCGCCATTAGTAACATTTTTTTTAAATAATTTCTTTTTCAGAAAGTATTTTTTTTTAAATCAGAAATTTTTTTTCAATTTTTTTAATTTTCTTCTTCTTAATCTCAGGACATTATGGCTTAATCTCGGGTCAATTTGCTTAATCTCAAGTCAAATCGCACTCTGTGGTCAAACTTCCTGGAAGGTCACCCATCGTCACACTACTCCAGCCCGAGCATGCTTAACTTCGTAGTTCTATCCAACCCCAGCACCAGCTCACTTCACAGGCAGTTGTTGATATATCTATCATATCAATCCTATTAAACCTTCTTGATGTATAGGAGTTTGTTCATGTTCATGAGTATGATGAAATTTTGAAAATATATTTCAAACTTCCCGGTCATATTACGTATCATATTTTGAAAAAAAAATCAAATATTTTTTTTCGAAACCAATTTTTTTCTGTTACTAGTGTCGCACCTAGCAAACGGTGCGCCACTAGTAAGTTTGAATTTTTTTGCCTCTAGATCTTAAAAGCCCCGTAACTTTTTTTCTGTTTTGTTTTGGGGGATTTTGAAAATGTTTAAGCATATAACTTTTTGAGTAGATGATTTTTCATATAAAAAACTTTCTAATCCGAGTTCGTATGCAAAAGTTATGCCCGTTTTACTAAATTCCAGAGATATTTTGCAAATAAAGTCGAAATTCATATGTGTAAATTTTCCCAACAAGTAGACCACATATCACATGGGAAACTTATTTTCTTTTATTTTTTTAAATTTCCATCATTTCCTTTTTTTAAACTGGAAAAGGCGGTCCATGGGGGGGGGGTGCAGTTGGTGAAATTTTGGGCCAAGTTACTAATGATGCACCGTGGGAGTGGTGCGCCATTACTAGTTCAGTTGGCGTACCACTCCCACGGTGCGCCATTACTAGTTTTAAAAAAACAAATAAAAACAAAATTTGAAAAAAAATACTAGTGGCGCACCGTGGATGTGGTGCGCCATTACTAGTTGAACTAGTAATGGCGCACTATCCACTGGTGCGCCACTAAAAGTTTTGAAAAAATAAATTAAAAAAATTCAAAATATTTGAAAAAAAAATACTAGTGGCGCACCGTGGATGTGGTGCGCCATTACTAGTTTAACTACTAATGGCGCACTATCCACTGGTGCGCCATTAGTAGTTTTGAAAAAAAAATGAAAAAAAAATGTTACTAATGGCGCACCGTGGATGTGGTGCGCCATTAGTATTTGGACACTAATGGCGCACCAACACATGGTGCGCCATTAGTATATACTAATGGCGCACCGCTTGTCTGGTGCGCCATTAGTGTCCATCCCATCTATAGCCCTTTTCCTAGTAGTGTGTTGTCGTAGAAGTGTTCCATGACATTACCAAAATTATCATCACGGAAGTGTCCACTTCCATGACGATAAATCGCGCGTCACAGAAGTTCTTTCGTCAAGGGTGACCGACACGTGACATCCATCGTAATGGAACGCCGTTAAGCTATCGGGTCCAGTTTTGGATCCGATAAACCATTAATAGCCCCGACCAATGGGGATTTTCCACGTGTAAAATCATCATTGGCTGGAGGAAACACATGCCGGCTCACCGTTGGGACAGATGTCATCCTCTCATTGGACCCAAAGCTCCTATGATACGTCAACACGCGGCACGGCCCAACAGAGGCCCATTCCTGTGAAAAGGCCAACCCGTTTGACTTGTTCAAAAGGTGGCGGGCCGGCCCACGGAAAGCCTGTTAAAGGCTTGTTCGCATATAGCCCATTTACAGCCCGCTAACCCAGGGCCCGTTACGACCTATCCGAATTAGGCCTAGTAGCATCATTTGCGCCATCCAATATGATTCCAGCCGATTTTAAGTTTCGGCCCATGTATGGCCCATGACGTCTTTCGGCCCATATGATGCCCTTTTGTAACTCTTGGCCCATTAACGGCCCATGGTGAAACTGGCCCGTAATGAACAGTGTATCACTTTATACCCATTAACAGCCCATTAATCCATTGGTCCATTTGCAGCCCATGTTAACTTTCGGCCCTCTCAGGGCCCATTTATTCCTAGCCCATTAACGGCCCATGGTGAAACTGGCCCGTAATGAACAGTGTATCACTTTATACCCATTAACGGCCCATTAATCCATTGGGCCATTTGCAGCCCATGTTATCTTTCGTCCTTCTCAGGGCCCATTTATTCTTGGGCTCATTTCCAGCATTCGGTTACTTACGGCCCGTTACTGCCCTTTTCTGCTTATGGGCCAAATTCAGCCCGTGGTTACAGTCGGCCTGTTAATATGTTGGGCCGTTTTCATAGCGTCATCAAATACGACCTATTAACGATGGCCCGTTATGGTCGTCCCATGAACGTACAACTCCAACTCTAGCCCGTTTACGGCCATAATGCGGTCTTTTTTTGGCCGATGTTTGGCCAATAGATCATACGGCCCGTCTAAGGCCCATTGATGATACGACCCGTAGAAGGCCCATTGTTTGTACGGCCCATAGGAAGCCCAGTGTCACTATAGTAAATATGTAGCCCATGGCCTGTTAAAGGCAGGAAATTACTATAGGTTTAGACCTGCTAATGGCCCAAGATGATTATAGGCCCACGTTTTGGCCCATATGAGTAACGGGCCGGCCTGAAGACCGACAACACTGAGATCCACTGAACCTTCCGGCCTAAATTACAGAATACGGACCAAAGAATAAACCTAAACTATACGGCAAAGAAATTACGGCATATTACTTCCACTGGGAATCAAAGTTCGTTATGGTGATAATAAATCGCAACATGACCGCAGATTTCATACACTGGGCATCAAAGGTCGCCACCAGTGCATATAAATGCGCCAACAAAAGAATATACAAAACTGAGAGCACTTTAGAAGGCACTAGACCTAGCAAGCTTGAGCCCCGCAAGCAGCCGAACAAGCTAATGAGACCTCAGTTGTGTCAATGATAGATGCTTCATCCCTAGCTATATGGCACCATAGTGCGCAAGGCAGTCCCCTGACATCTTCATTACATCTTTGACTTCAAGTTGGAGCTGAGCTGAAGCAAGCCTTTCCGCTTTAAGTTGAGACTGAAGAGGTCGAACTGATTGAGGCAGCGACTGCACAGAGGTTGTTTCACACCTGCTGGTGAGTTGCTTTAACCCACTGTCTTCATCAAGACAGTACATTGGGGTCATCTTGCTGTCCTCAAGATGGTTTGGCTCACTATCTTTCCTAAAGTTCTGCCCCGCATAAGAGATACGACTCTGAAAGAGAAACAAGGAGACACGTAACAGGTTTCACAATTATATAAGCAAATAAATGGATCTGTTCTGCATAAGGAACATGTTTTACAACTACAATTTAAAATTGGTAGTTGTTGGCTTGTTGCAAACATCCAATCAGATGTAAACATCAGTGGAGGAAATGATGCCTATCCAAATCTATACTAGAACATAGTTTGATGTAAACAGCAGTGTTTCTTCGATGCTTATTACGGATACCATCAAACAAAAATGAAGGAATCCGATCAGGCCGCTACGACATTCATCACCCCGTACGACCCCTTTTGTTTTAACACTATGCCATTTGGACTCAAAAACGCTGGTGCCACCTATCAACGCATGATTCAAAAATGCTTAGAGAAACAAATTGGCAAGATAGTGGAGGCATATATGGACGATGTAGTCATCAAGACTAAACACGTCGAAACATTGGTGGATGATCTCCGCCTTACATTCGATAACCTATGAACATATGACATACGACTCAATTTGGAAAAATGCGTCTTCGGCGTTCTGCCGGAAATCTATTAGGGTTCATCGTATCCCATAGAGGAATTGAAGTGAACCCAACAAAAATTCGGGCCCTATCACAGCTAACTACGCCAACCGATCTAAAACAAGTGCAAAAGCTAGCAGGTTGCGTAGCAGCCTTGAGCCGCTTTATCTCCTGATTAAGAGAGAAAGTACTACCACTTTATAGACTGTTGAGCCGCATAGACAACTTTGAATGGACGGATGCGGCCACGGCCGGACTGGAGGAAATAAAAACCCTATTAGCTGGAAACCCAATCCTAGCCACTCCAGGAGTTGGCGAGCCAATGCTGCCTTATATCTCAGCCACTCATCACATAGTGAGTGCTATGATCATCGTCGAACGAGACGAAGTGGGACATAATTTCCCAATTCAAAAACTCGTATACTATGTATCCGAGGTTCTCACACCGTGCAAATCACGATACCCCATTTCCAGAAAATTGACTATGCGGTACTCATGGCATCTCCGAAGCTCCAACACTACTTTCAAGAGTGTTCGATCACACTGGCATCCGAAGTACCACTCAACGATATCATAAACAATAAAGACACCACTAGACGCATAGCCAAATGGGGCATTGAGCTCTTACCATTCGAAATAACGTACAAACCACGTCGGACAATTAAGTCCCAGGGGTTGGCCGACTTCGTCGCGGAATGGACTGAAGCCGAACTCCCTATAGAGTACGGATCATACTCCCACTGGACTATGTATTTTGGTGGTTCCAAAATGCTAGCCAGATTGGGGGCCGGCGTCATCTTGATACCCCCAGTAGGGGATACAGTCCGCTACGTAGTGCAGATTATGTACACGGACTCAAACAACGCGGCCAAATACGAGGCACTACTGCACGGTTTCCACATGGCTGTATCCAAAGGTATACAATGCCTCGAGGTGCGTGGAGACTCGAACCTCACCATACCTCAGGTAAACGGAGAATTTGATTCGAAGGATTCAAAGATGGTAGCTTATCGAAACGCCATATTAAAAATATTGGCTCGATTTGAGGGGCCGGAATTTAAGCATGTAGCTCGGGACAGTAACCAGGCAGCAGATATACTTGCTCGTATGGGCGCTAAATGCGACCCAGTCCCGCCTAACACCTTCATGGATAGGCTGTTCAAGCCATCAGTAACATGGTAGGACAAGAGCAGAGACGCTAATCCGGACCCAAACATGCCCCCAGCCGAACTCAATACAGATGTCATCAAGGACTTCGACATGGAAATAACATCTTTGGCTCACGAGATCATGGCTGTTATAGCCCCCTAGACCGAGCCTTTCCTAGCCTATCTTAATAGGCAAAGAGCTCCCGATGACCAAAATGAGGCCCGCCGCATAATTCGGTGTTCTAAAGCCTATAAGGTTCACGAAGCTGAATTATACAAGAAAAGCACTACTGGTATTCTCCAACGGTGCATCTCTGAAGAGGAGGGATGGCAACTTCTAGCTGAAATACACGCTGGCATGGGAGGCCATCATGCCACGGACCGAGCTCTTGTAAGCAAGTCTTTCCGAACTGGTTTCTTTTGGCCAACTGTGTGCGCAGACGCATAGACCCTAGTCCAACATTGTGTTGGATGCCAGCTTTTTGCAAATCAAAGTCATATGCCTCTCAGAACCTGGCCTTTGTGGTCTGGGGGCTAGATATAGTCGGACCTCTTAAAGGGGGAAGCCATAAAACTGGTCATGTTGGACGAATCCACTAAATGGATAGAAGCCAAGACAGTCCGAACAGCTGAGGCAGGGCCAGTGATTGATTTTATATCCGGTGTAGTAAACCGTTATGGTGTCCCGCACAGTATTATCACAGATAACGGCTTCAACTTCACAGCTGACAAGGTGAAAAATTGGTGTGCTAAGTTAGGCATTAAACTTGATTACGCCTCTGGGTACCATCCTCAAACAAATGGTCTGGTTGAAAGAGCCAATGGCTTGATAATGAGCGGCATTAAACACCGACTAGTGCGCTCCCTACAGGAGTCAGATAAACACTGGGTGGAGGAGCTCGAATCCGTACTCTGGGGGCTGCGAACCACACCTAACCGGACAAACGAATATACAACTTTTTATGGTGTACGGCGCAGAGGCTGTTTTGCCCTGTGATATTATTCATGACTCACCTCGAGTGCGCATGTATGAAGAGAGAGAGGCCGAGCTCGATCGGCAGGATGACCTAGACGGCCTTGAATAGGAGCGCGATATCACACAGGCCCGTTCCGCATTTTATCAACAACAGGCCAGGCGATACCAAAGCAGAGAAGTGCGGGCCAAGACATACAATGTTGGCAAACTCGTCTTACGCCTCCTAGAGAAGAAAAAGGACAAGCTCAAACCAAGATGCGAGGTCCCCTTCATTATTGATGAAGTACTCACCGGTGGAGCCTATTGCCTTAGAAACGCATCAGACAATCGCCTTGAGCCGAAACTATGGAATGCTGCCAGGCTCCAATGATTCCATGGATAGTTCGGTAGCACATTTTTTCTTTTCAGTCTAGGTCTTATTCCCTGTTTTTATTATTAAGTTCTCTTCTTCTTTTTCTTATTTTTTTCTTATCAAAAAGTATTCGCCTCAACCGAACTATCACAAGGTAGAACATCCTCAAATGTACGTACCTCAAAAATACTTGGGGGCTTCTATAGCGAAGCCCTTTATTAAAAAGGATATTTATGACTTAAGTTTTTGCCAAGCTGGGTTGCCTGGCTCCTGTGTTTTTACCGTACGTTCCCGATTGTTCAGCTAGGGTGTAAAGGGAGCACCTATGCAATTGTTACAACCGGGTAATCCGGACCTGTACCTCAGAGGGGTGAAGCCGAAAGCTTGTGTTCTTAAGGGAATCATTGGTCAATGGATACACAACGTACTTTTTTTAAAGCACATAAACTTTAAAATCGCATAGGATAAGGCTTCCTACAATCCTTTTTAAGGATCAAAGCCTAGACAGGCATACATATGCATGCTGACCCAAGGAAAGGAACCCTTAATGAAACTATTCTCGCTGGAAGATGTTTCTTGCGCTAAATATTAATATAACATAACTCCCCGAACATAGTTTGTTTGTTTAAGAAAATATGACCGAATTGCCTGGTTTCCGAACATACCACGTGTTTACGACATATATAGTATTCGAAAACACTCCAGCCCTTGGGTTTTTGGAGGTTAAAGCGAAAGGTCTGTCATGACAATCTTTCTATTAAATTCGGCAGGAGATAAGTTTGATGACAAAGTACATCGTTACATAGAATCAAACGCATATTCTTCATCTATATCATCTATAAGCCTGTCTAATTTACAGTCTTGTTGAGAATACTTGGCAGCTATCTTTACTTGGTTGTATACCAAGCTTACAGGGATTTCTAATCCGTCAGGCCCTCGAGGTCCAACCTGATCCATATGGTTCGGGTCAAGTACGGTGTAGCGTGTCTTCACCATAGCCCAGGCTTCTCGAGAACCTTCCCAACATGCTGATTCTTTCCATAATTCAAAGCGCTGTCTAGCCCCTTTGAATAAACTCGCCAGTTCCTCCATAATTTCTGGAGGAGAATCGGCTGGCCATAAATCCTTGGCCATATTCTTCATGGCTTTTAGAGCTTGCTTGTGTACCTTGGAGAGCTCTTGCAGTAGGTCACCTTGAAATCCGGACACCTCTCCATTGGGCCGCCTAGTTAACAAGCCTACAGGAATAGTTTCATAAAAAACTTTGAATCAAGGGACTACAATGAAAGCTAGGTTCAAAGTCATACTAAATATGCCCACTTTAAGCTTCTTGTTCTCCTTCAAGGCATCAGAGAGTT
The DNA here is from genome assembly GCA_902687465.1 of Secale cereale. Taxonomy (NCBI): domain Eukaryota; kingdom Viridiplantae; phylum Streptophyta; class Magnoliopsida; order Poales; family Poaceae; genus Secale; species Secale cereale. Next base: position 398,925,281 of record LR738712.1, on the reverse strand, counting down.
GGGCTCGTACGTCCTTTAGCTCCTCGGCTAGCTTGTTATTTGTATCTTGCAGCTTTTTTTTCTCATTTATAGTCCGTGTTAGTACACGTTGACCAGTAGTTGTTTGCCCTTCGGCTTGTTACTTCGCCGCCAGAGCAGCCCTTGCCTTTTCCTCCACCTGGTCCGTTGGTCCTATTGCTATAGTTCAAACAATGTATACTTAAAGATCATTGATCAACACAAGACCATACTATCTGGACATTATTGTCCTTACCATCAGAGCCCTTCTTGGACTTCTTCGAATCTTCTAATTTGGAGGTGACAGTACTAAGCTTGGTCCAGCATTCTTCCAGCTCCTTCGACAATACATTATTATTTACCTTGAGCACCTAAAAACACAGCGAACCATCAATCAGTTGGGACAACTACTTTAAGTCTCCGGGGCTACTGGCATATGAACATTGAATTCACAATAACCCGCATATCCTGTGAAAGCTGGTGAGTGACTCCGGCAAGTCCGTCTCGAGCAGCTCGGATATACGCATCCGCAGAACTGAAGGCGTTAAACGCCTCCTAAGTGAAAGATGGGTCAAGCATGGCTGCTTTTCGCCACCGATGATTCATTGTGGTTTCTACTTTGGAATTGGTAACTGATACCTCATCCGAATCCTCTTGAAGAAAACAATCCGGCGTTACACCCGTATCAACCCTAGTCCTCGTGGATGGGCCCGGTGTCGGATTGGTTGGGGCATGACCAGCATGATCCTCGGACACTGTCCGGCATATACTCTTCCTAAAAAGAAAAATAAAGTGGATAATTACGATCCGGCTCCGCCACCAGACATATGTTAAGAAGTCATACCTCTTTGATAAAGGAGGAGGTTCGGTGGTGTCTCTGGTCCCCTTTAGCTTCAGAGACCCGCCCTGCGCAGGCGTCTCCTTCTGGGAAGATGCTCTTGATGTAGTATGGCGTGATGAGCGTCGCCCCTTTTGAGCATGAGATAGTGCGGTGGGTGAGGCAAGCTGGGAATATTCTCTTTGAAGAGGTGTCTCCTGGGTACTTACATGGGAGTAAGGGAGAAGGCTAGGATATTCGGCTATAATAGCCACTTCGGTGTCGTCATGGCTGGCTTGATAAAAAACTCCATCTTTAAGATCTATGCCTATGTCCGGATCTTCCTCAAATCCGGGATCCATATCTCGAATATGGTCCTCTGGCTGTGGGATGGGACTCCGAATCCCATCGACCACCTTCCTCCACTCCTTCTGCAAGTAACCGAATTCATCTCGGTTAGTATACCTCGAAATAAAAACCGAGTGAAACTAGCGATGAGAGAAAGGCTTACCCAATCGATGGGGTTATACATAGAGAAATCCTCCCGACACTCCAAGTGAAGAAAATCCTCCTTCTCCCCTTTGTAGAGATCAGCTACGATGGCGGCCAAAGCAGCAGGGTTATCCGGACCTTGGCATAGACAATGTGACGCATTATCCTGGCCATTATAGTGCCACATAGGAAAACCTCTGGCCTGAAGCGGCTGCACGCACCGCATTACTGAGATCGCCATCACTTCAATTATTGCCAGCTCGAGGTGGGCAAGTAATCTAATCTTGCTTACTAGTCTTTTGACCGCCGCACTGTCTTCCTCCTTGAGACTGCGGGGACACCAGTTGAAACGTTTCTTTAAAGGACCACTAGAGTATTCGAGAAGGCCTTGCTGGATGGGGTCCGGCGGGACAACCTCCTCTATATAAAACCACTCCGAGGGCCACTCTTCGGATGCTTTCTTCCTAGTGCCGAACAAATAACATGTCCCTGCTATACGCTACACTTCGGTGCCGCCTACCTCGAATATGGACCCCTTCTGGGAGCGAGGGACAAGGCAGAAGAATTTTCGCCATAGCTCGAAATGATCCTCAAAGCCTAGAAACAGCTCACAAAGAGCGACGAAGCCTGCTATATTTAAAATAGACCCCGACGTAAGGTCATACTGTTGGAGACCATTGAACTCTGGAAACCCCCTGAGGAAAGGGTGGATAGGAAATCCAACGCCTCTTAGGAGGAAGGAGACAAAGCACACCCGCTCTTCTTTGGAAGGATTGGGGAAACTTTTCGCCAGGGCTTGACCGTCAATAAAAGTTAATCCAGCCCAGGCAGGGACTAGATCCTCGGGAGGGAGATATCCCTGCGCCTGAAGTTTTCTCAGATGCGCATGAGATACTGAGCTACTCTCCCAATCGCTCGTTTGGGGGCCATGAGGGCGTGAGGAAGAACTCGGAACGCGACCATGTTTGAAGATTTTCCATGGCCGGCTCTAGGCATTTTCCACGTGGAATGGAATGGCATCTGACATCTAGTCTCTTTAAATAGGTGCGTTCCTTATGCAGTCGAGGGGTTAATTGTAAAAATATCTATACGGTTCGCATTCATCTGACACATGGAAGCTAAGACGACGACGACAGGGAATCAACAAGATGTAATATTAAATATGGAGCCGAATTATCATCTGATCCAAAGGAGGACTCACCTTTCATGATCGAAGACATGAAGCCGAATACAACATCATCCTTGAAGGAAAGTCCAAGGTCTACTGAGGGAGTCATGTATTTAGGGGTCCTCATGCGTCCGTGCCAGTGATGCCGGGCCGAATTGATGGTCCATGAAGATAGAAGTAGAAGGCCATCCCCCGTATTCGGTTAGGACTCCTATGTATGAGTAAGGCAAGAAAGATGTCCGTATGAAACGATTCCTTCCTCCCCAAGTGACCTTTTTAACCCTAGGCCCCCTCTGGCATGTATATAAACCGAGGGGTTTGCTCCGTAGAGGCTAACATACAACTACATGGGCTAGACATCTAGGGTTTTAGCCACTACGATCTTGAGGTAGATCAACTCTAGTAACCCCATATTCATCAAGATCAATCAAGCAGGAATTAGGGTATTTCCTCAATTGAGAGGGCGTGAACCTGGGTAAATATCGTGTCCCTGGTCTCCTGTTACCATCGATCCTTAGATGTACAGCTTGGGCACCCCTACCCGAGATCTGCCGGTATTGACACCGACACCAGCCCCGGGCACGAGAGCCGAGACTTGATCCCGCCTGTCGGAGGCAATGGGGACAGGCTCCACGTTTCCCCTTGTGGACGGAGAGGCGAGGCGTCGAAGTACGAGCCTCTCCATGAGGGGCAAGCCTCCCCTGCCGCTCGAGTTGAAGAGACCTCTGTGAAACCTCTTGTAGATGAGTTTGCATGTAAGGCAGCCGGGATGACCATGGTAGAGGCTGAAGTCCATGGCCCGGCAACAACTGCTGCCAGGGAAACGAAGGTTCTTGCCCGGAAGACTTCTCCAGGTACTTTGTCTATTCTTTTTTCTCCTTTCTTGCTCCGAATTGTTTCTTCGTTATTCAATGGTCCCTCCACATGCATCCCTTCAAACCGAAGAAATGGACCCGCTAGAGGTGGCGACTTGCATAGGAAGGGCCGGCGCACATGAGGCTGCAGGGCTTGCTGCTGCCAAATGACTAGATCTTGCTACCGGGCATGCCCAGGGCTCCTTGGCGGTAATGGTGCATTCCTCAGAGGATGTCCCATTAGGGGGAGTGGTTGTTGAGATGAAAATCCCACTCCAGACCATGGGTCCACTCCCCACCACCGGGACCGCTGCTGAGATACCGCCATCCTCTTCGAGCATGTTGGCCATGGTGCTGTCATCACCTGGAGCTGAAGCCCCAGGCCTGTCCTTGACAACGGACGCTGAGCTCGATGAAGACCTTCAACGTCTCCTAGCTCCACTTGATTAGGGAGCGGAAGAGACCGACGACTCTACTGTCGTCGCCATCGACTCGACTTCCGTGGAATCCATGGCAAAATGTATGATGGAGATGTAGGCCCGGTATCACCAGAAATGGCAGGCTCTTAAGGAGCGGCAGGAATCTGCCAACAAGGTGATCAAAAGGTGAAGGATAAGTGCCTGGAGCTGCACGGATGGAATGACAAGCAGCTCAAGGTGATCATGAGGCAGCGGGAGATGCTTTAGATGACGAGAGAAGATGTCATGGCCCGCGAGGTGTGTTTGGCGGATCACAAGGCATCTCTGGATGCCAGAGAGCGAGAGATCTCCCTCTGGGAGGAGAAACTTGAGGCCACTCTCCACGCCAAGGATGAAGGTCTAGAGGCTCTTGTGCAGCAGCGCTCCAAGGAACTGGAGGATAGGCACGGAGTTGCACTGGATGCTCTTAGCGCTAACTACACTGCTTAGCTGAAGAAGCTTACTAATGATCTGGCTGCTGCTTCTGCCGCCAGGGACGATCTCGGCAAGCAGGTGGCTAAACTAAATGAGGATCTCGCCAGAGGTGTCAAAGAGGTGGAGGTGCTCAAAGAGGAAGCATGACAGGCTGAGACTCTCTTGGCTGAAGTGCGGTCGCAGCTCTCCTCCAAGACTCAAGGCTTTGAGACTGCCAACAGCAACATCTCAAACATGAAGGCGAGGAACGGCTCATTGGAGTGCTCCATGGAGTCACTTGAGTCTCGCCAGCAGCTGCTGACCAAGGATTTAGACAACACCAAGCGTCTCCAGCAGGATGTAGATGATATGCTGAAGAATCATGCTGAGGTGAGTAATCTTTGATTCAAGAGCCTGGTCAACGTGGTCGAGTATCTGGGTACTCAGGCTGCGGCGATGGGCATGGATGGCCCAGTCTTCTCGGTAGGCAAGCACGAGGTCCCAAGAGCCAAGTTCGGACTCTTCTTTGAGGAGCTGGTCGAGAAGCTAAAAGTGAGTGAAAAGGGGAGGGCCGAGCGCTTTGCAACTGAGTACCGGAAGCTCGCCCGTGACGCCCTCTTTATGGTCTTCAGCAATTTCACCTGCCGCCACCCGGACCTCAACCTTGGCGACGGATTCAAGAAGCAGCCAGCGAATGTTGAGGTCGCGGCCGCTAGGGAGAAAGTTGTGCCCCAGGCTGACACGGTCCTTCATGTTTGAACTGCTCTACTTGGTCATCAGGCCAAATACTGGGCCGTTGTTTCCCTGTAATGAAACATGGCATACATTTTGCGTTTAGTCGTTCTACTTCTCGTGTTTGCACGAACTGATATTTTTAGCTAGATTCTAAATGTGTGTTTATCCCTTTGAGCTCTTTATGTTTGCGTTCGAATGATCGATCCCTATGTATGTTATGGATGCCTGCTGGTATCATATTGCCCCGATAGTCGCAAGGGTCCGGCCCTTATCTGTCATCTTGGCGTGGATGCGTCCCAGCAGGTTTTTCCCGGGTAGTTCTCGATGCAGCCTCTCTACATGCGAGCATGGCTCTGGACAGGACGATGGTGCGATCAAAGAAGCTAGCCTAGGTTCCATCACATGAGGGCTTTCACGATACGAACACTCACCAGAGTTAAGGGATAAACGATCGCAAAATTCTAAAAAGTATCAGCAAGACGAGATATCCTAAACATAACTTTCATCTTGAGCTTCTTTCTCCTCAGTCGGGCCACGCATGTCAGATGTGCCCACGTAGCCCGGAAGAGCAATCAGGTAGTTCTTCATTCTCGGAAGGGATCGATATGCATTTCTGGTGATTGACGGGCACCGGGACGTACTGTCGGGCTTCCCTGGTCCTCCTCCCTCTTTTCTCCCTTCCCTTCAAGTCAGCCTGGCGGCTGCCGTTGGATGGACCGTGCCGGTGCAGGAAGCCTCGCCGAAGTATACTTGCCAGGGCATCTATCGATGCACTTATACCAGCACTTTGCTCAGGATTACCCAACATAGGGGAAATGATGTACCGAGCGTCGCGCTGTAATCGTCGACGTCGATGACGCCGGGGCCAAAGCAACTCGCCTGCTGATGAAGGGAAGGGATGGGGAGGAGGGATCCCGTGCCCTCATGTCTCCCGCCCCTTCTCCAAACTGTGCCCGAATGACGGTTACGCCATTCGGGTCGCCAGGGGTGGATCCATTGCTGCCAGCAGTGATCTTTGCCGCGTCTGGGGCTGCGGCGAGGTGCAGAGGCCAGTAATGGAGCGCGGGAATAACCCTGCTTTTCTTATGCATCTTCTTGGGCACCATGGTCGATGGCGTCGCTGATGATGAAAACGGCGGTGAAGATGACGCGCTACACATGCCTTGAGGTTCGCGCAAGTGACCCCCTACCCAGCGGGCCAAATATTTCAAGGTAAACCACGGCCACCTATGGTACTAGGAGGCCCCTTGCTGGTTCGGCGGGGGGGACGTTGCGTTGCACAAAGAGCAAACGAGCGTGGGACAGCACGGCAGGGATCACGTGGGCATCCGAAAATTGTGGCGTAAGACCCTACTCCTGCTTTGGTGGATTGATGGTGGAAAATGAGGTGGTGGAGCATAGTACACTTGCCCGGCAAGGGCACAGGGCAGCAACGACTACGCGCATATGGGTGTGTGAGTTATCCAATCTTCTAACCCGTCTACGGTTGCCATGGGCCTCCTTTTATAGATTAAGGGGTCACCACAGTGGCAAAGTAGTCATTATGCACTAATATGATAGCAACAGTGCTATCATACCTAACTCTATGGGTTGACAATGTGCATTAAATGCGCCGCTTAGTGTCACATCACTGGTTGCCCGGCAAGGCTTGTCGGGCTATCTTGGCAGCTTCACGCCTACTTGCTTGACACATTGCAGGATGGGTGTCATCTATGGGTTCTTCCTGTAGGGAGAGGCCGCCATGTGGCTAATGGCTACCACTTAACCACCTTGCGGCATGACACACTGATCGACGACGTGAGTCGTGGAGGAGCGATCGGTGAGGCGGTTTAGCCTCCGCGTTTCCCGGAAGGCTTTGCCGGGACGCCTTGGTTTTCTTCTTTTGGGGTGGCCTCGCCCCTTGCCGGGCTCTCCTGCCCAGCAAGGGAGGCCCTTCTCTTAGCTATATCTTGCTTCCCTAGCTCGGCCTTGGTTTCTCTGATCTCGTTGCTGGTTCCTTGAAGCTCTTGGTTTCTTGTTCATCTTGGTTCGATCTTGGCTTGTCTGTGCACGAGTCAGGGGAAAACATGTACCTCTGTATATTTTCCCCGACACCCAACTTTCTTCCATTATCCAATATTAGATTCATGGGGAGAATTAGTTTATTTCTAGGGAAGAAAATATTTGGAATTCATTGCCTATCTTTACATCTTTGGGGACATGTTAATATCCAAATGAAGTACTTAGTACTTACTCGTTACATGTTGTCCCAGTCTTGGTACTTTTCTGGTTTCCTGAAATTGCTTTAATTAGAATGTTCTTGTGTTATCTGACCAGGTTTTCTCAAGACCTCTCCTTCCAAAGCCAGCTCAAGACCACAAGGTAAGTATATGCATCACACTCATGTGCATGATGACCTCTTGCTAATTACATATTGTTTACAAAAGTGATTCATAAACATGAAGGTACAATTCTTATTCACATCATTTGCTCCGATGCATATAGCCAAGATACATGTAACTCATTGCTTGCTCTGTCATGTCTATGCGTTCACATGTTCTTATATTCTATCTTCACTAGATTGCATACATGTAGGGGGAGCTTATGCATGTTACATGTCCTTCCAAAGCTTTACTTATCCTTCTGCATAATTTTAATCTAAAGCTCTGATGTATGTTGTCATTAATTACCAAAAAGAGGGAGATTGAAAGCACAAGTGCTCCATGGGTGATTTTGGTAATTAATGTTAACATATCTCTTGTTGGACTAATGCCTTTACCTAGTTTATTTCAAACAAGTTCAACAATGGTGTGATCACCGAAATGATCTATCTGGCACCACCGAGTTCACTTAACCTAACCACTGCCACAAACCCTAACAGTTCGGTCACACTGATATGGATCTCGGTCTCATCGAGATGACCTTGCAAACTCTGTGTCCTTTTGTATCATTTCGGTCTCACCAAAATAAGCGATCAGTCTCACCGAGTTTGCCTGACCAACTGTCTAGTTGCTGTTTGCTGAAATCGGTCTCACCGAGTTCACATAATCGGCATCACCAAGATGAGGTTTTCCCTAGCCCTAGCACATCGGCCCCACCGAGTTGTTGCAGTCGGTCCCATCAAGATTCCTAACGTTCACATTTTGAATTGAATCGGTCTCACTGAGTTCATCTTCGATCTGACCAAGTTCGCTCAAATGTGTGTTACGGTAGGATTTTGCGTGGAGGTTATAGATGCCCATCCACCCCTTCTCCATTTGAGAGAGAGCCATCAAAACGTTCCCACACTTCCAACATACATATTCTAAAAGAGAACCACCTACTCCTGTGATGAGACTAAGATATTCCAATCCTACCACAAGAATATTGATCTCTAGACTTCCCCAAGTTGATTTCCACTCAAATATTCTTTCCACCATATCGAAATCTGCCAGAGAGAGTTGAGTGTTGGGGATACTATCATTTGAATCACAAGAGCAAGGAGGTCATCATCATCACACCATCTATTACCTTTTGGAGAGTGGTGTCTCCTAGATTTGTTAGGTGTCGCTTGGCAGCCTCCGACAAGATTGTGGAGTTGAACCAAGAAACTTGTAAGGGCAAGGAGATCGCCTACTTCATGAAGATCTACCCTAGTGAGGCAAGTTCTTTGTGGTTTATGGCCATGGTGGGATAGACAGGGTTGCCTCTTCATGGGCCCTTCATGGGTGGTGCCCTCTGTGGACTCGTTCAGCCGTTACCCTTCATGGGTTTAAGTCTCCATCAACGTGGATGTACAATAGCACCACCTACCGGAAGCATGACAAAAATCTCCGTGTCTACATTGCATTTGCTTACTCCAATCCCATCCTTTTATTTCTTGCAATTGTTATGCTTTATTGTTTCTGCTTCTCGTACTCTTTCCATGCTTGCTTGAAATGTATTGTGAGTGCTTAAACTTGTGCTAAATCTCCACCTCAACTTGAAAAACTTAAAAATTACCACTTTTACTCGTTAAGGGTCTAATCACCCCCTCTAGACCCCTCTTCTCGATCCTTTCAACTACAAATACATTTAATATCTTAAGGACACGCCATTTTCTGAATTGCATCAACTTTGGCTTTATCCACTTCAATACCATGCTCGGAAATTTTCTGTCCCAATACAATACATTCATTCACCATAAAGTGGCACTTCTCCCAATTCAAGACAAGATTAGTTTGTTCACATCTCTGCAAAACTTGATGAAGGTTGCTTAAGCAATCTAAAAAGAGGTTCCATAAACGGAAAAATCATCCATGGAAATCTCAACAATCTTTTCACAAAAGTCAGAGAATATAGCAGTCATACATCTTTGAAAGGTAGCGGGTGAATTGCCTAAAACAAAGGGCATACATCGATAAACATAAGTTCCAAAATGGAAAGTAAAAGTGGTTTTCTTTGATCGGGTTGTGACACAGGAATATCCATCAAGAAATCAAAAGTGTATTCGATCAACCTTTCTAGCATTCGATCAACAAAAGGTAAGGGGTAATGATTTCTTCTAGTACGTTGTTTAATTTTCTGAAATCAATTACCATCCTATCATCAGTTATGATTCTTTGTGGAATAAGTTCATTTTTTCATTATGAACAACAATAATATCTCCTTTCTTAGTGTCACGGGAAAACCACGACCACATATGGGGCAGGAGTCCCTTTTGGTTCGGCGCGGAGGGGGGGGGCACATTGCACAAAGAGCGGAGAAGCATAGCGCAACGTGGCAAAGATCACAAGGGACGTTTTTAACCAGGTTCGGGCCACCGCGGGGCATAAAACCCTACTCCCGCTTTGGTGCATTGATAGTGGGATGGTGGAAAAAGAGCACGGCGCTCTCGCCCGGCAGGGTTGCCTCGGGGAGAGAGTCGCTACGCGTGTATGAGTGTGTGGGTTCGAATTGGCCGAATCCTTTCCACGGTCGCCATGGGCCTTCTTTTATAGATTAAGGGGTCACCACAGAGGCAAATCAGTTTTCCATGCTAATTAGATAGAAAACAGTACTATCATACCTAACTCTATAGGCTGACATAGCGCATTAAATGTGCTGCTTAGTGTCACATCACGGCTCTCCTGGCAGGCTCTGCTGGGCTGCTTCACCAGCTTCGCGCCTACTTGCTTGACACTTCTTAGGACGGGTGTCACTTTGTCATGCCCAAGATGCGATTCTATCACGATCACCTGATAAACTCATGATTGAGGCACAACCGCATTTTGAGCGCTTGGCGAGATGGATATCATTACATCGTACCATTACATAAATAGATGGGGGTACAACAAGTCATACAACATCCACATGAATACAACACATCATACACAAGACATCCGACTATGTATGAAAACACATGAAAAGCACAACGACATCCATCCTGCTATCAGGCTGCGGACCAAGAACCTATCCCAAGATCAACGAAGAAGAAGAAGAAAGAACTCCAACACAAGTAAACATCACGCTCACGTCAAGTCATTGGAAACCTGCACCTACAACTATTATTGTAGTATATGTGAGACACGAGGACTCAGCAATCCCATAACCATGGGTATCAAGACTAGCAAAGCTTAGTGGGTATGGAAAGGATAGTGGTGAGGTTGTAGCAGCGGGTAAGCATTGTATGGTGGCCAACATACGAGTACAAGAATAAGATGAGCATCTACGAAAACGGTCGCAAACTAGTAATGATCGCTAACTAATCCTGAACTACCTACAAGTCAAACATAACCCCACCATGTTTTCTTCTCAAAATGAAAAGAGGTGGTCATGGTTACTCACGCGGTTGGTGTATTTTATTTCGGATCCTCTGCCAAGTTTTCTACAATAGGACATTAACAAATTCCAATCTACCACATAACTATGGGCACGGCTTTCGAAAGATCATAACCCTGCAGGGGTGTCCCAACTTAACCCATCACAAGCTCTCACGATCAGCAGAGGTAAAACCTCTGATCTTAGCGAAGGCCCGATCAAACTCAGAATCACGGTGCACAAGACATTTCGACAATGGTAAAACAAGTCCAGCAAGACCTCCCGATATGCCGACACTCTGATAGGAGACGCGTGTATCTCGTCTCAGGCCACAATCGGATGGGACATCCTACAGGTAAAACCAATCCTCGAGTTTCCCCGTGGTGGCCCCGCACTCTACCCAGTTTGGACCAACACTCATGAGGAGCACTAGACCGGGTTATTAATTAAGTCCTCGGGGTCCGGAAAGTCCCTATGCAAGTATTTAGTTATTAGAAAAATGGTAAAACCAATGTTGGGCCTTGCTGGAGGAGTTTTTTTCAAAGCGAACTGTCAAGGGGATCCCGTAGCCCCTAGCCGTGTTAGGAACGCAAACTCAAGGAACATAACACCGGTTTATCAGTTCTAAAGGTGGCATGAGTAGAACAAAACACCTAGCAAAAGGCCAACCTTCCACCCATTGCCAAGTATATAGGTGCATCAATTCATGTCAGGACCCCGATCCTAAGTCACACCGATCTAGCTGTAACACGTCATATCACTTTGCGGCCTCACGCACGGTATCCCCAGGGTGCCACCTTACCTGGCCCGGGACCGTTTGCGCATTTTGGCACACGTATATGACAGTGTCGCTAGCATCCATATGACAGAGAACCCGGGCCGACATGGCTAGTTGTAAACCAAAAGTGGCACTAAATTATAGAGACAGGCATCCATGACCCAGCAACGAACGTGTCGGTCATCAACGTGTGAACCCAAGTCGTAGCAAGCTACATGGACTTAAAGGAACAACGCGTGACATTTCCCCTAAGGGACAGACATAGGAACGAAGAAGGACACATGCCGGTCAGCCTACGTGTTCCGAGCAGTAGCAAGCTACCAAGGCTCATTGGAAGCACTAGGAGGCATGTCCCGGTAAGATAGGCTACCAAAGGAAAACAACTAGGTGTCGGATCCCACACATACCAAGCATTTCAATCATACACACAATATGCTCAATATGTCCAAATACAACATTGCATCACAACATAACTCTATGACTCAAAGTACTTTATTTAAAAGGCTCCAAGAGCCATACATAACATATCCATACAGGTAGGGGTCACATGACCCAACACCAAAGTCATACAGTCATACAAGCACAAGCGGAAGCTACATGTCTGAGTACAGACAACTTAGAAAATAAAACAGGCTTGGTGTAGCCAGACTATCTACAAGGCCCTCCACAAGCTCCAGATCTCCGTCTAGGTAGCAAGCTACTTGTCGACGTCAACGTCTATGTAGAACCCATCAGAAGGGGCAGGGTTCTCCTCTGCAACAGTTATTAAGAAAACATGAGTACAATGGTACTCAGCAAGTCTTACAACAGAACCTATCATACATGCAACATTATCAACAGGGGGTAGTGGAGTTCATAGCAGAAAGCCAGCTTTGACTCTTGGCTAACCTATACTACAACTCTCAACAGATTGCAAGATATTACTAAGTACACGAGTCCTCTACTCACCACAACAAGACACCACCGAGGATCCTCTTCCGTCATCCTACGGAAGGGCCATCCACGACACTCACACTTTTCTTGAGGTTTTTAGTAGTATCCATCAACTTGTCTATGAACTGTAAGAGTAACCAAGTAGTCCGTACGACGAACAACGGCTATTCGAATAGATTGGTAGCCCTGCAGGAGTGTACTTCTTCACACATGTTTTCACCACTTAGCGTCTGCACACGACATGTGCTCGGCAGGCATCAAGCGAAAGCCGACGTGGGTGTAGACCACGACCTAACCAACCACTGAAGTCTCTCGTCCAGGTTTATCGCCTATTTGGGTTCCATCCATGGGGAGATCCGGCCGGGGTGTCGCTCACGGCCCCAAACGATGTGTACAGGGTTCCCGAGTCACCAAACGGGCAACCGGTACACCGTGCCACGTACCTGTCGCATCACAACCCACCCCGAGGGTCAGCGCTGTGCACGACCACCAGTAAACTACAAACACCAGAAACTAGTTGCAACTCCTGGACCGAGAACATGGCAGTCAATAAGTCGAGCGGGGTCATATTTCAGGGCCCAATGTGTGGTAGTAACTGTAACTTGAACCACACATACAGATCTCAGGTCCTATGGACGGTTCCAATGAAACAACCCACCACGTACTCCTACATGTCCTTTCATCGATACCTTTACCAAACATGTTCCACATTTCCCTCTCTTTACCGCTATGATCGTTTCACTCCGATCCATCACCCCGATGAATCAGACCTGACACAACTCTAAGCATGGCAGGCAACATAAACAAATAGCATGGTGGATCACACATCACATGGCTCAATCAACTCCTACACATGCTAGTGGGTTTCAACTATTTACTGTGGCAATGACAGGTCATGCAAGGGAATAGGGTTCAACTACGGCAGCAAGTAGCAGTTCACACGTTGTTGCCTTAATGCAGTAAAAGAGAGCAGGAGCGAGAAGATTGGGTTTGTATCGGAATGATCAATGATTGCTTGCCTGACAGAGTGGTTGTCGGGTACTGCTCTTCAGCTGGATACGCAGAAGTATCCTCGGGAGCAGGACCTAACACGGAGAATATCAGCGATACAATCAATAAGTAAACAAATGCAACAATATGATGCATGCTCATGATATGGCAAGATGCATGTGTTTTGGGCTAATGCAACTATATCCAGAAGGGTTTGAGCCCATTTGAATCAAAGATTGAAATTGAAACTCAAACTATTATTTAATTAAGTGCATTAACTTGTTTTATTGTAAACAGAAAGGTTAACTTGCTCAAACATGCATGAAACCAGTGCCATTGGAAAGATTGGATTTTTCTGATCAATTTTCATATATAAATCTTTCCATCTGAGCTACTGTTGAATTTATATGATTTTTTTGAAGTTTAAAGCATTTTCTGGAATTTCCTGAATTGTTTTTAAATCTAAAAATCCCAGAAAATCCTTTACTGCGTCAGCATGACATCATGCTGACGTCAGCCAGTCAACGGGGCGCCCAGATCAAACCTGACTAGTGGGTCCCTCATGTCAGTGTCTCTGGTGCTAACTAAAAAGAGCTTAACACTAAACTAAAGTTAACAGGGGCTGGGCCCCACATGTCATTGACTCACTAAACTAATGACAGCGATTAGTGTTTAAATTAAAACCTAAACTGAAGTTAGTCAATGGCCGGCCCCACATGTCAGCGACAAAGGGGGAGTCCAGGCGTGGTCAAACAGGTCAAAACCCACCAGCGTCTCGACGCCGGCGAGGCCAAACACGGCGGCGGTGCTCGGGTTTTGCCTACAGGCCGCCGTTTGAGTCGCGGTTGGGCTCTACGGCAAGCTGGGGCTTGTGCGCATCTAGTGGAGGCAACAGTAGGTGCTGGGGTGGCCGGAATCATCGGCGGCGAGCTCGAAGGCGGCGGCCGGAATTCGGGGGTCGGTGAAAACGACGTTACAGCGCACGGCAGGAGCAGCAGTTGGTTGCTACGGGTCCGTGGTGATGTGCTGAGTGCGGTGATGCACTAGGACGCGAGTGGCAGTCGTTGTGGCCGCGGCAGCGCCATGGCTGGCAGCGAGGAGCGCTCGGCTCTGGTGGCTGGTGCTGCTAGGGAGCAAGTAAGGCGACGGGGCATGGGGGAAACGAAACCGGGGCTCACCGCGGTTCTTCTGGTACTGCTGGCGAGGCAGGGGAGGCACGGGGTCCGGCGAATTTGTCGATGGTGTCCGGCAGCCGTGCGGAGAAGACGAGCTCGAAGACGAAGCTTCAAGGCGCCCAGGGTCCTGTGGTTCGGCGTAGAGAAGCACGGCAGCGAGGCGGAGCTCGGGGGCTCGTCGAAGAGGCGAGGGGGACTCGGTTGACGCGGCAGCAGCGACGAGCTCCGCTCGTGCGGTGCGAGGGAGAGAGAACCAGGAGAGGGGAGGGAGAGGGGAGCGGTCGAGGGGGTCAAGGGGTTTGCGTGGCGTCGTTCTGATTCATCCAGCGGGTCGAGGAGGCCAGCCAGGCAGGCAGGAGGTGGCCGGCGCGTCGGCGGCGCTCGCCACCGAGCAGCTTCATGCGCTGGCGCGGCGAAGAAAACGGGGATGCCCCTGGTGGGCTGGGCCGGCTGGGCCAGACAGGTAAGTGGGCCCAGGTAAGTTTGCTTTCCTTCTTTTTTTTCCTATTTACTTTCTGTTTCATTTCTTTTGCAACGTTGTGGAATTAATAAGAATGCCAGAACATTTTTATAGCTCATAAAACTAGTCATGCCCACTGTATATAATATGAACAGCATGGAACATTTTAGTTTATGATTATTTGGGCACATAAAATATTTTATAGCATTTAAATGCCCAAATGCAAATACCATATGATTTAATCCAGAGACCTTGGATGTCCTAGAAAATTGTGCACCATTTTTGGCAGAGGTTTAAGACCAAGGCAGAAATGATGAACATTTTTGAAGGGCATTTTGGGTACATTGGAAAAGATTTTATTAAACCCTAGTTGTTAGAAGAGGGGTGCTGGGGTTTCTGTCATTCCCATTTCAAGTTTCTTTGAAAACTAAACATGAAGCACACTCTAGCTAGTCCTAATGCAAGCACTGACTAGGGATGTGACAACTCACCCCCACTCAAAAGAATCGCGTCCCAAGATTCGGGTTCCTCCGGAAAGAGGGTGGGGTACTCAAGTCGAAGACGATCCTCCCTTTCCCAGGTAGCTTCATTCTCGGAATGATGTGACCATTGAACCTTGAGAAACTTGATATTACGACGTCGAGTGGTGCGCTCGGTTTGATCAAGAATACGAACGGGGTATTCTCGATATGTGAGATTGTCCTGGAGATCAAGCGTTTCATGGTCCACTCCGCGGATAGGATCCGAGAAGCAACGCCTGAGTTGAGAAACGTGGAAGACATCATGAACTCTAGAAAGGTGTGGAGGTAGTTCCAATTGGTAGGCAACTTCTCCTCGTTTGGCAAGAATGCGAAAAGCGCCGATGTAACGAGGGGCCAATTTGCCTTTGATACCAAAGCGATGGGTCCCCTTAAGAGGAGTAACCCGAAGGTAAGCCTTATCGCCGACTTCAAAAGTCACAGCCTTATGATGACTATCATAATGGCTCTTCTGGCGAGACTGGGCTGTTTTCAATTTCTCACGAACGATGCGAACTTGCTCTTCTGCTTCCTGGATCATATCCGGACCAAAGAATTGTCTTTCCCCGGTTTCTGACCAGTTAAGAGGTGTTCGACACCTTCGTCCATATAGAACTTCGAAAGGAGCTTTGCCCAAGCTGGCTTGATAACTATTGTTATAAGCGAATTCGGCAAATGGAAGACACTTCTCCCATTCCATACCGAAAGAGATGACAGAGGCTCGAAGCATATCTTCCAGAATTTGATTGACTCATTCCACATGACCACTTGACTGAGGATGGAAGGCGGTGCTGAATGAGAGATGAGTTCCCATAGCATTCTGGAAACTTTCCCAAAATCGTGAAGTGAAAAGACTTCCACGGTCTGAGTTAATCTCCAACGGCACACCATGAAGTGATACTATCCGAGAGATATACAATTCTGCTAGCTGGCTAGCGGTAATACTCTATAGAACAGGTAGGAAATGAGCTACTTTAGAGAGGCGGTCAATGACGACGAAGATAGCATTATTCCCTTTTCTGGTCCTGGGAAACCCGGTAATGAAGTCCATACCGACCATGTCCCATTTCCATTCAGGAATAGCTAAAGGTTGAAGGGTGCCAGCAGGCCGTTGATGCTCTGCTTTGACGCGACGACAAACATCGCAGTTAGCAATGAATTGAGCGATTTCTCTCTTCATCCTAGTCCACCAGAACCTCTGGCGTAGGTCCTGATACATTTTGGTACTACCGGGATGAATCGTGAGAGGAGATTCATGAGCCTCCTTAAGGATTAACTTCCATAGATGTTGGTTCTTGGGAACCACTAAACGGTTCTCGAAGAAGACAACACCTCGATCATCCGTAGAGAAACTTCTAGCGAGTCCGCTAGCAATGCTCTCCTGGAGTCGGGATATACCCTTATCACGCTTCTGGGCAGCTATGATTTGATCCATAAGGGTAGGTTCCTCCACCAAGGTGTTAAGGAATCCTAGAGGAACAATGTGAAGGTTAAGCTTACGAAATTCGTCGTGAAGAAGTGGTTGCCCTTGTTGTAACATCAAGTTGTTACAATAAGACTTACGACTTAGTGCGTCAGCCATGACATTGGCCTTCCCAGGGGTGTAAGTGATTCCTAAGTCATAATATGTGAGCAAATCAACCCAACGTCTTTGCCTGAGATTTAGATCCAGTTGGATGAAGATGTATTTCAGACTTTGGTGATCAGTGAAGATTTCACAGCGGTTACCAAGAAGGTAATGACGCCATGTTTTGAGTGCGTGGACTACAGCTGCAAGCTCTAGATCATGTGTAGGATAGTTATCCTCATGTGGACGCAACTGTCGGGATGCGTAAGCAATCACTTGACGATCTTGCATGAGTATGCAACCTAGTCCTTGTCGCGAGGCGTCGCAGTAGATAATAAAGTCCTTAGAAAAGTCTGGTGGTACCAGTACGGGTGCAGATGTCAGGCGTCTTTTCAGTTCCTGAAAGCTGGACTCGCACTGTGGGGTCCACTCAAACTTTTTATCTTTCTTGAGGAGTTCAGTTAGAGGTTTAGCAACCTTTGTGAAATTCTCGACAAAGCGTCGGCAATAACTTGCTAAGCCAAGAAAACTCCTAACTTGCTTGACCGATTCAGGGGGAGTCCAATCAAGGACGGCTTGAACTCGCTCGGGATTGACAGCAATACCCTTGCCAGAGATCACATGACCTAGATAGGTCACTTCCGGCAACCAGAATTCACATTTAGAGAATTTGGCATAAAGGCGGTGCTCTCGAAGTTTCGTCAATACCAGCCTTAGATGCTCGGCATGATCTTTCTTGTTCTTGGAGTAGATGAGTATATCATCGAGGTATACCACGACGAATTTATCCAAGTACTCCATGAATATAGAATTCATTAGCCGGGAGAAAGTGGCTGGGGCATTGGTTAACCCGAAGGACATGACGGTGTATTCGTATTGGCCATAACGAGTAACAAAGGCCGTCTTGGGAATGTCCCCGTTCTTGATCTTGATTTGATGGTAGCCCAACCTCAAATCCTTTTTGGAAAAGAATGAGGATCCAGCGAGCTGATCATACAGATCGTTGATCCTGGGGAGCGGATACTTGTTCTTTATGGTGACCAGATTGATAGGTCGGTAATCTACAACCATCCGTTCCGTTCCATCCTTCTTCTTGACGAAGAGGACGGGACAAGCCCAAGGAGAGGAGCTATGACGGATGAAACCCTTTTTCAAGGACTCATCGAGTTGTTTCTTAAGCTCAGCTAATTCTAGGGGTGCCATTTTATAAGGTCTCCTAGAGATTGGGACAGTTCCAGGAATAAGATCTATCACGAACTCGACATCTCTGTCAGGTGGAACTCCTGGCAGTTCTTCTGGAAAACCATCCGGAAAGTCACGGACTACCGGGATATCTTCGAGCTCTGTTAGAGGGCTGGCATTAAGAGAGTAGAGCTGACGCTCATCCAATCGGGTCAAGACATTGACTATCTTGCCGGATGGATGTGTAAGCTGAACGGTCCTAGTATAGCAATCAATCTTGGCGTAATGAGTTGTCATCCAATCCATACCCATGATGATGTTTATGTCCGAGGACTTGAGAGCGATTAGTGATGCAAGGAAAACAAGTCTATCGACAAGGATTTCATTTCCATGGCTTACCCTAGAGGTTTGCCACTTTGAACCAAGAGTTTGAATAACCATGGAAGTAGGCATGTCACAAAAA
This sequence comes from Secale cereale, assembly GCA_902687465.1. Lineage (NCBI taxonomy): Eukaryota > Viridiplantae > Streptophyta > Magnoliopsida > Poales > Poaceae > Secale > Secale cereale. Next base: position 398,906,544 of record LR738712.1, on the reverse strand, counting down.
GTCATGTTGTGCATTCGAGCATAGCTCTCAGATATGAACGAATGGGATGCTCCAGTATCGAAAAGAACAGATGTCGGATGGCAGTTAACGAGAAGCGTACCAAGGACGATGTTAGGATCCTCATAAGCTTCCTCAGCAGAGACATAGTTGACATGACCACGTGTAGTGGGGATTGGCTTGACATAATTCACCTTGCCGGTTGGCTTACCACGGCCAACGGGTTTTCCTGGTTGGTTCCGAGGACACCCACGCATGTAGTGCCCCGGTTCTGCACACTTGAAGCATGTCACAGTGCCAGTGCGTGGAGCAAAGTTGGTAGGTGGTCCTCCATAAGTCTTGGCAGGTGTATACTGTTGAGTTGGGCGAGGCGCCTCATAGGATGGCCTCGGTGTGTACTTGGGTGGCAGAGGAGTGTTAGGAACCCACACACGACGCTTGTTAGAGCCAGAGCCGGATGTGGAACCAAAGTCACATGGGTGCTTGCGTGTGGCTTCGAAATCAGTCTGGCCCGTCTCAGCACTGATAGCTTTGTTTACCAGCTTCTGGAAGGAAGTGCACTCGTGCAGATGTATATCTCGGCGGAGTTCAGGGCTGAGTCCCTTGCGGAACCTCGCCTGCTTCTTGGCATCGGTGGATACTTCCTCGGGTGCATAGCATGCCAAGTTGCCAAACTCGCGACTATAGCCATCCACAGTTAACCGGCCCTTGGTGAAATTGCAGAATTCCTCCCGCTTGCGATCCATGAGACCTTCCGGAATGTGATGTTCACGGAATGCCTCACTGAACTCAACCCAAGTAGTGATTTGGCCAGCAGGACGCATAGCCTCAAAGTTCTCCCACCATAGATTGGCAGGGCCCTCAAGATGGTAGGCGGCGTAGATAACCTTATCAGCTTCGGCCACACGGGCAGAGTGTAGCTTGTGGGTGATACTACGAAGCCAATCATCTGCATCCAAAGGTTCAGTGGAGTGATGGAACTTCGGTGGGCACATCTTGATAAAGTTATTGATTGACACCACGTCATTCCTTTGACGAAACCCAGTGTTCTGCTCTATGCGTTCCAGCAGACGGTTGGTCTCTCTCTTGTTCCGTTCTGCCTCGAGCATAACTTCAGCCAAGGAGGGTGGCTGAGGCAGATTCTCATCTCTAGCCCCACTAGCCTCACCCTGCTCCTGAGCAGCAGGAGTGCTGCGAGTGTTGACCATCCTAGGAAAACAAAACAACGGTTTAGACAAGGATGGCAAAAAATTGACATAGGAGTGCAGAATGTAATGGATGACACGGAATGCAGAGATGTTCATCCGTACGACATGGTAATATAGAAACTGCTATATATACACCAGTGGTCATACACACCATACATAGTTTAGTACAAGCCAAGGCTAAAGTACAACTGCGGTGAAAGACGATACATCCCATCAGAGGCATTCCAAGCTCCTATACATTATTTAGCTACACCTCCGAAACTCAGTACGAGCTAAGTCATATTCCACAAGACGCGCAGGACTGTGGAAATACAACTACTACAATACTACTACTGCCACGGTCTAGCTCAGACATTCCCGTAGTAATCTTCGTAAAGATTACCACCGTAGCCTGGAAGTGGAACAGATGGATCTTGAAACTCTCGAGCACTCGAAGGCTGTGGACCATAGGGACATGGATGTGGCCTCGGGCATGATGCTGGTGGTAACCGACGCCCACGTGGAGGTGTAATACCCCCAACCTCACGCCAATCCATACGATCAGGCAGACGAGTCCACATAGGGTACAAATCCCGCATATCCAGATATCAGGCGTGCACAGCAGGTGCAAGCCGTGTCAAAGTAGTCCAGTGGGCGGCTCGAGTGTTATACAGCTCCATTCGGAGGGCACGGACCTCACGGTCCCTATCCTCCAGCATCTGAACAGTAGTCTGAAGCAGTGGCTCTTCATGAGCAGCATCAGTATACAGACCAGTGTAGTAGCCTTCCTCGCCGGGAAGTGAGGCTGGCATGTAACAGAACTTAGTGTTCAGCAACAGCGCATTCCTAGCCCGGAGGATGGTCATCATCGAATAGGCGGCATCCTGCACTGCCATCTCGATAGTAACCCCGAGTCCATAAGACCAATGGATGGGGTCGTTAGCTCCGAGATATGAGGGGTATAACCGGACTGTGTAGAAATACTGACTCTGATTGAAATCCCGGTACTGTTCCTCCACGGTGTACTCAGGATACCAGCGGTAACCGGTCTCAGTCAGCACACGGACTAGCATGGCCGTGTGACCGGGCACATTAATGCACCAAGTCAAACGAACCACTTGGTGAGGTGTGCGGCCAGACATCTGAAACACGAAGTAATGCAAAGGCATTAGTGTTTCTGGAAGAAATCGGGCAGCATAACAACTGTCAATGCTCAAAAAAGATTTGAGACATCATACAAATGATAGCATAGCCACTAAACGATATCATATCAAGGTTCCGGGTCCAACAAATCATCATACTGAAAGGGTAGAAACTGAACTGAGGCTTGAAACCAACAATCCTAAGAGTCTACGAATTAGTAACGTGAACCTAGTAAGGATAAGAGGCCTGGTCCTAAATCCCCGTAGAAAGAATAGACTGACTCAGATCAGAAGGGCATAAGGTAAAGGAGTAAAAAGAGCCTTACGTTCCCTTCCACAATCAATTCCCCTACATATAACTAAGAATTTTTCTAGACTCAACATCGACCAGTTTGGCTTGAGAAACCTACAGGCAGTCCAGCTCTGATGCCAACGCTGTCGGGACCCCGATCCTAAGTCACACCGATCTAGTTGTAACACGTCATATCACTTTGCGGCCTCGCGCACGGTATCCCCACGGGTGACACCTTACCTGGCCCGGGACCGTTTGCGCATTTTGGCACACGTATATGACAGTGTCGCTAGCATCCATATGATAGAGAACCCGGGCCGACATGGCTAGTTGTAAACCAAAAGTGGCACTAAATTACAGAGACATGCATCCATGACCAAGCAACGAACGTGTCGGTCATCAACGTGTGAACACAAGTCATAGCAAGCTACATGGACTTAAAGGAACAACGGGTGACATTTCCCCTAAGGGACATACACAGGAACGAAGAAGGACACATGCCGGCCAGCCTACGTGTTCCGAGCAGTAGCAAGCTACCAAGGATCATTGGAAGCACTAAGAGGCATTTCCCTGTAAGATAGGCTACCAAAGGAAAACAACTAGGTGTCGGATCCCACACATACCAAGCATTTCAATCATACACACAATATGCTCAATATGTGCAAATACAACATTGCATCACAACAGAATTCTATGACTCAAAGTACTTTATTTAAAAGGCTCCAAGAGCCATACATAACATATCCATACAGGTAGGGGTCACATGACCCAACACCCAAGTCATACAGTCATACAAGCACAAGCGGAAGCTACATGTCTGAGTACAGACAACTTACAAAATAAAACAGGCTTGGTGTAGCCTAACTATCTACAAGGCCCTCCACAAGCTCCAGATCTCCGTCTGGGTAGCGAGCTACTCGTCGACGTCAACGTCTATGTAGAACCCATCAGAAGGGGCAGGGTTCTCCTCTGCAACAGTTATTAAGCAAACATTAGTACAAAGGTACTCAGCAAGTCTTACAACAGAACCTATCATACATGCAACATTATCAACAGGGGGTAGTGGAGTTCATAGCAGAAAGCTAGCTTTGACTCTTGGCTAACCTATACTACAACTCTCAACAGATTGCAAGATATTACTACGTACACGAGTCCTCTACTCACCACAACAATACACCACCGAGGATCCTCTTCCGTCATCCTACGGAAGGGCCATCCACGGCACTCACACTTGTCTTGAGGTTTTTAGTAGTATCCATCAACTTGTCTATGAATTGTAAGAGTAACCATGTAGTCCGTACCGCGAACAACGGCTATTCGAATAGATTGGTAACCCTGCAGGGGTGTACTTCTTCACACATGTTTTCACCACTTAGCGTCTGCACACGACATGTGCTCGGCAGACTTCAAGCGAAAGCCGACGTGGGTGTAGACCACGACCTAACCAACCACTCAAGTCTCTCGTCTAGGTTTATCACCTATTTGGGTTCCATCCGTGGGGAGATCCGGCCGGGGTGTCGCTCACGGCCCCAAACGATGTGTACACGGTTCCCGAGTCACTAAACGGGCAACCGGTACACCGTGCCACGTACCTGTCGCATCACAACCCACCCCGAGGGTCAGCACTGTGCATGACCACCAGTAAACTACAAATACCAGAAACTAGTTGCAACTCCTGGACAGAGAACATGGCAGTCAATAAGTCGAGCGGGGTCATATTTCAGGGCCCACTGTGTGGTAGTAACTGTAACTTGAACCACACATACAGATCTCAGGTCCTATGGACGGTTCCAATGAAACAACCCACCACGTACTCCTACATGGCCTTTCATCGATACCTTTACCAAACATGTTCCACATTTCCCTCTCTTTACCGCTATGATCGTTTCACTCTGATCCATCACCCCGATGAATCAGACCTGACACAACTCTAAGCATGGCAGGCAACATAAACAAATAGCATGGTGGATCACACATCACATGGCTCAATCAACTCCTACACATGCTAGTGGGTTTCAACTATTTACTGTGGCAATGACAGGTCATGCAAGGGAATAGGGTTTAACTACCGCAGCAAGTAGCAGTTCACACGCTGTTGCCTTAATGTAGTAAAAGAGAGCAGGAGCAAGAAGATTGGGTTTGTATCGGAATGATCAATGATTGCTTGCCTGACAGAGTGGTTATCGGGTACTGCTCTTTAGCTGGATACGCAGAAGTATCCTCGGGAGCAGGACCTAACACGGAGAATATCGGCGATACAATCAATAAGTAAACAAATGCAACAATATGATGCATGCTCATGATATGGCAAGATGCATGTGTTTTGGGCTAATGCAACTATCACCAAAAGGGTTTGAGCCCATTTGAATCAAAGATTCAAATTGAAACTCAAACTATTATTTAATTAAGTTCATTAACTTGTTTTAATGTAAACAGCAAGGTTAACTTGCTCAAACATGCATGAAACTAGTGCCATTGGAAAGATTGGATTTTTCTGATCAATTTTCATATATAAATCTTTTCCATCTGAGCTACTGTTGAATTTATATGATTTTTTTGAAGTTTAAAGCATTTTCTGTAATTTCCTGAATTGTTTTTAAATCAAAAAATCCCAGAAAATCCTTTACTGCGTCAGCATGACATCATGCTGACGTCAGCCAGTCAACAGGGCGCCCAGGTGAAACCCGACCAGTGGGTCCCTCATGTCAGTGTCTCTGGTGCTAACTAAAAAGAGCTTAACACTAAACTAAAGTTAACAGGGGCTGGGCCCCACATGTCATTGACTCACTAAACTAATGACAGCGATTAGTGTTTAAATTATAACCTAAACTGAAGTTAGTCAACGGCCGGCCCCACATGTCAGCGACACAGGGGGAAGTCCAGGCGTGGTCAAACAGGTCAAAACGCAACTGCAGCTCGACGCCGGCGAGGCCAAACACGGCGGCGGTGCTCGGGTTTTGCCTATAGGCCAACGTTTGAGTCGCGGTTGGGCTCTACGGCGAGCTGGGGCTCGTGCGCATCTAGTGGAGGCAAAGGTAGGTGCTGGGGTGGCCGGAATCATCGGCGGCGAGCTCGAAGGCGGCGGCCGGAATTCGGGCGTCGGAGAAAACGACGTTACAGCGCACGGCAGGAGCAGCAGTTAGTTGCTACGGGTCCGTGGTGATGTGCTGAGTGCGGTGATGCACTCGGACACGAGTGGCAGTCGTTGTGGCCGCGGCGGCGCCATGGCCGGCGGCGAGGAGCACTCGGCTCTGGTGGCTGGTGCTGCTAGGGAGCAAGTTAGGCGACGGGGCATGGGGGAAACGAAACCGGGGCTCACCGCGGTTCTTCTGGTACTGTTGGTGAGGCAGGGGAGGCACGGGGTCAGGCGAATTTGTCGATGGTGTCCGGAGGCCGTGCGGAGAAGACGAGCTCGAAGACGAAGCTTCAAGGCGCCCGGGGTCCTGTGGTTCGGCGTAGAGAAGCATGGCAGCGAGGCGGAGCTCGGGGGCTCGTCGGAGAGGCGAGGGGCACTCGGTGGACGCGGTGGCAGCGACGAGCTCCGCTCGGGCGGTGCGAGGGAGAGAGAACCAGGAGAGGGGAGGGAGAGGGGAGTGGTTGAGGGGGCGAGGGGTTTGCGTGGCGTCGTTCGGATTCATCCAGCGGGTCGAGGAGGCCAGCCAGGCAGACAGGAGGTGGCCGGCGCGTCGGCGGCGCTCGCCACCGAGCAGCTTCATGCGCTGGCACGGCGAAGAAGACGGGGATGCCACTGGTGGGCTGGGCCGGCTGGGCCAGACAGGTAAGTGGGCTCAGGTAAGTTTGCTTTCCTTCTTTTTTTTTCTATTTACTTTTTGTTTCATTTCTTTTGCAACTTTGTGGAATTAATAAGAATGCCAGAACATTTTTATAGCTCATAAAACTAGTCATGCCCATTGTATATAATATGAACAGCATGGAACATTTTAGTTTATGATTATTTGGGCACATAAAATATTTTATAGCATTTAAATGCCCAAATGCAAATACCATATGATTTAATCCAGAGACCTTGGATGTCCTAGAAAATTTTGCACCATTTTTGGCAGAGGTTTAATACCAAGGTAGAAATGATGAACATTTTTGAAGGGCATTTTGGGTACATTGGAAAAGATTTTATTAAACCCTAGTTGTTAGAAGAGGGGTGCTGGGGTTTCTGTCATTCCCATTTCAAGTTTCTTTGAAAAGTAAACATGAAGCACACTCTAGCTAGTCCTAATGCAAGCACTGACTAGGGATGTGACAATTCAATTAAGAGACATTGTGTTATTCCATCATCCAAGATCCGACATGGAGGAATCATCATATTCACCTACAACTAACAATGCTATAAGAGGGGCTGAGCAAGTGGTAACACAGCCATTCAACGGTTTGCTAGGATGGTATCAAAGGTTAGAGGTTTCTTGGCAACAATGAGAGGCTGACAACAAATAGATAGGCAACGCGACATATAGCGATAGCGTCAAGAGAACTAGCATAGCAATGATAGTAATGAAATCCAAGATGACGATCATCTTGCCTAGAATCCCGCAAGGAAGAAGAACGAGTCCATGAAGAAGACGAAGCCTCAAAGACGAACCGAGTGTAGTCCAACGAATGCTCACGATCGCAAGAAACAGGAACTAACTAGAAGAAGCAAACAACATGGTAAACACACCACACGTAAACAAGACAAGATGCTCAACCAAGTATGATGCATGACAAGCCTACATGATGCTACTCATGGCAAGAGATGATGAAAACAAGAACACACCACAAGGCAAGTTTAAATGAGGCCGGAAACAACATATAACAATTCCGGTGAGTGCTCATATGCAAATTTCGAAATTGTTCCAGATATGAAAAATCCTTAAGTTTGAGTTGTTAACAGCAAGTTAACATGCACCATGATGATCTACACGATTTTCTAGTCAAGTTACATATGAAGTTCATTTAATTTGGAGCTATGGCCTAGAAGATATGAGCAAAACAAGTTAAGCATGACATTGATGAAAAATGCATTCAAACATTAAGAAAACACTCAAAACATGAATACAACATGACATGATTCATCTACATGCAAAACCAAGTCATTTTCATATAGAGAACACTCCAAACGGAGCAACGGGTCAACACATGCACACGGAACAAGATTAAAGGACAAGCTGTCCACAACAGCAACTAGGCATCTTACAAGCCTCAAAACAACATGCTACAAGTATAAGATAGGCACAAGCATGGAATGAACTCAAAGTATAGATCATAATCTTCCAATATTAACAAGTATCATGTTCATAGGCATCAAGAGGAATCCAACATGATCAATGCAACAAGCAACATTATATCACATATTATGACTTAGTGGTAAACAGAGCATCTACATGAGCAGAGTTAATATGTTGACATGTTGGAGGCAACAAATAATTAAGCTACAGCACAAGAACATGGCAAGCAAATGCATGGCATGCTAGAACATAACATGGAGATCAAGGAACACAACATGTCCACTACAACAAAACCCCCCTTTTAACAACACATGACTACCAACGAATCATATGTATGTGTTGTTTGGTAAATGTCCCACCGCCCACCTCCCATATTTTGCTAACCTCCCCGTACCCACCTTCCCGTTATCCACATAAAAAAATCTCCACATTTTCTCTATCTCCGTCCAAGTAGCACGGTGTCAATGCAAATCTCTTCTGTCCATGACCACACCGCCGCCACCACCTCTGATTCTGGCTACCTTCGGCGCTTGCTGCGCCGCCGCTCCCCGGAATGACTAGCCCTCACTGCCCTGCCGAATCCCTTGCCATGGCGACGTCGTTCATGTGGCCATGCCCCTACATGCTGATCCCAGCAATCCTAGTTGCCACAGGTCGCCAGCGCCCGCGCCTCCTCCGGTTTGTCGTCATACTGCCACGCGCCATGTCTGCGCATGCGCTGCTCCCGGCCGGCCTTTGTGCTACTTCTCCGCCTTAGAAATCTCAACTCCGATCGGTGACGGTTCAGCAAGCCACTCCTCCTGACCCGCTATTCTCTTACAATGTTTGGTTCTTTGTGTGGCAGGCCAGAGCGGATTCTTTGCCAGCCATCTTGACGATGATCGATGCTACCTTGATCGCTCATCCTGATCCACCGCCGTCGGCACTGGCTTTCTCCGGCATCAATGTCACTACACTTCTGATATCAGAGGATGCCTAGCATGACGGTTTGTCCTTGTTCTCCATCCTGCCTTTGAGACTGTATCCGTATATAATAGTGAGCGCTTACTTGTGTACCTCTTCCCTCTCTTGCAGTACTGCCACCATATGACTCTGATTGAAAACTCTAACAATGCAAAACATGGTGCGTCTGCATCTCGTTCATGTCTATGTATTTCATTATGTACAGCATTGCTCATTATATGTACAAGTCACACTGTTTCCCCTTATTAATTAATTTCAATGTATGATTATTTTTCATGATGCTTGGCGTCTTTCACTAGTCCCTAGAAAACATAACTGACGAGATGGTTATATCTTCGAGGTAATGATCTGCGCAGGGTGTTAATAATCGGAGAGGCGAAAGACTTAAATGGTACTATTGGAACATCGTATCACTAGTGGCGTGTTGTCTGCTGGAAGCAATTCGCCTAGAGGGGAGAGGGTGGCCGTTGTACTGTAGGTGTGTACGATTGAGGGCGAGGAACACGTGGGTGGGGAGGAAACACTTGGATCTAGGTTAAAGGAAGGGTTGTGTACGATCAATCCACTATGGTTATAGGTGTAGACCTCTAGCTTGTTGTCAAAGACGTGGTCTTCCAGAGTACCAGAGTATTTCTTTAATGCTCGCCAATGCATCAATGCAATGCAAGGTATGTTGTCCTTGAAACTTTTGTGGAGCGTTCACTACATACTAGTGTTAATGCTTTTCCGTGCTCTTTTCTTTTTGCATGGACTTTTCCATGCTCTTTCAAACCATACATCAATATACTAATGTACATGCTTCAATATACTTTGTTCGAGAATAGTTTGTTGGGATATGAGCATGAGTCAAGTCACTATGTTTGGACTGATCTTTATAGAATGCAATATGTTACAAACCCAGACCTTATTTCTTATATTGTAGGGCATCTCTAGGTCAGTTTTTCCTAACAAAGAAAGAACTGCCTGCTCAAGCGCTAGACGAAACTTTATAATTCCCTTCATTATATATGAAAATATGGTTACCTTTTTTGCGGGGGATTGTTAGCTTATTAGTATGTAAACCATCTAGAACTTGAATGTAATGTGAAAAGTGAGAAGAATTACAATGTTAGTATTACTAATATATCAGGCCATACTTTAAGATTTACAAGAACCCCAGATTAGTTATTTCCTCCCCCACATTTGTTTTAGTTATTTCCTAATATATAGTTCTGAAAATGAAGTTGTCATGTCAAAAGTTTTGAACTATTTATTTTCATCGCTCGAGTATTGTACTATAGGTAGCGAGTTCGATGTTGAACTGCAAATTTAGAAGAAAAAGTAAATTCGAAGGTAGAAAAAATTTATCACACAAAATATAGATTATTGGTAAAGATTTCTAGGCAGAACATCAAGAGATGAAAACCTACAAAGCCACACAAGATAAGCACTAGCCTGCGCAAAAAATGCACGTGTTAACGCCTAGTACTATAAAATGCTCAAATTTGGTCATTCACCAATCTTTTTGTACGTGGATGTTTCAAATAAAGAGCTACCTGGAGTTCGAGCTCCATTTTGCATATCTTCTTTAATTATTTTTGAAAGATGCTTATAATACAAAAAACACATTAGATGTAAATTCTAATTTGAGCTGTTGATTGTCTGAGACTTCGGTTGAACTTATCGCAGGATACCGGAATGTGGGTTGCTTTAGACTTGCCTTGAGGAACTGGCGACAAAATACACCGAAACCAAGTTGGTTAAAATTATCTCCACAAACTATATTCACGTCTACCCAAATAGGATGCTGCCAAAGGGATTTCTGTTGGTCTGCACTAGATTTGTGGAACAAAATGCACACCTGAATGTAAGTAATATGACACAATCAGTTTACATTATCTTAGTTCAAGGTTTCCTTTTGTGAAGTTAGTTCATGTTACTATTCTTTATTTATTTGGCTGGACAAGTGGTCCTAATGTATGTTTTGCTTGCGACATATGGCAAAATAAAAGAAAAGGATTGATGTGACAAATTTTTAGAGTTCTTAACAGAATGGCATGCCTAGTCCACAGTTACACATTCTTGTTACAATTAAATCGAGCTTCTGCTAGGAATAAGGAACAACAAAGATTTGTCTTGATAATTTACAATACTCTGAACTGCTGTGAGCCTTCCTTCGATAAATGATCAATCCCAGAATGCTTAACTGTTATATGTGGCTTCCTCTCCTCATGCCCAATTTTCTTTCTGTTTATCTAATCTATTGCAGTGGCGCTTTGCCAGTCCGTTCCTATACTAAACAATGGGCAGTGTTGTGGTGATTCATCCTATAACAATGTCATAGAAGCGTCTGCAGGAAGTTCATAGAGAAGCTTTTCATACACCATGAATGGTGATGAAGACGAAGATGATGTATGGCTAAGTAGTTGATAAAAAGCTGGAGGATGGGGCTACTACAAGATAGTTTTACAATTACATTATAGAATGTCATTTTCATGGTTATATAGGAGATCGCGTAATGTCTTATTCAGATCTTATTCTATGTAATGCAGCCAAATTGATGAAATATATGAAATATTTCTGCTTAGTGGATTTCTGCTCCTTGCACTATTGTTCATAATATATAAAATACCAAAAATTTCTCATGCTATGTACAGATGCATGGAAGCGTTGCACTAATTTGTAATGTGAAAATCAGTTTGTGTTGGGTAATCAACAACGTATACAAAGTTTTGTTATGCTGTAGATATATATGTTGCAATCTTGCAACTCTTCTACACGCCGATTACCAACGCAATTATATTTGTTGTTGTAGGCCCTTCCAACACCACCAACGGCAACAGATAATAATCCGTTGGTGTAGATCGTTGCGTTGCTAAATTGGGGTTCCTATTGTAGTGGTCATATACATGGGAGCAACAGGTTCATGGCGTTCATCAAAACAAGATGCAAACATGATATAGCAGATTCCCTGACTTAGTGAAAATCTGGGAATGCAAACTAACATTGTGATACTGACTTTGGAGGCACATAACAGCAAGCATATTAATCCTAATAAACATTCAAAGGTCATGAACATATAATAGGAATGTCATAATTCAAATAACTCCATTGGCACAACTCCAAAAGATGCATAGATTGATTACAATGAGCTTTGCCAAATTGAACATGCTGTTAACAGGCTGACAGAAACATCATAATGACAACTTGAGAGCAAGAAAGAGACATGCTACATCAACTTATAATTACAAACAAGGGCACGGATTGATAGAGCATGACATGGACTTCAAGACATGATCATTGGACATCTCCAAACATGCATATATTTGACTGTAGCATCAAGCAAACATGGCACCAAAATATAACAGTTTCAGACTTAGCAGTTTTTAACAAGTCTCAGAAAATAGCAATCAGTGAGTAGGCCACTTTGCAACCTTGTTGCACTCACCACAAAGCATATCATGAAAAGTGGATTGTACCACACCAAAGATGACATGATTGTGCTCCCAACACATGTTGACATGATGCTCAAACAAAAATCACACAAAAAGATATGAAAATGACAAATCAGCAAGTTATAACAGTTTTCGGCACTTAACAGCACTTAGCACTTTTGCAATAGGTATAAACATGGAAAAATGCATCCTATCATGTATGAAAATGCAACCATCATGTAGAGCACTCAGAGATGAACATTTTGACATATTATACAATCAATTTGGACACACATGCACAGAGCTATGTGATGACAAAGATACACACCTAATATGATAAATCAGGGAGTTAGCCGTTTAAGCAAAATAAAGGCAAGCAACATTTTAAGTGTTTTTTTACATGTATGAGGATGCCATGTCAAGTCATATGCAATTTCTGTTAAATGTTGACAGGAAGAAGACATGGTGCATTTGGTTGCCACGACGGAAAGAAAGGGGTGTCATGGCGGCGAAAACGGAAACGGTGCCACGGCAATGTTCCAGTTTCGGTAAGTCGTTGAGAGACCGGTGCAAACGAAGTGGGCGTGTGTGTATCATGCAAAAGATGGTGCGGTGTTCCCGGGTTCCCAAGGGTTGACGGCATGGCAAACAAGGAGGGACGTGCACGAGACAAATCGAACACGATGCAAACATGAGCATTTCATACAACACACATGCATTCGTCCACGGGCATTGCCTCGGGATTATACTTTCAATGCGTAAGTTTGGGGTCGCTCGGGTTCAATGAGGGAAGTAGTCGTTCTCGCGACGGTAGTGGAAGTGGTCGTTCACGTCTTGTAGTTGTACACGTCGGTGGTAGTCATACTCATCACGTCGTGGAATGGGTGGTACACATTCGTAGTTGTACACATTACATAGAAGTTCGGGGTCACGCGGTGAACTTGATGTCCACGGGTCGGCGGTAGTGGAACTTGACGCATTGCCAAGTGTAATCGTACTCGTTTTGAAGATGAACTTGATCCGATGTCTTTGGGCTTCATGGTACATGGCGAAATGCACGTCGACAGTAGTTGCACACGGTTCATAGATGTTCATGTCATCGGTGTCGTGGTACTTGGGGTCTACGGACTTGTTGGTCTCGTTTGGTGACGGTAGTCAAACTTGCTGTTTTTGGTTCATGGGTCTTCGTGACGGTAGTGGTTCGGCATTGGTCGTCGAGGTACTTGGCGGTCTTGGCGATTCCGGAGATGGCAGTAGAGGTACTAGGTACAAAACCTTGTAGTCGAACTTGACGGATCCGAGGGCTCCGGGTGTCTTCGTACTTGTCCTAGGGGTACTTGGCCTTGGGTTTTGGCGATGACAAAACGGGCAGCGGCATACCACGACCAAGGTGGTGCAACGGGGCACCGATGAAGGAGATAACCGGTGACGGGCGATGGAGTTGCTCCCGAGCCGATGGGTGGTCGAGGACACGGGCGCTCGGGGAAGTGGTGTGCAGGACAAAGGTGGAGGGGTTGATGGCGACGAGCGGCGAGGTGGTGAAGGTGCTGCAGTGAGGGGGTCTGCGGGGCTTGGGCGCCGACAATGAGACGCGGGAGGCAGCGGGGTCCGGTGTGTCACTCCGGCGACCGGCCCGTGAGGTCAGTCGTAGCGGCAAGCGCAGATGCTACAGCGAGGGGCGAAGTGGCCTACGCAGCAGGGGACTTGGCGCGGTAGCGGCCTCAGGAAGGAGAGAGGCGGCGAGCTTGGTGGCGATGGGGTCCGGCGAAGCTCTACTGGTACTCGTTGGCGCGGGGCAGTGGCAAGGAAGGCGGAGGCGCAGAGGTGGAGACACGGGCCCGATGGAGGAGAAGGAAGGCAGCGGTCGTGGCTGCTGTTGCCGGCAGGAGGTGTGGGAGGAAGGCGAGCTGGCGAGGTGGACGCTAGGCGCAAGGAGAGGGTGAGAGCGAGGTGAGGGAGACGAGAGGGAGAAGGAGAGATGGCGGCACGGGGGGGTCGAGAGGGAGATGAGACCAATCACTGGGTGTGGGCTAGGGTTTAGGTATAGTGGGCTGCGGGGGGGGGGGCGGTGTTTGGGCCTAGGTGGGCCTTGAGGGGCAAATGGGTCGGCCTCGTAACAGGCTTCGGAAGTCAGGGCTGCTCTCTCTCTCAACTTCTTTTCTCTATTTCTGCACTTTCTTCAGCCAGAAAATACAAATGGAAAAGGCCAGGGACATGGAAAATGAGTTTAGCATATATGAAAATATATCCATGATCCTGGAATATTGTAGAATTTGAAATAATTGCCTTAGATATTTTTAAAAGGTAGCAGAATAAAACATGTTTGAATTATATTAAAACTTGAGGCATTTTTTAACCTAACCAAAATAACTCCAAATAGAATGAGATTTGGCAGAGAGGTTAAGGATGAGGTGTGAGATTTGCAGGGAGAAGTTGAACATTAATGGAGAAGGGAAAAGTGGCACTTGCCAAAATGAAAGAAAGAAGAAGGAAGGACGAGGTGATGATGCATGATCATACATGGAGCATTCAACAAACATAATGTAGGTGCCATGCACATAATGGACTTGGAAACAACATGGATGACACAATGCTATAACATGATGCATGAGGCTACAGATGGCATAATGCAAGATGACAAGAGGTTCAATTCAACAAAATGAAATGGCACAATGCAATTTAACAAAAGATGAACATGATGCAACTCATGGCAAGGCACCCATCATGATCATGGCATAAACACACCAGAATGAAATATGCAAAACAATTATGATAATGCATCAAACACAATAAACACATGACAACAACTAAAATAAAGGAAGGCAACTGGAGCATCGGTATCAGGGTGTCACAACTCTCCCCTACTAACAAGAGATCTCGTCCCGACAGTTTAGGAACGAGACGGAAGAGGAATAGGAGAACAAAGTTTTTCTTGGAGAAAAGAGTGAAACCAAAGATTCTCTAGAGGTTGAAAAACTTGAAAGAAAGAGTACAACGAAGATGAACTAGATTGAGAAGCACCGGTAAAAAGAGGAAACAAGGCATACGCCTGTCTACGGGACGCAACGCGCTCCTACTATGGCCTGATACAGCCCAGCTAATCAACCAGCTGCCCAAGACCCTTGCGAGGGAGCCAAGCCTCACGAGGAGAACGACTTCAAGACCTCCTCAGGAGCAGCCTCGACAAGGTGCTCCGGAGGGGCGGAGAACTCAAGGCCAAACCTGCCTCAGGAGGAGGCAGTGATATCAGCAGTGATGCATCGCGCCAGCGGGTGGCAGCGCGCACCAGCGGCGCATTTACCATTTCGGTGCAAGCGGGACAGCGCAGCCGCAAGTTCCCAAGGAGCGGGGCAAAGGTTTGCTCATTGGTGCAACGAGACCGAAGACCGCAAGGACAGCAAGGAGGATGTCATCGTCGAGGCCACCACCGCGTCATCGCCTGATCCTTTTGCAGGCGAAGACTACTTTTATCAGGGTATGAACGTCCTTGTGTTCCCGCTCAAAAATGGCCGTTGTAGGATACCTTCCCGCCTAAACATTTCGGGGGAAGAGGACCGTGGTTGCCTATATAAGTAGCTAGGACTCGCACTTCAAAGGGACGGACACACTCTGCCACCACACAAGGAGCAAGAACACTAGCCTCCTGACCCTCCTGAGCTCGCCTGCTGAGCCCAGGGACCGTTGTACTAGCTCATATTCTAGCTCGCCCGGAGCCAATCCACCAAAGCAGGAAGTAGGGTCTTACACCACACGGTGGCCCGAACCTGGATAAACTCTTGTGTGTTTTGTTCGTTGTTTGCTTGAATAATTCCATCAAGATGAGAGCGAGGCGCTAGGTAGACGTGAGTGGGAGAGATCTTCGTTCACGCCCCTGTGTTCGAACTTAACGGGTTTTGCGGAGCCCTGAATCCGACATTTGGTGCGCCAGGTAGGGGGCACGTCGAAATATCGCCTCTCCGACCACCTCACTTCCCCTCTCCGGTTCGGTGCCTCTACAATGGCTGCGTCCAGCCATAGCTGCGGGGGGGCTGGTTTCCTCCCTGTCGCCCGAGCAACATCAACGGACCGCGCCACCCTTGGGCGCCCCTCCTCCTTCCTCAATGACGCTTCTGCCGGCCAGGCCACTGGAGGACGGCCTGCGCCACCACTCCCGCCTCCTGTGGCGTCGCCGATCGCGCTCTTAATTGGACGACGGCGGGCCGAGCACCGGCCGCCCACTGAGACCCGCGCCACGCGGACGGCCTGCAGCTGCGAGCTGCGGGGTGTCGCCTGTAGGGAGCGGCCTTGCCGCGGGGTCACCGGCATCCTCGGTGGGTCCCAAGAACCAGCGTCTGCCCGGCACGCCAAGTCGCACTTTCGGCAAGTTGGAGCTGCCGCCCAGCCGCGTTAGGCCTTGCAGGCGCAGAACGAGCCGGGGCCCGCCATCACCTTTGGCCCCGGCGACCTCGCCGCCGAAGCGGCCGACACCGGCGTTCTCCCCACTGTATGCACGCCCACCGTCTGCGGGGTGGCCGTGACAAGAACTCTCATCGACGATGGCGCCGGCCTCAACATCCTCTCTCCCGAAGCCTTTGGTCATCTGCCTATGTCCTACAGGCAGCTCCGTCCCACCAAGCCCTTCTCGGGGGTCGCAGGCTCGTCCGTTCCGCTCGGCCAGATCCGCCTCCCGGTCACCTTCGGCACACCGGCTAACTACCGGCTCAGCTCATCGATTTTGATGTTGCGCCCATCCACCTGCCATACAACGCCCTCCTCGGCTTCCCAGCCTTGGCAAAGTTCATGGCGGCGACTCACCCGGGCTACAACACCGTCAAGATACCCGGGAGCAGCGGCGTCATCACCATCAAAGGGCACCCTAAGGCCGCCCTTCGGGTCCTTGGGCGCGCTTACAAGGCCGTCGCTGCCGCGGGTCACCCAGGGCGAAGGGGGCTCCGAAACGTCCGGAGGCCACGCCTGCCAAGAAAAAGCAGCTATTTTCTCAGGACTCCGCCGAGACAAAGCAAGTGCCCGCCGACGAAGAAGGCTCAGGAGCCACATTCACCATCGGCATGGGCATGGATCCAGAGCAAGAGGCGGCGCTGGTCAGCTTCCTCAGGGCCAACAAGGATGTGTTCGCCTGGAAGCCCGCAGATTTGGTAGGGGTGCCAAGGTGTGCCCCAACACGCGCTCTATCAAGCAGAAGGCGCGCAGACAAGCCCCGGAGAAGCAAGCCTTCATCCTCCAAGAGGTTAGGAAGCTGGAGGAAGCAGGTGTCGTACGGGAAGTATGGCACCCGGAGTGGCTGGCCAATCCCGTCATCGTCCCGAAGAAAGGAGGCAAGGAACGCATGGGCGTCGACTTCATGAGCCTCAACAAGTTCTGCCCTCAGGACCCCTTCCCTCTTCCGCGCATTGACCAAATCGTGGATTCGACTTCTGAGTGCGACCTACTCTGCTTCCTTGACGCCTACTAGGGCTACCACCAAATCAAGATGGCGGTAGAAGACGTGGAGAAGACGGCGTTCCTGACCCCATGCGTGGTCTACTACTACACCTGCATGCCTTTTGGGCTGAGGAACGTGGGCGCTACCTTCTAGCGCCTGATGCACATCACCCTCAGCCCTCAGCTCGGGAGGAATGCAGAGGCCTACGTCGATGACATAGTGGTTAAGACCAAAGAGGCCACGACCCTCATCCAGGACTTAGAAGAAACATTCGCCAATTTGCGCAATATGGAGATGTGCCTCAACCCGGAGAAGTGCGTATTCGGCATACCCTCCGGCAAGTTTCTAGTGTTCCTGGTTTCGCACCAGGGCATTGAGGCCAACCGGGAGAAGATCAAGGCCATCGAGAAAATGAGGCCACCCACAAACCTGAAGGAAATGCAGAAGCTCGCCGGGTGTGTGACATCCCTGGGGCGCTTCATCTCTAAGTTCGGGGAACGCGCCCTCCCGTTCTTCAAGCTCATGAAGAAGAAAGGGCCCTTTTAGTGGACTCCAGAGGCCGATGCCGCTTTCTGGGACCTCAAGAAATACCTCACCAGCTCGCACGTCATGGTAGCACCACGACCCTTGGAGCCCATGATGCTCTACCTCGCCGCAACGCCTCATTCCGCCAGCGCAGCACTGGTTGTGGAGCGCGAGGAAAGGCTTCGGATCCCAAGGCCACCGGACAGCTCGGCACCTTCAGGACCCGCGCCGCCCCCTGACACGGCCTTAGGGGCGGATTCGACCACGGGCACCGACGGCCCCGCCGCTCAGCAAGAAGCTCCAGAGGCTCCTGAGGCGCCAGCAGACCCTGTTGCGCCAATACTCGTGGTGCACCTGGTGTACTTCATCAGCAAAGTACTGCGCGACGCGCGTTCGCGCTACCCGATGCCCCAGAAGCTGCTTTTGGCACTCCTCGCCGCCTCTAGGAAACTGCGCCACTACTTCCAAGGCCACCCCATCAAGGTCGTTTTGTCGTATCCCCTCGAGAAGGTGCTGCGGGGCCCAAATGTCGTCGGGAGGGTCGCTGAGTGGAACATCGAGCTTCAAGCGTTCCAGCTAGAATTCAGCACCACGCGGGTGATCATGGGAGAAGCTGTGGCAGACTTCATGGTGGAATGGACTGATACGCCGGAGCGGGGGGTCAGCGAAGACCGTTTGCTGGCCCCCGGCGATGAAGCCCCAGACGGATGGGTGGTGTACTTCGATGGCGCCTTCTCACGCCTCGGCGCGGGGGCTAGCGCCGTGTTTGTATCTCCCACTCAGGATAAGTTGTACTACGCTAAACAGCTCTGCTTCCAGGAGGGCGAGAAGGTCTCCAACAACATCCCCGACTATGAGGGCCTGATTGTCGGGCTCAAGGCCGCCGCCGCGCTGGGGGTCAAGCGTCTCACCATCAGGGGCGATTCGCAACTCCTCGTCGACTTCTCCAACAAGAAGTACAAGCCCAAGGATGAGCACATGGGGGCATACCTGGAGGAGGTGCGCAGGATGGAGAACCGATTCCAAGGGCTGGAGGTGCAGCACATGCCGAGAGGAACCAACAACGAAGTGGACGACATCGCCAAGCGAGCCTCCATACGGGAGTCTCAAAGGCCAGGCGTCTTCAAGGAGCGGCTACTCAAGCGGTCAGCAGCACCATCAGATCCTGAGCCGGCCTCCCCTCGGCAGGGGTTACCGGCGGCGCCCCCGGACGGTGCCCTGCCCTGCGGCCCACCTTCCAGAGCCCGCTTGTTTCTCGCTGTGGAGCCGGAGGAGGGTTGCTGGACCCAAGAACTCAAGATGTACCTACAACACGATGCCCTGCTAGACAAAGAAGAAGACGCCATACAAAGAAGAAGACGCAGAGCGCGTGGTCCGACAGGCCTCAGCTTACTGCATCCAAGACGGTGAACTCTACAGGAGGCGCCCCAACGATGTCTCGCTAAAATGCATCTTGAGGAAGAAAGGGCGCGAGCTGCTAGCTGATATCCACGGTGGAGACTGTGGTCATCACTCGTCGTCCCGCACCCTCATGGGCAAGGCCTTCCGCAGCGGCTTCTATTGGCCCACGGCGCTCAACGACACCACGGAGCTCGTGCGAGCCTGCGAGGCATGCCAGTTTCACGCCAAGAAAATCCACCAGCCGGCGCAAGGCCTCCAGACGATTCCGCTTTCCTGGCCCTTCGCGGTCTGGGGATTGGACATCCTAGGTCCATTTCCTCAGACAGCAGGGGGCTACTGCTTCCTGTACGTCGTCATCGACAAATTCACCAAGTGGGCGGAAGTGGATCCTGTTTCCGCGATCCCAGCCGGGTCAGCTGTCAAGTTCATCCAGGTCCTCATGAGGCGATTCGGGGTCCCCAACTGCATCATCACGGATAACGGTTCGCAGTTAACAAGTAATCTCTTCAGGTCATATTGTGCTAACCTTGGAACACAGATCTGCTTCTCTTCGGTGGCCCACCCCAGGAGCAACGGCCAGGCCGAGCATGCCAACGCGGAGGTCTTGCGTGGCCTCAAGACGCGCAGCTTCAAGAAGAAGCTTGTGGCTTGCGGCAAGGGCTGGATCGATGAACTCCAGTCCGTGCTGTAGTCAATCCGAATCACTGCCACCAAACCTATGGGGGAGACTCCCTTCTTTCTCGTTTATGGGGCGGAGGCAGTCCTCCCTCACGAGGTCAAGCATCGCTCCCCACGGTCTTGGCCTTCAATGAGGAATGCCAGGACGCCACCTGGCGGATGAACCTCGTGCTCGGCGAGGAGGGCCGCCGCCGAGCTGCCCTCAAGGTGACACGTTACCAGCAGGCGCTGCAGCGGTACCACTGCCGCGACGTCCATGCAAGAACACTTGACGTTGGTGACTTGGTCCTGAGGCGGGTCCTCTCCCGTGAGGGGCTACACAAGCTCTCGCCCATGTGGGAGGGCCCGTTCAGAATCGCCCGTGTCTCTATGCCTGGTGCTGTGCGCCTGGAGAGCCAGGATGGGATACCTATCCAGAATTCCTGGAACATCGAGCACCTCAGGAGGTTCTATCCATAATCAAGGCTCCGTGCCCGTGAAGGTGTCCGCCCGTGAAACTCTCTCGTAATAATGAGTTAGGGTTGTACACGCCTAGGAGTCTCCTGTGCGTTGCCTATGGGCCCTCAGACGGGGCTCCAACCCACGGCCCATTGGCAGTCCTTAGCTCCGCGCTGGGAAGAAGATGTAGTGTAGGGGTCGGACGTGACCTTTTTTCCTTTTTACTTGGTGTTTGGCTATCAACCTTTTCTACTTCCTAGGCTATCAGCCCTTCCTCTACCCCATGCTATGAAGTTCTCGTGTTTCTCGGGCTTCCTGCATTTTGTTGAGAGTTTTGTGTTTGGGATCTTTCTCGCCGGCTTTAAGTTCAGCTATGCCACTTGCTCTCCTTCACGCGCCTCGCGCATGGGGGCTGGGGCACGGTCGGTCACCGGCCCTCGTCTGCCGTGGCCCCGTGACCTTGCATGGCCAAGCCTGCTCAGGCTCTCGCGCCGGGCTTCTCAGTCCGCGCAACCTATCTACCGAGCTGCTCAAGCTTTGGTGCTCTAACCCACGCTCGGCACTCTCAGCAGATCTCAGCGATTGACCCCCGCTCAGGGGCTGTACGAGCCCATCAGACTCGGCCAGCTCCTCCCGACCCGATGGGGCTCATGATGTCGGAGTCAGGAGGACTCCGCCTCAGGACGGCATGATGCATAAAAGCTAAGTAACTTCACTCAGGCAACAAAAGCATGACGACGAGTTCTCGCTTCTTACATATATCACAACCCATTACACGCCTCCTCAAGGGAACTTGAAATTTTGACGCAGAAATGACATGAAGGAAAAGAAAGGAGAAGAAGTAGAAGCCGCTTCCGCTCAGTCGGAATCCTCCGGTTCCTCTGGCTTCACCGAACTGCATCGGCGCGGTGATCCCCTCTCCTCGCCGTACCGAGCTCGGCGCCGTGGTGGTTCGTCGCGACCGCCACTGCTGGAGGAGCTGCTGCAGCCACAGAGCGGGGCCCCACGGCGCCCCCTAGGACCAAGGTCGTCTCCGGAGGAGGAGCTGCTCCTCTGGACGTCTTCGTCCTCCTCGTCATCAGCCTCGGGACAGCACCCAAGGCGCCTCCCTTCCTCCGAGAAGACTCTGACGAACAGCATGGAGACACCATCGTACCTGAAGTGGAGCGCACACCTCCCCTGCAGCCGGCGTCCGCGGGCAAACGACTGCCAGCCACGCTCCAAGAACACATCGCCCGAGGGAGCCATGTCAACCTCCACCCTGGACGCTCCACTGCAGCAACCGTCGGCTTGCAGCCATATACCTCAAAGGCCTCCAGCCGGTAGCACGTTGCCAAATGAGTGGGGAAGCCTGATCCATGGGCCGCCGGGCTTCCCCGCCCACACCATGAACTCTGACGAGTCATCAAAGGAATGGAGCTGTGGGCGCGGAGGGCGCGCGACCAGCAGGCACCGTTGCGCGCCCACTCTTCCTCCGCGGCTGCGACCACCTTCGCCATGGGAGGACGCCCCGTGCCGTCCACCGGCGGCCACGGCGGGGCTCAGAAGGCCGCGCTAGCCTCCCCGTGAAGCCGCTGCGGGCGCAGCAGCATACTTGCGGGGACGACCGCGACCCCTCTTCGGCGGCAATGGGACTGGATCCTTCGGGGTCTTCCCCTTCTCCGCGGCGGATGGCTTCCTTGGCAGTGATAGAGGCAAAGGTGTCCCGTCTTTCGATGAGATGGTGGCTATCGTTTTGGAGGAAGTCGACTTTGATGATCCGACTACGAACGTGCGAGGACGTCGCGCCTTAGCAATCGCTAAACCAACTCCGAGAGGTTATTGACCACGCCGGAGCACGATCAACCTGACCACGAAGGTCTGTTTCCTGCAGGCAAATGAAGAACAAGCAAGAAACTGAGATTGCAATCGGGATATTGCGAATTCAAGAGGAAAGCTTTATTGATCAAGTGGGGTTCTGTGACGTCTTGTTCTGGTCGTTGAACACAAACGAAGTACACGAAGTTGCAGCTATGGCGAACTTTAATCTAAACAAAAACCCAAGGTCTAAACGACGCCCTAAGGGATGTATATATGGGGGAAAGAGGGGGTAATTTCGTGGCCCTTGGGGGAGGGGTCTGAAACCAACCCTAACTCTTGTTTCCCCACACATACGGACTCTAAAAACAGCCTATACTCAAGTATTTCGAAATTACATGGGCCTGGCCCAATAATAAGGTGACGCAGCACCTATAATAGCCTCTGGACGAAATTTATGAAGTGGCATCTTGTATATTTCATCCAAGGCTTCTCGCACTCATTATGGTGGCTTCAAAGTCCTGAAATCATCAATTGAAACTCCATTCTTGTTCCCCTTGTGCATGGCATCATCTCCATGCTTGATCTTGCTCCAATGTTCATCCTTCTTGTCCAAGCTAGGCCCTTCATTTGTAAGCAAGACAAATGTATCCAATTTAGGCAGCATCATATTCTCATGAACATTAGATTCATTACCAAGAAACGAAAGTACCTGGTAATTTAATTGGCGTGCGCGAGCTCTAGTAATTGGTCTTGTATATGTGTCAGTTGGAGCTGTGGGTGTAACCTTGTTAGTGATGTCCTCATCATCCTCCCCTTCTTGAATTGAAGTCGTCCTCGACGGAAGCTCATCTTCCTCACCCAAGTAAGGCTTCAAATCTGCAATGTTAAATGTGGGACTAACCCCAAAATCTGCAGGCAGCTCAAGTTTATATGCATTATCATTTATTTTCTCTAACACCTTGAAAGGACCATCAGCACGTGGCATTAGCTTTGACTTGCGCAAATTAGGAAACCTATCCTTACGCAAATGTAACCAAACAAGATCTCCAGGTGCAAAGACAACACGTTTTCTACCCTTATCTCCAACAAGTTTATATTTAGTATTCATTCGCTCAATATTTTCCTTAGTTAACTCATGCATTTTTAAGATCAATTCAGCACGTTGTTTAGCATCAAAATTAACCTTCTCCGAAGATGGAAGAGGCAACAAATCAATAGGTGCACGAGGTAGGAAACCATAGACAATTTCAAAAGGGCACATCTTAGTAGTAGAATGCAACGAACGATTATAAGCAAATTCAATATGAGGCAAGCATTCTTCCCACATATTCTTATTATTCTTCAAAACAGCCCTAAGCATAGTAGACAAAGTTCTGTTGACTACTTCAGTTTGTCCATCAGTTTGGGGGTGACAAGTAGTACTAAAAAGCAGTTTAGTCCCCAACTTAGCCCCATAAACATCTCCAAAATGGCTAAGAAATTTAGTATCACGATCTGAAACAATAGTATTTGGCACACCATGCAAGCGAATAATTTCACGAAAGAACAAATCAGCAACATTAGCAGCATCATCGCTTTGACATGGTATAAAGTGTGCCATCTTCGAGAACCTATCCACGACAACAAATATGCTATCCCTCCCCTTCTTTGTTCGAGGTAAACCCAAAACAAAGTCCATAGATATATCTTCCCAAGGAACACCAGGGACAGGCAAAGGCATATATAAACCATGAGGATTGAGTCGTGACTTAGCTTTTTGACATGTAGTGCAGCGACCAACAAAACGCTCAACATCCTGTCCCATCTTTGGCCAAAAGAAATGTGTAGCAAGTACGTCCTCCATCTTCTTCACGCCAAAGTGTCCCATTAATCCTCCTCCATGCGCCTCCTGCAACAACAAAAGACGAACAGAGCTAGCTGGAATGCATAGCTTGTTAGCATGAAACACAAATCCATCATTAACGACGAACTTGTTCCATGTTCTCCCTTCTTTACAATTCTGCAATACATCTTTAAATTCAGCATCATGCACATATTGATCTTTGATGGTCTCCAAACCAAATATTTTAAAGTCAAGTTGTGAAAGCATAGTATAACGACGAGACAATGCATCAGCAATAACATTTTCTTTTCCCTTCTTGTGTTTAATAACATAAGGGAAAGTCTCTATGAATTCAACCCATTTAGCATGTCTACGATGCAGTTTTGCTTGACTTTTAATGTGCTTCAAAGATTCATGATCAGAATGTATAACAAATTCTTTGGGCCATAAATAATGTTGCCATGTTTCCAAAGTCCGAACAAGAGCATATAATTCCTTATCATAAGTAGAATAATTCAGACTAGGCCCACTCAATTTTTTAGAAAAGTATGCAACAGGTTTACCATCTTGTAATAACACACCTCCTAACCCAATTCCACTAGCATCACATTCAAGCTCAAAAGTCTTATTAAATTCAGGAAGTTGTAGTAAAGGAGCATGTGTCAACTTATCTTTCAATACCGTGAATGCTTCTTCCTGTGCAGTACCCCAAACAAAAGCCACATCCTTCTTTGTAAGCTCATTGAGAGGTGCAGCAATGGTGCTGAAATCTCTCACAAAACGCCGATAGAATCCAGCGAGGCCAAGGAAACTCCTCACGTGTGTGACCGTTTTGGGCTGCGACCAACTCTCAATAGCTTCAATCTTGGATTTATCAACCTCAATTCCCTGTGGAGTAACAACATAGCCAAGAAAAGAGACTCGGTCGGTGCAAAAGGTGCACTTTCCAAGGTTACCAAACAAACGTGCATCACATAGAGCAATAAAAACAACACGTAAATGTTCGAAATGTTCCTCCAAAGATCTGCTAAAAATCAATATATCATCAAAGTATACTACCACAAATCGTCCAATGAAAGCACGTAAAACTTCATTTATTAATCTCATGAAAGTACTAGGTGCATTAGTTAACCCAAAAGGCATGACTAACCACTCATATAATCCAAACTTAGTTTTAAATGCTGTTTTCCATTCATCTCCCAATTTCATACGAATTTGATGGTATCCACTACGCAAATCAACTTTGGAGAAAATTGTAGAGCCACTCAATTTATCAAGCATATCATCTAGCCTAGAAATAGGATGACGATAACGAATAGTAATATTATTAATGCCTCTACAATAAACACACATACGCAATGTACCATCCTTTTCGGCACTTGAATAATAGGAACAACACAAGGACTAAGGGATTTGCGTATATAACCTTTGTCGAGTAGCCCCTGTACTTGACGCATAATCTCCTTCGTCTCTTCTGGATTGGTACGGTATGGTGCACGGTTGGGTAGTGATACACCGGGAATTAAGTCAATCTGATGCTCAATCCCTCGAATAGGTGGTAATCCCGGTGGCACGTCTTGTGGAAAGACGTCGACGAACTCCTGCAAAATGTTAGTGACAGCAGGAGGCAAAGAGGAAGGCACGTCCTCGAATGAAAATAATGCCTCTTTGCACACAAAAGCATAGCAAACAGATTTGCTAAAATCTAGCTCATCAATATCAGATTTGGTGGCGAATAAACATGCACTTTTCAATTTAATTTCAGAAGCAACAGTAGATGGTTTATTATTAGGCTTCATTTGTTGCTCAAATTCTTTTGCCACAATCTGATTTTCACTCTTATTTTTCTCCTGTTTTGCTTTATTAGCTCTATTAATATCATCTTTCAAAATGGAATCAGGAGTCATAGGAAGCAAAGTAATATTTTTATAATGAACAAGAGTATACTGATTGTTTCTACCATGGTGTACAGAATTTTTATCCAATTGCCATGGTCCACCAAGTAATAAGGAACATGCTTGCATAGGTACCACATCACAATCAACATAATCAGCATATGTAGAGATACTAAAATGCACATGAACAGTACGTGTTACCTTAACCTTGCCGCTGTTGTTGAACCATTGGATGTAGTAAGGATGTGGATGTGGTCTTGTGGTGAGAGATAGCTTCTCCACCATCTCCATGCTAGCCAAGTTGTTGCAACTCCCTCCATCTATGATCACGCGAACAGAACGTTCCTTCACAACTCCCTTTGTATGGAACAAATTATGCCTCTAATTTTGCTCAGCTTGTGTAACCCGCACACTCAAAACACGTTGAGCAACTAAACATTCATACCTATCAGCATCTTCAGGAGCCATGTATTGCGTCTCATGATCAGAATCGTCTCCACCGTGTTCTTCACGTGTAATTAGAGCCAAAGTCTCCTCATCATAGTCACTAGTAGATTCATATCCACCATCCTCAGTAGAAATCATCACACGCTGAGATTTGCATTCTCTCGCAAAATGTCCTCTTCCCTTACAACGACGACAAATAATATCACTGGTGTGCCCTGTTGATGCCATGGAAGAAGAAGAACTCTGTGCAGGCCCAATAGGTGTGCTCTTGGCAGATAATGGTGGTTGTGCCTGCTTCCTTGTATCACGGCTGGAGGTAACAGCTGATGGAGGTGTCGGTGCAGTATAATGTGTGGAAGTAGAGGATGCACGCGGTGTCCATGATGAAGGTCGACCTACAGAAAAGTTAGTCCGCGCCAATACCTGTCGATCATGCACTTCACGTTCAGCTTTACAAGCAAGATGGAATAAATGAGTGATATTATTATAATCCTTATACTCTAGAATGGTCTGAATCTCTCTATTTAATCCACCCATAAAACGTGCAAGCATAGCTTCATTCTCCTCAACAATACCACATCTAATCAGGCCAGTTTGTAATTGTCGATAATATTCTTCTACAGTATTTTTTCCTTGTCTTAAGCGCTGCAGTTTTTGAAGTAATTCACGTTGATAATTGATACGTCCAAAACGTATCTATAATTTCTGCTTGCTCCATGCCACTTTGGGTGATATTTCTATGATATTCATACACTTCCATACACTTTTGATCATATTTGGACTAACCTACTAATCCAGTGCACCCCGGTGCCAGTTTCTGTTTTCGGCTGTTTTTGTATTTCAGGTTTTCACGTTACGAGAACTGCCAGGAAAAATCCAGAAAAATTATATAAAAAATCAGCGTTCCAGAACCTACCTTGCGCCCGAAGGACGGCCGGGGGGG
>LR738712.1:398867658-398878919 GCA_902687465.1 Secale cereale | reverse complement strand
CCCCCCCGGGCCGCGCCAGGGGGGGGGCGCCTGGGCCCCCCGAGCCCCGTATGGTGCCCCCCTTCGGCATATATTTAGAGCGTCCTTCAAAACCCTCAGGACGGGAACTCTTTTTTGCGATCTCATCTCTGTTCCGCCGCCGCCGCCGCTTCCAAGATCGGGAGCACCAGGAGAACTCTTCCCGGCACCCTGCCGGAGGGGAGGATCACCATCGGGAGCCTCTCCACCACCATGGACGCCTCCCGGATGAGTTGTGACTAGTCTCCCTTGGACCATGAGTCCATGACCAGTAGCTATGTGATGTTCTCCTCCCATTCTTGTGCTTCACTAATTAGTCCTCGTGAGCTGCCCTACATGATCGAGGCACATATGTAATCCTTATGCTGTTGCTATGATGAGTTTGCTGGGATCCGATGGATTATGGGATTATGTTCAGATTGTGATTGAGTAATATATTTGATCTACCTCTTTTATATTTATGTTCATAAGTAATTCTTGCATGTTCTCCGTTGCTATTTATTGCTTTGGCCAAGTAATAGGTAGTGACTCCAAGAGGGAACGTTATGCTTGATTGTGGGTTCATGCCCCTCGATGACTAGTTTGAGTGACAGAAACATGAGTCTAGGGGATGTGCTGTTGCCACAAGGGGGAAAACAACGGTGCTTGTGCCCCAGGTGCAAGGATTGTTTACTTTACGCAAAGTTCTTTTAATGCAGTTGTCTGTTGCATTGAGTTTACACTATGGGTGGGACTCGCAACTTAATACCAGCGAGATGTTCTAGATAGATATCTCAAGGTGGATGATTAGTAGTAGATATTGATGGATTTCGGTCTACTTACTTTGGCGTACCGACCATGCTTTGAACCTCAACCTTTCTTGCAATGTAGTCAGCATTGGTTTGCGTTCGTGGTCCTGTCAATTTCCCAGCTGTAATTCGTTTACCTCACATAGCTGTTTTATCGTCTTTTGGGAGAGAGACATCACTAGTGAACATCATGAGACTCCGGTCCATATTACCATCATTGATCACATCCGCTATTTACTTTTCGCTTTTACTTACTATTGCAAACATTATCTATCACTACTATCATTTGCGTTTAATTCTTTGTGAACTACAAGGCCGGAGGGATTGACAACCTCTCTGTACTCGTTGGGAGCAAAGTTATTTGTATATGTGTGCAGGTCCACGTTGATTGCTAATCCGCGCCTTTAGCAGTTGACACCTACTTGTTGAACCTAGGAGTCTCTGGGGATTCGATCCTTGGCATCTTTGCTAAGGGAAAAACTTCCACAACACTGCATCTTACACCTTCCACTTGGGGTAACCAACGAGGGGTTAGAGGCCCATCAATAATATGGTGGAACCCAACGAGTACGCATAGCAGTTTTCAAAGCAGCCCAAGTAGCTGGAATAGGATATAATCTACAATGTTCAGACAACCAAACACATGCAAAACTAGTGAAAGCACAAACAGCAGCAGGAACACGTCTCTCCTCGGGATAATGTAAACATGTATAACGTTGTTCAGTTTCTAACTCCCAAGTAAGATATATATCAGGAACATATCTACCCTCAAATGGTGGAATATTCAATTTCAGTTTAGGAAGATGGTCATGTACCCCAGGTGGTGGTGCAGCCCTACCGTTGCGATGATATGCATGAGGACGACCTGGTGGTGGTGGTGCTGGTTGTTGCACGTAGTTCTGATTTTGGTCAACCTCATCCTCGTTATGGTCCTCCACCTCTGCAATAGCAGCAAGAGCTACAGAAGCATCAACAGAAGCACCAGAAGCTTGACCAGGCTCAAGGGGAACGCGCTGTGCTCGTCCCACTTTATTTGGAAGGCGATGTTGTTGTTGTTGTTGTTGTTGTTGTTGTTGTTGTAGAGGTGGGACAGCTGCAGCAGCCGGTGGTGGTGAAAGACGCGAAAGCAATTCAGCAAACTTGTTATCCAGCTTTGTTTCAAACGTCTTCTCCATGCCATCTATCTTCTCCATGGCCTCGTCCAATGTGTTTAGCACATCTTGCACCTGTACACTCATCATTTGCTGAAACTTATCATGAAGCTCCTTGTTCGTCAAGTTCTCCCAGTCAGTCTCGTCGACTTGTGATCCTGGCATGGTTAGCAGCAATAGAAACACACAAGAATATGATCCTACAGACTACTAACAAGTGGTGGTGGTGGCGGGTGTCACAAATCCGTCAAGCAAATCTCAAATTCTTACCAGTTCTTACCCAGCAGCAGGCAGTGATCGGCAACCGATGTAGTCAAAACTCTCAAAGCTTGGACAGAGCGATTACCAGGGAGAGTCAAACGCACGATGTAGATGTATGTGGAGCTGGGAAGGCTTATAATATGGTAGCAAAAAGGGTCAACAATAATCAATTCAGAGATGCAAAGGTGAATAAACGCTCAACGATGGTACTGTGCTGGTCTTAGGCTAGACCGTACTAGAGACGCGATCCTAGAACACTAACAAAATCACGGCGCTGCACGTAATCAAGGGGAAAGCACACTCTGAATTTTTTTCGCCTCTTTTTTTTTGCCGAAAATCACTATAATGGCGAGTGTCTCAAAACACTTCCCAAGTCAAACTAAGATGATAGGCACGAAATTTTTTTGATGAATTTTTTTTCGGAATCAGGGCAGCGACGACGAAAAAGTGCGGTAAAAAAACAGTATTGTGGCACGTGTCTCAAAAGACTCAGAAAAGCCCAAAAATAGGATAGGGAAAAAATATTTTCACCTGTCGAAATTTTGTCCTAAAAACTGGCCGGGGGTCTCCAGACTTTTTTTTTTCGAGACCTACGCAGGCAAAGAAACACAAATCCGAAACCTAGATGGATTTCGAGAACAAACCTAATATGAAAAGAACTCGGATTGGTGGTGGATATATGGTGGTAGGATATGGCAGCGGTGGTAGGTTATGGCAGCGGTGGTGATATATGGATACGGATTGGTGGTGGTATATGGATACGGATCGGTGGTGGTATGTGGCAGTAGCGATGAAGATGTTGCGGCGGCGGCGTGACAACTTATGACCAGAACTCAAAACTCTAAAAGACTAGACGCTAAGACCAGCAACTTGACACGACGATGCAACCGCAAATTCAACAAAGCAAACACGGAAAAGATTATGCAATGGCTCAGACTGGTTCGGATATGATGAACTAACCCTAATTTTTTTTGGCTTTTTCGTGGACTGTAGGTATGAAGAACAGACTCGATCTAATCTACGAAAACTATAAAATCTCACCGAGCAACCTGGAAATCTGATACAACTTGATAGAGGCAAAGGTGTCCCATCTTTCGATGAGATGGTGGCTATCGTTTTGGAGGAAGTCGACTTTGACGATCCGACTACGAACGTGCGAGGACGTCGCGCCTTAGCAATCGCTAAACCAACTCCGAGAGGTTATTGACCATGCCGGAGCACAATCAACCTGACCACGAAGGTCTGTTTCCTGCGGGCAAACGAAGAACAAGCAAGAAACTGAGATTGCAATTGGGATATTGCGAATTCATGAGGAAAGCTTTATTGATCAAGTGGGGTTCTGTGACGTCTTGGTCTGGTCGTTGAACACAAACAAAGTACGCGAAGTTGCAGCTATGGCGAACTTTAATCTAAACAAAAACCCAAAGTCTAAACGACGCCCTAAGGGCTGTATATATGGGGGAAAGAGGGGGGAATTTCGTGGCCCTTGGTGGAGTGGTCCGAAACCAACCCTAACTCTTGTTTCCCCACACATACGGACTCTAAAAACAGCCTATACTCAAGTATTTCGAAATTACATGGGCCTGGCCCAATAATAAGGTGACGCAGCACCTATAATAGCCTCTGGACGAAATTTATGAAGTGGCATCTTGTATATTTCGTCCAAGGCTTCTCGCACACATTATGGTGGCTTCAAAGTCCTGAAATCATTAATTGAAATTCCATTCTTGTTCCCCTTGGGCATGCCATCATCTCCATGCTTGATCTTGCTCCAATGTTCATCCTTCTTGTCCAAGCTAGGCCCTTCATTTGTAAGCAAGACCAATGTATCCAATTTAGGCAGCATCATATTCTCATGAACATTAGATTCATTACCAAGAAACAAAAGTACCTGGTAATTTAATTGGCGTGCGCGAGCTCTAGTAATTGGTCCTGTATATGTGTAAGTTGGAGCTGTGGGTGTAACCTTGTTAGTGATGTCCTCATCAGGCAGCGCCATGAAGATCTTGCGACAAGAGAGAGAGAGCGAAGGACAAGCAAGGAGAAGACGGCGCTGGCTTGGAAACGGCCTGGGGGCTCCCCCCCTAGTCCCATTTATAGGGCGGAGGAGCCCAACCGCCGGCCAATGGGGTCGCGGCCATTACTCCCTCGTCGCCCGCGCCAAGGATTTGTCATGTCGCACGATCACCAAGGCTGCGTGGGAAGCGGAGCCTCCACGACCCATCCAACAACCGTACGCCAGCCTGGCCCGCAGCCTTTTAGGGCCCGCGGCGCTTCATCCTCGACTAAGGCTTCGCCCCGAAGCCAACTCCGTGCGCGCCTTGGGCCCGGGGGCTACTGTCGGCGTACTGGGAACCAGGGTACCCAGACTTGCCTGTCTGCAGGCCGTGACACGCTCCTACTACGGCCTAATACGGCCCAGCTGATCAACCAGCTGCCCAAGACCCTCGCGAGGGAGCCAAGCCTCGCGAGGAGAACGACGTCAAGACCTCCTCAGGAGCAGCCTCGACAAGGTGCTCCGCAGGGGCGGAGAACTCAATGCCAAGCCTACCTCAGGAGGAGGCAGTGATATCAGTAGTGACGCATTGCGCCAGCGGGTGCCAGCACGCGCCAGCAGCGCTGTTACCATTTCGGTGCAAGGGGGACAGCGCAGCCGCAAGTTCCCGAGGAGCGGGGCAAAGGTTTCCTCATTGGTGCAATGAGACCGAAGACCGCAAGGACCGCAAGGAGGATGTCATCGTCGATCCCACCACCGCGTCATCGCCTGATCCTTTTGCAGGCGGAGACTACTTTTGTCAGGGTACGAACGTCCTTGTGTTCCCGATCAAAAATGGCCTTTGTGGGCTCCCTTCCCGCCTAAACATTTCGGGGGAAGAGGACCTTGGCCGCCTATATAAGTAGCTAGGACTCCCACTACAAAGGGATGGACACACTCTGCCACCACACAAGGAGCAAGAACACTAGCCTCCTGACCCTCCTCAGCTCGCCTCCTGAGCCCAGGGACCGTTGTACTAGCTCATATTCTAGCTCGCCCGGAGCCAATCCACCAAAGCATGAAGTAGGGTCTTACACGACACGGTGGCCCGAACCTGGATAAAACTCTTGTGTGTTTTGTTCGTTGTTTGCTTGAATCCTTCCATCGAGACGAGAGCGAGGCGCTAGGTAGACGTGAGTGGGAGAGATCTTCATTCACGCCCCTGTGTTCGAACTTAACGGGTTTTCCGGAGCCCTGAATCCGACAGAGCCCACTGAAGAAAAACCACCGTTGGGAAGGATTGTTTGAATGAGAAATGATGCACCAGAACGATGGAAAGACTTAAATGATGGGACAACCTCGAGTTAAATGAATGCAAACAAGAATCTTCTGAGATGTCTTCAACACTCCGGAATGATTAAATGGAGAGAGATAAATGAGCAAGGGAAATATTTGAGCAATGGAAAAGAATATGATGAACACCGAATAATTGAATTGAATCCACCGGAAAAGAAAAAGGAGATGAAGAATAAAAGGACTAGACGAGAATTCACCAAGCTGAAATCACTGAGGAAAAAATTCAAGGACT
Organism: Secale cereale; assembly: GCA_902687465.1. Taxonomy (NCBI): domain Eukaryota; kingdom Viridiplantae; phylum Streptophyta; class Magnoliopsida; order Poales; family Poaceae; genus Secale; species Secale cereale. The sequence goes on along the minus strand of LR738712.1, from coordinate 398,873,138 downwards.
TCACACGAGTAGGATGGATACTCGATTAAGGACTCCATCTCCGAGAAGAAAAAGGGTGGACGGGTGGAAAAAATAAAGACAACTTCGGACGGGGAAAACGACGCCGCTTGAAAAGAACTAAGGATTGAACTAGCAAAAGACAAGGAGGGTCAAATCAACTCGAAGAGAAGTGCGCCTAATGAAAAGAGCTGGCATCGCAACGAACAAAAACTAACTGCGTGATCCTAGAAAAAAATTGAAGGGGAAGAGGAGTAATTCAAAACACCTACGTCAAGATTCCTCACTAGAGCGACGAAGGGACTCGGGAGTAAAAAAGAATTCATACTCTCTGATATAACTAGACTCCGAAAAAGTTTTTCTTCTAGACTAAACAACGGCCAAACAATGATCAATTAAGGGGGTATCCTATGGTCGGTCGAGGCTCAGATACCAACTTGTCACGCCGAAGATGCGATTCTATCTCGATCACGTGATAAACTCGTGATTGAGGCACAACCACATTTCGGGCGCTTAGCTAGATGGACATCATTACATAGTACCATTTTATAAATAGATGGGGGTACAACAAGTCATATAACATCCACATGAATACAACACATGGTACACAAGACATCTGACTACGGATGAAAACGCATGAAAAGTACAACGACATCCATCCTGCTATCCTAGGCTGCTGACCAGGATCCTATCCCAAGATCGATGAAGAAGAAGAAGAAAGAACTCCAACACAAGTAAACATCGCGCTCGCGTCAAGTCATCGAAAACCTGCACCTGAAACTGTTGTTGTAGTATCTGTGAGCCACGAGGACTCAGCAATCCCATAACCATCAGTATCAAGACTAGCTAAGCTTAGTGGGTATGGAAAGGATAGTGGTGAGGTTGCAGCAACGGCTAAGCATTGTATGGTGGCTAACTTACGAGTACAAGAATAAGATGAGTATCTACGCAAACATTTGCAAACTAGTAATGATCGCTAAATGATCCTGAACTACCTACGAGTCAAACATAATGCCACCGTGTTCTCTTCTCAAAATGAAAAGAGACGGTAACGGTTACTCATGCAGTTGGTGTATTTTATTTTGGATCCTCTGCCAAGTTTTCTGCAACCGGACATTGACAAATTCCAATCTGCCACACAACTACAGGCACGGGTTTCGAAAGATCATAACCCTACAGGGGTATCCCAACTTAGCCCATCACAAGCTCTCACGATCCATAGAGGTAAAACCTCTTATCTTAGGGAAGACCCGATCAGATTCGGAATTCCGGTGCACAAGACATTTCGACAATGGTAAAACAAGTCCAGCAAGACCTCCTGATGTGCCAACACCCTGATAGGAGCTACGTGTATCTCGTCTCAGGCCAAAATCAGATGGGACATCCTACAGGTAAAACCAATCCTCGAGTTTCCCCGTGGTGGCCCCGCAGTCTTCCTAGTTTGAACCAACACTCATGAGGAGCACTAGCCCGGGATGTAAATTAAGTCCTCGGGGTCCAGAAGGTCCCTATGCAAGTTTTTAGTTATTAGGCAAATGGTAAAACCAATGGGCCTTGCTGGAGGAGTTTTATTCAAAGCGAACTGTCAAGGGGGTCCCATAACCCCCAACCGTGTTAGGAAGGCAAACTCAAGGAACATAACACGGGGTTTATCGGTTCTCAAGGCCGCATGAGTGGAACAAAAGATCGACCAAAAGGCCAAGCCTTCCACCCATTGCCAAGTATATAGGTGCATTAATTCAATTAAGAGATATTGTGATATTCCAACATCCAAGATCAGACATGGAGAAATCTTCATCTTCACCTGCAACTAATAATACTATAAGGGGGGCTGAGCAAGCGGTGGCATAGCCATTCAGCGGTTTGCTAGGATGGTGTCAAAGGTTAGAGGTTTCTTGGCAACAATGAGAGGCTGACAACAAATAGACAGACAACACGACATATAGCGATAACATCGAGACAACTACCATAGCAATGATAGTAATGAGATCCAAGGTGACGGTCATCTTGCCTGGAATCCCGCAAGGAAGAAGAACGAATCCATGAAGAAGATGAAGCAACGAAGACGAACCGAGTGTAGTTTAAGGAATCCTCACGATCGCAACGAAATAAGAACTAACGAGTAAAATCAATCAACATGGTAAACACACCACACATAAACAAGACAAGATGCTCAACCAAGTATGATGCATGACAAGCCTACATGATGCTACTCATGGCAAGAGATGATGCAAACAAGAAAACCCCACAAGGCAAGTTTAAATGAGGCCAGAAACAATGTATAACAATTCATGTAAGTCCTCATATGCAAATTTCGAAATTTGTCCATATCTGAACACACCTTAAGTTTGAGTTGTTAAACATCAAGTTAACATGCACCATGATGATCTACACAATTTTTAGTCAAGGTACATATAAAGTTCATTTAATTTGGAGCTACGACCTAGAAGATATGAGCAAAACAAGTTAAGCATGACATTGATGCAAAATGCATTCGAACATCAAGCAAACACTCAAAACACGAATACAACATGACATGATGCATCTACATGCAAAACCAATCAAGTTTCATATAGAGCACACTCCAAACGGAGAAACGGATCAACACATACACACGAAACAAGATTAAAGCACAAGCTGTCCACAACAGCAACTAGGCATCTTACAAGCATCAAAACAACATGCTACAAGTATTAATTAGGCACAAGCATGGCATGAACTCAAAGTACAGATCATAAGCTTCCAATATCATTAAGTATCGGGTTCATAGGCATCAAGAGTAATCCAACATGATCAATGCAACAAGCAACATTATATCACAAATTATGACTTTGTGGAAAACAGAGCATATACATGAGCAGAGTTAATATGTTGACATGTTGGAGGCAAGAAATAATTAAGGTACAACACAAGAACATGGCAAGCAAAAGCATGGCATGCTAGAACATAACATGGAGCTCAAGGAACACAACATGGCATATACATGGGAGCGACAGGTTCATGGCATTCATCAAAACAAGATGCAAACATGATATAGCAGATTCCCAGACTTAGTGAAAATCTGGGAATGCAAACCAACATTGTGATGCTGACTTTGGAGGAACATAACGCCAAGAATAATAATCCTAACAAACATTCAAAGGTCATGAGCATGTAATTGGCATGGCATAATTTAAATAACTCCATAGGCACAACTCCAAAAGATGCATAGATTGATTACAATGAGCTTTGCCAAATTGAACATGTTGTTAACAGGATGACAGAAACATCATAATGACAACTTACGAGCAGGAAAGAGACATCCTACAGCCACTTATTACAAATAAGGGCATGGATTGATAGAGCATGACATGGAATTCGAGATATGATCATTGGACATCTCCAAACATGCATATATTTGACTGTACCATCAAGCAAACATGGCACCAAAATATAACGGTTTCAGACTTAGCAGTTTTTAACAAGTCTCAGAAAACAACAAACAATGAGTAGGCCACTTTGCAAGCTTGTTGCACTCACCACAAGGTATATCATGAAAAGTGGATTGCACCACAACAAAGATGACATGATTGTGTTCCCAACACATGTTGACATGATGCTCAAACAAAAATCACACAAAAAGATATGAAAAAGACAAATCATCAAGTTATAACAGTTTTCAGCAGTTAACATCACTTAGCACTTTTGCAACAGGGATAAACATGGAAAAATGCATCCTATAATGTATGCAAATGCAACCATTATGTAGAGCACTCGGAGCTGAACATTTTGACATATTATACAATCAATTTGGACACACATGCGCATAGCTATGTCATGACAAAGATTCACACCTAATATGATAAATCAGGGACTTAGACGTTTAAGCAGAATAAATGCAAGCAACATTTTAAGTATTTCTTTACATGTATGAGGATGTCATGTCAAGTCATATGCAACTTCTGTTAAATGTTGACATGAAGAAGACATGGTGCATTTGGTCGCCACGACGGAAAGAAAGGGGTGTCATGGCGGCGAAAACGGAAACAGTGCCACGGCAACGTTCTAGTTCCAGTAAGTCATTGAGAGACCGGTGCAAACGAAGTGGGCATGAGTGTGTCATGCAAAAGATGGTGGGGTGATCCCGGTTATCGAGTTCCCGCTGGTCGATGGCTTGGCTAACGAGGAGGGACGTGCACGAGAAAAATCAAACACGAGCATCTCATAGAACACACATGCATACGTCCACGGGCATCGTCTCGATGTTATACCTTCAAAGCGTAAGTTCGGGGTGGATTGGGTTCAACGAGGGAAGTAGTCGTTCTCGCGCCGGTAGTGGAAGTGGTCTTTCATGTCTCGTAGGCGTACACGTCGGTGGTAGTCGTACTCATCATGTCGTGGAAGTAGTGGTACACATTCATAGCTGTAAACATTCCGTAGATGTTCGGGGTCACACAGGGAACTTGACGTCCACGGGTCGATGGTACTGAAACTTTACGCATCGCCAAGTGCAGTCATACTCGTTTCGAAGATGAACTTGATCCGATGTCTTCGGGCGTCATGGTACTTGGAGAAATGCACGTCGACGGTAGTTGCACACGGTTCATAGATGTTCATGTCGTCGGTGTCGTGGTACTTGGGGTCTTCGGACTTGTCGGTCTTGTTTGACGACGGTAGTCGAACTTGTCGTTTTTGGTTCATGGGTCTTCGGCGACGGTAGTCGTTCGGCATCGGTCGTCGAGGTACTTGGCGGTCTTGGGGATTCCGGAGTTGGCGGTAGAGGTACTAGGCGCAAAACCTTGTAGTCGAACATGACGGATCCGAGGGCTCCAGGCGTCATGGTACTTGTCGTAGGGGTACTTGGCCTTGGGTTTTGGCGACGACAAAATGGACAACGGCATACCACAGCCAAGTTGGTGCAATGGGGCACCGATGAAGGAGAGAACGGGTGCCGGGCGATGGAGTTGCTCCCGAGCCAGTGGGTGGTCGAGGACACGGGTGCTCGGGGCAGTGGTGTGCAGGACGCAGGTGGAGGGGTTGATGGCGATGGGCGGTGAGGTGGTCAAGGTGCTGCTGTAGAGGGGGGTCTGCGGGGCATGGGTGCCGACGAGGAGACACGGGAGGTAGCGGGGCCCAGCGTGTCGCTCCGGCGACCAGCCCACGAGGTCAATCGCAGCGGCAAGCGCAGATGTGGCGGCGAGGGGAGAAGTGGCTGACGTGGCAAGGGACTTGGCGCGCTGGCGGCCTCATGAAAGATAGGGGCGGCGAGCTTGGTGGCGGCGGGTTCGGCGATGCTCTACTGGTACTCATCGGCGCGGGGCAGTGGCAAGGAAGGCGGGGGCATGGAAGTGGAGACGCGGGCGCAATGGAGAAGAAGGAAGGCGGCGGTCGCGACTGCTTTTGCCGGCAGGAGGCGTGGTAGGCCAGCGAGCTGGCGAGGTGGATGCCAGGCGCGAGGAGAGGGTGAGAGTGAGGCAAGGGAGACGAGAGGTAGAGGGAGAGAT
>LR738712.1:398824209-398854277 GCA_902687465.1 Secale cereale | reverse complement strand
CCCCCCGGAGACCACGGTCGGTGACTGCGCGCTCCCTATGTTCTGCAGCCCCACCATATGCAATGTGGCAGTCACCAGGACCCTCATCGATGGTGGCGCCGGCCTCAACGTCCTCTCCGTGGAGGCAATCGGCCTGATTCACGTGCCCTACGGCTGGCTCCGCCCCACCAAGCCTTTCTCTAGGGTCATTGATGGATCCACCTGCCCCCTAGGGCAGATCCGCCTCCCTGTCACCGTTGGCAAGTGCGACAACTACCGCACCGAGCTCATCGATTTCGACATTGCCCGCATCGACCTTTTGTACAACGCTATCCTCTGGTACCCGGCCTTGGCTGGGTTCATGGTGGTGACCCATCTGTTCACATAGGAACACATCATCGTGTACCCTCGACGCTGGGGGTGATGCACCCCAGCTCACGTCGAAGGAGACCCAGCCGGAAGCGCGGTATGCAAGCAATCCGGCGGGCGCTTTTGAGGACCTGAAACCCCACACGCCCAGGAGGGAACCCGTCAGGGCGCGCAGCGGCTATGGGCCGCCCTAGGTCGACCTGATCGCCCCTAGGGCCTCGTGGTTCGCTGCCCTACAAGAATAAGAACAGACGAAGAACGAGGAAGAAGAAGATACAAAGGGTAGTAGATGTGTTTGTTCGATTGTGTGTGGTTCAATCGGCCATCACCCCTTAGGCATATACGAGGCGGATGAACTTTCCATACAAGAAAAGGACGTCAAATCACGTCCAAATCATATCCAAAACTTTCCGAAATTAACCGCACTCGGATTTAGGTAAGTCTGAAACATCAGTTCGGTTTTTAGGTCCCACAGGCCACAAACGACCTTGGATGAAGATGAGCCCAAAAGAAAACTTGACCGTTACAACGAGATGAACAACTTTTATGTTGAACGTTTTTCGATTTGATGCAATCTTCTGGGCCCAAACGGTCACGCAGTACATCTGTTCCCTCGCGCTACCCATCAGACATGCGTTTGGTGGGGCACACCACATCTCGCCTCATGATAGGGCTGCACTCCGATTGCTCTAACTTTTACATACAAACTCAGATTTAGATGATTTCATATCAAAATAGATTGTTTCGACGAGACGAAGACAGCTCATGTAGAATATTTTTCCATATGAAGCCGTCTTGGGGGCATAATCAGCAGAGTAGTTTTCTGAATACAAAATCTCAGTATTTCAAACACAACTTCGTCCTTCGTGATGAGATCAGATGGTGATGGACCAAACTTCAAAGATGTTCATATGGATAATACAAAAATCTTTTATGTAGATCACTTCTTCATTTGAGGCCATATTAATTAAGTTATTGACCATGCCAAAATCTGGTGTCAACACATGCCCCTTTGTTTTTCGACAAAACTTGGATGCTGAAAAATAATTTCCACATAGTTTGTTTTAAGGACGATGTCAACACTCCATCGGCCATTTTTCGCATATTTAGGACGATAAGTATATATTAACCATTGCTTGTTTGAACCTCTTGATGCAAACATGGGTGGAAACTTCTCAACTTCTGTAACAATCCGGTGATAAGGTTACATAGATCAAAAACCATCCTCTGAACCATATTGTTCACCCTTTCACTAGGATTTCGTAGATAACCAAGAATGAACTTCCCCCAATTCTTACTTCACCTGCATAAAAGTGTCATTAGTGGCCGAAGCTGTGGACTTCGGTTCAGCCTTACCTATGTTGACAAGCCAAAGCATAGGCTATTGAAAGAAATGCAATACACCATGATTAACATAGTAGCCGGATGCTTGTTGTGCCAACTCTTTTGAATTTTCATGTCTAAATATATGAATAATTTTAATGCAACCCAAGGTAATTTTTGCATCTAGACATACCCCAAGATAAACAATAAGTGATTCGTCAAAACATTGATAACCCTTGGATATTTGTTGCACTACTCATAATGAATCACCGAAAGCCTCAATATGTATAGCACCTATAGCAAGTAAAAGAGTCAATCCGAATAACAATGCATATTCCTCTTTGATTAATCGTGCATAAAAATATTCTGCATGAGGCTTCAAAAAATAGTACCACAAGGAGATATATAAAGAACACCAACACTTTCGCCATTGCTACAAATTGACCCATAATCTCCATGGTACTAGAGAGACAAGGCTAACATCAATATTATGCATGTCATTAATCCGATGTTTAGTAATAAAATCAATTATGATTTGGCCTCTTATAGATCTCAAAGATGCATAGGCCAAATCATATTCAAACAAAGTATAAGCCCACTGGCCAATTATGCAACTATGAGTTGGTCTGTGCAGCATATATTCAATGACATCAGTCATGATGTCTCAAGTCCATTCAATCATAATATAGGCATACATATAAATTTCCATGAGGAGGTACCTTGTCGTGCTCTCCAATCGAACTAAGGATGATGTTAGAATACTACACCGGCCATGCATTGACTTACTCTTAGGACAATACATAAATATCGTCCATTACCATGTAAACTTCATTCAAAGCACATATAGCCGAAAATGACAAATCAAGTACTTCGGCCCATTGGATCAGCAACAAACTTGTAGCTAATCAAATGTATAGTGACTTAGTAATACCCTTTCATGATGTAGGAAATTATATGGCATCCATGGATTAAAATAATCCCATTGAGGGTTACCAATCATACCTGATGACGAATTCCATGGCACAGGCGATAATGGTATAGTTGAAGAATATGGATAATGTGTAGACCGAAGATGCTGAAACCTTCATCTTGGTCATTCATAGTTTTCACTCTCTTCCTTCTTCACCTTTGCCGCACTTATTGTAATGGAAGCTTGCACATAATTCTTATTTTTGAGCACTTCCTTTGGGAACCCATGCCATGTTCATTTCTTCAAGTTCTTGTGCACTAAGTTTTTGTAATTTCTTCTTTCAACAATATGATAAGCCGAGTGGGCACCATGGCTGCGATTTTTTCTGAAGCAATGTCAATTCTTGTTCTACTCTGTGCACTCTCAACTTATTTTGCTCAGATTCGGCACTTTGACTATCAATAATTGGTTGCTTCGTCTTATTTCCTTTAGTAGCCAATGTCAACACTTTAACTGGCTCTTTTTCATACAAGATCAAATCTGAAGTTGCACTCTTCCGACCATCTCTTTTAACACGGTAAACTTGCTTCACCACCTCTTTCTTCTTCCTTAAGTTCTAGACTGATTCCTTATGATTGAAATGGTCTTTAACATATGATTGTTTAAATGTTGATCCTCTTAAAGATGTGTAATGTTGGTGAGATGGTCTAAAATAAGATGGAGAATGTGCCCTTGTATCATACATGTCCCATGATGGATATGATTCTATATGAGCATAGGGAGGCATCCACGGCATTGGCATTGGCGGACCAAAATAAGGATATGAATATGCTGCATTAAAATTCTCACTATGCCAATACTGATCCCCATATTTACGCCTTGGGGTGATCTTGGATTCTTTGCATGATTTGGCCGATAAGCATTCTTGTATTCACTCTTTTTTTGATATTTTTCCAATAGTTTAGCGAAGGTGATTTTTGATCTCTTACACTTTCGCTTACTTCAGCCTTTGTTTTCTTTTGGTTTTCCTTCATCGATCGTTGGATTTGCTTGCTGCCCCCCAGTCCTTGGCATCTCCATTGTACCTTTGATGGAATTCTCGCCCTCAAGATTATGTTCATTATGCTCTTCAACAACTTATTTAATTGAAAGCTTGATCCCATCACCTACAGTTCTTACCTTCTCTTTAAATGGATCGGTTTCAAGCAGCCGATGCAAAAACTTTTTGCCATCGGAACCAATCAGAATAGACTGGTCATCTCTTGCTGTTTCAACAATTCTCAATCATCCTTTATCAAGGGCCGATTTGGCTATTTGGTGAAACATATTGCAATCCAATTATGTTTGACGAATGATGCAACCTACAATACATTCGTCCTTGAATTGATGGCTTGACATGGTGATCAAGAAATCTTATGTAATTATTTTCAGCAACAAATCAAATATTTGATCACACATACTTTAATTGAAGGTATACTTCTTATTTTCTAGCCGATCTTGGTGTGAGAACGGCTTTGGAGGTAAGAAAATGAATGGTTCAGACTTGGAATCTCTCCATTCGGCTATGCAATGTGTTTTGCGCTCTATATCCGATGTATTCCGATAAGATATTATACTAGCATCAGTTTTCTCAAAATATTTTAACCTTGGCTTTAAATTTCCGAAACAAATATAGTTAGCACATTCATGTCTTGATTGATACCAAGTGTAAGCGAAGTAAGAAATAAGTAAAGCTACACAATTTGATATGAACTTTAGATAACGCAATGAGGATAGCCTTGGCTGCAATAATAATTCACTATCAGTCTGTATAAATGGCACAATGGGTTGACCGATATGCTCTATAATTTTTTATTGCTAACAAGTAAATTACCCTTCTTCATTGGTCTTTCAAAATTACTTATGAGGATTTTTATAATAGATGCATCAACAAGAAAGTTGTGACCAAATCTGAAAATAGGTAAATTACTTGCTAGACATACCTCTTCAAATATGTTTGGAGAGCATGATTGTGGTGTGACTTGAACAATATCTTGCTCCATCTTTGGATGGCTGCCCAACACCTTGTCATCGTCTTTTTCTTGATTCCATGCATCATTTCTTTGAAGATCATTGTCAGCCGAACTTTGTTCAGCTACTTGCTCTTGTACTTGAGGCTTGTCAATTTCTATGGCACGGAACTCATAAGGCAGGAAGTAGGTTCCATTAACTTCAGAAAAAAAATCGAGCACGACTGTTTTCCTATGCTTGCCATGCCCTTTCTCAATAATGCTTGCCTCTTTTGATTTGATGGGTTCGAAATATATACTATTTGATTCCGCTTTTCCAACCGAAGCACTTTTAGTTTCCGGATCATCATTCTTTTCACTGATCATATCAATTGGCAAGGCTTTTTTTCTTTGAGCCAATTCCCTATCAATTCTCTCTTGGCGAAGGACTTGCACCCTATCATGCAAAGCTTTAACTCCCCTCTCAATTTCAGCCCACTCTAGATCAGTTTGCCCTCCAATGCTTTTAGGATTTTTCGGCAATGAATTGTTAGTGTTGCCAAAATTTTGCAATTGTGTAGAGGGTGTATAATATGTTGCGGTACTAGGTTGAGGTGTATGCACTGGTGTATAGCAATATGCTCTATCGCCAATTCTATCAATTGATGAAGTTTCATCTTCTTGCAAAACTCTAGCCTTTATTGCAGCATAATCAGGAAACAACCCCTTTTCATATTGTTCAAGGCATTGAGCACTAATCCTCTTGTTTTGTGCCAAGCTCTTTTTTAGTGCAACCACAACCTCTTCTGGAAGGGATTTCTCCACAATACTTTTAGATTCTTTCGGCAATGAATTGTGAGTGTTCCCGAAATTCTCGAATTCCGTAGAGCATGCACTATATGCTATAGTATTAGATGACGACACATGTGTTTCTGTAAAATTTTCACTTATTCGGCTATGACCATGAAGGTGCGGGGCCGAATTATGAACATCTACAGTTGCATATGGTGCTGAAAAATTATTCATATGAGGTGTAGCATATGATAGTTGAGAGTAACTGACCAAATAGCTAGTAGTATCCTGGGCAATTCTCCCATCCATTGGCAAGGTTGGATTCACATATTGCAAATTGGTTGCCGATGAATAAAAGGGCGAAACACTTTCTTGTATGCTATTGGAAATTTTAACATGGGGTGTTTCAAATTGATTAACCAGACCCATCATGTTGTTCATCGGCATTTGGATTTGTGGGGTTGCCGATGCATGAGAGTTATGATACATATGTTGTACGTTGCAAAAAACATAAGAATTTGAAGCATGAAGATTGTTTTGCATCGGCCCATATGCATAATTAGATGCATGATTGATAAAACTAGGGCTAGCCGATATATTATGCTCATTAGGTGATCTAGCAACAATATATGGATTATTTGCATCTACAAAGGGGGATTGTGTATTCATATTACCTTTGTAGATTGCAGCAACTTGCTGACGATCTCTTCGTAGCAAGAATGGGCCGGAGACCGTTCAAAGCTTTGTCCCCAGTGGAGTCGCCAAAAATTGTGTTTGCACACGAACACATCACCGTGTACCCTCGACGCCGGGGGTGATGCACCGCAGCTCACGTCGAAGGAGACCCAGCCGGAAGCAGTACACAAGCAATCCAACGGGCGCTTTTGAGGATATGAAACCCCACACGCCTGGGAGGGAACCCATCTGGGCGCATGGCGGCTATGGTATGCCCTAGGTCGACATGATCGCCCCTAGGGCCTCATGGTTCGCCGTCCTAGAAGACTAAGAACAGACGAAGAACGAGGAAGACGAAGATACAAGGGTAGGGGATAGATGAACACAAAAAAGTAGTAGATGTGTTTGTTTGATTGTGCGTTGTTCAATCGGCCGTCACCCCTTAGGTATATAAGAGGCGGATGGACTTTCCGTACAAGAAAAGGACTCCAAATCTCATCCAAATCACATCCAAATCTTTCCAAAATTAACCGAACTTAGATTTAGGTAAGTCTGGAACATCAGTTCAGTTTTAGGGTTCCACAGGACACAAACGAGCTGGGATGAAGATGAGCCCAAAGCAAACTTGACCAATTCAACGAGGCGAATAACTTTTATGTTGAACATTTTTGGATTTGACGCCATCTTCTGCGCCAAAACGGTCACGCAAAACATCTGTTCCCTCGTGCTACCAATCAGACATGCGTCTGGTGGGGCGCGCCACATCTCGCCTTATGACAGGGCTGCACTCCGATTGCTGTAACCTTTGCATACGAACTCGGATTTGGACGATTTTTATATCAAAAGCGATCATTTCGATGATATGAAGACAATTCATGTAGAATATTTTTCCATATGAAGACATCTTGGGGGCATAATCAGCAGAATAGTGTTCTGAATACAAAATCTCAGTATTTCGAACACAACTTCGCCTTTCGTGATGACATCGGATGACGATGGCCCAAACTTCAAAGATGTTCATATGGACAATACAAAAATCTTTTATGTAGACCACTTCGCCATTTGAGGCCATATTTATTAAGTTATTGACCGTGCCAAAATCTGGTGTCAACACCATCCTAGCTACAACCTCATGCAGATGCTGGGAAGTAGCGGCGTCCTCACCGTGGCGGAGGACACCAAGGATGCTCTATCGGCCCTCAAGATCGCTTTTAGAGCCGCGGCGGCCGCGCGGCCAAGCGGGGAAGGAGCCCCAGAGGCCCCGAGGGTTGCACCAGCAAAGAAGAAGTAGTTGTTCTCTCAAGATAGGGCTCCACCTTCATCATAGGCGCCGGCCTCACCCCAGACCAAGAAGAGGCGCTGGTCAACTTAATACGCGCGCACGAGCAGGTGTTTGCATGGGAAGCGGTTGAACTGGTTGGGGTTCCGTGTGGAGTAATCGAGCATCACTTGATGGTGTGCCCTAGCGCGCGACCAGTGAAGCAGATGGCACGGCGGCAAGCTCTGGAGAAGCATTTGTTCATCACCCATGAGACCTCCAAGCTGCTGGAGGCCGACATCATTCGAGAAGTACGGCACCCGGACTGGCTCGCGAACCCGGTCATCGTCCCCAAGAAGGGCGGGAAAGAGCGCATGTGCGTCGATTTCACCAACCTCAACAAGGTCTGTCCTCATGACCCCTTCCCTCTCCCGCGCATCGACCAGATCGTTGACACCACCGCCAGTGTGATTTGTTGTGCTTCTTCGATGCCTTCTCAGGCTATCATCAAATAAAGATGGCGGTACAAGATGTTGAGAAGACAACCTTTATAACGCCGTGCAGGGTGTACTACTACACCTACATGCCTTTCGGGTTGTGTAATGCGGGAGCAACCTTCCAATGGTTGATGCACATCGCCCTGGGACAGCAGCTCGGGAGGAACTCTAAGGCATATGTCGATGACATAGTGGTGAAATCTCGGGAAGCGAGAACTCTCATCGAAGATCTGGAGGAGATGTTCCCCGACCTGCGCCAAGTAAACCTGCGGCTCAACCCGAAAAGATGTGTGTTCGGCGTTCCGTCCGGCAAGCTGCTGGGTTTAGTGGTGTCACACAAAGGGATCGAGGACAACCCGGAGAAGGTCAAGGCCATAGAAAGAATGAGTCCGCCACAAACTTTCAAGGAGATGCAGAAGCTGGTGGGCCGCTTAACATTGCTCGGGTGTTTCATCTCCAAGCTAGGGAGCGCGCCCTCCCCTTCTTCAAGCTGATGAAAAAGAAGGGCCCATTCGAGTGGATCCTAGAGGCTGACACAGCCTTCAAAGACCTCAAGAGGTACCTCACCAGCCAACCAGTGATGGTAGCACCACGCCCCCTTCAACCTTTGGTGCTCTACCTGTCCACCACGCCTCACTCTGCGAGCGCAGTGCCAGTGGCGGTCCGGGAGGAGCGTCCGACCAAGGGCTCGTGGAGAAGCACCTTACACCCGGCCGGGGTGTCATGTACTGAGGACGGGGCTCCTGAGGCCTTGGCTACCCCACCAGTCAATGACGCTCTTGAGGACTTGGCCAATCCTCCAGCGAGACTCCTTAGGGCGGTGCTCCTGAGGCTACGGCTATCTCGACAGATGACAAGGCTCCTGAGGACAATCAACCCCAGGGGGTGCAGGACTCCGCCAATGCCTCCACCCTCGTCAAGCACCCGGTGTGCTTCGTTAGCACAGTGCTGCGAGACGCGCCGGCACGCTACCGCATGCCGCAAAAGCTCCCCCTGGCGCTCCTCGTCGCCTCCGAGAACCTGCGCCACTAGTTCCGAGGCCACCCTATCTAGGTCATCTCATCTTACCACTTGGAAAGGGTAATCCGGAGCCCTAATGCTGAGGGAAGGGTCGCTGAATGGAACATTGAGATGCAGGCATTCCAATTGGACTTAAGCACATCCAGGATCATCAAGGGAGCGGCCCTCGCCGATTTCATGCCGGAATGGACTATCGCCCCCGACCAAGAGGCGAGCTAGGACTGTCCTCTTGCACCCGGAGATGAAGCACCGGATGGTTGGGTCATGTATTTCGACGGTGCCTTCGCGCGTCAGGGCGCGGGGGCTGGAGTCATGCTCATCTCTCCCACCAAGTACAAGCACTACTACACCGTGCAGCTCTTCTTCCAGCATGATGAGAAGGTCTCCAAGAACATTTTAGAATATGAAAGCCTGATTGCCGGCCTCAAGGCCCCGACAACTTTGGGGATGAGGCGCCTTACCATGAAAGGCGACTCCCAGCTCCTCGTCAACTTCTGCAACAAGGCGTACATGCCGAAGGACGAACACATGGAGGCATACCTTGAGGAGATACGCAAAATCGAGAAACGATTATCGGGCATGGAATTGCAGCACGTGCCACGTGGCACGAACAAAGAGGCGGACGACATCGCCAAAAGGGAGTCTCGGCGTCTACCTCAGGAGCTTGGCGTCTTTGAGGAACGGCTTTTCAAACCATCGGCAGCTCCCCCCGCTGCGGGACCAGCATCACCTAAGGAGGAACCTCCCCCAACACCCACCTCAGCCGCCCCAGCTTGCGGCCCGACCTCAGGAGCCCGCCTACTCCTCGTACTTGAACCTCAGGAGGGGTGTTGGACCGAGGAGTTCAAGGCATACCTGCTTCAAGGCACCTAGCCACAGAAGGAGGAAGACGTAGAACGTGTAGTCTGCCAGGCCACTGCGTACAACATCCAGGACGGTGAGCTCTATCGAAAACGACCAAACAATGTCTCTCTGTGATGCATCTCCAGGGAGGAGGGATGCGATCTGTTTGCCGACATACATGGCCAAGACTGCGGGCATAACTCCTCATCGCGCACTCTCGTGGGCAAGGCGTTCCGGAGCGGATTCTACTAGCCCGCAGCGTTGAATGACGCCACCGAGCTATTAAGATCCTGTGATGCCTGCCAATTCCACGCCAAGAAGATTCACCAGCATACTCAGGGCCTTAAGACCATCCCGCTATACTGGCCATTTGCGGTCTAGGGGCTAGACATCCTGGGCCCATTCCCCGAGCACCCAAGGGCTACCTCTACCTCTATGTTGCCATCAAAAAATTCACCAAGTGGGCAGAGGTGGAGGACGTCTGCACCATCCTGGCCGGCTCGGCCGTCAAGTTCATGAAGGGCCTCGTGAGCCGGTTTGGAGTTCCTAATCGCATCATCACCGACAATGTCTTATAGTTCACCAACAACCTTTTCGAAACGTATTGTGCTAACCTTGGAACGCATATATGCTAACCTTCGGTGGCACACCCACATAGCAATGGTCAGGCTGAGCGCGCCAACGCAAAGGTGCCGAGAGGCCTCAACGTAAGGACCTTCAAGAAGAAGCTCGTGGCCCGCGGTAGGGGATGTCTCGACGAACTCTAGTGCATGCTGTGGTCCATCTGCACCACCGCGACCATACCAACGGGCGAGACTCCACTCTTCCTCGTCTACGGAGCTGAAGCGGTTCTCCCTCACGAGGTCAGGCATCGCTCCGCGCGGGTCTAGGAGTTTGACAAGGCATGCCACGACGCCTCATGGGGGATGGACCTCGTGCTAGTTGAGGAATGCCGTCGCCAAGCCTCGCTTCGAGGAGCAAGGTACCAGCAGGCACTGCGGCGGTACAACTGCCGCAGTCTCCGCTCCAGGACACTCGTTGTGGGTGATCTCATCCTGAGGAGGGTGCTCTCCAGGGAGGGGCTGCATAAGCTCTTGCTCATTTTGGAGGGCCCGTTCAGGATCGCCCGTGTCTCGAGGCCTGGCGCCGCGCGCCTGGAGATGCAGGACGGGATCTCCATCCAGATCACCTGGAACATCCATCACCTCCGGAAGTTCTACCCATGAAGCAAGGCCCCACACCTGTGAAGGTCTCCGCTCGTGATACTCTCACGTAATAATGAGTTGGGGTTGTACACGCCCCGGAGGCTCCTAAGTGTCGCCCCTGGGGCTCACGGGGGCTCCCACCCACATCCTAGTGGAGGCCCCATGCTCCGCACTAGTGGGAAGACGAAGACTTGTCTAGGTGCCGGACACGGCTGTTCTTTTGCTTGCTTTCTGTAGCTGGTTTGAAATTTCTTGAATGAAATTTGGAGCTTTCGTGCCTTTTGTTCATAAGAGCAGGAATTTTCTTTTTTTATTTACCTTTCCAACCTTGTCCTAGGGAGAGTCGCAGTTGCCCGTCGCTCCTCCTCGCGCATCCCGCGCGCGGGGGCTAGGTAGGTGTGTGCGCCTAGGCTCGCCCGCGACCACACCTCGCCGAAGCCTGGTCGCCCCAGAGCTTCGGCGTCCTTAATCGTCGTGAGACACTCTCAAATGAGCTCGTTGGCATGCACACCCTCTTAGGTTCGTGCCTCCAGGCATTGCGACGTGGTGTATCAGCCACAGCTAACCCACACTCGGGAGTTTGTGCGAGGTAGGACGAGACGCCTCATGAGGTTTCCTAACTCTGCAGCTACAAAACGTCTCCTGAGGCTCAACGTCTCCTGAGTCGTCAAGAAGGAAGCCTCTGAAAGATGCCTCTAGGAAGGAGCGCCCTCGCGACATGGGAGTCTGCCACAAGCACATCAAGCTAAGCTGCCCTAACCGCACCTAGTAGAAACACGGGTACCATGGCATGATGTGAGAATAACATGCATAGCATAGTGGCGCAAGCGCCGTGGTTCATTACACACCCCAGCGAGGCCCTCTAATTTTTTCAAAAGCAGGAAAAAGCAAAAGGGAGTGAGCAGCTGCAGCGACTCCCGAGGCCCGGCTACGGCAGCACCCGAGCTCAGCCAGAGTCTTCCTCTCGTTTCACCGGGGGGCGGTGGTGAGGAGGCTCGTCGCCCTCCCCGACCGAAGCCCGACGGCGTGGCGGTTTGTCGTAGCGGCCACCATTGGTCCTCTCCCTGGAGGAGGAGCCGTCGCCGCTGGAGGAAACACTGTCGTCGCCAAGGGCAAGGTCATCGTCGCTGCCACCGTCCTCCGGACAGCACCCCGTATGCTGACCATCTTCCCCAAACACACTCACATAGAGGGGCGTGAGGCCGTCGTACTTGAAATGGAGGGTACACCTCCTGCTTAGGCACCACGTGTGCGCGAACGGCTGCCAACCGCGGGTCAAGGACACGCTGCCCATGGCGGTGACCTCGACCCCCACCCATGAGGCCCTGCTGTAGCAGTCGTCAGCCTGCAGCTACAGGCCATCAAGCCCCGCGGTCGGCAGCGCACCCACGAAGAAGCACGGGAGCGGGAGCCAGGTGCCGACGGGCCTCTCCGACCACACGACGAACTCCGGGAATGCATCCACTAAGAGGGAGCGCGGCTGTGAAGACAACACGACCATGGCGCACATCTCCCCATCGCAGGAGCCGCCCCGCCCTCGGCGGCTCCCACCACACGAAGAAGCATTGCCATGGCCCCTTGAGGCAACGCCTAACCTCGAAGAGGTGTTCCCGCACCCCCGGGGGGCCACCGCCAAGGTCGCGGCGTGCTTGCAGGGGTGTCCGCGGACTCTCTTGGGTGGCGGTGAGCCGGGCCCCTCCTTGGGGGCCTTGCCTTTTTCTACGGCGGAGAACCTCCTTGTCGACGCCATGGACGCTTCAGCATGACGGTGGGACAAGAAGGAGGAAGAAGGAGCAAGCAGTGAGAATATGGAGATGAGCAGGGGGCTCTGCCCCTCCCCTGATTTATAGTAAGAGGGAGGCCAACCGCTGGTCTCCACGATCTCCGGTAATAATGATCTTTTTTGCATGCAGGAGGCTCTTGTTAAGTAGGATGGTTGTCGAGGCAGCGTGGGGAAGCGGAGACACCCACGTCCCATCAGGCGCCACACGTCGACTGGGTTCGCACGCGGTTGAGGCCCGTGGCGCTTCTCCCTTGCCCCTTGGCTTCACCTCAAAGCCAAGTCTCAGCGTGCCTTGAGCCTCGGGGCTACTATCGGCGTTCTGGGAACCAGGGTACCTAGACTAGCCTTCCTGCGGCCCATGGCATGGCTCCATCATCAGCCTCATATGGCCCATCTTCAGCATCTACACGCAATACCCTCGCGAGGGGCCAAGCCTCGCGAGGCGGACACCAACAAGACTTCCAGAGGTAGCGGCATCCCTAGGCTGACTCCTGAGGAGCGGAGAGTTCTATGCAAGTCCCCACCTCATGAGGTGGAGATGACGGAAGCCATGATGACCGAGGCCAGGCGAGCGCCAGCGGGCGCAGTACAGCAGGTTTCCTTTTTGGTGCAAAGGAGGAAAGCGTAGGCGTGGAGTCCCGAGGAATCAGCCCAAGGTTTCCATTTCCATGCAACAAGACTAGGATCGCCAAGACGACATGACAGAGGTCATCACCGTGCCCACCATGGCATCATGGCGAGAAGCTTTGCAGGGGAAGACCACCTTTCATCAGGATAAGATGTACTAGTTGCCTCCCTTCAATTTTGGTCATTGCGGGATCCCTTCCCGCCTTCATTTTGGGGGAAGAGGACCAATGCCACTATAAATATAGCCTAGCCACCACCATAGAGGGGACGGATCATTTAGACCATCCTCACCCTCACACGCACAAGAACACACCTCCTAAGGTTGTTCCTCCATTGTACAAGTTCATCCTCAGCCCACCTCGAGGCTAATCCACCACAAAGCAGGAGTAGGTTATTACACCGCAAGGTGGCCCGAACCTGGGTAAACTACCTTGTTCCATTTCCTTCCAGTTCATCGAGTGTGATGCCCCAAGACCGATGCCCCAGAAGCCTTCCAGTTATTTCATTGTCGTCGTGTGTTTTAATTTTGCTTGTTGCATTTCATCATGGCATCATGTGCATTGCATCCGCATGTTTTCATTAAATTCGTACTCATTTGTTGTTGCCGCTTTTCTCTTTGTCTACGTTGACCTTCTGTCAGACCCACTTGTCTTCGTCGACTTCATTCAGGCCCCTCCCAAGCGCGTCCCAAACTTCCCCGGACCCGAACCGGTCACTCGTTATCAATGCGTCTGGATCATCCCCAAACATCCCCAAAATATATTCGGTTCTTTATTTGAACTCCCCTAGCCTTTTATTCTCGACCGTCCAATCTATTCGGAGGGTCCAAACTTAGCCCTCTTTTCCTCTCTATATATATAGTCCACCTACATACCAAATCAGTCCAACCCTAACCTAACCCTATTCCCCCCTGCGCCGCCACCTACTCTCCTGTGTTCCTCGGGATCCTTTCCGCATCCAGACAGCCAGTACCCTCCCTCCTAATTTTCAGCGCTGGACAATCCCCACTGGTATCGAACCAACCAGCAGCAGCGGTCAATCTCCCTCATCCTGAATCACGCTCGATCCCCCTCTTGCTCTGCCTAGCGCACATGATCCAAGGAGAGGAAATCCTCCTCGCGCTCCTCGAGCCCGCTGCAATAGCCACCACTCCTCTGCATCTCTAGCCTCCTGTGTAGCTGCCTTCAATCTTCGCCGGACCGGAGCAACACTGGACCATTAGGACCGTGCCCTTCCTCTCCATCCTTCCCTTTGTTTTCTTCTTGCTCCCCGGCAACGCTCTCTCTCAGAATTTTCTCACCTCTCCCGCTTCTCTTCACAGGGGACCGATGCCATGGACGCCGATGTTCCGCCCGAGTTAACCGTCGCCGCCATTTCGCATCAGATCCGGTCGGGAACCGCCGGATCTCGTCGTTCTTCCTGGGCCTCCTCTGCCAGCCGCAACCTTGCCGGCTCGCCGGCACCGCCGCATGCCGGAGCCCCAAGACCCAGCGTCAAGGCGAGTTCCTATGTGCCGCTTACTGCGGCTACTAGTCGGGGCTTAGCATAGGGCGCCCCCCCACTGGGCCGGCCCACACAGGCAGCGAGGGGTGTAAAAATGAAAGAAAAACGCGAAGCTTCAGCGAGGAATCAATCTCACGACCACACACTTGTAGAGCGAGGTACCTAACCACTACACCTGATTGATGCTTGTGGTGATATGGAAATGCAAATACTATAGAACTAGTCACATCACCATATCCAATTTTTTTGTCGATATTTTCTTGTAATTTATGAATATATTTTAAAAAATGTAAGAATGTTTTGCACGAACACACACGAGTTTCAATTTTTTAGCATTTTTTAATAGGTAATCAAATTTAAAAAAGGAACAATTTTGAAGTTGTGGACAAATATTGGAAACCATGAACAATAATTTGAATTGTTGAAAAAACTAAACAACATGAATATATTTTGAATTTGTGAAAAAATCCTGAAAAATATGAACATTTGGTTAAGTTCCAAACAAAAATTCACAATCATGAACAAGTTTTGACAAAATTCGAACATTTTTTGAATTTGTGAACACTTTTCAAAAAGAGGAGCATTTTTTAATTTGTGAACAAATTCTGAGAACAATAACATTTTTTAATTTGTGATTTTTTTAAAAGGGAACATATTTTTAGAATGATGATTTTTTTAAAGATGTGCTTTTTTAAAAGGAAAATGTACCAAAGAAAATTTGAAAAACGATTATTTTTTGAATATCACAAACATTTTTGAAACGTGAATAATTTTTGGAACATTCCAAAAAAATGTTCTTGAACCTGAAGTTCGTTCAAAATTCAGAAAATGGTCTAAATTTTGAAAAAATGTTTACATATTTTGAATTTTTGAACATATTCATAGACAAGAACTTTTTTTTGTCTATGTGAATAAAAAATTTGAAACTGAAAAAAATGTTTTTGAAAAACATGAAACTTTTTGAAGTTGCGAACAAATTATGAAAATCATAACAAAATTTTAAACCACGAACATTTTTTTGAATTTTTGAACCAATGTTTGAAGATGGAACATTTCATGAAATTATGAACAATTTTTATAACAAAGCGAACAAATTTTGTAGGTTATGAACAAAATTTGAAAACAGGAACATTTTTAGCACAAATGAAAAAAAATTGTAAAATGCGAGCATTTTTGAAAAAGAAAAAGAAATCTGGGAAAGAAAAATGAAAATGAAAAGAAAAGAAAATCGGAGAAAAAAGAAATAAGTAAAGAAAATAAATAGAAAAAGGAGAAAATGAAAATAATAGAAAAAAAGAAAACAGAAAAGAAAGAAATCCGGTTCAGTAACCTTGTAGAAGTTTCCCAAAACCGTTAAAAACCGGCTGGGAACCTCTAGAAGGTTCCCAAAAACGGGAATGCTGAAAACGCGCAAACAGGCCGGCCCAAAACCGAACGATCTCCTGATCGCATGCGTGAAACATCGTCTGTTTGCCGCAAAGGGCGACGAATAGGGAATTCCGCGTCAAGCCCCTGGCGCGAGTCTCAAGCCCCGCATCGCTGCTCTGCTTCGTGTCCAGTAGAGGACCGCGCCAGGCCCAGCCAGATCTAGCTGGCCCGCTTGCCCCGCCGACCTGTTGCCTCCACCGACTCGGGCCTTGGCCGAGGGTGGGCAGCCCCGGCTTTTTTTTCCTTCTGTTGGGCTTCCTGTCCATTTTTTTCCATCCTGCGATTTTGTCAAATGTTCCTAGACATGCATAATTATAGAATTGCCATCATTTTAAATTGCTCACAACTTAATAACCGTGCATCGGAATTAAATAAACTATATATGTAAATTGTTTAGTATTTTGTGTAGAATAATAATATGCCACTTTCACCCCTGTTTAAAATGTTTAAACTTGTTGTTTGTGTAATTTGCTTAAATTCCATGCTATAATGGTTTATTTCATAACTTAATAATCGTAGCTCCAAATTTAATAAGCTTTATATGCAAATGGGGTGGAAAAATATGTAGAATAACATGGTGCATTTACTTTTGCTGTTTAATAACTTTAAAATATGGTAATAGGCAGAACAGTGCCAAATTCAAAATATGCACATGCGGATTTTCCGAAATTATTGTTCACTGTTTCCGGCCCTATTTAAATTGCCTAGAAAGGTAGTTTAATTGTGCTTCACCCCTTGACATGTGAATCAACATTTAATATTATTGTGTATATGAACGAGGGTGAACTAAATAATTGGATGTGGTGTTTTGTCAATATGCAACTCGTCGCGTATTGAGCTCCACTTAAATTGTAGTGTTGTTTGTTGCACTTTGCCTGTCATGCATATTTAATCCGGACATGCATCATACTTGTTTGTGCATCATGCCATGGTTATGACATGTGTGTTTCCCATGTTGTTTGCTTCTTTCGGGTTTGCTTGTCTCGTTAGCTTCGGTTCCGGTAAGGAGTTGTGAGGATCCGTTTGACTACGTCCGTTTGTCTTCTTCATGGACTCGTTCTTCTTCCTTGTGGGATCCCAGGCAAGATGACCATTCCTTGATATCACCTCTATTGTTGCTCTGCTAGATGCCTCGCTCTTTTGCTTTGTCACGATACCTATCCTTTTGCATGTCAGCCCCCACCTTGCCACGAAACCTCTAACTACCCTCCTAGCAAACCTTTGTTTGGCTAAGCTACGCTTTTGCTCAAGCCCCTCTTATAGAGTTGCTAGTTGGAGGTGAAGATGAAGTTTGCTCCATGTGGATTGGGTTTTGGGGAATAACACAATATCTATTATTTACATTAATGCACCTTCTATACTTGGCAATAGGTGCAAGGCTTGGCCTTTTGCTCGGTGTTTTGTTCCACTCATGTCGCCTTAAGAACCGATAAACCGATGTTATGTTCCTTGATTTTGCGTTCCTAACTCGGTTGGGTATATGGGGACCCCTTGATAGTTCGCCTTATATAAAATACCTCCAGCAAGTCCCAACATTGGTTTTACCATTTAGCTAATAACTAAAACTTGCATATGGACCGGCTAGCACCCGAGGACTTAATTAACAACCCCGGGCCAGTGCTCCTCATGAGTGTTGGTCCAAACTAGAGCCCCTTGCAGCGCCACCACGGGGAAACTAGAGGATTGGTTTTAGTTGTATGGACTGCTAATCCGTTATTGGCCTGAGACGAGATACACACGGCTCATATCAGGGTGTCGGCATGTCGGGAGGTCTTTATGGACTTGTTTTACCATTGTCGAAATATCTTGTACACCGGGATTCCAAGTCTGATCGGGTAGTCCCTAAGATAAGGGGTTTTTACCTATGTTGTTCTCGATAGCTTGTGATGGGATAAGTTGGGAAACCCCTGCAGGGTTATGATCTTTCGAAAGCCGTGCCCGCGGTTATGTGGGGGATTGGAATTTGTTAATATCCGGTTGTAGATAACTTGACACAAAACCTCAACAAAAATACACTATCATGTGAGTTGTCGTGATGGTCTCTTTTCGAGGGAGTTCTGGAAGAGAACATGGCTGGGTTAGGGATGACTCATAGGTAGACCGGATCATCTAGTGATCATCACTTAGTTCACGACCGATGGCTTTCACTTCTCTTCTCGCTCTGATGATACGTAAGCTAGCCACCTCATCTATGCTTAGCGCTTGCAGCAGCCCACTTATACACTTCTCCTTACCCAAAGGCTTTGATAGTTTTGATACCTGGGAATGGGATTGTTGAGTCCTTGTGTCTCACAATTTACTACTAACATTCGTGCATGTACAATCGAGTATGATTCAGTTGATGGTCAGGAACTCAAGTGGGAGTTCAATGAGGAACGTGGGCGTATGTACATGACGTTTCCTGATGATCAGTAGTGGTTCCTACTATGACCGATCAGGCATAGTGAGTGGTTATCTTCTTTTCATTTGGATTTGTCCGTAGCCGGACCATGTTTGTACTTGGATGAATGTATGACTTATTTATGCATTGTGTGAAATGGCGATTGCAATCATACCAAAATGCGATTATGCCTCTAAGTCCTGCCTCGACACGTAGGAGCGCATCTTGGGCGCTACATCGAGCTAGGACGTGAGATCGACGACTAGGCAGACAGGGGAGGTTGAGTTCTTCGCACGCACCATAGAGTTCAAATCTATCTAGGGTCTGCGGAGCCCTGATTCGGACATGCTCAACCTGATGACACTCCTGGATACCGTGGCCCTTTGTCCAATGGATCTTTCAGTATGGGCCATCACTCTTCCTAGCCTTCTTGGCAGCTGTAGCTTCCTGGCAATCGTTGCATGCGAAAACCTCCTTGTCGGGGGCCTCAAACTTAGCCTTCTTGCCGGTACTAGGCGTGCTCGATCCCTCAACTGTCATAACTTCCTTATCCTTGTGCTTCTTGT
Organism: Secale cereale; assembly: GCA_902687465.1. Lineage (NCBI taxonomy): Eukaryota > Viridiplantae > Streptophyta > Magnoliopsida > Poales > Poaceae > Secale > Secale cereale. The sequence continues at coordinate 398,835,131 of LR738712.1, read as the reverse complement.
TGCGCTTCTCTTTCTTCTTCTTCTGACTGGTGGCATCGTCGTCTTCCTCTGAGTCGATGTCGACGCCATTCTCTTCTCCAGGGAGTTTCCTCCCCTCCTCCACCCGAGCACACTTGTCCACCAAGGTGTAAAGCTCCTTCATAGTCTTGGGCAATTGGACATTCATCTTGGAACGTATCCAACGATTGCGCATGTTGGACTGGAACATTGCTATCACTATTGCCGAGGAATATCTGGAATATTTCTGTGGACTCGGCTAAATCTCTGCATGTACTTTCACAGAGTCTCTCCTTCCTTCAGCGAGACCAACTGCAAATCGTTGGGCCGCCCTGGTTCTTGGTGGCCGCCCGTGAAGGCGCCAAAAAACTCATGGAACGGGTCAGCCCAGGTCGAAATGGGGTTCTCCGGCAAGTGCATCAGCCAAGACCTCACATCTGGTTTGAGTGCCAAAGGGAAGTAGTTGGTGAATACTTTCTCATCTCTTCCCCCGGCGGCTTGAACAGCGACGGTGTAGATGCTCAAGAACTCTACCGGGTTCAGTCTTCCATCATACTTCCCTGGAATTTCTGACTTGAACGTGCGAGCGGACGACCAACAGACTTCCCGCTGCTCATGTGTAAAGGCAGGGCACCCTGCCTCGAAAGGCAGTTACCTGTCCCCGTCGAGCGTAGGCTCGTCAACATTGTGGCCATCACGCTCGTCGTCTGGCAGTGGTCAAAGCGGCGCTGCTCGACGGTGACGCATGCGCGCTCCCTCTGCTGGCCCTCAGGGGCTTGTTGTTGGCCTCGATGAGCTCGAGGGTCTGACGAGGCCATCGAGACGTTGTCAGGCTCCTGGTTGCGTGGCTCATGCACTTGCTGCTATGGCATGGACTGCATCATGGGGGTCGCCCCTTCAGTACGGCCAGCAGCGTGGGCCGTCGTCGTTGCCTGGGGAGGCCGTGACGGGCTAGCTCGCTGTGATCCTCCCGCCTCGGCAAAACCAATCAGACATTGGATGGTGGCTCGCCATTCATCCATCTGATCAGCTGCCGGCGAAAATCTCAGCAGCAATTGGTTCCGCACCATAGCCTCCGGGACTGTGCTTAGCATATGTTTATGATGATGTGGACCGCAGTGTTTCCTGACTCCTGATGATGCCGGTGGCGACTGCGTCGTGCTCTCATCGCTGCGAGCCAGCCGCTTGGATGGCGTGGGGACAAGGCGGAGGCGTTTGAGGGCTAGCGGCTCCATTGGGCACAGTGGTTAGGTTCGCTCGTCCCAGGGGTGGCGCATGCTCTCCAGTCGCGCCTGGAACAGGAGCGGCCGGAGAGTTATGATTTTCCCCAGAACGAGAAACACCATCAAGGTTGTGCTCTTTGGCTCGGCAAGGAGGTACATAAGGAATAATATCTCTGCTCATACCTCGCGGCTCATTGCCACTGGGATGCTGCTGATGCTGTCCTTCTTGTCCTCCGCTCCTGATCCGGCCGTGGGGGGCGCGATAACGGCACCGCTTGCGCCCGCCACGTCCCCCACAACATTCGCATTGCCATGCGTCCCCGCATTCCCCGCTGCGTCGGCAGCCGTGGGTAGCAAGGCCCTCGAAGTGGACGGGTGAGCTGCAGCAACGGTCTTCTTCTTGCGCGGCATGGTCGATGGAGCAAAAGACGATGAAGCTAGTGATGAAGATGACACGCTGCTCACGATCTCAGGTTCACACAAGTGACCCCCCTTCCTGGCGGGCCAAAGATGTCGCGGGAAACCACGGCCACCTATGGGACAGGAGTCCCTTTTGATTCGGTGGGGAGATGGGCACGTTGCACAAAGAGCGGAGAAGTGTCGCGCAGCACAGCAAACATAACACGGGTAGTTTTTACCCAGGTTCGGGCGGCCACGAGGCGTAAAACCCTACTCCTGCTTTGGTGGATTGATGTGGAATGGTGGAAAAAGAGCACGACACTCTTGCCCGGCAGGGTTGCCTCGGGGCGAGAGTCGCTACGTGCGTATGAGTGTGTGGGTTTGAAATGGCCGAATCCCTTCTACGGTCGCCATGGACCTCCTTTTATAGATTAAGGGGTCACCACAGTGGCAAATCACTCTTTCTATTCTGATTAGATAGCAAATAGTGCTATCATACCTAACTCTGCAGGCTGACAGAGCGCGTTAAATGTGCCACTTAGTGTCACATCATGGCTCGCTCGGCAGGCTCTGCCGGGCTGCTCGCTAGCTTCGCGCCTCCTTGCTTGACACGTCTCAGGATGGGTGTCTGTTGGAGGTTTTTGCTGTAGGGAGTGGCTGCCATGTGGCAACAGGCTGCCACTCAGTCACTTGGGAGCTTGACACTGCATTGATGGACGACGGGCGTCGCTGTGAGGTGGTGGTCTGCCTCCGCGTGCCGGGGCAATCTCGGAGGCTTGCTTCTAGGCGATCTTGACCTTACCGAGCTCGCCAGCCCGACAAGGGAGGCTTTTTCCCTTGGCGATATCTTGCTCCTTCGACTTGTCTTGGTTGTCTTGATCTCCTCGACCAGCTCTCTGATTCCTCAAAGAGTTGATCCCTTCGTGGCTTGATCTGAGCTTGGTGTTGTAAACTTGTCCTTGGGCCTGTGCACAGTCTAGGGCAATAGACCCATGGTTTGTTGCACCGACACTTAGGAACACAATGAACGGGACTTACCCATCTACTATCAACTATAGGATAAATTATACCTCCTTCCAGAAGCTTTAAGATTTCAGTTCTTACGACTTCCTTCATCTTAGTATTTAACTATCGTTCATGATCCACAACTGTCTTAGCATCAGGTTCCATATTAATTTTATACGGACATAGAGTGGGACTAATACCATTAAGATCATCAAGAGTGTCTCCAATAGTAGCACAGTGCTTCCTCGGAGTTTTTAATAATCTCTTTTCTTCATGCTCCGAAAGGTTAGCACTTATAATAATAGGATATATCTTATTTTCATGAAGGTAAGCATATTTCTATGTATCTAGCAATTGCTTCAATTCAAACATGGGATTATGCATAGGTGGAGGTGGACATCATAGAGTTTTGATGGGCAAATTATGTTTATGAATAGGTTGTTGATCAAAGAACATCCTATCTATTTTATTTCTTTCACTCAAGTTCATATTGTTTTCATGCTCTAGCAAATATTGTTCTAACAGATCAATAGGAGGTATAACAATAGAAGCAAGACCAATAAATTCATATTTATTAGGAAATTATTTATCATGAGGTTGTCTATGGAACTTAGAGAAATTAAACTCATAAGAAATATCGCCAAATTTAACACTGACGGTGTCTTTCACGGACTCAATCTTAGCATTAACAATGTTCAGGAAGGGTCAACCAAATATTATGGGTGAAAAATCATCTTTGGAGAATTGAGAACTAGGAAATGAGTAGGTTTTTTTCCCACACAAGACTTCGAATCACTAACAATCCCAAGTGGCGTAATAGTGTCCCTATTAGCAAGCTTAATAGTAACATCAATGTCTTTTATTTCAGCAGGGCAATATCATCATAATTTCATGATATAAGGTGAATGGGATAGCACTCACACTAGCACCTAGATCACATAATCCATGATAACAATGAACTCCTATCTTAAAAGACACAATGGGCACGCCAACAACGGGTTTATTCTTATCTTCATTATTGGGTTTAGCAATTCTAGCAGCTTCACCATAGAGATAAATCACATGCCCATCTACATTATCGACCAAGAGATCTTTGACCATAGCAACATTAGGTTAAACTTTAATTTGTTCAGAGGGTCTAGGTGGTCTAATATGACTTTCGTTCACCAAGGTTGATACGTTAGAATGTTCCTTTATCCTAAGAGGGAAAGGTGGTTTCTCAATGTAAGAAGTAGGAACAACAGAAACAACATTGTAAATGATAGTTTCATCTTTAACCTTGCTGGTTCCTCAATCTTTTATTTAAAAGGGGGATGTTATTTAAACCACTTCTCCTTAGGGAGATCAATATGAGTAGCAAAAGATTCACAAAAGGAAGCTTATATCTCAGAGTCAAGTTCATATTTAGTGCTAAATATATGAAAAGCATCGGTATCCATAGAAGATTTCACACACTCAAACTTGAGCATTATACCAGAATAATTATCTTTGTCAAGTTCCCAATCTTTAGAGTTGCGTTTAAGTCTTTCTAAGAGATTCCATCCGAATTCAATAACTTTCTTCATAGAAGATATAGTTGAACAAGAATCAGGCATATTTTGATTATCATGAGAAAGTCGAGCATAAAAGTTCTGTAAGATAATTTCTTTCGGAAGCTCGTGATTGGGGCATGTATACATCATGTATTTAAACCTCCCTCAAGCTTGAGCGTTACTTTCTCCTTCACGAGGCCAAAAATTATATATATAATTCCAATAACAATGAACTAGATGCATCTGATTTTTTGATGAAGTTCCATTTTCAACCGATTCCAATCCCAAGCTCCAATATCATCACATAGCCTCATGTCAATTCATTTCCCTTCAAAGAAATAGGAAGACCTTCTGAGGGAGTCCTGGATTTGGGGTCCATGAGTGTCTGGTCTACCGAAGCTGTGCCAGACAGATAGGCCATGAAGATGGTGATAAACTGACATCCCCTGTGTCCAGTTAGGACTCCTGTATATGTAGAAAGGCAGGATAGATGTTCAGGTGTAATGATTCCTTCCTTCCCAAGTAATCTTTGTGACCCTAGGCCTCCTCCGGTGGATATATAAACCGGACGATCTAGTCTGTAGAGGGTAGCAGAATCACAATTGCATAGGCTAGACTCTTAGGGTTTTAGCCATTACGATCTTGAGGTAGATCAACTCTTGTAACCCCATATTCATCAAGATCAATCAAGAAGGAAGTAGGGTATTACCTCGATCGAGAGGGCCTGAACCTTGGTAAACATCATGTCCCCAGTCTCTTGTTACCATCGATCCTTAGGCACACAACTTGGGCACCCCTACACGAGATGTGCCGGTTTTGACACCAGGCCAAGTGATACCAAAGCAGAGAAGCGCAATATCACGCAGGCCAATTCCTCATTCTAGCAACAACAGGCCAAGTGATACCAAAGCAGAGAAGTGCAGGCGAAAACATACAATGTTGGCAAACTCGTTTTGTGCCTACCAGAGAAGAAAAAGGACAAGCTCAAACCAAGATGGGAGGGCCCCTTCATTATTGACGAAGTACTCACCGGAGGAGCCTATCTCCTTCGAAACACATCAGACAATCACCTTGAGCCGAATCCATGGAAAGCTCCCAGGGTCCAACGATTCTACTGATAGTTCGGTATCACCTCTTATTCTCCTTTTCAGTTTAGGTCTTATCCCTTGTTTTATTTTAGTTTTCCCCTTCATTTCTTATTTTTTTCCTTACCGGAAAGTGTTCGGCTGAACCGAATTGTTAAGGGGTAAAGCATCCTCAAATGTATACACCTCAAAATACCCGAGGGCTTCTACAATGAAGCTCATTATTAAAAGATTGTTCCTTGCAATACTCATGTCGTCTGTTTCATATAGTCTCTTTGCCGTTATATGCACCTTTATGACTTCAGTTTTTGCCAGGCTGGGTTGCCTGGCTCATGTGTTTATACCCTATGTTCCCGATTGTTCGGCTAGGGGGTGAAGGGAGCACCTCTGCGATTGTTACAACCAGGTAATCCGGATATGTACCTTAGACGGGTGATGACGAAAGCTAGCGTTCTTAAGGGAATCATTTGTCGGCGGACAAACGATGAATTGCTTTTTGGCACATAGACTTTCAATCTCATAGGATAGGCTTCCTATAATCCTATTTTTTAGGATCAAAGCCTAGGCACATGTGCATACACATGCGGACCAATGGAAAGGAACCCTTAACGGAACTATTCTCTCTGGAAGATGTTTCTTACGTTAAAGAGTAAAATAACACAACTCCCTGAACACATATTGCCTGTTCAAGTAATGATGACCGAATTGCCTAGTAAGTGTTTATCACAGATATAGTATTCGGAAACACTCAACCCTTGCATATCGGAGGTCAAAGCGGAGGGTCTGCCATGACAATCTTTTTAATAAATCTGCTCGGAGATAAGTTTGATGATAAAGTACATTGTTACATAGAATCAAACGGCTACTGTTCATCTATACCATCTATAAGACTGTCTAATTTATAGTCTTCTTGTGAAAATTTGGCAGCTATCTTTACTTGGTCATATACCAAGCTCACGGGAATTTCTTGTCCGTCTAGTCCTCGAGGTCCAACATGGGCCATATGATTCGGATCGAGTCCAGTGTAGCATGTCTTCACCATAGCCCATGCTTGTCGAGCACCTTCTGGACAAGCTAATGCCGTCCATAGTTCAAAGCAGTGCCGTGCTCCATTGAATAAATTCGCCAGTTCCTCCATAATTTCTAGAGGCAAATCGGCTCGCCATAAAGCTTTGGCCATATTCTTCATGGCTTTCCGACCTCGCCCGTGTACCTTGAAGAGCTCTTGCAGCAGGTCGCCTTGAAATCCGAACACTTCTCCGTCGGGCCACCCAGTTAACGAACCTACAGGAATAATTTGGTAAAAACACCGAACCAAGGAACTATAAGAAAGCTAGGTTCAAGGTCATACCGAATATGCCGCCTTTTAGCTTCATATTCTCTTTCAAGGCATCCGAGACTTGGGCTCGTATGTCCTTTAGCTCTTTGCCTTGCTTGGTATTTTCATCCTGCAGTTTATTTTTCTCCTCTATGGACCGTGCTAATACACGTTGACCACCGGCCGCTTGCCCTTTGGCGTGTTTTTTTGCCAAAGCAGCCCTTAGCCTCTCCTCCAGTTGGTCTGTCGACCCTGCTGCTGCAGTTAGAACAATGTATATTTAAAAATCATCGATTGGCGTAGGATCATCCTTTCCGGACACTATTGTTCTTACCATCAGAGCCCTTGTTGGACCTCTTCGAATCTTCCAATTCGGCGGTGACAATAGTTAACTTGGTCCGGCATTCTTCAAGCTCCTTGGATACTACGTTATTCTTTTCCTTGAGTACCTGAGGATATAGCGATCCTTAAATCAGTTGGTCCAACTGCTTCAAGTCTCGGGGGCTACTGGCATATGATCATTGAATCTACATGTTCTTACCCGCATATCCTTTGAAAGCTGGTGACTGGCTCCGGCAAGTCCATCTCGAGCAGCTCGGATATATGCATCCACAGAATTGAGGGCGTTGAACGCCTCTTTAGTAAAAGTTGGATTGCGCTCTCCACTTCGGAATTAGTAATAGATACCTCATCCGAATCCTCTTGGAGAGGACAATCCGACCTTACGCCCATATCAACCCTAGTCCTTGTGGATGGGTCTCGTGCCAGATTGGTTGGAGCATGGCCAGCAGGATCCCCGGACACAGTCTGGCGTATGCTCCTCCTAAAATAAGAGAAAGTGGAAAATATTACAATCCGGCCATGCACCGAGCATATGTTAAAAAATTATACCTCTTCGATAAAGGAGGAGGTTCGGTGGTGTCTCAGTCTCCTTTCGTTTCAAAGACTCACCCTGCGCAGGCGTCACTTTCCTAGAGGACGCCCATGATGCTGTACGGCGGGACGAGCACCGCCCCTTTCGAGCATGAGATAATGCGGTGGGTGAGGTGCGATGGGAAGGTTATGTTTGAGGAGGTGGCACCCGGGTACTTAGATGGGAGGAAGGAAGAAGGCCAGGGTAATCGACTACAATAGCCACTTCAGTGCCATCATGGCTCGCCTTGTAGAAAACCCCATCCTTAAGCTCTATGCATATGTCCGGATCTTCTTCAAATCCGGGAGCCATGTCTCGAACATGGCCCTCTAGTTGTGGAATGGGGCTATGGATCCCTTCAACCACCTTCCTCCATTCCTATTGGAGATAGTCGGATTCAGTTCGGTTAGCATGTCTCAGAAAAGAAATTGAGCAAAAACTAACAATCAAAGAAAGGCTCACCCAGTCAATGGGGTTGCACATTGATAAACCTTCCCGACATTTCAAGCGAAGAAACTCCTCCTTCTCCCCTTTGTGAAGGTCAGCTAGTGTGACGCCCCGATTTGACCGTACACGAATCATGCACACAAATGTGTACGACTAAGATCAGGGACTCACTCGAAGATATCACAACACAACTCTAGACACAAATAAAATAATACAAGCTTTATATTACAAGACAGGGGCCTCCAGAGCTCGAATACATAAGCTCGAATATAGAAGAGTCAGCAGAAGCAACAAAATCTGAGTACAAACATAAGTTAAACAAGTTCGCCTTAAGAAGGCTAGCACAAAACATCAACGATCGAAAAGGAAAAGCCTCCTGCCTGGGATCCTCCTAACTACTCCTGGTCATCGGCGGTCTGCACGTAGTAGTAGCCTCCATCGGGGTAATAGCAGTCGTCAAAGGTGGCTTCTTACTCCTAGACTCCACCATCTGGTTGCATCAACCAGAAAGAAAAAAGAAGGGGGAAAAGGGGGGAGCAAAGCAACCGTGAGTACTCATCCAAAGTACTCGCAAGCAAGGATCTACACTACATATGCATCGGTATCAATGAAAAGGGTAGTATCTGTGGATTAAGCTGCAGAATGCAAGAATAAGAGGGGGAGAAGCTAGTCCAATCAAAGACTAGCATCTTCTGGAAACCATCGTCTTGCAGCAACAGGGGGAATAGAGTAGTATAACATAAGTCATATTTATGTTGTTGTTTCAACACTCCGGGATCCTTTCTCGACTCCCGAAGCAACATATCTAAATCATGCCTCAACATCCAGTTCTAGTTGTAGCGATCGGGATACAACTCCAAGTGTCCGTTACCGTAGGACAGGCTATCGATATATGTTTTCTTCCCTGCAGGGGTGCACCAACTTACCGACCACCATCGCTTAACTCCGGCCAGACAAACCATTAGGTCATGCCCGCCCTCGGCCAAACAATACGCCGCAACCCAACCTAGGCTTAATAGAGAGGTCGTGCACGTCGGACTAAACCTATGCCCCCATGGGTCATGGGCCAACTCCCCGGGAACTCCTGCACTTTGTGTACGCGGCCGGTGAGTAGACCTAGCTACCTCCTTAAAAAGGTAGGTGCATAACCAGTCCAACCCGGCGCGCGCCGCTCAGTCGCATGATGTCAGTTAAGCTTCGGCTGATGCATACGATGCAGAACGCCCATACTATGCCCACGTGACGGTTAGCCCTATCAGGCCAAAGGCCCCCTGGATCAAATATCCAAACCGTTTAGTGTCTTAGGAACACGCGGTAATGAGCAAAGACTCACGATCATGTGACCCCATCGCCCCGCCTCAAGGACTTGCGGCAAGGGCTAAGAATGCCCGGCCACGCCTTGTAATTATCTCGCGGGCACCTTCCAGGTCAACCCGACTACACATCTCTCGCAATTAAGCTCGCGCGGGTACCCCTCAGGGTCGACCCATCTTTAGTAACAAGGTTCAGTGTAAAGTCATAGTAACCATAGTAACTGTGTGTCTAACACCAAAGGGAAACCTGAGGAAATCACCCTCGATGGAACTACACTTGATGTTTATCGTCAAGGTGAACGAAAGAGGAGTCACCCTCGAGGTTCACTCTTGAGGAGTTGCACGACAGTGTCGTTATCGGGAGTGGAGAAGCAGGATTCACCCTCGATGACCATAACCGATGAACTAACCTACAAGGTTATCATCAGAAGTGCTGATGAGGTCTCACCCTTGGCACTCGATGGTAACCCAGTAGTATCGAGCAACTAAGGGGGAAGTGATGTGCGGTGCCGGGGCATGGTCTTCGATCCCATTGATCTAGTCTTCTGATAATCCAGCGGGGTAATCGGGGAAATGTGGGGGTCACTGATGGATGTCAAACCAACCTATACTAAGCAGTTTAGTATAAACATGTAAGGTATGAAAGCAGGTATCAACAACAGGCTATGCATCAGAATAGGATCATATAAAAAGCAGTAGCAGTTCTAATGCAAGCATAAGAGACAAGAGAGTGGGCAATATTGGAATGATCATGGGGGTTGGCTTGCCTGCTTGCTCAAACGAGAAGGAGGGGTCGTCGCCGATGCAGTCGATCACCGACGTAGCATGAGTCTCTCGGTCTACCGGAGAGATGAGGGGGAAGAAAAAATAAATAAAAAGCATATAGATGCAACAGAGAAGCACGAGATGTCAGCACGCAGTGCTAGGGTGCTCTAACGCGGTGCTACACGATACCGACGAAGGGGGATAACATCCGGGAAAGTAATCCCGAAGTTTGGCTTTCTCGGACAGATGAATCAGAGGGGGAATGTTGCACGTTTGCTATGCTAGGAGCATGTGCTAGACGAACGGACCACATATTCGGATTCTTCTCGTCGTTCTGAGCAACTTTAATATATAAAACTTTTTCATCCGAGTTACAATTTATTTTATACGAAATTTCAAAGATTTAACAACATTGTAGAATTAATTCTAATTCAAAAATAAATGGTGAAAATGCTATGTGCACATGGCTGAGTGCACACAGCAGGCCACCAAAGGCTGACAGTGGCCCCGTTGACCAGGTCAACTGTTGACTAGTTGACTGGTCAACTGGGCCTAGGGGCCCGCATGTCATACAGATTGGTTTCATTAACTAGTCAATAAGGTTAATTAAGACTAATTAATTAAGTTAATTTATCGTTTAACTAGTTAATTAATTAGTATTTTAATATTATTTTCATTATTTAGCATTAAAAAACCTTTTTTAGGGGTTGGGCCCCATCTGTCATAGGCCCACCCAGGAATGGGTTAACGGGCACGCGGGCATGGGGGAACAGGTGCGGGCACCCGAGCCCGAGGCGGCAGGGTGAAGGCGAAAGCAGCGCCTGGCGCAGGGCATGGTCGCCCGCGGGTGCGGGGGCGAGGCGCGAGAGGGCGCGGCCTCGTCGGCCAACGGCGGCCCGGACGGTCGACGGAGGCGGCGCGGGGG
>LR738712.1:398806708-398824191 GCA_902687465.1 Secale cereale | reverse complement strand
GAGGAGGAGGCTGGAGGTGGGCGGCGAGCGCGCGGAGCCGCGGAGGCCGCGCAGCCAGAGAGCGGCATGGGGAGGAGTGTGGGTCGGCAGGTGGTCGCGGGTGAGCCGCGGAGGGCGGGACCAACGCAGCCATGGCACACGACGCGAATAGGGGCGGCCAGCGGCGCAGGTGGCCGACAGCAGCAGTAGCGGTAGGAGGTCAACGTGGCAGCGGCAACAACAGCATGGAGCAGTAGCATCAAGCAACATCAGTAGGCGTCAGCAGTGGTTAGAGGCGGGGCGAGCAGGCGCCGTTCGACGGGATCGAGCCATCAGGCACGGATCCTTCGAACCATTGGGCTAGTCAGCACCTACGGGACATCCTGAGTGCGATGCTGGTCTTGGTTGCAATGGGGAAGGGCTGAAATAACGGCGAGGATCACGGCAACATCCGCGGGGCTCCGGTCAAGGCGTGCTACGGCTACAGCGATCTCCAACTCAAATTTGAACCAGGAGGAAGAGGGGAGGGAATGTGAGCTCACATAGGAGGCAGTGGAGCGAACAACGTGGTCGGATGAGCTCCGGTCACGGCGAATCGGGGGCGAGCAGTGGCTGCCGCAGTTGGGGAAGACGTGTCAAGGGCGACATCGATGGGGTGGGGCTCCCTGCGTCGATCTGGTGGCTCTGTTGATGTGGTGGAGCGCCGCAGAGCTAGTGGACGCGCTCATATGGGGCGTGGGGCTCGGTGGCCAAGGGAGTGAAGACGACCATGGTGACGGCAGCGGCTGCGTGATACGAAAACGAGAGCGAGTGAGGGAAGGGGGAAAGGGGTTCTAGGGTTCGATGTAAGGGCGCGGGGTCGGCCTTATCCACGCTAAGGCGATGGCAGATGGTCGACGCGTGCTAATGTCGCGGCCATGACCGGCGGATGGCCGCCACGCCTACCTCCCTGTCTCCTGTAGCGAGGTGGGAGGAGAGGTGGAGGTGGGCTGGGCCGGTCATTTGGCTTAATGGGCCAAAGTCCAGTAGTTTGGGTCCTTTTCATCTTTCCTTTTCCGTTTTCTGTTAGTCTTTTCTTTTCTGTTTTACAAACAGTTTGAGCCTAAATAAATGGATGTTGTTATTAAAGAAACTTGGCACATAATTCATGCACAAAATTGGCGTGTTACTCAAAAACTTTGGAGTTAGGTGAAGCAACTCAAAATTAAATTTGAATTTGAATTCGGTTTGGATCAAAGTGAGGTTTAGAAAAATAATTATGATGACGTGGCATCATTAGCGGAGGTTTACTATAGCTTAATTATCCAGGCGTCACAGCTAGGATGGCGGCCAGGGCGGCAGGATTGTCCGGACCTTTGCGGAGACAGCGTGAGGCATCGTCTTGCCCATTATAATGCCACATAGGAAACCCGTTGGATTGAAGTGGCTGAACGCATCGCGTTACTGAGAGTGCCTTGTCAGCTTGAAGTGGGCAAGTACTCTGATCTTGCTTACTAGCCATTTAACCTCCGTACTGTCTTCTTCATTGAGGCTTCGGGGACGCCAGTTGAAATGCTTCTTTAAAGGAGCGCTGGAGAATTCGGGAAGGCCGCACCGGATTGGCTATGGAAGAACAACGTCTTCAATATAAAACCATTCCGAGGGCCACTCTTCTGATGCCTTCTTTGGGGTGCCGGACAGGTAACCTACCCCTGCTATGCGCCACACTTCGGCGCCGCCCACCTCGAATATAGATCCCTTCTGGGAGCGGGGTACGAGGTAGAAGAATTTTCCCCATAGCTCGATATGAGCCTCACAGCCCAGGAACAGCTCACAAAGAGCGACGAAGCCCGCGATATGCAGGATAGAGCCTGGCGTAAGGTCATGCAGTTGGAGACCATAAAACTCCAAAAATCCCCTAAGGAAAGGATGGATAGGAAATCCTACGCCTGTCAAAATGTAGGAGACGAAGTACACCCGCTCCTCTTTGGTGGGATTGGGGAAATTTTCCGCCAAGGCTTCGCTGTCAATAAAAGTTAATCCAGCCCGGACGGGGACTAGATCCGCGGGAGGGAGATATCCTTGCGTTTGACGTTTGCTCAGATGCGCGTGGGATACTGAGAAGCTTTCCCAATCGCCTGCTTGAGGGCCATGAGGGCATGAGGAAGAACTGGGAGCGCAGGCCATGTTTGGGAAGTTTTTCGTGGGAAGCTCTAAGGATTTTCGCATGGTGTGGAATGGCATCTTAGATTTAGTCTCCTTAAATAAAAGCCTTCCTTGCATGGTCGAGGAGTTTTTTGTAAAAATACCCAAACTGTTCGCATTCCTCTGACACGTGGAAGCCGAGGCGACGGCGACGAGGAATCGACATGATATAATATTAAATATGGAGCCGAACAATCATCTATTCCGAAGAAGAACCTGTCTTGCAAGACCGAAGACATGAAGCCGGATACAACCTCGTCATTGAAGGCGAGTTCGGGGGCTACTGGGGGAGTCCTGGATTTGGGGGTCCATGAGTATCCGGTCTACCGAAGTTGGGCTGGACAGATGGGCTGTGAAGATGGAGATAAACTGACATCCCCCGTGTCCGGTTAGGACTCCTGTGTATGAAGAAAGGCATGATAGATGTTCGGGTGTAATGATTCATTTCTTCCCAAGTAATCTTTGTAACCATAGGCCATCTCTGGTGGATATATAAATCGGAGGATCTAGGCTATAGAGGGTAGCAAAATCACAGTTGCATAGGCTAGACTCTTAGGGTTTTAGCCATTACGATCTCGATGTAGATCAACTCTTGCAACCCTATATTCATCAAGATCAATCAAGCAGGAAGTAGGGTATTACCTCGATCGAGAGGGCCTGAACCTGTGTAAACATCGTGTCTCCAGTCTCATGTTACCATTGATCCTTCGACGCACAGCTTGGGCACCCCTACCCGAGATCTGCCAGTTTTGACACCGACACCTTCTTCTTAGCTTCATCTATGGGTAAACCTGGAAGCTTAAATAATCCACAAACTTCATCCACATATATGAGGTACATATCGGGATGTACTGTTGCACCTCCTGCATAAGGTTTTTCTATCATACCCAAAGGAATCTTATAATAAATATTTTCAGTTGGTGTATTACATTAAGGAACAATTCTTTGTGCTTTCGGTCAAGGTGAAGATACCCCGAAGAAACCCCTCAAAGGATTGTTTTCCATCGTAACAAGTGACAGTAAATTTCAGCACGTAATATAAATTTTTTCTTACCAAATTCCACTCACCACAAGCTCATCATTCCCCGGACATGGTACCAGAAAAAAGTCTTGACCCACAAGTTTTGCGTATCAATCGTAGTCCTTCTAATAAGTAAGAGTGTCGAAACCAACGAGGAGCAGAAGGAAATGACAAGCGGTTTTCAGCAAGGTAATTTCTGCACGCACTGAAATTGTTGGTAGCAAATAGTTTGATAGCAAGATAATTTGTAACGAGCAAGTAAGATTAATAGTAAAAAGTGCAGCAAGGTAGTACAATCCTTTTGAGGCAAAGGACAGGTTGTTACAGTCTCTTATAATAAGCGAAGCATTCTTGAGGACACACGGGAATCCCATCTAGTCACATTCATCATGTTTGTTTGATTCGCGTTCGCTACTTTGATAATTTGATATGTGTGTTGATTAGTTCCTGGGTGCTTTTCTGACTTGAACAAACCTACCACTTATGATTATCCCCTCTTGCAAGCATCAGCAACTACGAAAGAAGAATTAAGATAAAATCTAAGCATAGCATTAATCATATGGATGCAAATCAACCCCTTACGAAATAGCGCGTAAACTAGGGTTTAAGCCTCTGTCACTCTAGCAACCCATCATCTAATAACTAATCCACAATGCATTCCCTTAGGCACAAAGATGGTGCAGAGTCATGTAGTTGACGTTCACATAACACCACTAAGGGAATCAAAAACATACATATCATGAGAATACCGAATGAATACCAAATTACATGATTACTTATGACAAGACTTATCACATGTCCTCAAGAATAAAAGTAACTACTCACACAACATATTCATGTTCAAGATCAGAGGAGTATAAAATTGCATAGTAGATCTGGACAAATAATCTTCCACCAAATAAACCAACTAGCATGAACTACAAGATGTAATCAACACTACTAGTCGCGCACATGTACCAATCTGATGATTTTACACAAAGATTGAACATAAGAGATGCACTAGTGTTTTGAGATGAGATCGTGTTGGTGAAGATGTTGATGAAGATTGATCCTCCCATAGTGAGAGGGTTGTTGGTGATGATGATGGCAACAATTTCCCCCTCCCGGAGGAAAGTATCCCCGGCGGAATCTCTCCGTCAGACAGCAAAAGTGCTCCTGCCCAAATTCCACCTTGAGACGGCGGCGTTCCGCCCCGAAAGTCCTCTCTTCATTTTTTTCTAGGGCAATGGCCTTATATACCAGAAGATGAGCACCAGAAGCGGGCCAACGGGCCCACAACCCACCAAGGTGCGCAAGGGTGGTAGGCGTGCCCTAGTGCCTAGTGGGCACTTAGGTGTACCCCTTTGGTAAGTATTTTCTCCAATATTTTTTATATGTTCTGAAATAATTCCCCGTAAAATTTTAGCTCATTTGGAGATGTGTAAAATAGGTATATCTGAAATAGCTTTTTTAGGTCTAGAATTCCAGCTGCTGGCAATCTCCCTCTTGGTGTAAACCTTGCATATTCTGAGAGAAAAGGAATTAGAATTACTACACAAGGTGTTATATTAGTTAAAAACACTATAAACAATAGTAGGAAAACGTGATGCAAAATTGACATATCACCAGTCGTCTTCAACACTGTTCATTAGGGGCGCGTTGGACGTCGAGCGCCCGTCCATGAAGTCGATGGCCACGCAGCAGCTATTCATCCCCTCCCCACTCTCTAAAAGGTAATCGTCGCCCCCCATAACCCTAGTTCGACCCGCATATCCCTTCCTCCCTCACTCGCCTCCCTCTCGATCTGGATCGGAGCCGAGCATCACGATCGCTATGTACGGCCCGTAACCATGGCTACCGAGCTCCCCGATGACTGGGGGCTTGTCCACAAGCCTCGTCGCACTCGTCCAGATCCTCTACAAGCGGCACTTCCTGTAGGGGCACCCTCACCCATCGGCATCGAGCTCTGCTCCGCCGTTGCATCCCGAGGCCGCTGACATTGATTCGGTCTAGCCTAATCACTCTGACTTCCTCGAGCTCTCTCCTGGCCTCGTTGTGAGCTTCCGGCCCCTCGCGGCCTCTCCCCTCTCTTCCCGTGCCCCCTTACGCGTCGATCCACCAGGCGCTTCCCGTAGCCACCGTCGGTCGTCGTTGGTCCAGTCGACTCCGGCCATTCCCGTGCTGGCTAGCACCACCGTCGGCTGCGCCTCGACGCCACAGCCCATAGGACCCCGCGGTGGGCCAGTTGGATGTCGGGACGCCAAACCTAAAGGCCATGCCACATAGTGTGGTCGCCGGAGTGCCTCCGTTCAGGCCAACTTTTTAACTCTGGTGGGTCCTGCCATCAAGTCATTCGGAGCTTATTAGTGAGGTAACCAGCCACCGAAAGTGGGACCTATTACTGTATCTATTTGTGTTAGGATTAACTAACTTAACTTCTAGCACGCATTGAAACATAAGCCCCTACCTGTTAATAACCCTTAGTTTGATTATTTTAGCCCCGCTTAACGTCTTTGTCACTGATAGGTTGTCGGAGGAAATGACCACGGGTATGCTCACCAGCACCCTATGATGTTTCAAGACATCGGGGCAAGCCGCGCCTCCCGACGGCACGACCGCCTTCTTGGCCCGCCTGGTCCAACAGGTTGGCTGCTAGAAGGCGGTGGAGCTACAACAGGTGGCCGAATCTAGGGCACAGCATGGCCACAGTGCGGGTGTACCAAGCGGACACCCCTCGGCCGGCACGACATTATAGACACGGGGCCCGTGACATCACCCATGCCGGAGGGACCCATGTTCCCACGATGGGTGGTCGGTACGGCCCGCTGGCGGCGGGCCATACCTGACCGTGAGCCACTAGAAGGCGCTGAATCCTGAGCAGGCGACAACAAGGGTCGGCTAACTATTAGTAGGCGGCTCACCTCTCCCTTGGAGTATGCGTGCCATCAACCAGATGGGACGTGGTGTGGCTACAGTGAGCGCCTGCCAGGCGACGTGACTGGAGCCACGCTCTCCCCGACAAATCCCGTGTCATTAGGGGCGAGGCTACAGTATAAAGCAGCAAGCATGGCCCGCAGGCGGCGGGCCCCAGCTGTCGGCCGAGTCTCTAGCAGTCGCTGGAACCGACCAAGCGGCGGGCCCCACCAGCCGGCAGAGAAGCCAGCGTTGAGAGACACTGACGGCCGAGACCTACACCTAGCCGGATTACTGTTATACCCCTCGGGGTAGGCCTATATAAACCCCCCAGGTCTTCCCATGCAAGGGGTTCAGAACATTAGCCCCCATACACTCATCTAGAGAAGGAGGAGCTGGAGCTAGTCTTGCTGTTCTTCTTCCTCTAGCCAGAACAGCTCAAGGAGGATCCATGTAGCCACTCTATTGACGATAGTCATGATGCGGAGTCCCCGCAGAGCAGGACTAGGGGTGTTATCTCCACGGAGAGCCCCGAACCTGGGTAAATCCCGTAGTCGTTTGAGATACCGCCTTATCCCGCTTCCAGGACGCAACGATGTTCTATTGACCCCCTCCATGATACACCATCCTTTGGCATATGTCGCACCAATCCCTCGACATTTGGCGCCCACCGTGGGGCTAGGTGCACTGTTGTCGGGAAACACATTCTCGACGGGAACCCTTTTCCTCCCTAGCGAGCATAGCCAGCCGGCTACGCCCGACGGCGTCAGCACCGACGCACTTCGCAGCGTGGAAGCCGCTTATGCGGCAAGCAGCCTCGCCGATCTCCTCAGTGGTATCCGCCTCCCTGATAAGCCCATGGCTAACACGGGAGCAGTTGGCTCTGAGAGCCACATCGTCGTCATCCTCGACAAACTCCGCATCGCGGACGAGCCCGCGCTCGATGCGGGAGCTGCTAGCGCCAAGAGTTACCTCGTTGATCTCCTCGACAAGCTCCACCTCATCAATGAGTCCACCATCGACCTGGAATCTATTGGCTCCACCGACTCGCTTGTCGACATGCTCATTGACTTCGACACGGTGTCAACTGATGCATTCCCCGACCACGTGGTGGTCATCGACGACCTACTCCCTCGTGCGATCAGCGATGCTAGTGCTAGCACCGTCAGGGAGGTGATGGTCACTAGCCACGGTGGAGCCTCTAACGCCGCTGTCCTAGAGCCGCTGCAGGTGGAAGTGCGAGATTTGTCCGCCCCCATTGCTGCGGGGGCCGCCGGCGCGACGTTGGGAACGCTCCGCGTCTCACTCCCCGATAGTGCCAACAAGTTGGTGACCATGAGGCGCCTCACTGAAGCCTACCACCGTGAGATCGACCGTGCTGTAGGTGGCACAACGGTTGCGGCATAGCCAAGCCGGGCTGGCGCAGTCTAGCAGCGGGGCGCTGCCATCGCCAGCATGCTGGAGGCCGAAGGCCCAGTCTCCACCGAGTACTGGATTCTGGCGCTCGGGCCAAGAACCTTCCTCCCCGCCATGAGCAAGGGGCTTCCTCTTGGACCCCAACAGGCGGCACCCCGGGTGCCGAGACCACGAGCCGGCTACCAGCCGCAGTCAGCGCACCCGCATCATGATGGAGCGTGACCAAGACGGCCACCCACGAGTAGTGGAATGGCGCAGCGATCGCCCGCCTCCTCCCCCCAGCCGGGAGAGGCGCGCTTCCCCGCTGCCCGTTGACCATCCGACTCTCGGAGGCCGGTTGGGCCAGCGCAAGGGAGTCAAAGAAAACGACGCCCGTCATCGGATCGACCGACTCACCCGATCCTTCGCGCTAGAAGAAGAAGAAGACATTGGGCTACCATGCTTCGGCCCCCACATTCGCGACGAGCCCTTCCCCAAAGGGTTCTTGCTCCCTCAAGACACTCCCAAGTACAATGGCTTCGTGAAGGCAGAGTACTGGCTGGTCGACTACTCCACCGCCGTCAACATACCAAACGGCAACAAGCGCGCTGCCGTGAAGTACATACTGCTCATGATCCAGGGCACGGCCCGGACATGGCTGAACAGCCTCAAGCCCTACAGCATGAACAGCTGGCTAGACTTCACCGATGTCTTCACCCACAACTTCAGCAGCACTTACAAGGGGACGCCCAAGCCCCGCCAGCTCTCCCTGTGTATCCAAGGCCTGACGGAGTCCACCCGTGACTATCTGATGCGGTGCGCCGAGCTCCGTAACTCTTGTGAAGGGGTGCATGAGGTGCAAGCCATTGAGTAATTTACCGCCGGGTGCAGAGAAGAGACCTTGCTCAAGCACAAGCTCCTCTGCGATGATCCCACAATGCTAGATGAACTGCTGATCACAACAGACAAGTATGCCACGGAAGACTCCTCCATGAAGGCAGAGCTGCAAGTGGACGCATCTGGGTAGATGATCCCTCGGGCTCCTCGGACGCCGGCTGGTGAATCCAGTCGGCGAGCACATCCCGGTGACAGCAAACGCAAAGTCCTGCAGTCGGCTTGCACCAGTCGGCAAGTGGCGATAGTCAAAGGCCAGCAGCCAGAAGAACAAGTTGGCCCCAAGCGCCAGAAGGGAGGTAAGCCTGCTTGGCTACCCACCTTTTCCCTCGAGCAGACCCTCGATGTTCCCTGCAAATTCCACAGCGGCGCAAAACCGTCTAACCACACCACTCAGAAGTGACACTGGCTTACCAGACTCGCCAAGGGCGAGGGCCTCCCTCGTCCGCCTGACAGCCCACCGGCTCCGCCTCCTCGACAGCGGCGGCTTGGCTAGCTAGCACGGTCCAAGATGAGTTCCCTGAAGCACATGGAACCTATGTCGTCTTCACCAGCGTGACCGATGACAACCACAGTCGGCACCATCAACACCGGGAGGTGAACGCTGTCGCCTCAGAGACCCCGAATTTCATGCACTGGTCTAAGAAGCCCATCAACTGGAGGTGTGCCGACCACCCGACCGTGATGCCATCGCCGGGTGCTTACACCCTGGTTCTCGACTCAACCTTCGCGACTGAGATGCGGCTTGCCGTTTCTCCCGAATCCTGATAGACAGCGGCAGCAACATCAACATCCTCTACCGCGATACAATGGAGAAACTATGCATGAAAGAGAAATAGCTCCAACCCATTCAGACTGTCTTCCATGGCATTGTTCCCGACCTTTCCTGCTCTCCAATCAGCAAGATCAAGATAGATTTTCTGCTTGGCGATGATAAGCATTTCCGCCGCGAGCCGGTCTGGTTCGAGGTGGTTGACCTGGAAAGCCCCTACCATGCACTCTTGGGCCGACCAGCACTCGCCAAGTTCATGGTAGTACCACACTATGCCAACCTCAATATGAAGATAACGGGTCCCAAGGGCATCATCACAATCGCCAGCGATTACCAGAAGTCGGCTCGCCGAGTCCCTTGTCATGGCTTTAGAGAAGCGCCTCCTCGATCGGGTGGTGGCAATGGCCGGCGAGCAGTCGGGCATGCCATCCTATCCCAAGGATGCGGAACCTCAAGGCTCCTTCCAGCCGGCCTAAGAGACCAAGAAGATCGCCCTGGACCCAACACACCCGGAGAGATTTGCCGTCATAGGGTAAAACATTGATAGCAAATAGGAAAGCAAGCTCGTCGATTTCCTTCATGAGAATCGGGACATATTCGCATGGTCCCCCAAGGACATGCCAGGTGTTCCGACGGATTTCGCCGAGCACAAGCTACATGTCAGGCCAGAAGCGAAGCCGGTCAAGCAACCACTCCGGCACCTGACAGAAGAAAAAAAAAGAATTGTTGGTGAAGAGATTGCCCGGCTGCTAGCAGACGGCTTCATCATGAAAGTGTTCTACCCGGAATGGCTCGCCAATCCGGCCCCCGTGTTGAAGAAAAACAACAAGTGGCGCATGTGCATCGACTACACGAGTCTCAATAAAGCCTTTCCAAAGGATCCGTTGGCCTTGCACTGGATAGATGAAGTGATCAAGTTCACAGCCGGATGTGAGCTGCTGTCGTTCCTTGATGCTTATTCCGGCTACCACCAGATCAAGTTGGACACGGCCGATCGGCTGAAGACCGCCTTCATCACACCATTCAGAGCTTTCTGCTACCCGACTATGATGTTCGGCTTAAGAAATGTCGGGGCCATGTTTCAGTGTTGCATGCACAAATGCCTCCTCAAGCAGCTCGATAGAAGTTCCCACGTCTATGTAGACGATATTGAGGTGAAGACGGAGAAGCATGGCACCCTCCTAGAAGATCTCAAGGAGACCTTTGACATTCTGTGCCGATTTCAGATCAAGCTAAACCCAAAGAAATGTGTCTTCGAGGTGCCAGCCGGCTAGCTCCTTGGTTTCCTGGTTTTTGAACGTGGCATCGAATGCAACCCTATGAAAATCAAGGCCATCGAGCGGATGGAAAGGCCAGCCCAGCTGCGAGACGTCCAGAAGTTCTCCGGGTGCTTAGCATCTCTCATCTGGTTCATCAGCCGGCTGGGTGAGAAGGCTCTTTCCCAGTACCAGCTGATGTAGAAAACCACTTGCTTTGAGTGGAATGTCAAGGCGGACGAAGCTTTCCTCCAACTCATGAAGACGTTGATCACGCCGCCTGTCCTGGCGGCTTTGACTGCAAAGGAACCCATGTTCCTTTACATCGCGGCAATCAGCCGGGTGGTCAGCACCGTGATCATGGTCAAGTGCCCAGAAAGCGGCTAGGCACAGCCGGTCCAGAAGCCCTTCTACTACCTGAGCGAGGTGATGTTGGCCCCAAAGCAGAACTAGCCCCACTACCAGAAGACGTGCTACGGCGTGTACTTCACCGCCAAGAAGCTCAAGCAGTACTTCCAGGAGCACTCCGTCACTGTTGTCTGCACCGCCCCACTTGCCAAAATCAGAAATGGGCCATTGAGCTAGCCCCCTTCACCATCTTCTACCAGCCCCGCACCGTCGTCAAGTCCCAAGCGCTGGCCGACTTCCTTGTCGACTGGGCCAAGACCCAGTACCTACCGCTAGCACCGGACACCACCCATTGGCGGATGCACTTCGATGGCTCGAAGATGCGCACCGGCTTGGGATCCGGCGTCGTCCTCACTTCTCCCAAAGGTGACAAGCTCAAGTACGCACTGTAGATTCACTTTTCCGCCTCCAACAACGTGGCGGGGTACGAGGCACTCATCAACGGGCTCCGCCTGGCCAGAGAAGTAGGCATCCGCCGGGTGCTGTGCTATGGAGACTCAGACTTGGTGGTCCAGGAGTCGTCTGGCAGCTGGGATGCGAAGGATGCAAACATGGCAAGCTACCTCTTCCTCGTCTAGAAGATCAGCAGATACTTTGATGGGTGCGAGTTCCATCATGTGCCACGGGCCGACAACGAGCAAGCTTATGCCCTGGCACGAATTGGCTCCACCCGACAAGCGATACCAGCCAGCTTCTCCCTTTAGTGCCTGCGCAAGCCATTTGTCAAGCCTTCGCCTAAATCAGAGTCTATCTTCGTGCCAACAGACCCTGAAGCAGCCGGATCTGGCTTAGGGTCCATAGCAGTTGGCCCGGGGACTTCGGTAGACGGCACGGGGACTATAGCCGCCGCACCCAGCCCGGAGACTTCAGAGCCCGGCCTAGCGACTGCAGCAGTCGGCCCGGGGACTGCAGCAGCCGCATCCGTCCCGAGGACTACAACAGCCGGCCCGGGGACTTCAACAACATAGCAAGCGGTGGACGGCTCCAACCCACCGCCTCCCAGGCCAACCACCCTGGTATTGGTCACCAAAGTGACCATGGTCACATCACCGTCTAGGGCATAGCCCATCCTCAACTTTCTGCTGAAAAGAGAGCTACCGGCTGATGAGATCCTGGCCTGGCAGATGCAATGCCGGGCATCAGCATATGCAACAGTAAACAGAGAGCTCGTCAGACGCAGCGTGATTAGCGTGTTCCAGCGCTGAATAGAGCCAGAGAAGGGCTTGGCAATCTTAGGAGACACTCACCAAGGCGAATGCGGCCACCACACGGCCTCCAAATCCCTCGTCGCCAAAGCTTTCCGCCATGGATTCTTCTGGCCGACTACTGTGGACGATGCCAAGGATTTGGTCCAGAAATGCAACGGGTGTCAGCGCTTCAGCTCCAAGCAACATCTGCCAGCTTCTGCACCGAAGACCATCCCCCTCACTTGGTCGTTTGCCGTTTGGGGGCTGGACATGGTGGGATGATTCAAGATAGCACGCGGTGGCATGACCCGTCTGCTAGTCACCGTGGACAAATTCACCAACTAGATTGAAGCCAGACCAATCAAGAAGCTCAACGGTCCGACAGCTGAATCCTTCATCGCCGACATCACCGTCCAGTACGGCGTACCGCACAACATCATCACTAACAATGGCACAAACTTCGCCAAAGGCGCTTAGGCCCGTTTCTGCGCAACACAGGGCATCCGACTAGACTTAGCGTCCGTTGCCCATCCACAGTCAAATGGCCAGGTCGAGCAAGCAAATGGCCTCATCTTGTTCGGCATCTAGCCCCGACTGGTCGAGCCGCTAGAGCGCTCGGCCGGCTGCTGGATCGAAGAGCTGCCAACCGTCCCCTAGAGCCTCAGGACCACACCAAACAAAGCAACCGGCTTCAATGCCTTATTCCTCGTGTACGGGGTCGAGGCCGTCATCCCTACCGACGTCGAGTTTGATTCACCTGGCGTCGCCATGTACACGGAGGCGGAAGCGAAGGAAGCACGAGAAGACAGCCTAGACCTGCTAGAGGAGGCCCGGCTGCTAGCACTCAGCCGGTCCGCCATCTACCAGCAGGGCCTGCGCCGTTACCACAATCAGAATGTGAGGCCATGCTCCTTCCACGAGGGGGACCTTGTGCTCCGGCTGATCCAGCGAATAGCCAGCCAGCACAAGCTCTCAGCCCCATGGGAGGGACCGTTCATCATCAGCAAGGCCCAGGGCAACGACTCCTACTACCTTATCGACGCACAAAAACCCAAGGCACGCAAGAGGGATGATTCCGACAAGGAGTCAGAACGCCCGTGGAACGCGAATCTGCTCTGTCGGTTTTATAGTTAAAATGTTGTACGTACTGCGCTACCTTTTGTATTATGCAAAGACAATGGGTCCCTCGAAGAGCACTCGGGGACTACCCTCTTTGTCTATATGATAAGATCATGCCTATGAATGTGTTATTTCATTCGTTTGCCCGGCACCGGGTCCGGCCAACCAGCCAGAGGGCTCGCTGCCTTGGCCTATCTTGATAAATCCTGCAGTCGGACAAGTAGTGTGCCGACATCTAAGCCCTCTCTACCAGCTCGCAGAGCGACTGTCCAACTGGCGAGAGCTAAAGGCAAGAAACGGTGTGCACGTGAAAAATGACGAAGGAAACGCACCAACATAGACCAAACCGGCTTTTGACCTCAACCGTCCAGCTGCAGACCTGCTGGCCGGCCAACTTCTCACTTAGGCTAGTTGCGTTCTACATGGCCGAAGTACTTGTCTATCCTAAAAATGGCCAAGTCCCTGACCCAGCCGCAGACCACAGAGTAGCTGTCCGGCTGGCAGGGCGGCAGCCAAAGGAAGGCAGCAAAGGAAAAATACAAAAAGAACAAAAAGCTAAACTAAGTTAGAACCCGGCAAAAAGAACAAGCATGTGCAAGATTAAGAGATTACATATATAGCAAAGGCTCGTAGCCACCACTCAACAGAGTTTGAATTTACACCCCCAGTGGGTGGAATTGCATGAATTTAACTTTTTGTTCAAAAGACTACAAGACAGATAAACAGGAAAGATAACATGGCCGCATAAGCCAGAATAGCAGCAGGCGGGTCCGACAGGTTGGCGGAGGCAGCAGTGCTGGTTGGTGGAGTGGCCGTCTGGTGGGTCTCGGCTTGGCCGGCGTCGCCAGCAGTCGGCACGGCGTCCAACGGCTCACTGGTCGAGGCTTGATCAGGTTGAGGCTGGCTGTCCGCTCCATCATCCCGCGCGTCATCTTCGTCGTCCTCGTCCTCCTCGTCTTCCCCCTCGTCACTAGAGGCGATCTCCTCCTCCAAGTCCTCCTCCACGATAGGGTCCAGCCCAAACTAGTCGGGCGGCACCTCAGTGCTGTTCTCGTCCCGTTCCGGATGAAGATGGCGGTGTCGGCGTAGTCGGCGATTGCCACGGCACGCTTGATGAGGTCGGCACGCACCGCCTCCAGCTCGGGCCTGACCTCTAGCCGGAAGCTCACCAGCTGGGCCAAGTCCAGCTCGGGGTACCAAGCCTTGGCAAACTCAAAGGCCGTCTGCGTGCCTTCCCATGCAGCGACGCCCTTCCAAGACTTGAAGCGACTGACTGCTACCTCCAGCCACTCGGTAGTCCGGCTGGGGGTGCGCGGAGCTTGAGCATTTGGCCAGAGGGCGGCCATCACTTGAGACCCGGTGCGCTGCAGGCGGCGGAGCATCTTGGGAGCCGGTTGCATGTGTGTCCTCACAGCCAGAAGCTGCTCGCTGAGAGTCCGAGGCGCGTTGGGTGCAATGCCCATGCCTACTCTTCGTCGTTCATCACGACATGCCTCAATAGCTTGGCAGACGGCGACAGAGTTACCAGGAAAGAATTCTACGCAAGAAAAAGATCAAAAATTAGAAGCTGGAAGCCAGCCCCTATAGCAGTCGGCGGCTGTTCAATAGAGGAAGCAACTTACAATCGATCATATCCTCGATTATAACGTAACCATTGTTCAAAATTTTCTCCTTCTCGGTTCGAGCGTAGAGTCTCGAACTCGGCCTGAAGGAGTCCCTCGCTATCCTTCAGCTTTTGGAGGTCCGCCTTGTGCTTATCCGCCTGGTCCGCCAGCTCCTTGGCCAGGCAGTGGCACTCCTGGATGGCCCGGCTGCGCTCCTCCTCCTTGGTGTTGAGCTCGGACTGGACCTGGCCTTGCTGTGTCCACAGCTCAGCCGTAGCCGCTGCCAAAGACAAAGAAAGAAAAGACATCAGCATCAACAAACAAGAAAAGTAGTCGCCGAAAGATCCGGCCCAACTGCTCAGCAGTCGGACCAAATCTTGGGGACTAAACCCAACAGGCGCGTTGACGGGCCCATGGAAAGATAAGAAGATGAAACCCTTACTTTTGCTCTCGGCCAGATCAGTGGTCCGCTTGGCCCGCTCCCTTACTCCGGCTCTCGGCCAGATCAGTGGTCTGCAAAGATAAGAAGATGAAACCCTTACTCCTTCTGACAACAGAAAAAAGAACATGTTAGCACATGGAACTTACCTTGGAGTTCCTAACCGCCTGCTCGGCAGCCGGCCCGAAACTCGGGCACTACACCCAGTGGGTGCGTTGGCGCGCCCCCACATAAGACTGCAATAATTAAAAAATAGGAAGCAAGCAAACGTGCCCAGACGGCCGTCCGCATCGCCAAGAAATACTGTAAGGATTGCTGGAGGGTGGCGCCATGAGTATTGAATCGGGCCAGGACGTCCCGCTCGGCCACATTCAGGTCTCACGTGCTGCCCCCAGACGACCAGTCCTGTGGGGCGGCACCGGTGGCTTCGGTATCTGGCGCCGACAACCTAGCGGCCCCAGCCTCCATCGGCCTTGGCGCCGAGGTTGCCTTCTCCAGGCGCTGGCGCGCAGGAACCCGCACAGTGAGAATCAGACCCACCACCAGCTCGCTCCGGGATGGCAGCGCCATCAGTGCCTCTGGCCGACTGCCCTGCGCGTCGGTAGTTGGCGCGTGGGGAGCCACCTCCACCTCCAAGTTGGCGGGGTCGGTCCCTCCCCTCTTTAGGGCCGGCTGGTCAACGCCGATTCCACTAGCCGGTGCTTGGCCTTCCGGCACCCGCAGCTCCGTGTGCTGCGGATCGGCGGATCCTGGAGCCCAGTGGCGGGACGCCTCCTCTTCCAGCGCCCTGGCGGCTACGTCAGTCTGTCCCTTAGTCGCCGCATCGGCCTATGCCTTGGCTGCTGCGTTGGCCTCCACCTGCGCCACCTTGGTCGCCTCCGCCTCCTCTCGGGCTGCAGCTTCCCGCTCCTCTCGCGCCTCCCACGCGTTCCTCTCTGTCACTTCCCGGAGAGCGGGGCCCTGTCGAAGAAAAGCAAGAAAAATTGCTAATAGGCTTGCAAGAAAAGAAGAAAAATGAGCGCAAGAAAGATCAAAGTACTTATGCGTACACCATCGGCTGTTGCTTGGGGCCTTTATGGAAGAGGGCCGCCTTTGCAGCCGCCTCATGCTGCTTGGTCGTGGCGGCCGAGGCCTTGGGCTTCTTGAGCCAGATGCCGAACAACCCTACATCAGCCCGACGTTTCAGGGCGTCGCCTGCTGCAGCCGGCGCCGCCGAGGAGCTGGCACCCGCCCTGTCGGTCCCATGGGTGCGGCGCGGCATGTCGTCCTCCTCCTCATCATCCCGCCACTCCCCGAGGCCGCCTCCTGATGAGCTGCCTATTCGCTCGCCGCCACCGCTCGTGCCATCGTCCTACTCCATGGCGACCACCCCTAGATCGGAGTCGCTCGCGTCGCTTTGCATCCGGTCCGCCCTGATCGGACGACCGGGGACCCCTGAGCCGGGTTCTGGCTGGCCCGGGACGCGCTGCTCCACGGAAGACTGGTCAGGCGGCAAAAAGGAACCAGGACAAGCGAAGAAGGAAAAGAAAATCAGAATAACTTACTGCGGGCAGTGGGTTGTCACCGATGTACAACGGCTTGCTGAACCTCCACTCCGTATTCGACAGCTTGCAGTCGGAAAATAAGTTCACCATTCGTACCACCTCCCCGACCGGCATCACCTTGGTGCTCAGCCGGATCTGGTCTCGGCGCTCTCTCATGTCGCTGATCAGATGAGGCCGGGACTAAAGAGGCAGCACCCGGCGATCCACAAGGCGGCCAGCAGATCTGAGGCCTTGAGGCCCTCCGACACCGTCATCTCTTGATGACGGGTGAGAGCGGTGGAGGAGGGGGTCGATAGAGTCTTTGGCCGAAATTTCCAGCTGGCACGGGTCTCAGCAGGTGGGCCCGCTTCGTAAGCCGGCAGGTTGACGTAGTCCCGCGTTGGATGGGCGTTCTCAACGTAGAAATACGAATTCTACCACAGTTTGGCCGACTGCAGCAGGGCAATAGCCGGGAAGAGGATCCCAGATCTGGTGTGCCACACCGCGACACAGGCTCCGCACTAGGCCGCCTCATTCTTGACGGCGGTGCCGAGCTTGAGGTAGAAGAGTTCTCCCAACAGCTCGATTGTGAGGAGCACGATGAAGTACCCCTCGCTTAGGGTGAGGAAAGAGGAGAGCAGCACCACCGTGTTTGGAGTGAGATGGTGGGGCTTCACTCCATAGAAATCCAACAATGAGCGGAGGAACCCGCTCGCCGGAAGGCCGAATCCGTGGAGGAAATACGAGCGAAAGACAACCTGCTCGCCGTCTTCCTGTGCCGGCGAGATCTCCTTTTCGGGGGGGGGGGGG
>LR738712.1:398641258-398806654 GCA_902687465.1 Secale cereale | reverse complement strand
GGGGGGGGATGCGCACCTTGATGTTCGACACATGGGGGAGCCGCCGTGTCTGCGAAGGAACTCCAAGTGCTTGTCAAGAACGTTGGAGCCGTCCTAGTCGCCTGATTGGCCACTTTGCGCCATGGGCTCCATGCTCGGCGACGGCGCGAGGCTGCCGCGGCGAGAGGGGGTTCGGCGACGACGGGCTGCGGCGGTGGTCCTGCGACATGTGACGGCGCAGCGGCAGCAAGAGGAAGGGGAGAAGCAACACGAAGAGAGAGGAGGGTGCGCGTGTGTTCTACCACCCCTCCTCCCCCTACTTATAGCCCCCTGGCTTTGGAGCTGACGGGGTGAGATGTGGGGGCATGAGATTTACTGCGCCCACTCCCCCCATGACCCCGTGTTTGTCGCATCATAAATGCGTGTATTAACCACACCTGGGAAGTTCAACCGCCCGCCTCGGCCGCAGCGGATCCGGGCGCGTGCCGAGGCCTTGTAGTGGCGGGCCCCGGCATGCGGCGACGTCCCGTTGCGCGTGTGGGCTAGCAGGCCGCCCTGGCCTGCGGACGACGCGTGGCGGGCGGGCAACGGACGGCTAGCCTAGCACCCAGCTGTTTCGACGCCCGGCCTCCACTTCAACGGTTCAAATCTGCCAGGCGGCATGCGGCTCCTCGGCCGACTCTTGGCAGTCGACTTCTTCGAAAAGACGGATGTTACAAGTTTACTCAAGTACTCGGAGTAGGAAGTTGCTGAGGCTCCTCGATTGCTAGCCATAGAGCACCACAAGCTTCGGGGACTACTGTCAGAGGAAATGACCACGGGTATCCTCACTAGCAACCTATGATGTTTCAAGACATCAGGGCAAGCCGCACCCCTCACACCTCCCGACGGCACGACCGCCTTCTTGGGCTGCCTGGTCCAAGAGGCCGGCTGCTAGAAGGCGGTGGAGCTACAATAGGCGGCCACAGGGGGGGTTGACTCCTAACGGCGGCCCCTTGCCCCCTCAAAGTTAGCACTCCAGTACCATGACGAGACGGGACATGGCTACAGTACAAACTGCCACACCCGAATGTAGGGTAGAGCGTGGCCACAGTGTGGGTGTACCAAGCGGACACCCCTCGGCCGGCACAACACAATAGCCACGCGGCCCGTGGCATCACCCACGCTGGAGGGATCCACGTTCCCATGATGGGTGGTCGGTACGGCCCATGGGCGGCGGGCCCTCCTGACCGCGAGCCACCAGAAGGCGGCGAATCCTGAGCAGGCGGCAACAAGGGTGGGCCGACTATTGGCAGACGGCCCTCCTCTCCCTTGGAGTCTATGCGCCATCAACCAAATGGGATGGGGTGTGGCTACAGTGAGCGCCCGCCTGGCGGCGGGACTATAGCCATGCTCTCCCCCACAAAGCCCCCATCATCAGGGGCGAGGCTACAGTATAAAGAAGCTAGCATGGCCCGTAGGTGGCGGGCCCCACCTGTCAGCCGAGTCTCTGACAGTCGGTGAGACCCACCAAGGGGCGGGCCCCAGTAGCCGGCAGAAAAGCCGGCGCCCAGAGACACTAATGGCCGGGACCTACACCCGTATGGATTACTACTGTACCACTGGGGGTAGGCCTATATAAACCCCCCAGGTCTCCCCATGCAAGGGGTTTAGAACATTAGCCCCCATACACTCATCTAGAGAAGGAGGAGCTGGAGCTAGTCATGCTTTTCTTCTTCCTCTAGCAATGACAGCTCAAGGAGCATCCATGTAGCCACTCTATTGATGATAATCATGATGCGGAGCCCCCGCTGAGTAGGACTAGGTGTGTTATCTCCATGGAGAGCCCCGAACCTGGGTAAATCCCGTTGGCGTTTGAGATATTTCCTTATCCCGCTTCCAGGATCCAATGACGTTCTATTGACCCCTCCATGATAAGCCATCCTTTGGCATATGTCGCACCAACCCCCGACACAGGTGGACCCCACCTGCCAGTTTGACTGGTCAACGCTGAGATGTTGAATTGCTTACTGCGTTGTTGACTAAGTCAACTGGGTTGCTGGCCTCACATGTTAGTGACTAGGGCTAGCTCTAGCTCGGTGTAAAATGTTTTGGACTCTTTATTTTTAGATTAAATATTAATTCTATGATTATTCAGAAATTTTTTGAAACTTTGAAAAATCATAGAAAATAAACTGTAGCTCGGATGAAAAAGTTTTCTACATGAAAGTTTCTCAGAAAAACATAATGATTCTGAATATGCTATTCGTTCATTTGTCACATGCCTCTAGCATGACGAACATGGATCCTTCCCCTCTGATTCATCTGTTTGAACAATGCCAAATGCTGGGAAAACATATTTCCTGCTTCGTTTGTCTCATGTAGCACTCATTAGGCCACCCCTAGCACTGCATATTGCCATATCATGCATCGTGATGTGTCTGCGTGCTTTATATTTATTGCTACTTTCCGCTTGACACCGAAACTAACGCTACTGCCGAGTATGACTACACCCCCGACGATCAGCCCCTCTCACCAGAGCTTCCATGTAGACAAAACCCCCTTGATCATTCCTATATCGCCCATTCCATTCTCACTCATGCTTGCATTAGCTTTTGCTACTATAATTTATTGCTCCTATTTTGATGCATAACCTACTTTTGTAACCTGCTAATGCTACCTACCTGCTTATCCTTGATGCTTAGTATAGGTTGGATAGTGATCCATCAGTGACCCCTGACCTTGTTTATGTTGCCCCTCATTCAGGATCGATGACTAGATCAACGTGATTGACATCCTGAGCCTGACACATCACCTCACACTCCCCTTAGGTATACAACTCTGCCGAGGGTGATACCCTGTATAGCCCTTCTGATGGGATCTCTGTAGTGTAGCTATATGGTCATGGTATACAGAGGGTGATTCCTCCTTCTCCACTCCTGATCACGACTCTGCCATGCAACACCTCAAGTGTGAACCATCGAGGGTGATTCCTCCATGTCAAGTTTGATGGTTACATCAAGTGGAATCCATCGGGGGTGATTCCTCGGATTTCCTCTTCGAAGTTTTGGGGACACGCGGTTACTTTGACTTTACCCCCAGACCCATGTTAATTAAAGATGGGTCGACCACGAGGGGTACCCTCTAGAGTTACTGTTACTACAGGACTGGAGGGACAGGCGATACCACCCCGATAGATGTGGACCAGAGTTCTCGACAGTCTTTTGTGAGTCACATTGACCTGGAGGGTACCCGCGAGATAACTACGTGGCATAGTCATGCATTCTTAGCCCTTGCCATAAGTCCGTGAGACAGGGCGATGGGACCACAAATCATGGATCATCGATTGTCTTTACGCGCTCCCATGACACTAACGGTTTGGATATGTGATCCGAGCTGGCCTCTAGCCTTTTTGCACTGACCACCACACAGGAATAAGTATGGGCATTCTACGTCTTTTGTTTCTTCTGAAAGCTCACTAGCGTCAATGATTGAGCGGCGCGCACCCGGTTGGACAGGAACCACCTGCGCTTGTATTAGGTGGTGGGTCTGCTGTCGGAGGTTGATGCACATGATGACCTATGGGGCCACCGGCCCCTTGTGGTTCAGTGGGGGGAGGTCACGTTGCACAAAGATCATAAGTGCTGAGGTAGCACGACAACAAGACGCTGGTGTTTTTACCCAGGTTCGAGCCGCCGAGAAGCATAAAACCCAACTCCTGGCTTGGTGGATTGGATGGAGGAACATTAAGCACATGCAGCGCTCAAGCCCGACAAGGTTACCTTCGGGGGAGCTGCTACGCGAGTACAAGTGTCCAAGGGTCTGAATCCCTTTAGCTAGGTTGCCTTGGGCCTCCTTTTATATCTCAAGGGGTAACCATAGTTGCAAATCAGACATTATCTAGTGATTAGATGGCAAACAATGCTATGATACCTAACTCTTGCACTAAGGACAAAATGCTATATATGCTAGCCTAGGTGGCGTGCAGGGATGCATTCCTGGCAAGCTTTTACCACAACTTTAGCTAGATATTGCTTATTGTCGTTACACGCCTCTGGACGAGTGTCAAACTGGCATAATCTATCTTCTAGCGAGCCGCACGTGCTTAGCGAGGGCCACTTAGACACCTAAGGGCTCGACACCGCATCGACAAGTCACTGGCGTTGCGAGGCGGTCGAACGGTGGCCATTTGGCTCGTGCTTGCCGGGCATGGCTTGCCGGTTCTTCTTGAAGACGTGTGCGCCTCGGTCCCCGGCAGGCACCGGGGACGTGACTGGCACATTTTGGGCCCGCTCTGGGATGTTAATTCAACCTTCCAGCGTTGTTTAGCCAGCAAAGGTTGCTTCTGTTGGAGTCTTGGTCTGGAATGCTTGGTTCATCTTCTTGATGCTCTCCTAGATCTCATAGAGAGCGGCTTCTCTGTCTTGGTCTTGGGCTTGACTAAGCTTACGTCTATAGGTTCTACTACCACTATCTGTGCATCAGCCAGGGGCACTTGGTACACCAGTCCTAGTGCACCGACAGGAGCCCCCCGATCTGGTCCAAACGTGCTTGCGCTGCGCCGTTGGGCCAGGCCCTAAATTTATACACAGGCACGCAATGTGAGGGAGTAACTTCCAACTTTCAAACCAACATTACCCAGTACCTCAGATCGTTTCCTCCACGTGCACCGCATGCATTGTGGGGAGTTCGCTGGGAATGGGCATGGCTAAAAGACATAGGAGTGGCAGAAACTAAGCGCCGGGGATTGGAGCAATGGGGCGGTTACCTGTTCGCCTGTGATCGTGGGTAGTGGGATTGGTGGAGATGGTCGGCCATCTTAGTGTGAGGTAGAGCTAGCCCCCGTGCCCTCCCCTATAAATAGGGGGTCACAGCTAGCAATGCTCATCCATCCTCTTCTCCTCCTCAATCTCTGGCTCATATAGTTTGTCCTTCGTCTTCTTTCGTTGGATCATCCCTTCCCTTTTGATGGCCCGAGGAAAGGGTAGGGCGCAGGTGCCTGCTGTCGTAGGGTCTTTGTTTTACGTCCGTGTCCAGTCCCCGTGTCGGGTCGATGGTCTGGGACTAAGCACCAATGGGAGAGGCCTTGGACGGGGGAATGGGCGGCGTAGTGGCCACACCAAGGGTAGCGGGGGTGTTGCACCTGCCACTGTGTCGCCCGCTGTTTCAGTCTTTGAAGACCCCCGCGCAGATGATATTCACAGTGGAAATGCAGCGCTATAGTCGACTGCTATTCCTGCGCTCCTTATTCAAGGCAATGGAGAAAGATCGCCCGTGTAGCCGTTGGTTGCGTACGGGCGGTCGTAGTAGCGGTTCATCATGGGTCGCTGCAAAGTTCTCCACCCATGGCAATATGTATCCTGCACATGGGTGGGAGTCTTTCGACAGCATGTACTGGTTAGGGGTAGGGAATCCTCCCTGCCTTGGGTCGGTGGGGACGACCATGCTCTCTGTGAGGCTCTTCGGGAAGCTTGGTGTTTGCCTCGGCTACCACATCGAGGGCTAGGACGACAGCGGAGGTGACCTCTTGAGCGGTGGCAATGAGGAAGATAATGGCGGCGGAAACCCACAACACTTCAAGAGCGGGGACGACAACTACTACATGTCATGATTGTCGGTAGCACCACCATATGCACCTACTCTCCGGCTTCTTCCTCCCTGTCGGCTTCGTCCGCCGTGTCAGGGGGCAAGGTCCCTCCGATCCTCCAAGAGACGCGTCCCGCTGGCCCTGGCGGGGACGCGTCAAACCCCAACCAGGTGCTCCTTTTGCGCTCTTTTCTTCTCCCTAAGAGGAGAGGGACAAGAAAGGCATTACGAGACACTTATCTTTTGATAGATCAAAAGATGTAGGTACTCGACAAGTTTTAGTTAATCATAAAGTAATCCTTATCCACTTTGTATCGAAAATGAATGAAAGAATGTTATTTCTCTTCCTTAAGTACTGTCCCTTTCTCCTTTTGTTTATGCTACGACATCATGTTTACCCTTGCCGCACGGAATGATTCGTCGGGCCAGTACTCACAAAGAGCGCCAAGGGGGAGCGAGCCCCTCGCAGCAGGCTGGTAGAATTTCCCGACAAGGCTCCTTGCGGGTCTCGGCGTGCCCCCACCCCCGGAACTGTGGAGCGACACAATCTAGGGGACAGCTCGTCCAGACAAGGGTTTCCATTGCGTGAAGGATTCTATTATACACAGTCAAAAGGATAGCAAGGGTTTCCTTAAGGGAGCAAATGGCACTGAGCATGGAGTACGTATTTAAATTTACATTTTTTGGTAGTATCGCTTTCTAGAGTACGATGGGCTACCGTACTTGTTTCTTTGCCCTTCTTTCTTGTTTTCCTCATGGCCAAGCATGTATGGCGAGAGGTCTCTGCATCTGGAGAGAGGGAGAGAGCGCGGTAACAAGGATCATAGGATTATGAAGTACTCTAACAAATCTCTAGAACTTAAAAGAGTTAACATTGCAACATAAGAAATGCATAATGAAGATGCATGTTGATGGTATGATGCAATGCCTAGCTTTATTGTTGGATGCACAGGGTCCGTGCCTGGCTTTGTACAAGGGGTTACATGCACTGTGGCATGGCTTTTTGTAGGATCGAAAGTATGTCTAGAGGGGGGGTGATTAGACTACTTGACCAAATAAGACTCTAGCCTTTTCCCAATTTTAGTTCTTGGCAGATTTTAGCAACTTAGCACAAGTCAAGCAATCAACCA
Source organism: Secale cereale (assembly GCA_902687465.1). NCBI lineage: Eukaryota > Viridiplantae > Streptophyta > Magnoliopsida > Poales > Poaceae > Secale > Secale cereale. Next base: position 398,799,980 of record LR738712.1, on the reverse strand, counting down.
CACATGCCATTCTAAGAGTATAGCAGCGGAATGTAAAACAATTTCATATGAAGGTAAAGGGAGGAGCTTGGAGGGAGCAAACACAAGTGTAGACATGGATGTTCTTTTCTTGGTTCCGATAGGTGGTGCTATCGTACATCCAAGTTGATGGAGACTTCAACCCACGAAGGGTTACTGCTACGCGAGTCCACGGAGGGCTCCACCCACGAAGGGTCCACGAAGAAGCAACCTTGTCTATCCCACCATTGCCATCGCCCACGAAGGACTTGCCTCACTAGGGTAGATCTTCACGAAGTAGGCGATCTCCTTGCCCGTACAAACTCCTTGGTTCAACTCCACAATCTCGTCGGAGGCTCCCAAGTGACACCTAACCAATCTAGGAGACACCACTCTCCAAAAGGTAATAGACAGTGTGTTGATGATGAACTCCTTGCTCAAATGCTTCAAATGATAGTCTCCACAACACTCAGACAGCCCCTCACAGATTTGGATATGGTGGAAGAAAGATTTGAGTGGAAAGCAACTTGGGGAAGGCTAGAGAACAAGATTCATATGGTAGGAATGGAATATCTTGATCTCAACACTTGAGTAGGTGGTTCTCTCTCAGAACATGTATGATGGAAGTGTAGGTATGTTCTGATGGCTCTGTCCACGAATGAAGAGTGAGTGGAGGGGTATATATAGCCTCCACACAAAATCTAACCATTACACACAATTTACCAAACTCGATGGGACCGATTCATAGAACTCGGTCAGACCGATTTAGTTCATAATGTGACCGTTAGGTATTTCGGTGGGACCGATATGATCAACTCGGTGGGACCGATTTCATTAGGGTTAGGGCATAACGTAATCTCGGTGAGACCGATTACACAAACTCGGTAGGACCGATTTTGGTAATGTGCTTACAGAGAGTTGGTCAGGCAAACTCGGTGGGACCGATTCTCTCGTTTCGGTGGGACCGAAACGTTACGAAGGGGAAACAGAGAGTTTGCATTGCAAACTCGGTGGAACCGATCGCTCATCTTGGTGAGACCAAAATGTTACGAAGAGAAACAGAGAGTTTGCAATCCCATCTCTGTGAAACTGAGATCCCTTTCGGTGAGACCGAAATGATTAGGGTTTAGTGGCAGTGGCTATGTCAAATGAACTTGGTGGCACCGGATAGAACTTTTCGGTTGGTCCGAGTTTGACTTTTGGTTTGGGACATATGTGGATTTGAGAAAGTGGTTGAGGGTTTTTGGAGCATATCACTAAGCATTTTGAGCAAGGAATCCATCAAGCAACACCTCATCTCCTTTTAATGGTATTGGCTTTCCTATGGAGTTAATGTGATCTTGGATCACTTAAAATGGAAAATGTAGAGTCTTGAGCTTGAGCCAATCCTTTGTCCTTAGCATTTTGAGGGGTCCACATTCCTAGTCCATGCCATGCCAATCATTGAACTTTCCTGAAATATTTACCTTGAAATGGCATTAGTTCAATGAGCTATATGTTGTTAGGAATTACCAAAACCACACAGGGATAGTTGCACTTTCAATCTCCCCCTTTTTGGTAATTGATGACAACATATAGATCAAAGCTTCGACAAATGATAAGATTTAAATACATCATCCCTTTGAGAAGTAGGCGATAAACAAGAGCTCCCCCTAAATTTGTGCATTATTTAAATTTTGCGTTTGAATGCAAATGCACAATCGATTAGGATCATGGGTTACTCTTCCATGTCATGTACATCTTGGTGGAGCGTTCAAAATGATATAAACTGAAAACATGCACTCATCACCAAGCAAAGTGAATGATCATATAACAAGGATATAAAAGATAGTATCATCCAAGCAAGCATTAAGGGAGCATATGATCAATCACATGATCAAACAAGTATCTCACACACGAACATAGAGTATAAAGCAAACACACAATAAAGTTCAAACAAAAGAAAGAGAGACCAAAGAGGCAAAACACTCTCTCTCGAAGCCTATGATCTATACATATTTCTCCCCCTTTGGCAACAAGTTACCAAAAAGTTTGAAAATGCATAGTGCTATGCGTCTCTCAGGCTCAATCTTCTGGAGGTTGTGTAGAGAGAACTCCAAGGACGAAGGCTTCAGATGACGTAGTTGGAGCTGGTGGAGTGGCTGCTGGAGGTGGCACTAAAGCTGTGGCTGCTGGTGCTAATGTAGTAGCTCTCGTATCACGCACATGCACTGCAGCAGATCTCTGACCTCGAGGAACTCACTAAAATGCATCTGTGGTAGCATGTCCTCTCCTCTCCTCTGCTTCCTCCTGGAGCTTCTCAACTGCAGATTGGTTCTCTGTCACTGTAAGATCTAGACCATAGAACTTAGTTTCGATGATCATGTCCAAGCTCTCCTGATTCTGACTCAGGGTGGCCAAGCCCTTCTCAATCATCATAGTTGCTTGAATCAGATATGCCATATGGTCTTATTTGGACTTGAGGGTCATTTTAGATGCCTCTGCAGCACTTGGCATCTTGGCAACTTTCTCAGCTTGAGCATTCTCTCTCCTTTCATGTGCTTACACTGATGATGGTTCATTTTCATCCATGACAACTGTGTTGTCCTCAAAGTCAGGCACCAAGGGAAGATATTCTCTGTCCAATATGTATGTGCCGATGCCCATCTTGGAGTTGATGAGCATCTGGATGTGTGGAGCATACCCACATGATCTCTTCTGATCTGCAGCAGTCCTCTTGATTGTCTCAACAATCATACTCATGACTTTGAATTTCTGAGGCACATCAAAAATATGCAGCAAGTTGATTGAATGTCCTCTTATCATCTTGTGATCTCCAGATTTGGGCAACAATGTATACCTCAAGATTGTGTTGATAGTGGATAGACCAGACACCAAGAAATGCACAAATCCAAACTGATGTGTTTCCAATGCATCATCAAGGATCTCCTTGTACATGTTGGCCATAGAGTTGTGGTCTTTCTTCTTCTTGGCATACACATCCAAATCATCCTCATGCTCTTCAGGGACTTTGATCAGCTTGGTCCACTCATCAACGGTTGATTGGTACCTTGTACCTTTAGACATCCATACAATTCTACCATCAGGATAAAAGTGATCTATAGAGTAGAATTGCATGATGTGTTCATCATTCCACTTTGTCAACTTCTGAGCCACAAACTTGTCAACACCACATGCTTTGAAGCTTTCATGCACACTGGGAAAATAATCTGCATTCTCATCAATGAATTCCCAGTCCACCCTCTTCATATCACACACTATGGGCTTCTTGTCGAGCAAAACTGTCTCATAGAAGTCTTGATGTTCCTTGGTATGAAACTTGTAGTCTACATCACTCCTTCGCTTTACATCATATGGATCAGCTTGTCTCCATTTTCTGAGACCTGCATCCTTCCACAATTTCATGTCTTTTGCTACTAGATGAGCATCATTGTGATCAGGGATCTTGGGTTTCAATTTTCTGAGCACTTGGGCCTCAACTTCTTCAGCAACCTCGGGCACTAGGGCCTTGTTCTTCTCTAAAGCTGGAATGTTTCTTGTGCTTCTCTTGTGTGCAGACTTGGTGGCTTGAGAAGCTTTAGAAGTAGTCTTGGGCATTGAAGGGGCACCCCTAGACTTGATAGCATCTCCCATAAGCTTTTGAGCTTTAGGAGCTGCTGCAGCAACCTCTTGTTATTCTTCTGTAGCTTCATCATCATCATCTGCTCTCATGGATGGCTTGCCAACCACTCTGGCTGTTGTCTTTCTAGCTCTCTTCTTAGTACCTGCTGGCTTATCATCTCTGGATTCAAGTGTGAACACCATAGTGTCTTGAGTTGATGCTTTGACCTTTGACATAGGAACTCTTCTTGCTAGAACCTTCTTGTTCAATCCTGGCTTAGTTGCCTCTGCTGTGCCATACTCCATCCTGAGCACCTTCTTCTTTGAAGTGGCCTCATCAGCCACAAAATCTTCGTCCTCAAAATCTAAAGTTTTCTTCTTCCTTGACTTGGTAGAAGCCTTTGGAAGGTCACTGGGAGTGCTTCTGCTGCTCTCATAATAGATGATGTTATTGGGACTAGAGCCCTCACTCAATTGTGCCTACTCCTTTGACCTGTTCTGACTGTCACTGCCCTCCGTCATCTCTGACACTACAAACTGAAAGCTGACCTTGTGAATAGATGTAGATGAGGTAGAGTGGATGAGCATCACAAAGTGCAATTTTTTTGCAAAATAGATGAATCAAAAGCTTAGTTTTAGTTCTCTACATAAAGCATGTCAGAGCTACCGATTTGTTAAACTCGGTGATACCCAAGCAATTCTGGAGCCTGAACTAGTGAACTCGGTCATACCGAGTCATAGTTCGGTGGCATCGATAGTGCTAGGGTTTCACAGAGAGTTGAACTCGGTCGCACCGATTTGCAATTTTCGGTCAGACCGAAAATCACTTGTGCAATGGCCTAAGCCAAATCGGTGAGACTGATTTCTACAACTCAGTCGGTCCGAGATGAGTTCGGCGGAGACCTAACCCTAAATTTTTCGAATCAAAACTACTTTCTACGGAGTTTCTACTGGATAGGAAGATTTCAAACGTGGCAAGAATCATGGCAAAGCAAGGTGCTACAAACCGGAGTTAAAGAATAGCACAAAGGGTCAAGTTCATACCCTAACTCGGCGGTGAACTTGCTACGGCGGCAACGTCGGCGGAGATTGCCGTTGACGGCGTTGGAGACCAGCGGCGGGAGGTCACTGCCGATGAGGAGACGATCCGAGGACCCGACGAGGCAGAGCAGGTTATGCGCGGGCGAAGAGTTTAGGAAAGTTTTCCAAAATTCAACGCGTCGGTATATATAACCTGACCCTGTTGGTGTGACCCAGTGGAACAGCTTTGTGGCACCGAGATGCAAAACTGCTAGCAGTTACTGCAACTCGGTGTGACCAAAAAGTTCAGATCGGTTGCACCGAGATTGAAAACCTAGATCAACTTAGTGAACTTGGTGTGACCGAAATGGATGACTCGGTCATACCGAAGTGCACAAAGAGGTTTTGGAAGTTTAAGTCTATAACGAATCGGGGACTCTAAGTGCTGCTCACACAGAGTGGTTCGAATCTAACTTGATCAAACTTTTTGATGTAGCATGAATAGAGTTTGATACAAGAAAAGTATAGATAGCTAGTGGGTGTTCTTAGGCATTCTTTTCCATCCATTTTGCAAAAGAAAAAGAGCCAAACAATCAAAGCAACAAATGGATGTCCTCGAATGAAAAAAATATGCAGTCAACATGCTCACAAAATAAGATAGCAAATGAAACATGTGGGAAAGCATGCACAACCATTCTGGCATCTATCAAGCAATTAACGATGACTAGGTCATCTATATATGAGTATATTGACTTAGGAGTCAAATGAGAGCATTTGAGCATAGGTCATACTCATCGTCTAAGCACAAGTGGGGTTACGACTTTTAATAAAGCATTGTTGTGTTCAGATCATTAGAGTTGATTTAGCTCAATTGATTTGAGTAAAGCCCCCCTAGATGTGGTATCCCCCCTAAGAGGGATGAACTAACCTTGTGTTTTGTTGATGATGACTTCAGGTAGGCGTTGGAGATGTAGATGCTGAATGTTGATGTAGATCATTTGAGCAATCCATTTGAGTTAGTTCCACTTTCAATACCTACACGGGTTAGTCTCACAAGTAACAACGAAGGATATCCATAGACTTAGATTGAATTGCACACATGATGATGTCCATGAAAGCATTAGGTTACCTTGTCCCTTGTCTTACCAACAAGAGGGTTTGTGACTCCTTGAACTAGTGCAAGATATGGAAGTTGTTTGCACTTGTCCTCGCAAAAATGATATGAATGAAGTATGTTGGGGGAGTCACCCTCAAGAACTCTCTAGTTCATCTTCTTAGGGATCCAAACCATCTTGATGGGAATCCTTGGAGTTGTAGTCATACTTGATGAAGTAGAACTTGAAGTAGTCTTAGGAACCCACTTGACCAAGGCCTTAGGAGCTTCTTCAAATGCATCAATCTCTTCTTGAAGCTTGTCCTTGCCCTTTAGCTTGTGTTCTTGTGGTGGAAGATCATCTTGTGCTTGTGTCCCTTGAAAATAAGTAGGATCATACTTCTCCTGTTGAGGAACAAACTTCGTCTTGGGGTACTGATCTTCTTCCCACTCAACTCCATTGGCACTGAAATTTCATTCAAAACCACCACCTTGATTCTTCCGGTGTCTTCCTTACTTGTGTACAATCTCCTCAAATTGCTTACTCTCGACAAGGCTCTTGTAAACACCTTTCTCTATAATTCCCTTCAATAAGCTATTTTCTTGCTCAAGTGTAACTTGGCTAAGAGAATCATTAGTGGAACCAAGAGAACTACTAGAAGCAACATCGTTGGAATTAGCATGATTGTTGTTACTACTAGAGGAAGAATCTTTCTTGTTCTTGTTACTAGATTTTACTTGTGGCATGTAAGTAGACAAGAGTAAATGCTTGTCAATGTAAGAAGAACTTTTCTTGCGATGATCATCATTGATTACTTTTAAGAACTCATGCTCTTCCTGAAGGTTGAGCTTTTCAAAGCGTAACTTCTCATGAGTCTTTAAAAGTTCTCGATGATCTTCCAAGGTAGTTTCATGAGCTAACTTAAGAGTGTTTAATTCTTTAGTTAGATGATCAATCTTCTCCTTATCATTGTCATTCATTTTATCTTGATTAGCATGATTAATAGCCATTTCATCATAGTTTTCATCATAGGTTTCATCACTATTGCTACCAACAAGTAAATCATCATCTCCTAGCAAGTCATCTTCATCACTATTGAAATCAAGATACTCGTGGTGTGATACCTTAGGACCTTTAGCCATGAAGCATCTTCCAGTTGCTTCATTTGGTGAGACAAATATGTCGTAGGAGTTGGTTGACACAAGAGCAATTCCGGCAACACCTTCATCTTGAGTATCTTCGGAGTCGGAGTAGTAGCTACTCTCGGAGTGGTTATCAGAGTCGGAACCGAATGACCATTCACCAACATGAGCTTGATGTCTTCGTCTTGTATATCTCCTTGATGATTTGTCTTCATTTCTGAATCTTTGCTTTTCCGAGAAGGTCTTCATTCATAACGATCATCTCTACTCCTTCTTTCTCTTGGTGGTGATTCTTCTCTTCTACTTCTTTTAGGTGAGTCTTCTCTTCTCTTGTGGGGAGCCGTACAATCATTGGAGTAGTGTCCGGGTCTTCCACAATTGTAGCAATTCTGATCACGACTTGAAGATCTCTTGTCATTGTAGGACCTTGACTTGGAACTTCTCTCTTTGCTTCTATTCTTGTAGAACTTGTTGAAGTTCTTCACCATTAAGCTCAATTATTCATTGAGGACTTGTTTCTCACTTGATGATGTAGGAGATTCACATGAGGCTTTGTAAGCACCACTAGACTTGTTGTGAATCTCTTCTTTATCTTAGAGTGACATCTCATGAGCAACAATCCTTCCAATGACTTCCGCTGGCTTGAGATATTTGTAATTGGGCATCATTTGGACCAATGTGCACACAGTTTCTTATTTTCCATCCAAGGCTCTTAGGATCTTCTTGATGATGAATCTGTCGGTCATCTCTTCACTTCCTAAGACTGCGATCTCATTTGTGATGAAAGCAAGCCTAGAGTACATTTCAGCGACACCTTCAGCATCCTTCATTTTGAACTTGTCAAGTTGACTTTGAAGCACATCCAACTTGGATTCCTTGACGAAGTCAGTACCTTCGTGCATATCAATCAAAGTATCCCAAATTTCCTTTGCATTCTCAAGACGGCTGATTTGTTGAATTCTTCGGGGCACAATCCATTGAAGAGGATATCGCAAGCTTGAGCATTGTATGCCAGCATCTTCAACTCTTCCGCGGATGCTTCATGATTTGGTTCCTTCCCATTGAATAATTCACCTAGCAAGCCAATACACACAATAGCCCAAACGGCGGGGTTATGTCCAAGAATATGCATTTTCATCTTATGCTTCCAACTAGCAAAATTAGTACCATCAACGTAAGGACCTTTATGGTGGTAACTTCCGTCGCTAGACGCGAAACTCTCCTAGGTTGTGAAACCAAGTCTATGATCACCAAAGCTATGGAAATCACGGCAAATGGAGAACAAAGCTCTGATACCACTTGTAGGATCGAAAGTATGTCTAGAGGGGGGGGGGTGATTAGACTACTTGACCAAATAAAAATCTAGCCTTTTCCCAATTTTAGTTCTTGGCTGATTTTAGCAACTTAGAACAAGTCAAGCAATCAACCTACACATGCAATTCTAAGAGTATAGCAGCGGAATGTAAAACAATTGCATATGAAGTGAAGGGAGGAGTTTGGAGGGAGCAAACGCAAGTGTAGACACGGATGTTTTTGTCTTGGTTCCGATAGGTGGTGCTATCGTACATCCAAGTTGATGGATACTTCAACCCACGAAGGGTTACGGCTGCGCGAGTCCACGGAGGGCTCCACCCATGAAGGGTCCACGAAGACGCAACCTTGTCTATCCCACCATGGCCATCGCCCACGAAGGACTTGTCTCACTAGGGTAGATCTTCACGAAGTAGGCGATCTCCTTGCCCGTACAAACTCCTTGGTTCAACTCCACAATATCGTCGGAGGCTCCCAAGTGACACCTAACCAATCTAGGAGACACCACTCTCCAAAAGGTAATAAACGGTGTGTTGATGATGAACTCCTTGCCCAAATGCTTCAAATGATAGTCTCCCCAACACTCAAACAGCTCCTCACAGATTTGGATATGGTGGAAGAAAGATTGAGTGGAAAGCAACTTGGGTAAGGCTAGAGAACAAGATTCATATGGTAGGAATGGAATATCTTGATCTCAACACTTGAGTAGGTGGTTCATTCTCAGAACATGGATGATGGAAGTGTAGGTATGTTCTGATGGCTCTCTCCACGAATGAAGAGTGGGTGGAGGGGTACATATAGCCTCCACACAAAATCTAACTATTACACACAATTTACTAAACCTGGTGGGACCGATTCAGAGAACTCGGTCAGACCGATTTAGTTCATGAAGTGACCGTTAGGTATTTCAGTGGGACCATTATGATCAACTCGGTGGGACCGATTTCATTAGGGTTAGGGCATAATGTAATCTCAATGAGACCAATTACACAAATTCGGTAGGACCGATTTTGGTAATGAGCTTACAGAGAGTTGGTCAGGCAAACTCGGTGGGACCGATACGCTCGTTTTGGTGGGACCGAATCATTACGAAGGGGGAACAGAGAGTTCGCATTGCGAACTCGGTGGGACCGATCGCTCATCTCGGTGAGACCGAAATGTTACGAAGAGAAACAGAGAGTTTGCAATCCCATCTCTGTGAGAGGGAGATCCCTTTTGGTGAGACCGAAATGATTAGGGTTTAGTGGCAGTGGCTATGTCAAATGAACTCGATGGCGCCGGGTAGAACTTTTTGGTGGGGCCGAGTTTGACTTTTGGTTTGGGACATATGTTGATGTGAGAAAGTGGTTGAGGGTTTTTGGAGCATATCACTAAGAATTTTGAGCAAGAAACCCATTAAGCAACACCTCGTCCCCTTTTAATAGTATTGGCTTTCCTATGGAATCAATGTGATCTTGGATCACTTAAAATGGAAAATGTAGAGCCTTGAGCTTGAGCCAATCCTTTGTCCTTAGCATTTTCAGGGTTCCACATTCCTAGTCCATGCCATGCCAATCATTGGACTTTCCTGAAATGTTTACCTAGAAATGGCATTTGTTCAATGAGCTATATGTTGTTAGGAATCACCAAAACTACCTAGGGATAGTTGCACTTTCACTTGTACAAAAGGTGGTTGATGGGGACTGAGCCCGAAAACCGTGCCTTGCGGGTAGAAATTATGAAGATGATCAATATTCCATGAGTTAAGAATTTTGTTGCCATCTTCGGTCTCCAGATGAACTGCAACAGGTCTAATGACTCGTGCTACCCGGTAAGGGCCTTCCCATTGTGGCGTCAACTTGTTGGCACCCTTGGCGGACTGAATGCGCCTAAGGCTCTGGGCATGGACCCTGCGGCTATGATAGCGGCGCATGGCTTGCTGGTAGTGTGCATCACACATAGCGGCCCGGAAAGGATCTTCCTCGAGGAGCATGGCATCATCATGACGTAGCGCTCTTGCTCTACGTCATCATAAGAAAGTAGTCGAGGTGACCCGTATATGAGTTTCATGGGGAGAACTGCTTCCGCCCCATACACTAGGTAGAAGGGCGTTTGGACAGTAGCTCGATTTGGTGTCGTTCTGACAGAACAAAGAACTATCGATAGCTCATCAATCTACCGCTTGCCGCATCTTCGCAGCCTATTGAAAGTTGTTGTTTTGAGCCCACACAACACTTCAGCAGTCATCCTCTCGACTTGCCCGTTGCTTGGCTGATGAGCAATGGAGGCGAAGGAGACCTTGCTTCCAAGGCTTTGGATGTACTGCATAAAGGTGCAACTCCTAAACTGGGTGCCGTTATCGGTGATTACCCAGTTGGGCACTCCAAAACGGCAAACTAGTCCTTTCAAGAACTTGACAAATGACTGCGCAGTCACCTTTCTCACTGGTTCCACCTCAGGCCGCTTTGTAAACTTGTCGATTGCTACGAACAAGAATTCAAAGCCCCCGACGGCACGGGGAAAGGGGTGCAAAATGTCAAGCCCCCAAACCGAGAATGGCCAGGATAAAGGAATCTTCTAGAGAGCTTTCGCTGGTTTATGGATGTTCTTGGAATGGAACTGGCAGGCTTCACACTTCGTGACTAGCTCAGTTCCATCCTGGAGGGCAGTGGGCCAATAGAAACCATGCTGAAAGGCTTTTCTGGCAAGGACCCTTGATCCAATGTGGGAAGCACACATGCCCCTGTGTATCTCTGCCAACAGCTTCAGCCCATCTTCCAGGCAGATGCACCTCAATTTCATACTGTTTGCTCTTTTCCTGTATAGAGTGTCATCGACAAAGTGGTACATATTTGACTGGAGGGACTACTTTTTTGGCTTCTTCTTGCTCTTCGGGAAGTTCTCCTATTGGAAGAAAATGGACTATATGTTGTGCCCAAGCTGGAGCCTGTGGCTCGACAAGAAGGACTGAAGGCATCTCCTCATTTGTGGGAACGCTTAGCTCGACCGCAAGAACTTGTGGTTCTGGAGGAGGGAGCTGCTCAGTAACCAAAACGAGGCTATCCCCAGTAGCCTCTCTACTAGCGGCTTCTGGAAGCTTTGTCAGGAAATGCTTGCCGGAGTTTAGCTTTCTCCTTTTCCTGGTCATCGTTGAAGGGGATACTGATGGCTGAGTGAGTTGGAGGACAAAAGTTCTTGGTTCCACATGATGCTTTTGTGCGGCGCACTTTGATAGATGATCAGCGATGCTATTTTCTGCACGTGGAAGATGCTCTGCTTGTAGTCCATCAAAATGTTGTTACAACTTCCTCACGTCCTCCACGTATTTTTCCATCATTGGACTCTAATAATATTTGTTGACTTGCTTCACCACGAGTTGAGAATCTCCATGGATGATCAATTTCTTGATTCCCAACTCCACCGCAATTCTGAGTCTGGCAGGGAGCCCTTATACTCAGTGTTGTTGGTGGTGGACTCCTCTCGGGGATATTTCATTTGAATAACATATTTGAGATGCCCTCTAGTGGGCGCTATGAGGAGCACGCCTGCTCCGGCGCCCTGAAGCGAGAAAGCACCGTCAAAATACATCATCCATTCTGTCGGATTAGGGGCTCCGCAAAAGCCAAGAAGTTCGAACACAGAGGCGTGAACGAAGATCTCTCCCACTCACATCTACCTAGCGTCTCGCCCTCGCCCAGTGAAGAGATTCAAGCAAACAACAAGTGGAAAACGCAAGAGTTTACCCAGGTTCAGGCCACCTTGTGGTTTAAAACCGTACTTCCTGCTTTGTTGGCTTGGTCTCAGGAGGGCTGGAATATGAACTAGTACAGTGATTCCTAAGCTCGGGAGGTGAGCTCAGGAGGGTCAGGAGGCAAGTGTTCTTGCTCCTTTGCGTGGTGGCAGACATTATGGATCTGCTTCTCCCTCGGCCCCCCTTCATACTGGGGATCCTAGCTACTTATATAGGCGGCCAGGGTCCTCTTCCGCTGAAATTTTTAGGCGGGAAGGGATCCCACAACGGCCATTTTTGAGCGGAAACACAAGGACGTTCCTACCCTGATAAAAGCAGTCTTCGCCTGCAAAAGGATCAGGCGGTGACACGGTGGTGGGCTTGGTGGTGACATCCTCCCTGTCGTCCTTGCGGTCTTCGGTCTTGTTGCACCAAAGGGGAAACCTTTGTCTCGCTCCTCGGGAACATGTGTCTGCGCTGCGTCCTTTGCACCGAAACGGCAACTGCGCCACTGCTTATGTCACTGCCTCCTCCTGAGGCAAGCTTGGCCTTGGATTCTCCGTCCCCCCGGAGCACCTTGCCGAGGCCGCTCCTGAGGGGTTCTTGATGTTGTTCTCCTCGCGAGGCCTAGCCCCCTTGCGAGGGTCTGGGGCAGCTGGTCGATCAGCTGGGTCGTACCAGGCCGTCGTAGGAGCGCGTCGCGGCCCGTAGACAGGCAAGCCTGGGTACCCTGGTTCCCAGGACGCCGATAGCAGCCCCCCGGGCCCAAGGTGCATGCGGAGTTGGCTTCGGGGCGAAGCCTTGGTAGAGGACGAAGCGCCGCGGGCCCTAAGAGGCTACAGGCCAGGTCGGCGCGTGACGGTTGGATGGGATGTGGCAACTCCACTCCCCACGCCGTCTTGGTAATCGTGTGACATGACAACTCCTCGGCGCAGACGATGGGGCTGTTATGGCTGTGACGCCAATGGCTGGTGGTTGGGCTCTGTAAGTGCATCTAGTGCCACCCCTAGTTGGTTTTGGAGTATTGACGACAAACCTGGTTGAGGGACTAATGTGTTTGTGAGAATTGCAGGATAACACAGGTAGTAGTCCCTCATTGATTCAGTTTACCTACCGGAGATGACCCCTAAAATGTATGAAGACATTGACATCAGTGGTGGTATATGAAGATAATCCTATTGAAGACTATGACAAGAGAAGACATTGTGTGAAGACTATGGAGCGCGAAGACTTAGATGTTTCGTTGTTTCCTTTTCTTCTTTGTTGAGTCATAGGAACCATCGTACTGTTAAGTGGGGACCAAGCGAAGACTTATTACAATTGAGGACTGTGTTTCCTCTAGCCGGTTAGGCGTCGCGTTCTGAGCATCCAAGAGTCATTGTGGATCACCAGTGAACGAAGTCTGTGAAGGTTTGGAAGTCTACCTTGAAGACTTACCAGAGTGATTGGGCGAGGACTAGGTGTCCTTAGCTCAAGGGGAATAAGGTGAAGACGCGGTCTTCTGAGTTAAATCTCAGCCTCCCTAACCGGCCGTACAGTTGTCACAGCAACTGGAACTGGTCTAACAAATCACTATCTTCCCCAAGCTACTGGTTCTATCCTTTCCTTCCCTTTACTTACTGTCTTATGTTGTGAAGTCATTGCATGCCTGCCTTATCTGATTAACTTCACTGAGTGTCTACTTGTTCTGATTGGCTTCATTCCTTCTTCCATCTATGGCTTGAATACCTGACTACCTAGCTGCTATTAGTCTTCGTGCTTTCACTTCATTGAATACCTGACTATGGCTTGTCTAGTGTAGTCTACTTTCCGCTGCATACAAATAGGATTGGATTTATCTTTTATCTTCGAAACTACCATGTTTTGAAGCATTTCATAAAAATTGCCTATTCACCCCCCTCTAGTCGATACACTACACTTTCAGTTGGTATCAGAGCAAGGTACTCCCTTGTTCTGTGTGATTCAGTTTAACCACCTGGAGTTTTAGCTATGTCGACCGCAGGAATGAAGACAGTGTCTTGCCCCATGTTTGACGGTCACGAGTATCCCAAGTGGAAGGCCATGATGAAGAAACGTCTCATGGCGATTAACAGTGAGTTGTGGACCGTCACTGAGATTGGTCTTACCAATCTATGCAAGAGGGCAGAAGCTGATGACATTCGCAAGTTCACTCTTCTCAATCTCACAGCGAAGGACGTCATCTGCTCCTGTCTGTCTCAAAATCAGTTCAGGAACATCATGCATCTTGATCATGCGAAGCTTATCTGGGACCGTCTCTCTGGAGTCTATGAGGGTCATCGAACTCGTGATGACTCCGAGTTTGAGGATTTCAAAAAATCTCTCAAGACGATGACTTTCGATCCAGAATCATCATCCTCTTCACCATGTCTTATGGCAAAAGGTGCCAAGGTAACCGAGTGCTATCCATCTGAGTCCAGTGATGATGAATCTCGTGATGAATTTGGACCCAGCTATGTCAAACTTGCTTCTCTTGCCACTAAACAACAAATTGCTTTGGAAAAGGCTAAAAAATGCTTAATAAGAGCAATGATATGTTGGGTGAAGAAATGGATCAGTCAAAAAACTTAGCTGAAAATCTTTAGAGACTTGAGGCTAAGTTAACCACGCTTAAAATTCATCATAACACTCTCTTATCTGATCATGAAAAGCTAAGAGTATGTTATGAAGATATTCAGAAGGAGCGTGATTCATTACTTGCTCAACAAATCAGTGCTTCTCAGGAAGAGTTTGAACCACCTTGTCTAAAATGCATTGAGCGTGATAACGCTACATATATTGCTGAATGTTCTACTGCTGCCACTGTTGCAATATCTTCGACTACTGATGTGGTAACTAACCCCTCTGCTGAGGATACCACTACTATTGCTGATGAAAATGCTAGGTTGAAGACTTTGCTTGAAACAGGGATGTACAAAAGCCTCAAACGGCATCAGACTCTATGTGATGTCCTCAAAAAGCAGATACTGAACCGAAACCCTAGGAAAGAGGGTGTTGGGTTCAACAGGAAAATGAATGTTGATGGTTCATACTGGAAGCTTGAGAAGTATCCCAAAACCACATGGGTTGCTGCAAAGGAACCTTCAGTGGATCCATCTACCATATCTAGCTTCACTTGTGCTAATCCTCTTATCATTGATGAATCCTTTGATGTAAACTATAAACTATTTAAGAATCAAAATGATGAAGTGTTTGCCAGGTACATTGGTACTAATTACAGGAACGAGCCACCTATGAAGAAGATCTGGGTACCCAAAGGTTGTCTTGAGAAACTTCCAGCAAATGTCATCATGACACCTCTTGGGAAGAAGACAAACCCCAGACCAAAGGCTTCATATGGTCCTAAGGTTTCATAGAGACAAAGGACTCACCTGAGTCACCCTAACGCGAATGTTTTGCAGGGAAACCATACTCAGACCCATGAATATGAGCGTGTTTCGTCAAACCGCTATATTCATAAAACAAAGAAATTTTCTGCCTATTCTTATGAGTATTATTCTCCACCTGCAAGATTATTTGCTAGGGCTTCAAAGCCAGAATTCTCAGATGCTGCTCTTAGACTCATTGCTTCTAAGCCACCCCTGAAGATGTGGGTGGTTAAGAAGAACTAACTTTCTCTTACAGGGAAAGGTCTCCAGCTGAAAATCAAAGGCGTCCGATGCTATTGCTGGGGACCTAAAACACTTGTAGGGCACAAGATCAAATGCCCAAATGACTTACTGCTCATTCTGTTCATGAATCACTTGCTAATCATCCTATCAGTCCTAACTTTGGATCTAAGCTTTCATAATCCACTTATACGGCAAATGTTTATGCTTCACAATGGCATTTGGTGAAGCCTATCCTCCTAACCGCTTTGTAGGGAGTGACACTAAAGTCTTCAGAATGGATTATGGACAGCGGATGCACAAATCATATGACTGGAGATCGAAATCTTCTCATGGACTCAACCTTACGTCCATCTAACAAGAGTCACATCACATTTGCTGATACTGGTAAAAGCAAAGTGTTGGGTCTAGGTAGAGTTGCAATCTCAAGAGATCAGCACATGGATAAAGTCATGCTTGTTGAATCTCTTGGTTTCAACTTAATGTCTGTCTCAATGCTTTGTGACTTAAACATGATTGTGATATTTGGTAAATTTCGTTGCCTTGTACTAATGGAATCTGACAACTCTTTAGTATTTAAAGGATACAGAAAAGGTGATCTGTATATGGTAGATTTCTCAGCTGGACCGCACATAGCCATATGTCTTCTAGCAAAAGCTTTAGAGTGCTGGCTCTGGCATCGGAGGCTAGGACATGTCGGCATGAGGAACTTGCACACTCTCGCAAAGAAGAAACACGTCGTAGGCATCGAGGACGTCAAGTTCAAGAAAGATCATCTATGTGGTGCCTGTGAAGCTGGGAAGGTGACTAGGGCCAAGCATCCCTCGAAGACAATCATGACAACATCCAAACCCTTCGAGCTGCTTCATATGGACTTATTTGGCCCTACTCACTACTCCACGTTCTCTACCACAGCATGTCTCTATGGCTTCGTCATTGTTGATGATTATTCAAGATACAGATGGGTGCACATAATACTCTACAAGACTGAAGTGCAAGATGTCTTCAGATGCTTCGCCAACCGTGCCATGAACAACTATGGCATCAATATGAAGCATATCAGAAGTGACAATGGCACTGAGTTCAAGAACACCGGCCTTGATCTTTATTTGGATACAATGGGAATCACTCATGAGTTCTCAGCCCCGTATACACCTCAGCAAAATGGGATCGTTGAGCGCAAGAACAGAACTCTAATTGAAATGGCTCGAACGATGCTCGATGAATACAAGACACCAAGAAGGTTCTAGCCTGAAGCTATTGGTACTGCATGCCATATCATCAACCGTGTTTATCTTCACAAGCTTCTGAAGAAAACGTCCTATGAACTCCTCACTGGAAAGAAGCCTAACGTAAGTTACTTTAGAGTATTTGGAGCTAAGTGCTGGATCAAGGATCCACATCACAAGTCAAAGTTTGCACCAAAAGCACATGAAGGCATCATGCTCGGATATGGAAAGGACTCACACTCCTACAGAGTCTTCAACATATTTCTCTATAAAGTAGTTGAAACCGTGGATGTGCGGTTTGATGAAACAAATGGTTCAAAAAGAGAAACCCTACCAAATGTGCTAGATGAGGCTTCACCAAATGAATCTAACAAGCTAATGGGAACCGGTGAGATCATGCCTTCTGAAGCACAACCTGACAAGGAACTCATCATTTCTGCTCCAAATCAACCTAACGACAACGCTCAGCCTGAAGACAACCCTCCTGACGATGACAATGTACAGCAAGAGCAAAATCTTCGTCCAGCCCATGCTCGTGTTGCAAATGAAGTACAAGTTGAGATGATAATTGACAGCATGAATGCACCTGGTCCACTTACTCGTTCAAGAGCAACACAACTTGCAAATTTCTGTGGGCACTTTGCTTTTGTCTCAATATTAGAACCCAAGAAAGTTGTTGAAGCTTTTATGGAACCCGAATGGATTCAAGCAATGCAAGAAGAGCTTCAACAGTTTGAGCTGAACAACATGTGGGAACTTGTCAAGCGTCCGGACCCTCGCAAGCACAACATAATAGGCACAAAATGTATCTATCGCAACAAGCAACATGAGCATGGTCAAGTGGTCAGAAACAAAACTCGTCTCGTTGCTCAAGGATACACTCAAGTCGAAGGGATTGACTTCGATGAAACATTTTCTGCTGTGGCTAGACTTGAAGCTATTCGTATACTGCTAGCCTATGCAAATCATCACAACATACTTCTGTATCAAACGGATGTAAAAAGTGCCTTTCTCAATGGAAGGATTGAAGAAGAGGTGTATGTTGCACAACCACCTGGCTTTGAAGATCCAAAACGTCCTGATATGGTATACAAACTCAACAAGGCACTGTATGGCCTCAAACAAGCGCCTCGTGCTTGGTATGACACACTCAAAGACTTCCTGAAGAGTAAAGGCTTCAAACCTGGATCCCTAGATCCCACACTCTTCACGAAGACATATGACGATGAACTATTTGTCTACCAAATCTTTGTGGATGACATTATCTTCGGCTGCGCTGACAAAAGATACAGTGATGAGTTTGGTCACATGATGCAAGAGCAATATCAGATGTCCATGATGGGTGAGCTGAAGTTCTTCCTTGGTCTTCAAATTCGTCAGCAAAGAAACGACATCTTCATATCTCAAGAGAAGTACCTTAAAGACTGCCTGAAGAAATTTGCAATGCAAGACTGCAAAGGGTACTCGAGGCCTATGCCAGCTAAACACCATCTGGGTCCCGACGCAAATGGTAAAGAGTTTGATCAACAGGTATACCGCTCCATGATTGGTTCTTTGCTTTATTTATGTGCATCTAGGCCAGATATCATGCTTAGTGTTTGCATGTGTGCTGGATATCAAGCGGCACCAAAGGAGTCGCATCACTTAGCCGTGAAGCGAATACTTCGATATTTGGCTTACACCCCAACACTAGGATTATGGTATCCAAAGGGCTCAGAGTTTGATCTAGTTGGATTCTCAGATGCTGATTATGCTGGTGACAAAGTTGATCGCAAGTCTACATCAAGCACATGTCACTTTCTAGGACGATCTCTTGTCTGTTGGTCTTCAAAGAAGCAGAACTGTGTATCACTCTCCACTGCTGAATCTGAATATATTGCTGCTGGATCTTGCTGCGCTCAGCTTCTCTGGATGAAGCAAACGCTCAAGGACTATGGCATACATCTGAAGCATGTCCCACTCTACTGCGATAATGAAAGCGCTATCAAGATTGCCACTCAACCCAGTTCAGCACTCGAAGACAAAGCACATTGAAATTTGTCATCACTTTCTCAGAGATCATGTCATGAAGGAAGATATTGATATCATACACGTCAACCCTGAAGAGCAATTGGCAGATATCTTCACAAAGCCCTTGGATGAGAAAAGGTTTTGCAAGTTGCGGTGTGAGCTAAATATCTTAGAATCCTCAAATGTCCAGTAATCAGGCACACATCCTAACATTTATGCATATTGATGACTTAGATGTGCAACACACGAAGTAGAGTATATCTTCAATCAATGAAGACTTACATTCTAAGTGTGAATACATTAACATGGAATTTGACTTCGGAGTGCCACGATAATTGTGCGCCGTGTCTGGGTCCAATACTTCCTATATGGTGGGTAACGCCACCACCAAATCCTTCTTTGAAGTGTTTCTCGTGGCGTTACATTTGCAAAGTCTTCACACTTGGTTTATCTTCATTTAGGATATATATATATATATATATATATATATATATATATATATATATATATATATATATATATATATATATATATATATATATATATATATATAGAGTTGTGTTCTGTCCTCTACAACATTCACTTATAGCTATGTCTTCTTACTTGAATCTTTTGAACTAAGTGAATGTGATCGGACCCTAACCTCTCTATGCTTTCTCATATCACACTATGTCTGTCCAAATCATACGCATTCTGTTGGAACTGTCGAATATCTTCTCTGCATTCTTGTCAGCAGAAGATATGGAGACAAACTTTAAATCTGATTTTAATGCTCCATCCTTTATGCCTGAAATCCGGAGAAGCCGGAACGACCACTCCGACAGTCGTGGTGTACGTGGGATCGTGGGACAACTCCCAATGCGTTACATGACTGCCACGTGTCCCTCAGATGTGAACCGCCAGGGGCACTTGCGTAATTGCGCTATGACGTCTCCCATGCTTATAAATGCACGTCCCATCACGGTCAAAAATTCTTCTACCACCTCTCCACCTCGACCAACCCTAGCGCCTCCGCTAGCTCTCGACGACGCCGGCGACGAAGCGCTTCGCTGCCGCGACCTCGTCGACGCTGTCTTCACGCCGGCCGCGGACATCGTCTACTCCGCCATCGCCGTAGTTGTCCTCCGTCGCCAAGTTAGGGCATAGAAGATCAAACTGCTGGGCATCCAACTCCTCTCCGTCTAACCAGTTCATCGTGTGGTAAATTAAACTCTCTTTTTACCATCTTCTTGATTCAGAAAGATTCATCACTTTTACCACAAGTGGTTTCTGGCTACACATATATATATAGATCTATCCTGTCTGCATCTCATATCTTGCCTAGTACATTCACATATGCTTCAAACATAGTTAGATTCCTCACTTGTACCTATTAATGGATTCGTACAAATCTAGAACCAACTCTCATCATATGAGTGAATGTCTTCGCGCTATGAGGTCAAAGTCTTCTAAACTGATTTATCTTCAAAAACTTTTGAGAATGCATATGACCTCTTCCCCTTCCCTCGCATCTCTAATGTTGTCACAGGTACATGTCCGTGGGAGAATCCCTTAGTTCTCATAGTCTGCATTCATTTGCAAAATTCTTGCAGCGTCACATTAACTCTCCTGAAGCCAGTTCCTGTCTGACCAGCAGACCGAAGCATTTGCTAGTGTTGAAGCCATTCAGTTTGAAGCCCTTCATATTGAAGCCAATGGCAACTAACAAGACAGTTAGGAAGGGTGGCAGACAGCGCCGTGGCAACACCTCCAAAGATTTGCCTCCTAATCTAAGTGAGATGTACAAGACTGATCCAGAGGAGAATTGCAATCAGAGGAAGACACGAATCCAATGGATTCGGAGATATTGGGCTGAATAGTGGTTCAAGTACAAGTTCGTGACCCAAGAGTATGCTGAAAAGAACGCCATCAAGCATCCATGGGGAGATATTACCTATAAAAATCTTCCACCCAAGACTCGAGCTGAAGCCATTGCTCAAGGCTTCTACCCTTGCATGGTCAGAGGGCCTCAACCTGCTGATGCTGATCCTACTTCTCTGCTCTGGTGTCGCGACGACAATTTGTTCAAGCGAAATCTTCAATATGCCAAGAACACAGCCAAAGAGAACAAGAAGAACTGGGGATTGGACTTCAATCCTGGCCCCTCTGCGCCCCGTGCTGATGGCACGCGCGAAACTGAACCAAACCTGGTTGGGCCTTTCTACAACTTAGAAGGCATCATCAGCCACATCAGGGTTCAAGGGGCGAATGTGGATCAACCTGCAGATGATGCTGATTCTGATGAAGCACCTGCAACCCCGAAGTCCAAGAAGAATAATAAATCCAAGGCTTCGAAGACCACTCCACCAATTGATTCTAGAGTGAAGCCTTTGGCCACTGCTCCACCAGCTCCAAGTGTGCAGTCTGAGGAGCTGTAGGATCGAAGTAGGTCTAGAGGGGGGGTGATTAGACTACTTGACAATATAAAAAATCTGCCTTTAGGTCATGCAATGTTTTTGGCAGTTTCACAAACAAGATCAGTTCAAGTAACACCCTACACATGCAATTCTAGAGTTTATGCAGCGGAAAGTAAATTGCACATGTAAAAGAGAGGTGGAGAAGATCAAACGCAGTTTGGTGACACGGAGATTTTTGTCGTGGTTCCGATAGGTGGTGCTATCGTACATCCACGTTGATGGAGACTTCAACCCACGGAGGGTAACGGCTGCGCGAGTCCACGGAGGGCTCCACCCACGAAGGGTCCACGAAGAAGCAACCTTGTCTATTCCATCACGGCCTACGCCCACGGAGGACTAGCCTTACTCGGGGTAGATCTTCACGAAGTAGGCGATCTCCTTGCCCTTACAAACATCTTGGTTCAACTCCACATCATCAAGACGGAGGCTCCCAAGCGACACCTAACCAATCTAGGAGGCACCACCCCCAAAAGGTAATAGACGGTGTTGATGATGATGAACTCCTTGCTCTTGTGCTTCAAGTGATAAACTCCCCAACACTCAACTCTCCTCACTGATATGGCTGTGGTGGAAGAAAGATTTGAGTGGAAAGCAACTTGGGAAGGCTAGAGATCAAGTTTCATATGGTAGGAATGGAATGGCTTGATCTCAACACAAGGGTAGGTGGTTCACTTCTCAGAAAGTGTATGATAGAAGTGGTGGTACTTTCTGATGGCTCTCCTCACGAATGA
This sequence comes from Secale cereale, assembly GCA_902687465.1. Lineage (NCBI taxonomy): Eukaryota > Viridiplantae > Streptophyta > Magnoliopsida > Poales > Poaceae > Secale > Secale cereale. The sequence continues at coordinate 398,778,055 of LR738712.1, read as the reverse complement.
GGAGGGGGTGGAGGGGTATATATAGCCTCCACACAAAATCCAACCGTTACACACACATTTGACCAATCTCGGTGAGACCGAAGTTAAAACTCGGTCAGACCGAAAGTTCAAATATAGTGAACGTTGGGATTTTTGGTGGGACCGAAAATACCATCTCGGTGAGACCGAAAGTGAGTCAAAGGTTAGGGTTTGCCATTTCGGTGAGACCGAAAGTATAAACTCGGATATTCCGAATTGATGTCAACTGATCATAGAAGGTTGGCAGCCCTTTTTCGGTGAGACCGAAACTCAGAATCGGTTTGACCGAGAAGCTAGGGTTTGGAGAAACAACTGAAGTGGTTCATCTCGGTGGGACTGAGTTGGAGAAATCGGTGTGACCGAGATTACTTATGGGTGTGTGTTAAGTAGTGAGTAGTGCTGATAGTTGAGGGAGTTAGATCACCAAGCACTTGAGCAACAAGAACATTAACACAACCTCATCCCCTTTTAATAGTATTGACTTTCCTATGGACTCAATGTGATCTTTGATCACTAAACAAAAAAGGAGTCTTGAGCTTTTGCCAATGCTTGTCTTAGCATTTTGAGGGGTCCACTTCTTCAGACATTTCCATACCCATATCATCGAACTTTTCTGAAATGATTCTCAAGAGAATATTAGTTCAATGATATATATGTTGTTGTTAATTACCAAAACCACCCGGGGATTAGTTGCACTTTCAATCTCCCCCTTTTTGGTAATTGATGACAACATATAGATCAAAGCTTCGACAAGAGATATAATCAAGGAATAATATCGTCGCTTTGAGAAGTATGTGATAAACAAGAGCTCCCCCTAAATTTGTGCATTATTTAAAATTTGCGTTTGAATGCAAATGCACAATCGATTAGGATAATGGGTTACTCTTCCATGTCACATACATCTTGGTGGAGTGCACAAAATGATAAGAATGAATAACATGCACTCAATCACCAAGACAAGAGTAAATAGCCATACAATAAGAAATAGCATATAATAAGCAATAAGCACTCATTAAGGCATAGTATGACTAAGCACTCATTAAGGTAGCATCAAACGTAGTAGCAAGCACACATAAAGTATCTGGAACCAAAAGAAACCAATGTATCACAGGGAAAACCGGCAAAAGAACGAAAAGACGAAAGAGCACTCTCTCTCTCGAAGCCCTATGATCTATAGCAATTTCTCCCCCTTTGGCAACAAGTTACCAAAAAGTTCGAAAAGGTATAGAGCTAAGCGTCACTGCGGGCTCGGCTGGCTGCTCCCGTCTGGGTCGATGTCGGTGTAGAGATAGCTGCGTCGGCGAAGACTTCTGCTGATGTCTGCGCTGGAGGAGTGGATGCTGGAGCTGGAGCTGAAGCTGGAGCTGAAGTAACTGGGATAGCTGCAGACCTGGATCCTCTGGGAACCGGAGCATTCTGGCGATGAGAGTCCTGGACTATATCATCCTGCATAAGCTCTGCTCTCTCCTGCCTAGTCTCCTCCATGTCTGCCTCAAGCTTGTTGACAGACACCTGAATCTCAGTCAGCTTCACGTCTAGAGCGTGGATCTTGTCCTCGACAATCCTCTCAAGGCTCTCCTGAGATTGCTCAATGCTGGCCAGGCGTTGTTCAATTCTCTGGGTTGCTTCAAGGATTTGCTCTCCAAAGCTCTTTGGCTTAGCTGCTGCTGCTGCTGCCTCTCTGTCAGCTTTGGCTTTCTTTGCAGCTTCGATCTTGGCTTGCCCTTCAACTGAGGTGGGATCCTCTTCATCCATCACAACTACGTTGTCCTCATGCTCTGGCTGCAGTGGCAAGTGCTTCCTATCCAACATGAATTTGCCCGTGCCAAACTTGGCGTTGATGAGCATCTGTATCTGCGGAGCAAACCCACATGACCTCTTCTGGTCAGCTGCAGTCCTCTTAATGGTCTCAACCATCAAGTCCATCACCTTAAAAGGTGCCTTCTCATCAAGAATATGCAGCATGTTGATAGAATAGCCTCGTATCATCCGGTGGTCACCTGACTTAGGCATCAAAGTATGCCTCAGAATAGTGTTGGTGGTGGTCAGACCTGCCTGGAGATAATACACTGAGCCGAGCTTCCATCCTTCCAAATCAGCAGCTGGGATCTCCTTGTACATATTCTTCATAGAATCATGACTCTTCTTAGGAATCCCATAGACATCAATGTCGTCCTCTCTCTGCACTGGAGCATTCAGAATTTCTGCCCATTCTGCAACAGTTGAAGAAAACCGTTGACCTTCAGTCATCCAGGTGATCTTGCCATCGGGGTAGAAATGGGCTGTGGCATAGAACTGCATGATCATCTCGTCATTCCAGGCTGTTAGTTCTTGACCCACAAAATCAGCAACTCCACATGCAGTAAAGCTCTCATGCACATGGGGAAAGAAGTCCCGATGCTCTCTGCTGTCAATGTGCTTCCAGTCAACATACCTGGTGTCAGCAACAATGGGCTTCTTATCCATTAGCACGGTCTCATAGAAATCCTGCTGCTCTCTGGTGTGGAATCTGGGGTCCACAGCAGTCCTTCTTCTTACGGCATATGGATCAGACTGTCTCCATAGCCTGAGACCTTTGTCCTTTCTTGCCTTCATATCCTCAGCTTGAGGATGAGCATCATTGTGGAGTGGCAACTTGGGACGGAGCTTGAGCAACACATGCTCTTCATCTGACTCAGAAGGTGGCATCTCACCTTTGTTCTTCTCAGAAGCTGGAATGCTTCTGGTTGTCCTCTTGGGCTTGGCTGGAGCTGCCTTAGCTGGAGCAGGCTTCTTGGGCTTGGAGGAGGCTTGAGCCCGAATAGCATCACCCATGAACTTAGCTTTCTGAGGAGGAGGCTGGGGTGCATCTTCTTCTTCTTCTTCAGCAGCATCAACTTGAGGTTTAGCATAAACAACTCTCTTCCTCTTGGAAGTCTTCTTCACCTTACTTGGAGCAGGCTCTTCCAAGTTGAGCTTCTTGGCAACTGCAGACTGCTTCACTTTGCTCGTGCCTTTCTTTGGCTGCTGCCCTTGGAGCTCTTTGGCAACCACTTGCCTCTTTGGCTTGGAGGTAACTTCCTCAGCAACAAAGTCGGAATCCTCAGAATCAGAAGTTCTCTTCTTCCTGGTTCTCGTAGCAGCAGGAGGTAGACCACTAGGGGTGCTCCTCTCACCATCATCACTAGAGCTGCTAGCCTCAGGACTTGTACCTGCTTCTGGAATCTCAGCAAACGGTGACTCAGACCTGTTCTGGCTGTCACTGACATCTGACATGGCTGAAAAAACCTGTGAATAGATAAGGTATAGGCAGAGTAGAAGAGTTATCACAACTGCAGAAGTTTTTGCAAAAAAATTGAGTTAAAAACTTAGTTTTGAGTTTTCACAGAATGTATTTCGGTCAAACCGATTTCAAGTTTCGGTGTAACCGAAGTGTTCAACAGAACCTACACACCACTTTCGGTCAGACCGAAATGGGTTTCGGTCCTACCGAAAACTTAGGGTTTCACAGAAACTTCAATTCGGACATTCCGATTTTCACAACTCGGTCAGACCGAGCTATGTAGTGCAATGGTCAGAGACCAAATCGGTCAGTCCGAGTTTCAGGAATCGGCTTCACCGAGATGCATTCCGTGGAAACCTAAACCTAAGAATTTTCCTCGAAACTAAACGATCTGAACAATGTATTGGGAACATATCAAACGTGGATTGAATCAGGGCAGTCCTATCATGCAAGAATCAGAAGTGGAGCATGAATAGGGATCGGGACACACCCTAACTTGGTGGTGTCCCTCTACGGCGGCAACGGAGGAGAAGATTACCGTTGACGGCGGCGGAGACCTGCGGCAAGGGCACACAGGCGACGAAGGCGACGATCCTTAGATCAGGGCGGCGGCAGCAGGGGTCTTGGAGGGTGAACGGTTTGAAAGGAATAGATCGCGCGCAGCCCTCAGTATATATAACCCCGTACTGTCGGTGGGACCGAGTTGAAAAACTCGGTGTCACCGAGATGTATTTCTGCTGTGCAGTTACACATATCGGTCAGACCGAGATTTTGAACTCGGTTTCACCGAGATGAAACCTAGATCAATCTAAGTGTTTCGGTTGGACCGAGATTGAGAGGCCGGTCAGACCGAAATAGACTTAGAAGGTTTTGGAAGTCAGCCTTAGACGAATCGGTGGTTCCGAGTGCTCCTCACTCGGACTGTCCGAAAAAGACTTGTTCAAAGTTGTGATATAAGCATGAATAGAATTTTGAGACAAGATAGCATAGATAGCTAGGGAAAGTGCTTAGGCATTCTTGTCCATCCATTTGGCCAGAAAAAGAAACCAAAGCAATCAAAACAACAAATGGATGTCCTTGAATGGATAAAATCATGCATCCAACATGCTCACACAATAAGATAGCAACTGAAATATGTGTCAAACATGCACAACCAAAACTCTAGCTACTAGCACGCAATTTGTCGATGACTAGGTCATCTATATATGAGTATATTGACTTAGGAGTCAAATGAGAACATTTGATCATAGGTCATACTCATCGTTTAAGCACAAGTGGGGTTACCACTTTTACATAAAGCATTTATGTGTTCACATCATTTGGAGATGCTTTTAGCTCAATTTTTAGAGCAAAGCTCCCCCTAGATGTGAGAACCCCTTTTAAAGGGTCAAACTAACCTTGGGTTGTCGTAGAAGACTTCATGTAGATGTTGAAGATGTGGATGCTCAATGTTGATGTAGACCATCAAGAGTTGGGAGCAATCCTTTGGATTAGGGCACTTTCAATACCTACATGGGTTAGTCCCACAAGGAACAAACAAGAATATCCATAGACATAGAGTGAAGTTCACAAAAGATGATGTCCATGAAAGCAATGATTACCTTGTCCCTTGACTTACCAACAAGAGGGTTTGTGACTCCATGAACAAGTGCATGATGTGGAAGTTGATTGCACAAGTTCTTGCCAAAATGAATATGAGTGAAGTTTGTTGGCGGAGTCACCCTCAAGAACCTACTAGTTCTTCTTCTTTGGGATCCACATCATCTTGATGGGAATCCTTGGTGTTGTAGTTGAGCTTGACGAAGTAGAACTTGATGTGTCCTTGGGAACCCACTTGACCATGGCTTGAGGTGCTTCAATGAATGCATCAATTTCTTCTTGAAGCTTGTCCTTGGCCTTTAGCTTGAAGCATCTTCCAATTCCCTCATTTGGTGAATCAAATAAGTCGTAGGAGTTGGAGTTGGAGGATACTAGTGCAAGTCCGGCAACACCTTCATCTTGACTATAGTCGGAGTCGGAGTGATAGCTTCCATCGGATTGATTGTCAGAGTCGGAGCCGGAGACCCATTCACCAACATGAGCTTGATGTCTTCTTCTTGTGTAGCTCCTTGATGACTTGTCTTTCCTCTCCAAATCCTTGCTTCTCCGAGAGGGTCTTCGTTCATAACGATCATCTCTACTCCTTCTCTCTCTCCGAGGTGACTCATCTCTTGCTCTTCTTCTTGGAGATTCTTCTCTTCTCTTGTGGGGAGCCGTACACTCATTTGAGAAGTGTCCGGGTCTTCCACAATTGTAGCAGTTTCGATCACGACTAGAAGATCTCTTTTCATCATATGATCTAGACTTTGAGCTTCTTTCTTTGCCTCTATTCTTGTAGAACTTGTTGAAGTTCTTGACCATTAGGCTTATCTCTTCATTGGAAATTAGCTTGTCACTTGAGGTAGTAGGAGCATCACTTGTAGCTTTGTAAGCACCACTCGACTTGTTGTGAAGCTCTTCCTTATCCTTAAGTGTCATCTCATGAGCAACAATTCTTCCAATGACTTCAGTTGGCTTGAGAGTCTTGTAGTTTGGCATCATTTGGATCAAAGTGCACACGGTGTCATACTTTCCATCCAAAGCTCTGAGAATCTTCTTAATGATGAATCGGTCGGTCATTTCTTTGCTTCCTAAGCCAGCAATCTCATTTGTGATGAGAGCAAGCCTAGAGTACATTTCAGCGACTCCTTCACCATCCTTCATCTTGAACTTGTCAAGTTGACCTTGAAGAATATCTAGCTTTGATTCCTTCACAGATTCAGTACCTTCGTGCATTTCAACCAAAGTATCCCAAATCTCTTTAGCATTCTCAAGACGGCTGATTTTGTTGAACTCTTCGGGACACAAAGCATTGAAGAGAATGTCACAAGCTTGAGCATTGTTTTGCAACATCCGCAACTCTTCGGGTGTAGCTTCGCGATCCGGAACTTTTCCTTCTTCAAAGAAATCACCTTGCATGCCAACACAAATAATGCCCCATGCGGCTGGGTTATGACCAAGAATATGCATTTTCATTTTATGCTTCCAACTAGAAAAATTTGTACCATCAAAGTAAGGACCTCTACGATAATTACCCTCACTAGACGCCATACTCTCCTAGGTTGTGAAACCAAGCTTATGGAGTCCAATGCAATGGAAACCAAGGCAATGGAGACCAAAGCTCTGATACCACTTGTAGGATCGAAGTAGGTCTAGAGGGGGGGTGATTAGACTACTTGACAATATAAAAAATCTGCCTTTAGGTCATGCAATGTTTTTGGCAGTTTCACAAACAAGATCAGTTCAAGTAACACCCTACACATGCAATTCTAGAGTTTATGCAGCGGAAAGTAAATTGCACATGTAAAAGAGAGGTGGAGAAGATCAAACGCAGTTTGGTGACACGGAGATTTTTGTCGTGGTTCCGATAGGTGGTGCTATCGTACATCCACGTTGATGGAGACTTCAACCCACGGAGGGTAACGGCTGCGCGAGTCCACGGAGGACTCCACCCACGAAGGGTCCACGAAGAAGCAACCTTGTCTATTCCATCACGGCCTACGCCCACGGTGGACTAGCCTTACTCGGGGTAGATCTTCACGAAGTAGGCGATCTCCTTGCCCTTACAAACATCTTGGTTCAACTCCACATCATCAAGACGGAGGCTCCCAAGCGACACCTAACCAATCTAGGAGGCACCACCCCCCAAAAGGTAATAGACGGTGTTGATGATGATGAACTCCTTGCTCTTGTGCTTCAAGTGATAAACTCCCCAACACTCAACTCTCCTCACTGATATGGCTGTGGTGGAAGAAAGATTTGAGTGGAAAGCAACTTGGGAAGGCTAGAGATCAAGTTTCATATGGTAGGAATGGAATGGCTTGATCTCAACACAAGGGTAGGTGGTTCACTTCTCAGAAAGTGTATGATAGAAGTGGTGGTACTTTCTGATGGCTCTCCTCACGAATGAGGAGGGGGTGGAGGGGTATATATAGCCTCCACACAAAATCCAACCGTTACACACACATTTGACCAATCTCGGTGAGACCGAAGTTAAAACTCGGTCAGACCGAAAGTTCAAATATAGTGAACGTTGGGATTTTCGGTGGGACCGAAAATACCATCTCGGTGAGACCGAAAGTGAGTCAAAGGTTAGGGTTTGCCATTTCGGTGAGACCGAAAGTATAAACTCGGATATTCCGAATTGATGTCAACTGATCACAGAAGGTTGGCAGCCCTTTTTCGGTGAGACCGAAACTCAGAATCGGTTTGACCGAGAAGCTAGGGTTTGGAGAAACAACTGAAGTGGTTCATCTCGGTGGGACTGAGTTGGAGAAATCGGTGTGACCGAGATTACTTATGGGTGTGTGTTAAGTAGTGAGTAGTGCTGATAGTTGAGGGAGTTAGATCACCAAGCACTTGAGCAACAAGAACATTAACACAACCTCATCCCCTTTTAATAGTATTGGCTTTCCTATGGACTCAATGTGATCTTTGATCACTAAACAAAAAAGGAGTCTTGAGCTTTTGCCAATGCTTGTCTTAGCATTTTGAGGGGTCCACTTCTTCAGACATTTCCATACCCATATCATCGAACTTTTCTGAAATGATTCTCAAGAGAATATTAGTTCAATGATATATATGTTGTTGTTAATTACCAAAACCACCCGGGGATTAGTTGCACTTTCAGGAGCACTCTCGCATCTCCAAGAGCAGACATCTAAGGAAGAAGCCCTCGCACAACCCCAGTCCAGCACTCACTCCTGACGCTGTTCTGAAGACTGCCAATGAAGCCTTTGATCTCTCGAGCGATGAGGATCTTGGTGACCATGCTCTGGAGCAATTGATCAAGAGCAAGCAAGATGCAGAAATCTTCAATGATTTTCCGCTCTTCGATGTGTATGTGCTCAACAATTTCATTGATGAATGGTTTGACACCCCCAACCTCAGCTTCGACGATCTGCAGCTTCCAGTTGGCCTCAGCGTCTCCTTCCATGGTGCCATTGCTTCTGAGCTAGCTCTGGCTCAAAAAATTGTTGAGCTGAAGCAAAAGATCGATTATGAAAGGCTCAGTTCAAGAAGCATGTGGACAAGCTTAGCGTCCAAGAGATTTAGAACTTCAAGGTAATGATGCATGAGCTCCAGGAAGCCTTTCGCAAGAGGCGTGATGAAGCTAAAGGTTCTCGTGAGCGAATCAAGGACTTGGCTGCCAAATGCGTTCAAGCTTATAATGAACCTGAAAAGCGGAAGGCCCTTGGGCGTCCTGGCATTGACCCAAGGATGGTTGCCTAGAAAAAGAAGAAGCAACCTGTGCCCGAAGCTGAAGAATCCAGGCAGGAAATGCCTCGCATTGTCTTCCCTGCCAGCATGGCATGAAGCCTAAGGTCACCCCAACTGCTTCAGAGCTCAAGAAGACAAAGGTGGCTGAAGCTGAAGCTCGCAAGCGCAAGCAAACTACTGACGAAGCTCCACCCACCAAGAAGCGCAAGACAAAGAAGGATAAGGCTGCTTCCATAGAGCCTATCTTTGTCGAGCCCATATCAGTTGCTCGCCCTGCATCTACACACTGAGAACGTCGCATGACAGTACATGAGCCTACTCCCACAGAGGCTGAAGACATTCCAGCTGTTGACCCCACCGCAGCTGAAGACATTGGTCCTCATGACAATGTTGAAGATGATGAAGTCCTTCCTCAGATCGAGTACAACATTGAATCTTCGCATGTTCTTACGAACAACGAACACATCAGCATTGGTCATCCATTGACGCCAATTGCACAGCATAACTCGTGGGCTGATCACCCACAAGATACACCAGCAACTCTCCAACCAACTCAAGTCACCAGTTCGGTGCTTGAAGATGAAGACTTTGAGGCCCAACAACCTCCATCCCCTCAGGGGTCGCCAGCATTTCGTAGGCTTCGCAAAGGACCAAGGCCTCAAGTCGTCACCCCAAGTGTTCCAGAAGGAGAAGATCAACAATCTGTTCCTGACGCTGCTCCTACTATGAACCCCTTAGAATCTGAAACAAAAGCGGCTGAAGATATTCCGGCTGCATCAGCCGAAGAAGAACCACCCCAAGAAGAAGAACAACCCCAAGCATGTGCTACCACACCCCCTGTTCTCGAGGAGAACGTGTCCGACCCACCAGCTCCTGAAGTGGAGGTTACAAATTCGGAGGCTGCCACCACCAACACTGAAGCCAATGACGTGGTCATGGCTGAAGCAAATATGGCACCTGAAGTCATAGTGATGCCTGAAGTGATGGCGCCTGAAGCAAGTGCTGCACCTGAAGCAAATCTGCAGCCTGAAGCCAGTGCCTCTGCTCCTGTTCCGCCTCCAAGGCCCCATACAGTTGAGCAGGCATACAACCAAGATGATCAGCTCATCACTGTCCGAGGGCCCATTCTGACTCCACCACTTGCTACAGGACCGCATGCTGCTGGACCTCAGTTTGACCATCATGTTGAGCACAGGCCTCAGATTCAGAAGCCTAAGCCAAGACTGCCAAGGTTTCCAGGTATTGCCACCTCTCAAGGGTCATTCAATGCCAATAGCTTCACTGTGCACAACACATTCATTGACAGCGCCAAGAACACATATTCCAAGCCAAGAATATCATCAGATAGGTTCTGGAGCCATCAGCAGCGCAATTATTACTCAAAAGTACTCTATGATCAAGGGCGCATTTTCCCTCATATGTGTATTGACACTGAAGCTATTGCTGGACTGCCCTGTCTGGAGGAAGCTCTTGATTGCTTCCGTGATGCTGGCCTGCTCAATTTTGTGACTGACAAGGAGCATTGGAATGAAGAGTCGCTTCTGCAATTCTATTCAACCATCCACATTCGCGGCTCCAACAGGGATCCGAAGACATGGGTCCTTGAGTGGATGATAGGCAATGTCCATCATGAAGCCAAAGCCTTTGATCTCACTGAGCTTACTGGCCTAACCACTCCAGGAGACCTGTATGAACCTGGCTATCAATTGCATAATGAAGCCTTGGAGAGTATCTTTCAGAAGCGCTAGCCCAACATGAGCCAGATGCTAAGCATGATGAAGCCTCTGCCAAGCGATGCTGAATATCCAAAGGAATTCTTTGTTGAAGACCGAGAGTATCTGCCATGCACCATCTATCATATCATCAGGCGTACTCTATGGCCTGTCAAAGGACATTCTTCATCAGCCAAGCTTGAAGGCACCATGAAGACATTGGTCTTCTATATCTTCAATGGCATTAGTTTCAGTGCTCAAGATTTCTTCATTCGGCAGTTGGCTATGTCTGGCTCTCATCTGTTTGGTCTGAAGTTCTATGCTCCATGGATTATGCGCCTCATCAAGCTTCATTTAGCTATCACCTATCAGCCCTCTGCTCGCAACCATCATATATTGTTGCCAGAGGTTGATATGTCAGCTGAAGCAATATACCAAGAGCCTGCCAAAGAGCCTGTTAGTCTTCACAACGCTGATCACCAGAGCTTCACTCGGTAAATTGAAGGAGTTCCAGCAGTCTCTCGCGTTTATCCTCTGGCTAGCCGTAATCGTCTACCTCGACACGCTGAAACCAAAGCCACTGAGAGCACCATTGCTCAAAGGCCTCAGAAGCGATCTCGTGTTCTCAATAACCGAGAGCTTCTGGTTGCCCTCCATCAGAAATAGGATAAGCATCACTACTGGCTGAAGCGTCAGATGCAAAGCCTCTTGGTGGACGTCAATCACATTTGCAATCTTGCCATCAAGAATGCCTTTGTTGCTCATGAAACCTGTCGGAGGTCATGGAAGGGTTTAACCTTGCTGAGTGCTGAAGTGGATCTTCAAGACGATGGCTTCACAGAAAGATTCAAGTTTGACCACACTCCTCCAAGGAATACTGCTCTGCGTCGAACTCCATCTCTTGAAGATTCTGACTACTCCTCCTCCGCTGCAACAATTGACGCCAGGGTGATAGATGATCAAGATGATGCTACCTCACCACCTCCTAGTTCAGCGCATATCGACACTGCACCAACTACTTCTGCACCGACAAACACCAACGCCGACCCTGCATCCTCTCCTACTCCAACTAGGAATGAGTAGAGGCTCTATGTCTTCAAACCTTTTTGGTCCTTACTGACAAAAGGGGGAGAAGCATATGAGTTGATAGTCTTCAAGCGGGTCCATATGGGCGGGTGCTTTATATTTTGCCTAGTGTTTACAACTCTCGTTTTTGCTACATTTGGTTCTTTGAGTTGTAACACTTAAACTGATGGTCGTCTGCTATGTTTTTTGCTACTCTATAATGCGTTGATAAATTCCGCATGTGCTACGTTATATACCGCACTTAGTCATTATTGCAGACGTCCATTTCTTATTATGCATATCATTATATTCGACATATCAATTGTGCTTAATGAATTGTCTTCATAAGTTGAAGAGGATCTCCACAAGTACAACCTGCCATGTGCATTTGCATTCAATGGAAAATCAACTATATGCACATCTTCAGGGGTAGCCTGTTGCTACTTACGAAGACAATACCTTTATCCTTTACAATTTCACATAACTTTTATCCCCGTTGAAAACTTCAACCAGTTTGTCATCAATCACTAAAAAGGGGGAGATTGTAAGTGCATCTAGTGCCACCCCTAGTTGGTTTTGGAGTATTGACGACAAACCTGGTTGAGGGACTAATGTGTTTGTGAGAATTACAGGATAACACAGGTAGTAGTCCCTCATTGATTCGGTTTACCTACCAGATATGACCCCTAAAAATGTATGAAGACATTGACATCAGTGGTGGTATATGAAGATAATCCTATTGAAGACTATGACAAGAGAATACATTGTGTGAAGACTATGGAGCGCGAAGACTTAGATGTTTTGTTGTTTCCTTTTCTTCTTTGTTGAGTCATAGGAACCACCGTACTGTTAAGTGCGGTCCAAGTGATCTAAGTCAGAGTGACTGAAGTGATGCTCAACCAAATCCTATGTCTTCGAGCGAAGACAATGAGAGCAAATCTTATCCAAAGTTGGATAAGTCAGCTTTACTTGTAGCCCAAGTAAAGTTGTCGTGTGAGTGTTTGAAATCTGACCGTTGGAACACGTGTCAGTTCCTTAGTGACCCAGGGTCACTTCGGACAAATCAGGTCGGGTTGCCCAGTTGCTATAAATAGCCAACCCCCTACACCATAAATTGGTGGCTACTCAGAGTTATTGCACGGCTTTTGTCTTTTGAGAGCAACCCACCTCCGAAGCATTTGAGAGAGGTGAAGAGTGTTAGGCACCACTGAAGTCTTTCTGTCTGTGTGACCTAAAGACTTATTACACTTGAGGACTATGTTTCCTCCAGCCGGTTAGGCGTCGCGTTCTGAGCATCCAAGAGTCATTGTGGATCGCCGGTGAATGAAGTCTGTGAAGGTTTGGAAGTCTACCTTGAAGACTTACCAGAGTGATTGGGCGAGGACTAGGTGTCCTTAGCTTAAGGGGAATAAGGTGAAGACGCGGTCTTCTGAGTTAAATCTCAGCCTCCCTAACCGGATGTACAGTTGTCGCAGCAACTGGAACTGGTCTAACAAATCACTGTCTTCCCCAAGCTACTGGTTCTATCCTTTCCTTCCCTTTACTTACTGTCTTATGTTGTGAAGTCATTGCCTGCCTGCCTTATCTGATTAACTTCACTGAGTGTCTACTTGTTCTGATTGGCTTCATTCCTTCTTCCATCTTGATCCCTACTGCCTAGCTGCTATTAGTCTTCGTGCTTTCACTTCATTGAATACCTGACTATGGCTTGTCTAGTGTAGTCTACTTTCCGCTGCATACAAATAGGATTGGATTTATCTTTTGTCTTCGAAACTACCATGTTTTGAAGCATTTCATAAAAATCGCCTATTCACCCCCCTCTAGTCAATATACTGCACTTTCAGGCTCCTCCGCCATATAAATGGGACTAGGGGGGAGCCCCAAAGCCATTTTCAAGCCAGCGCCGTCTTCCTCCTTGCTTGTTCCTCGCTCTCCCTCTTGATGCGAGATCTCCATGGTGCCGCCGAGGAAGCCTTACGCCACGTAGAAGGGGAAGGCCCTAAAGGATCTGGCCTTGCTGCAGCCGAAGAGGGGCCGCGGGCGTCCCCACAGCGACTCCTCGGGGAAGCGGGCGCGGCTTTCCGGGTTCTGTCGTGGCCGTTGGTGAGAGGCACTGTACGTCCTCCCGTGGTGAAGGTGGTCGCGGCCGTGGTGGGAGAGGAGGCGCGAGACGATGCATGGCGGTCGCGCGTCCTCCGCGCCCGCACCTCCACTCGTTCGACGTGTCGTCGCAGTCCGTGGTGTGGGCGGAGAAGCCTGGTGGCTCGTGGCTACAGCTTCCCCGCTCGTTTGGCGACGTGTTACCAGTCGGAGGCCTCGACGGCGTCTGGCTGCAGGCTGACGGTTGCTGCACTGGTGCGTCCTAGGTGGAGGTTGATGTGGCTCCCTCGGGCGATGTGTTCCTGGAGCGCGGCTGGCAATCGTTTGCTCGCACGCCCCAGCTGTAGGGGAGGTGTGCGCTCCACTTTAGGTACGATGGCGCCTCCACACTGTTTGTCATGGTCTTCTCGGAGGAAGGGAGGCGCCTTCGGTGTTGTCCCAAGGCCGAGGACGAAGAGGACAATGGGGACGGCGTCTGGAGGAGCAGCTCCTCCTCCGGAGACGATCTTAGTCCTGGGGAGCGCCACGGGTCCCCCATCTGTGGCAGCAGCAGCTCCTCCAGCAGTGGCGGCCGCGATGAGCCACCATGCTGCCGAGCTCGGCCTAGCGAGGGGAGGGGTTTGCCGCGCCGTTGTGGCTCGGTGAAGCCGGAGGAACTGGGAGACTCCGACTGAGCGGGAGCGGCCTCTGCTTCTTCTCCTTTTTTTTCTTCATGTCCTTTCTGTGTCAAAATTTTAAGTTGCCTCAAGAAGGCGTGTAATGGACTGTGATATATGTATGAAGCGAGAACTTGCTATCATTTTTTTTGTTGCCTTGGTGAGATTACTTAGCTTTTATGCATCGCGACGTCTTGAGATGGAGTCCTCCTAACTCTTTGGCATCATGAGCCCCATCGGGTCGTGACGACGGGCAAATCTAGAGAGCTCGTGCAGCCCCCGAGCATGGGTGAGCCACTGAGAGTTGCTGAGAGCGCCGAGCGCGGGTTAAAGCACCAAACCCTAAGCCGACTCGGAAGGATAGGTTGCGTGGACTGAGAAGCCCGACGCCAGAGCTTGAGCAGGCTTGGCCAGGCGAGGTCACGGGGCCATGGCATACGAAGGCCGGTGACCGACCGTGCCCTAGCCCCCACGCGTGAGGCGCACGAAGAAAAGTGGGTGGCGCAGCCCTGCTCAACAAACTCAACTTAAAACCGGCGAGAAACATCCCAAACAAGACTTTCAACCAAATGCAATAAGCGCGAGAAACACGAGAACTTCATAGCACGGGGTAGAGGAAGGGATGATAGCCAAGGAAGTAGAAAAGGCTGACAGCCGAACACCAAGCCAAAAAAGGAAAAAGGTCGCGTCCGACCCCTACATTACGTCTTCTTCCCAGCATGGAGCTAAGGACTGCCATTGGGGCGTGGGTGGGAGCCCCGTCTGATGGCCCGTAGGCAACGTACAGGAGACTCCGAGGCGTGTACATCCCCAACTCATTATTACGTGAGTGTCACGGGCGGAGACCTTCATGGGCACGGAGCCTTGATTACGGATAGAACCTCCTAAGGTGTTTGATGTTCTCGAAATTCTGGATAGGTATCCCATCTTGTGTCTCCAGGCGCACAGTATCGGGCCTAGAGACACGGGCGATTCTGAACGGGCCCTCCCACATGAGCAAGAGCTTGTGTAACCCCTCCCGGGAGAGGACCCGCCTCCGGACCAAGTCACCAACTTCAAGTGTTCTTGCGCGTACGCCGTGTCAGTGGTACTGTTAGGACCCCGATCCTAAGTCACACAGGTCTAGCCTGTAACACATCATATCACTTTGCGGCCTCACGCACGGTTTCCCCACGGGCGCCACCTTACCTGGCCCGAGACCGTTTGCGCATTTTGGCACACGTATATGATAGTGTCGCTATCATCCATATGACAGAGAACCCGGGCCGACATGACCAGTTATAAACCAAAAGTGGCACTAAATTACAGAGACATGCATACATGACCCAGCGATGAACGTGTCGGTCATCAACGTATGAACCCAAGTCGTAGCAAGCTACAAGGACTTAAAGGAACAACGCGTGACATTTCCCCTAAGGGACACACACAGGAACGAAGAAGGACGCATGCCGGCCAGCCTAAGTGTTTCGGAGCAGTAGCAAGCTACCAAGGCTCAGTGGAAGCACTAGGAGACATTTCCCTGTAAGATAGGCTACCAAGGGTAAACAACTAGGTGTCGGATCCCACACATAGAAATGCACATTACACGTACGCATATCATGCAAGTATGTGCTGTACAATATGGCTTCACAACATAACTCAACAACCCATATAGATAAAGGCCCAGACGAGCCATCATAGCATTTATTACAAACAGAGGTCACATGACCCAACATACAGAGCATACAGGCAACCGAAGCCTAACATGTTTGAGTACAGACAACTACAAATGAAAAAGGCTGAGAAGCCTGACTATCTACAAGACCCTCCCAAGGGTACAAGATCATAGATGAGGTAACAAGCTAAACGTCGAAGTCCACGCGGAACCACTAGTGAGACTGGAGCTCTCTGCAAAAACATAAATTAAGAAAACGTGAGTACAAAGGTACTCAACAAGACTTACATCAGAACTAGCTAAATATGCATCAGTATCAACAAAGGGGTGGTGGAGTTTGACTGCAGCAATCCAGCTTTGACTCGGTGGCTATCCTGAACTACGACTGCAAGTAACTCTTTTGAGGTGGCGCACACGAGTCCACATATTCACCAATCAATACACCACTATGTATCCGCTCCCATCTCCCTACGAGAAGGCCATCCATAGCACTCACGCTTATCTTGCGTGTTTTAGAGTATCCACTTCCACTTGTCTATGAACTGTTATAGGCAACCCAGAAGTCCATTTCCGCGGACACGGCTATTCGAATAGATCATATATAACCCTGCATGGGTGTACTTCTTCACACACGCTCTCGCCACTTACCGCCATGTACACGTCATGTATCTCGGCAACCTTCAAGCGGAAGCCTGGCGAGGGTGTCGGCCACGACCTGACTAACCACACAAGTCCCTAGTCCAGGTTTATCGCCTATTTGGGTTCCATCCGTGGGGAGATCCGGTTGGGGTGTCGCTCACGGCCCCAAATGATGTGTACAGGGTTCCCGAGTCACCAAACGGGCGCTCGGTACACCCGGCCACGTACCTGCCGCGTCACAGCCCACCCCGAGGGTCAGCGCTGCGCACGACCTCCAGTAAACTACAAACACCAGAAACTAGTTGCAATTCCTGGATGGAGGACAAGGGCAGTTAATAAGTAGAGAGAGCTTGGAGCGCCCGGAGCCCAATGCGTGGTAGTAGTTGTTCATGGATCAACCAACACAGAACTCAGTTCCTGAGGACGGCTGCAATGAGACAACCCACCATGTACTCCTACATGGCCTCTCATCGCTACCTTTACCAAATCGTGTATAGACACTTAGCTCACACACAGTAGGACATGTTCATCACCCTTCCAATTCATCCCCAATGAATCAGACCTGACACAACTCTAAGCAAAAGCAGGCATAACCAGAAAGAATGAATGAGTAGGCACAACATGGCTCAAACAACTCCTACTCATACTAGTGGGTTTCAACTATTTACTGTGGCAATGACAGGTCATGCAGTGGAAAGGGGTTCAACTACCGCAGCAGGTAACAGTTGAAGCGTTTTTGTCCTAATGCAGTAAAAGAGAGCAAGATCGAGAGAGTGGGATTGTATCGGAATGCTCAAAGGGGTTATGCTTGCCTGCCACTTCAGAATATATCATTGGGTCTTCATCGGTGTCATCGATCATATCGTCGGAACATCGTCTACTGAGAGAGGACAAACACCGGCAAACAAGAGAGAACACAATCAATGCAATGCGACAATATGATGCATGATCATGACATGGCAATATGCTGTTGATTGAGCTAATGCAAGCAACCATATTAAATGAAGTTGGTTTGAACCAAAGGTTCAAATTCAAACTCCATATGTGATTATTTAATTGTCATTTAATTGATTTGACCCGATCAACAGGTTTAACTTGTTCAAGCATGCATGAAAATGCCATAAACAGATTCCTTGAATTTTTCTGATCATTTTTCATATATAAATTATTTTCATCTGAGCTACGGTTGATTTTATATGATTTTTGGAAGTTTGGGGTTTTGTCTGGAACTTCCTGAAAAACAATAAATCCATAAAATACTTATTACGTCAGCGTGACGTCACTCTGATGTCAGCGGTCAACAGGGCCGGTCTAGGTCAAACCTGACGTGTGGGGTCCACACGTCAGTGACACAACAGTTAAACAGGCTTAACTAAACTTAACAGAAGATTAAACTAAACTAAATAGGCATAGGGGCCCACATGTCAGTGTCTCGGTGGTTAACTAAAATTAGTTTAGTAACTAAACTAATTTAGTAGGGCCCTGGGTCGACCTGTCATCGACCCAGGGGGGTCATTAGAACTAACTAATGCGTACCCGCCGGAGTGACTCGCCGGCGACCACAATCTGTGGCGGTGTCTCGCCGGAGAGGCTCGGGTTTCGCGTACAAGGGGCAGTTTCGGGCGCGGCCGCATCCAACGGTGCAAGCTGTACGACCTGAGGTGGCCGGGAATAGCGCCGGCGGTGAGGTTCGCGGTGACCGGAGCTCGGGTGGGTGCGGGCGCGGCACTAGGGAGCACGGGAGGAGAGGCCGAAGAGTGCTACGTGCTCCTGGGAGTATGTTGAGTGCGCTGATGGGCTCGGACGCGAGCGGCAGCAGCTGTGGCCGCTGCGCCGACATGGCCGGCGGAGCAAAGCTCTCGGCCATGGCGGCGGAGCTAGCTAGAGGAAGGAATCGGCACAGGGAGTAGAGGGGAACGACGGAGGAGCTCACTTCGAAGTCGAGGAGCAGGTCAGCGGCTCGGGGGAGGCTCTGGAGGCGACGGAGCGACGATGGCGATCTCGGACGGCCGTGGTTGAAGACGACGGCGGCGAGGGCGTTCGGGGGCGTCCGGCGGCGCATGGGTACTCAGGGAGGCGTAGAAGACGGAGGCGGAGCTCGTGGAATTGTTGGGGAGGCGAGGTGACGGCTGTGGGCACGCGGGCAGCGAGCGGCGGCGACGGCAGTGCTCGGGCTACGCGGGAGAGAGAGCGATGGGAGAGGGAGGATGTCCAGCGAGAGAGAGGAGAGATAGTGGGGGGAGGGTCGAGTATGTTCCTGTGGCGCGAGGACAGAGCGAGGGGGAAGCAGGAGGTGGAAGCAGGAGGTGGAGCTCGGGCGCGCGCGCGTCGACACGCCTCTGCCTACTGGCAGAGGTTGAAGACGGTGGGGAGGCCTGGTGGGCCAGGCCAATAGTGCCCGGTCAGGTGGGCTGGGCCAGGTAAGCTGCACGTAAGAGCTCTGTCTCTCGCTCTCTCTCTTTTCTTTCTGTTTTCTATTTTTCTTTCTTTGTTTTGATTTGATTTACAAACCAAACCATTTTAAAACTTTCTGTAAATTTTTATGTGAGCTCAGGGAGCTAGTCCAAGGTCACATGCAACTTATAAAAATACTTGAACTTTATTTCTTATATAACAGAAATAAATTCAACTCAAATATATTATTGATTTAATTCAAAGGCCCAAAATAAATAGTTTAAAGCCTCCAAAAATATTGGTTTGAATTTTATTCTTGCCAATATTTTCCAAGGTTTAGCAGGAACATTTTCTTGGGCTTCTTTGAGAAGATTTTAATGTGGACTATTTTTTAACTGCTTTCTGAGGGTTTCAACCATCCTCAATTCAACTTTCAGAAACTTAAACATGATGCAACAGACAAGTGCTAACCTATTGCAAGGTGAAGCTGGGGATGTGACAACTCACCCCCATTAAACAAGAATCTCGTCCCGAGATTCAAGCGTAGGGTAAGAAATCAGAGGGGACACTAACTAACACAATCTTCATGATCCAAGTTGCACTTCATAAGAACATTGATTGCGTGCAACATGTTAATCTTGACATCCTTGCTATCGAGATCTTTGTCCAACACGGTGACGACGAAAGAAGCTCTACAAAAATGATCTTCTAAAAGATCAAGCGACTCAAGATCAACTCATGGAGTGAGACATTGAAACATCTCTTGAGCTGAGACACGGAGCACACATCCGAAGGGATGGAGTGAAACAAACGATGAAGATTCACTTGACAGGCAATAATTCCACACTTCAGAAAGATGGTGATCGAGGTCACCAGACGGGGCACCTTAGAGAAGGTGACTCGTAGAGTTGTTCCCTTAAGTGGCAAAAAGAATTACTTTTGATATAGAGATCATTGAAACTCTCTATACCAGCCGGAGGCAAATCACAATCGATCGTTTGACGGAGTTCGAAGAATGACATTCTCTGGCCAGAATGGATGATGTGGACTACCTTGTTGAAGACAAGACAAGGGATGATTTTGCTTATCATCGGATATGGATGGAATCCATGGTAAAAATGGCACATTGGCAGTGCAAGTTGGGAACAAAATGCAAATGCTGGGAATGATTCTGGTAACTGGGGTGAATCCCAACAGTAGAGAGTAAATCTACTCTTTGAGAGGTTATAACATAACCAAGAACACGGGGAGCAGTCTCGGTTAGTGCCTGTGATAACACCTAGTGCTTGTGCGTGCTCTCAAGAACTTGAGTATTCCCATATTCATCGAGGTTTTACCAATATCCGTGTCAAGGATCCTCGCAACACCACATACTACCATGATGAATAGCGATGGACGATGCAGATGCAAAGGAAGATAACACTTCTCAGATTTCACCTTAGCGGAGTCAAGGGGCAAAATCTGGATGATCGACCGAGAAACATTTAGCACTCCGCTTCTAATGTTCTCCTTGGTGTACTAGGTACCACGGTCAATGCTTAAAAGCATCAACATGGCCATCAAGTAAAGGTCGGACTTCGGGAGCACAAAAAGTCCATAAGGAACAACTAGAGAGTAATTCCTACGAAGTCCTTATGGGGAGGTGGCCAACTTCTTCAATCAAGATACTACAACAATAGGTCTTCCGGCTGGGTGTGTTGGCCACGACATCCACTTTACCGGTAATCGAGAGACCAATATCATAGTTCTTGGAAAATGCTCCAACCATCATAGCTGCCAGAGATTCAGTTCTGGTTGGTGTCAGGATATTCCAGACGTCATGTCTGGAAACAAAAGTTTGCAACACAAATCGACGAGATGGCGTTGCGAGATTCTCGGGGAGTGAACTACGATAGCAAGCTCCAAAACATGAGCTAGTTCTGCTACGTACCTGTGAACACATTGTCCCAGACAAGCATGACCACATAGTAGTCTTATAATACAATACTACCGAGCTCAGATTGGGAATCATCATTGAAGATAGCGAAGTCATGTGCATGTCCGTCTGGGCCCTTCGGGAATAGCATTTGAACTTCTTATCCTTAACAAATCAATCAGTGGCTTGGTGTGCTAGGGATACATATGGAATGAAGATGATCAGTCTATCAGACCATGGAATACTTCACACGTATGCATGACTGAATTGGGATGATTCCAGAGGAGTTAAAAACAAGCTTTCTCAAATTCACGGCGGCAACTTACATCATTTACTCGTGAATTAGGGGAAGCCACTTCTTACATCAAGACATCTACTTCATGAGCTAACACAAAGAAGATGCTTACAAAAGTTTCCAATGCTAGCTTTAATGTTCATAATGAATCATGGAGGAGATAAACATGTCGCCGATGGACTCGACAACAATTCATCGAGGCTTCCAAAAATGGAATTCCATAACTATGTGAACAAAGTGATAGCATTGGTCAGACCAATAGATGTAACGGTGTATGCTCAAGGGATCAACCATGAGTAAGACAACATTACGAATACCATTGGTTCTGATTCGACTTGACGATAGTCCACACTCAAATCAAAGTTTGGACAAGACAATAGATCCAACAATTGATCACGAGGATCAATCGATGAGGATATCATCTTTCTTCAACAAACACACAGACACAAGGATAACCCTTTGGCAAAGAACCAAGTGAGACAAGCTTTCATCTTCCAACTCTCCAAGTTGTTGTTTAGCTTTACCAACTAGCTCAGGGGTATGCAACACAGATTCTTGGAGAAGGGGTGGTTTATATGAAACCAACTTGATCACGAGCTCAACGCATTGGTCAGGGGACAACCTGGTGATACTTCTGGGAAGATAACCAGAAAATCATGAACCACCGATATGTTACTAAGCTCGAGAACAATATTGCTTTTCAAGGCAAGACGATATGATCAAATGAGCGAGGACTTAACAAAATCCTAACTCATCAATCAAGGAGTGCACCAGGAAAGTGGACTAGGTAGCACGATCAACCTTATGGTGATGATTCAACAATCAACTCGCTAAGGATGAGGTTATTGTCCATTTAACTACCAAGCAACGGAGTTGCTAGGAGTATTGATTTCACACATCACAATTTACTTGTCGGTATTCTGGTTACAATAACACGGAGACCGAGGAATGGGCGATAATGGTGAGAAGTATCACCCTATCAAAAGTTCATAGGAGGTTGTGCAATTCCCATGACATTCTTGACATAAAAATGGTAATACTCCAGGATAGAACAGATTAGAAGCTGGATAAGCATTCTTCATCTGCGAAGTACAACTTCTTTGACCCAATCTTGGATATGGATAAGGTACTGGAGTTTGTTTCACCTAGTCATTTCAGAATAGAATGGCTTGACGGACCACAAGAGTAAAAGGCATCGATGAACACGAGTGCACAACTACTCCTGACTATCAATTGATAGACGGGGTCATAATACATCTAGAGAGGGACAACTCAAAGGAACATATAACTTTTTGAGTTGTGGATGCATAGGTTAGCATGTCGAGCTAGTCAACATATTTCTTCCGGATAACCCATGCAGAAAAGTAGGACTGGTAGAGTCACAATATGAATGGAGTACTACTCAAGAGCACTCTGGTTGTGATCTTTTGGTTCGGGAGAACTTCTGCCAAGGATGGTTCATGGTATTTGGAAGAATGATATACCACGGACCTCGAGGACTATCACAAGGTTAATAATATCCTAAAGGGACAAGCAAATACTACCAACATGAGATAAGTGGAGTGAGTCTTGGGTTCAAGAACCCAGGAATAGAATGCCAACCAACTAAATGGCATCACGGGATGCTTTTGAGAAAATGGCTAGAATCAGCACACTATGAAAATAAAGCATTCCTAGATTACTGGGTGATCCTCTAAGACACCTAGGGTCATAAAAATAACTCCAACATAATTGTCGAGGTAACAGAGTACCTCAACACACTGACTAGTGTGCTTAGTCTTGCCCAAAGGAACATCGGAACATGAAGGAAAGGTTTGCAAATGCATTAGACTATTTAGAAACCTGGGGTGACTCGGACAGCATAACGGCTATAACTGCTCGAAAATTACCTTTGAGACTCATGCACAAAGATAGCATAACCACTCAACATCTTCATGTCAAGGTTCTGAGACCAACAGTTGAACAAACAGAAGTAGTAGAAACTGAACTGAGGGTTGAAACCACATTAACTGGATCCTAACATATAGAATGAAAATCCTAGTTCTTAATCCCTGTAGAAAGAGGAAGGTGACTCAGATCAGAAGGTCAGGGGGTAAAGGAGTAAAAATAGCCTTACGTTCCCTTCCACAAACAATTCCCTTACATAACTAAAGAATTTCTAGACACGACTTCGACCAGTTTGTCTTACTAATCCTACAGGCAGTCAGGCTCTGATACCAAAGCTGTCGGGACCCCGATCCTAAGTCACACAGGTCTAGCTTGTGACACATCATATCACTTTGCGGCCTCACGCACGGTCTCCCCACGGGTGTCACCTTACCAGGCCCGGGACCGTTTGCGCATTTTGGCACACACATATGATAGTGTTGCTAGCATCCATATGACAGAGAACCCGGGCCGACATGACCAATTATAAACCAAAAGTGGCACTAAATTACAGAGACAGGCATACATGACCCAGCGACGAACGTGTCGGTCATCAACGTATGAACCCAAGTCGTAGCAAGCTACAAGGACTTAAAGGAACAATGCGTAACATTTCCCCTAAGGGACAGACATAGGAACGAAGAAGGACACATGCCGGCCAACCTAAGTGTTCCGGAGCAGTAGCAAGCTACCAAGGCTCAGTGGAAGCACTAGGAGACATTTCCCTGTAAAATAGGCTACCAAGGGTAAACAACTAGGTGTCGGATCCCACACATAGCAATGCACATTACTCGTATGCATAACATGCAAGTATGTGCTGTACAACATGGCATCACAACATAACTCAACAACTCATATAGATAAAGGCCCAGAAGAGCCATCATAGCATTTATTACAAACAGAGGTCACATGACCCAACATACAGAGCATACAGGCAACGGAAGCCTAACATGTCTGAGTACAGACAACTACAAATGAAAAAGGCTGAGAAGCCTGACTATCTATAAGACCCTACCAAGGGAACAAGATCGTAGTTGAGGTAACAAGCTAAACATCGAAGTCCACGCGGAACCACTAGTGAGACTGGAGTCTCTCTGCAAAAACATAAATTAAGCAAACGTGAGTACAAAGGTACTCAGCAAGACTTACATCAGAACTAGCTAAATATGCATCAGTATCAACAAAGGGGTGGTGGAGTTTGACCGCAGCAAGCCAGCTTTGACTCGGTGGCTATCCTGAACTATGACTGCAAGTAACTCTTTTGAGGTGGCGCACACGAGTCCACATATTCACCAATCAATACACCACTATGGATCCGCTCCCGTCTCCCTACGAGAAGGCCATCCATAGCACTCACGCTTATCTTGCGTGTTTTAGAGTATCCACTTCCACTTGTCTATGAACTATTATAGGCAACCCAGAAGTCCATTTCCGCGGACACGGCTATTCGAATAGATCATATATAACCCTGCAGGGGTGTACTTCTTCACACACGCTCTCGCCACTTACTGCCATGTACACGTCATGTATCTCGGCAACCTTCAAGCGGAAGCCTGGCGAGGGTATCGGCCACGACCTGACTAACCACACAAGTCCCTAGTCCAGGTTTATCGCCTATTTGGGTTCCATCCGTCGGGAGATCCGGCCGGGTGTCGCTCACGGCCCCAAACGATGTGTACAGGGTTCCCTAGTCACCAAACGGGCGCTCGGTACACCCGGCCACGTACCTGCCTCATTACGGCCCACCCCGAGGGTCAGCGCTGCGCACGACCTCCAGTAAACTACAAACACCAGAAACTAGTTGCAACTCCTGGACGGAGGACAAGGGCAGTTAATAAGTTGAGAGAGCTTGGAGCGCCCGGAGCCCAATGCGTGGTAGTAGCTGTTCATGGATCAACCAACACAAAACTCAGTTCCTGAGAACAACTGCAATGAGACAACCCACCATGTACTCCTACATGGCCTCTCATCGCTACCTTTACCAAATCGTGTTCACACACTTAGCTAACACATAGTAGGACATGTTCATCACCCTTCCAATTCATCCCCAATGAATCAGACCTGACACAACTCTAAGCAAAAGCAGGCATAACCAGAAAGCATGAATGAGTAGGCACAACATGGCTCAAACAACTCCTACTCATAGTAGTGGGTTTCAACTATTTACTGTGGTAATGACAGGTCATGCAGTGGAAAGGGGTTCAACTACCGCAACAGGTACCAGTTGAAGCGTTGTTGTCCTAATGCAGTAAAACAGAGCAAGAGCGAGAGAGTGGGATTGTATCGGAATGCTCAAAGGGGTTTTGCTTGCCTGGCACTTCAGAAGATATCATTGGGTCTTCATCGGTGTCATCGATCATATCTTTGGAACAACGTCTACTGAGAGAGGACAAACACCGGCAAACAAGAGAGAACACAATCAATGCAATGCGACAATATGATGCATGATCATGACATGGCAATATGCAGTTGATTGAGCTAATGCAACTAGCAACCATATTAAATGAAGTTGGTTTGAACCAAAGGTTCAAATTCAAACTCCATATGTGATTATTTAATTGTCATTTAATTGATTTGACCTGATCAACAGGTTTAACTTGTTCAAGCATGCATGAAAATGCCATAAACAGATTCCTTGAATTTTTCTGATCATTTTTCATATATAAATTATTTTCATCTGAGCTACGGTTGATTTTATATGATTTTTGGAAGTTTGGGGTTTTGTCTGGAACTTCCTGAAAAACAATAAATCCATAAAATGCTTATTACGTCAGCGTGACGTCACTCTGATGTCAGCGGTCAACAGGGCCGGTCCAGGTCAAACCTGACGTGTGGGGTCCACACGTCAGTGACACAGCAGTTAAACAGGCTTAACTAAACTTAACAGAAGATTAAACTAAACTAAATAGGCACAGGGGCCCACATGTCAGTGTCTCGGTGGTTAACTAAAATTAGTTTAGTAAATAAACTAATTTAGTAGGGCCCTGGGTCCACCTGTCATCGACCTAGGGGGGGTCATTAGCACTAACTAACGCGTACCCGCCGGAGTGACTCGCCGGCGACCACAATCTGCGGCGGTGTCTCGCCGGAGAGGCTCGGGTTTCGCGTACAAGGGGCGGTTTCGGGCGCGGTTAGTCCCGTTGGAAATCTGGCACTCGGCCGCATCCAACGGTGCAAGCTGTACGACCTGAGGTGGCCGGGAATAGCACCAGCGGTGAGGTTGGCGGCGGCCGGAGGTCGGGTGGGTGCGGGCGCGGCACTAGGGAGCACAGGAGGAGAGGCCGAAGAGTGCTACGTGCTCCTGGGTGTATGTTGAGTGTGCTGATGGGCTCGGACGCGAGCGGCAGCAGCTGTGGCCGCGGCGGCGACATGGCCGGCGAAGCAAAGCTCTCGGCCACGGCGGCAGAGCTAGCTAGAGGAAGGAATCGGCACAGGGAGTAGAGGGGAACGACGGAGGAGCTCACTGTGAAGTCGAGGAGCAGGTCAGCGGCTCGGGGGAGGCTCTGGAGGCGACGGAGCGACGACGGCGATCTCGGACGGCCGTGGTTGAAGACGACGGCGGCGAGGGCGTTCGGGGGCGTCCGGCGGCGCATGGGTACTCGAGGAGGCGTAGAAGACAGAGGCGGAGCTTGTGGACTTGTTGGGGAGGCGAGGTGACGGCTGTGGGCATGCAGGCGGCGAGCGGCGGCGACGGTAGTGCTCGGGCTACGCGGGAGAGAGAGAGAGAGAGTGTCGGGGGAAACTGTCCACCTCGAGCACCTATGGGACCAGAGCCCCTTGTTCGTGCGGTAAGGGAGCGGAGGGAGCACAAAGAGCAGATCGTAGAGCACACGCGGGCAGTTTACCCAGGTTCGGGCCGCGATGGACGCGTAAAACCCTACTCCTGCTTAGATTGTATTGGATGTGGGAGCTCGGGAGCTTGAAGAACTAGCTACACCGAGCGAATGAGCGATCTAGGTTCCGAACCCCTTCTACGTTGTGCATGGGCCTCCTTTTATAGCTCAAGGGGTCACCGACAGGTGTCAACGTAGGAGAAAGGGGTAAAAAAGTAATTGTGGTGGTAGTTGTAACAGTGCGGAAACAGTGGACGAACAGTGGTCATCACCTACTTTGACAGTGGGGGACAAGAACATTAAATGCCTGTCGCCGTCGACCCCAAAAGCGCCCGCCCTAGCGTCTCCGTTCGCCACGACGATAGCCTCGTCACCGTGAAGTGCCACCGTGTCCCCCAGGCTGCACAGCCATCCGCCACGCGTCCCTGGAAGGGCCCCAGGGCGACGCGTGGGTCGATGAGCTGGAGCGCAGGCACACAGTGTAAGTTTCCCCCGGCAAGCACCTTGCCGGGGGCTTGACCTTGTCGGGCCGGGAAGCTTGTCGCTCCCCGGGTCTTGCCGGGGCGCAGAGTGCGCCGAGGCTCGTCTTCTAGATACAGTCTTCTGGTCTTCCTGGCAAGCTCCTCTTTCCAGGGTCTCGTGCTAATGTGGTAGTCTTGGGCCTGGGACGGCCTTCCCGGCAAGCTCCACTTGCCGGGGTCTTGATCTTTTGTCTTGTATACATTGTTTTTGAATGGCTTAATAAGGACCAGAGAGGTTTCCGGCAAGCACGTGGTAGACCCTGCCGCGGGAAGCTGCTACTGCCCGTGCACAAGTTGGGGTACTAAGGTACCACTATCTTAGTACACCGACAGGAGCCCCCGGGCCTGGGCCACACGCGGTGCCCAGCGCCGTTGGGCCAGGCCCAAAACAGTGCACGGGCACGCGCGGCCCACGGCGAGCCGTAATCCCTCTTCCGCATCCGCCGCGTCCCTCCCTAACGGCACGCGTCGATTGCGGCGTCGTGGGAGGGAACGTGGCCACGTTCTTTAATGGGAAATGCGGGGCGTCCCCCACTCCCCCCTTAAAAGCAGAGGAAGCAGGGGCCGTTACCTTACTTCGTCTTCATTGCATCTTCCTCCTCCAGAAACACCCCTCTGCGCTCCGCCTCCTCGCCTCCTCCGCCGCCTCTAGCATCTGCGGCGCCGCCGGACTCCTCGTCCCCTTTCCTCGCCGCCTCCGCCATGGCCCCGAAGACCGAGAAGGCGAAGGCGGAGAAGACCAAGAAAGAGAAATCCGAGCAGGCGGCGAAGCTTGCTCTTCTGCGGAAGAGGAACGTCGTCTTTGCGCCAAGGCTCAGCGCGCGGGAGCTCTGGAACAAGTATTATCTGTTCCGGGCCAAGAAGACCAAGGCGCATCCCCGCACCCGAGTCTACCCGGCCGCCGGCAGAGATCTGTACCCCACCGGGTATTTCTTCTTCGCCGCTTTCTTCCACTGCGGCCTTTGCCCTCCATGTATCTCTGCCAACAGCTTATGTCCATCTTCTCTGGAAATGCACTTCAACCTGACACCATTGAGTCTTCTTCTGTACAGTTCATTGTCCACGAACTGGTACATACTTGACTGCTTGGTTATCTTTTCTATCTCTGCTGGGTCGTCGGGAAGTTCTCCAGTTTGCAGAAAACGGACGATCTGCTGTGCCCATGCCGGAGCCCGAGGCTCAACGGCAAGGACTAAAGGCATGAGGGCCGCTGCGGGGACCTCAGCTTCCACGGCAAGAACCTCCGGTTCTGCCGGAGCCGTTGATCCCCCGGCAAGCTCGCCGGGACGAGGCTTGTCGGGAACGATTGCTTCAACTGTACAGACCCTTGGGTCTGCAGGAGCAAACTGTTCCTCAGCGTTCTGATTGTTGATCTTGGGGACCTTGGCGGCAGCCTCGGGGAGATCCGCCGGCAAGTAGTCGCCGGAGACCAACTTTCTCTTCTTGGGCTGCCCAATTGATGGTGTAACGGATGGCTGAGTCAGCTTGAGCAGGAAGGTCCCTGGTTCCACAGGTAACTTCATCGTTGCGCACTTTGAAAGGCCATCTGCTATATCATTCTAAGCTCTTGGGACGTGCTCCATTTGTAGACCTTCAAAGTATTCTTCAAGCTTCCTCACTTCATCTACATAAGCTTCCATCAAAGGGCTCTGGTAACTCTTGTTGACTTGTCGGACCACCAACTGAGAATCTCCCCGCACAATCAGCTTCTTAATCCCCAGTTCAGCTGCAATTCTGAGGCCGGCAAGCAGGCCCTCATACTCTGCAGTGTTGTTTGTCGCTTGTTCTCTGGGAAAGTGCATTTGGATAACATACTTGAGGTGTTCTCCGGTGGGTGCTATGAGTACCACACCGGCTCCAGCGCCTTGCAGCGAGAAGGCACCATCAAAGTACATCACCCATTCGCTTGTTGCTTCTTGTACGGGTACGCTCGTCTCTGGAACTTCCTCATCGGGCGTTGGGGTCCACTCAGCTATAAATTCTGCCAAAGCTCTGCTCTGTATAGTTGAAGTATTCTCAAACTTGAGACCAAAGCTTGACAGCTCCAGTGCCCACTCGACGATCCTGCCTGTTGCTTCTGGATTCTGCAATATTCTCTTCAACGGAAAGCGAGTGACCTCTGTTATCTCGTGGGCTTGGAAGTAATGGCGCAGCTTTCTCGAGGCCATGAGGAGACCGAAAAGCAACTTTTGCACCCCGGAGTATCTTGATCTAGCTCCCTGCAAGAGGGAACTCACAAAATACACCGGGCGCTGCACCATCTTCTTCCGCACCTCTCCTTGCTCCTGCGCAGAGTTGTCCTTGTCGGGGCCAGAGCTTGTCGGAGCAGCCCCCTGCTTGTCGCCGGATTCGCTTGCCGGTGGCGTAGACTCCTCACCGGCCTCCCTCTCCGCTACTAACGCAGCACTAACCACTTGATTGGTTGCTGCTAGGTATAGCAGCAACTTCTCTTGTGGCCTAGGTGCGACAAGTATTGGAGTGGAGGATAGGTATCCTTTCAAGTCTTGCAGTGCTGCCTCCGCTTCCGGAGTCCATTTCATAGGACCTGCCTTCTTCAAAATTTTGAAGAAAGGCAGGGCGCGTTCTGCAGACTTTGAAATGAACCTACTGAGAGCAGCCACACAACCTGCAAGTCTCCTTACGTCCTTGACGCGCTTCGGGGCTTCGATTTGCTCGATGGCTTTGATCTTGTCGGGATTAGCTTCGATCCCCCTCTGAGACACAAAGAACCCGAGAAGCTTGCCGGAGGGGACTCCAAAGACGCACTTCTCGGGGTTCAACTTAAGCTGGATTTTGCGCAGATTTGCAAAAGTTTCTTCCAAATCTTGAATCAGGGTACCCTTGCTCTTGCTCTTCACCACTATGTCATCCATGTAAGCTTCTACAATCCTATGGATCTGTGGCTCAAAAGCAGTGTGCACCACCCTTGCAAATGTTGAGCCTGCATTCTTCAATCCAAAAGGCATGCGAATGAAGCAATAAGTGCCACATGGAGTAATGAATGCAGTCTTCTCTTCATCTTCCTTGGCCATAAAGATCTGGTGGTAGCCCGAATATGCATCAAGAAAAGAGAGCAGCTCACATCCGGCGGTGGAGTCAACAATCTGGTCAATGCGCGGCAAGGGAAATGGATCCTTGGGACATGCTTTATTCACATCGGTGAAGTCAATACACAGTCTCCACTTCCCGTTAGACTTACGCACGACAACTGGGTTTGCTAACCACGTCGGATGGATCACACCTCTAACCAGGCCTGCTGCTTCTAGCTTCTTGATTTCTTCGGCAATGAATTCTTGGTGCTCCATGGCTTGCTTCCTGACCTTCTGCTTGATGGGCCGCGCATGAGGGCAAACAGCAAGCTTGTGCTCAATTACCTTCCTGGGAACACCGGGGATGTCAGATGGTTGCCAGGCAAACACATCGACATTCGCCCGCAGGAAGGCAACAAGCGCGCTTTCCTATTTGCTATCAAGTGTAGCACTGATGGTGAAGGTACCACCAGTGCCGTCCTCCTTGGCGGACACCTTCTTGGTTGCCGGTGGAGCGGCCATTCCTTTCTTGTTCTTGCCGGTGGAGCTCGATGGAACGTCCTCGACGGCAGCGCAGCACTCCGAAGAGGTGCGTTTGCCGGAGTGGGCCCCAGAGCACTTGCCGGACTTGATCTTGGTCTTCTCCCCCCCGGGAGCTTCAGCGGCAAGTGTGTTGCTCTCCGTTGCGGCTGCTGCATCCCGGTAAATCTTGTCGGCGCAATAAGCGCGTCCTTCTTGTCGCCATGGACAGAGATGACGCTTATCGGCCCCGGCATCTTGAGTACGTTGTAAGCGTAATGGGAAGCTGCCATGAACTTGGCGAGGGCAGGACGTCCAAGTATCCCATTGTACGGCAATGGGATATCGGCAACATCGAAAGTTATCTTCTCCGTCCTGAAGTTCAGCTCCCCGCCAAAGGTCACTGGCAGAGTTATCTTCCCCTTGGGCTTGCTCCTTCCCGGGTTTATTCCTTGGAACGAACCGGTCTCTTCGAGCTCGCCATCTGGGATTTGGAGTTTCTTGATCACAGCAGAGGAGATCAAGTTTAGGCCGGCCCCGCCGTCAACCAACATTTTGGTGACCTTGAGGTTGCGGATGGTGGGTGAGACCAGCATCGGCAAGCACCCGACCGCAGTGGTGCGGTCAGGGTGGTCCTCAAGATAAAAAATGATGGGCGTGCTGGACCATTTGAGGAGCCTGCGTGACTCCACGGGCGGCTCTGCCGCATTTAGTTCTCGCACCCACTGCTTGAGTTGGCGGTGGGAAGTATGCAGAGAGGCGCCGCCGTCGACGCACAGGACTTCCGTGGCCTTTTGGAATAACTGCTCGCTGTTATCTTCTTCCTCCATGTCATCGTCGTCGTCTTCTTCATCCTTGTCGCGGCCCCGGGGAGGTCGGTCACCTTGCCGCTGCTTGGCCTTGCCGCGGCGTCCTCCCCGGCCATTAAATGGCCGCTTCTTGCTGGGCTCTCCTCCGCCACTTGGGGCCTTCTCCTTGTCGCGCCGCTCGTACTCAGCTTTCTGCTGCTCGACGAGGTACTCGACGCGTTTGCAGTTGGAGAGGTCGTGGCCCTTAGTGCGGTGGATCTTGCAGTATTGCTTGTCGGAGCCGTCCTGCTTGTCGGCTGCCGCTACAGGGGCAGGCTCCTTGCCGGAGCCGCCAGCCTGTGTTTGCTTGGCGGGAGCCTCCTTGCCGGACTTCTCGACGGCAAGCACCTCCTTGTTCTTCTTCTTCCTATTGTTCCGCCGCCGGCTCTTCTTTGCCGGGGCGGCATCCTCGCTGTCGCTTCCTCCTGCGCCAGCATCCTCTCCGGGGAGTCTCCTCCCCTCTTTGGCGCGTGCGCACTTGTCAGCCAGAGCATAGAGCTCGCTGACATCCCGTATCTTGGTCATGGCCATCTCCTCACGCATGCGGCGGTTACGCACGTTCTGGTGGAACGCGCTGATAACCGCGGCAGGGTGGACGTCAGGGATATTGTGCTGCACGCGACTGAAGCGCTGGATGTACTTGCGCAGAGGTTCTCCTTCCTTCTGGGCCAAAATGTGGAGATCGCTCTCCTGGCCGTGGGGTTTGTGGCCGCCGTGAAGGCGCCAACAAACTGGTGGCAAAGATCTGCCCAAGAAGAAATGGAGCCTTCCAGCAAGTGCATAAGCCAAGAACGAACATTCGGCTTAAGCACCAGCGGGAAGTAGTTCGCCAGTATCTTCTCGTCGCGCCCCCCGGCAGCCTGCACCGCGATGGTGTAAATGCTGAGGAATTCCGAGGGGTGCGTCTTGCCGTCGTACTTCTCCGGTACGTCGGGCTTGAAGTTCTTCATGCTGGGCCACTGGACACGCCGCAGCTCACGGGTAAACGCAGGGCAACCTGCCGCGTACGGCAAGTCGCCTGGTTCACCGGGCGCGTGCATATCGACAGCGGTCCCAGCTCGCTGATCTGATTGTCGCCGGGCTTCTCGGCGGCGCTCGATCGTCGTTCGAGCGTCTTCTTGTCGCCGATCGTCAAGGACCTGGCGCTGGTCCCGACGAGCCCGCGGATCCGACGACGCCGTGGAGTCGTCATCGACGTTTATCCGGCGGGGCGGCGTCTTCTGCTTCCACGGCGGGGAGTGCACCGTGGTTGCACCCCAGGCGGTCTTGTCGCCGTCGGCCTTCGTCTTCTCGACTTGCCGCGGCCGCGAGGTCGCCGGCTGCTGCGGAGAGTCGTTGTTGGCGAAGGCGATCAGGCTCTGGATGGTTTCCCTCCAGTCTTCGGGCTTGTCTGCCGCTGGAGGGAAATCGAGAAGCAGTTGCGCTCTTGCGAGCGCTTCTGCTGGAGAGGAGGGGAGCGGGGGCGAGCGGTGCGAGGAGCGGGATATGCTCGGACTCCTAACAGGGTTAGAAGGAGCAGGGTCCCGCCCCGGCGACCGTGCCTTGCTCGTGCCGGGACGGTGGCCCGGAGCGTCCCGCGAACCTCCGGTTTGACCTTGCCCCAGCAAGCGGATGGTACCTCCCGTACCACGGCACTGTTGGGTTGTCGTCTGCTGCGATGGTCGTGGCGCATCTACAGAGACCGAGGCTCGGTCGTCTGTCTTGTCCTTGGACTTGGCGGTGCCGCGAGTTTCCTCACCGGCGACCACCCTTCCGCCAGCGTCTCCTCCGCCCACCGTTGGTTCCGGTGGCGGCGGAACAGACGCGGACGGGCCTGCGACCTCCGAAGCCTTCTTCTTCGGGGCCATACTGCTGTTGCTGATGAAGCTGACGAAGTTGGAGAGGTTGATGAAGAATGCGCCCGTGTGAACACCGGATCAGGTTCGCACAACCTCGACGCCCCCTACCTGGCGCGCCAAAGATGTCGGGGGAAACTGTCCACCTCGAGCACCTATGGGACCGGAGCCCCTTGTTCGTGCGGTAAGGGAGCGGAGGGAGCACAAAGAGCAGATCGTAGAGCACACGCGGGCAGTTTACCCAGGTTCGGGCCGCGATGGACGCGTAAAACCCTACTCCTGCTTAGATTGTATTGGATATGGGAGCTCGGGAGCTTGAAGAACTAGCTACCCCGAGCGAATGAGCGATCTAGGTTCCGAACCCGTTCTACGTTGTGCATGGGCCTCCTTTTATAGCTCAAGGGGTCACCGACAGGTGTCAACGTAGGAGAAAGGGGTAAAAAAGTAATTGTGGTGGTAGTTGTAACAGTGCGGGAACAGTGGACGAACAGTGGTCATCACCTACTTTGACAGTGGGGGACAAGAACATTAAATGCCCGTCGCCGTCGACCCCAAAAGCGCCCGCCCTGGCGTCTCCGTTCGCCACGATGATAGCCTCGTCACCGTGAAGTGCCACCGTGTCCCCCAGGCTGCACAGCCATCCGCCACGCGTCCCTGGAAGGGCCCCAGGGCGACGCGTGGGTCGATGAGCTGGAGCGCAGGCACACAGTGTAAGTTTCCCCCGGCAAGCACCTTGCCGGGGGCTTGACCTTGTCGGGCCGGGAAGCTTGTCGCTCCCCGGGTCTTGCCGGGGCGCAGAGTGCGCCAAGGCTCGTCTTCTAGATACAGTCTTCTGGTCTTCCTGGCAAGCTCCTCTTGCCAGGGTCTCGTGCTAATGTGGTAGTCTTGGGCCTGGGACGGCCTTCCCGGCAAGCTCCACTTGCCGGGGTCTTGATCTTTTGTCTTGTATACTTTGTTTTTGAATGGCTTAATAAGGACCAGAGAGGTTTCCGGCAAGCACGTGGTAGACCCTGCCGCGGGAAGCTGCTACTGCCTGTGCACAAGTTGGGGTACTAAGGTACCCCTATCTTAGTACACCGACAGAGAGGGTAGAGGGAGGATGTCCAGCGAGAGGGAGGAGAGATAGAGGGGGGGTCGAGTACGTTCCTGTTGCGCGAGGACAGGGCGAGGGGAAAGCAGGAGGTGGAGCTCGGGCGCGCGCGCGTCGACACGCCTCTGCCTACTGGCAGAGGTTGAAGACGGTAGGGAGGCCTGGTGGGCTGGGCCAACAGTGCCCGGTCAGGTGGGCTGGGCCAGGTAAGCTGCACGTAAGAGCTTTCTCTCTCTCTCTATCTCTCTCTCTCTCTCTCTCTCTCTGTGTCTCTCTCTCTCTCTTTATTCTTTTTGTTTTCTATTTTTCTTTCTTTGTTTTGATTTGATTTACAAACCAAACCATTTTAAAACTTTCTGTAAATTTTTATGTGAGCTCAGGGAGCTAGTCCAAGGTCACATGCAACTTACAAAAATACTTGAACTTTATTTCTTATATAACAGAAATAAATTCAACTCAAATATGTTATTGATTTAATTCAAAGGACCAAAATAAATAGTTTAAAGCCTCCAAAAATATTGGTTTGAATTTTATTCTTGCTAATATTTTCCAAGGTTTAGTAGGAACATTTTCTTGGGCTTCTTTGAGAAGATTTTAATGTTGACTATTTTTTTAACTGCTTTCTGAGGGTTTCAACCATCCTCAATTCAACTTTCAGAAACTTAAACGTGATGCAACAGACAAGTGCTATCCTATTGCAAGGTGAAGCTGGGGATGTGACAGGTACCGCCGCAGCGCTTGCTAATATCGCGCCGCCCTGAGGGCAGCTCGGCGGCGGCCCTCCTCGCCGAGCACGAGGTCCATCCACCAGGCGGCATCCTGGCATTCCTCATTGAAGGACAAGATTCATGGGGAGCGATGCTTGACCTCATCAGGGAGGACCGCCTCCGCCCCATAGACGAGAAATAAAGGAGTTTCCCCTGTGGGTTTGGTGGTAGTGGTTTGAATTGACCACAACACGCACTGGAGCTTGTTGATCCAGCCCCTGCCGCAAGCCTCAAGCTTCTTCTTAAAGCTGCACGTCTTGAGGCCACGCAAGACTTCCGCGTTGGCGCGCTCGGCCTGACCGTTGCTCCTAGGGTGAGCCACCGAAGCGTAGCACATCTGTGTTCCAAGGTTAGCACAATATGACCTGAAGAGATTGCTTGTGAATTGCGAACCGTTATCCATGATGATGCGGCTGGGGACCCCGAATCACCTCACGAGGCCGTGGATGAACTTGACAGCCGACCCGGCTGGGATCGCGCGAACGGGCTCCACCTACGCCCACTTGGTGAATTTGTCGATGGCGACGTATAGGAAGCTGTAGCCCCCCGCTGCCCTGGGAAATGGACCCAGGGTGTCCAATCCCGAGACCGCGAAGGGCCAGGAGAGCGGAATCGTCTGGAGGCCCTGCGACGGTTGGTTGATCTGCTTGGCGTGAAACTGGCACACCTCGCAAGCACGCACAAGCTCCGTGGCGTCGTTGAGTGTCGTGGGCTAGTAGAAGCCGCTGTGGAAGGCCTTGCCTACGAGGGTATGGGACGATGAGTGATGACCGCAGTCTCCACCACGAATGTGAGTCAACAGCTCGCGCCCTTGCTTCCTCGAGATGCATTTTAGCGAGATGTCGTTGGGGCGCCTCCTGTAGAGTTCACCATCTTGGATGCAGTAAGCTGAGGCCTGTCAGACCACGTGCTCTGCGTCTTCTCCCTTGTCCGGCAGGGTGTCGTGTTGCAGGTACATATTTAGTTCATGGGTCCAACAACCCTCCTCGGGCTCTGCAGCGAGCAGCTGGTGGGCTCCGGAGGGCGGTCCGCAGGACGGTGCGCCGTCCGAAGGCGCCGCAGGTAACCCCTGCTGAGGGAATGCTGGCTCACGAGCTGGCGGTGCTGCCGACGGTTTGAGTAGTCGCTCCTTGAAGACGCTCGGCCTCTGAGGCTCTCGCCTCGAGGCTGGTTTGGTGATGTCATCCGATTCCTTGTTGGTGCCTCTCGGTACGTGCTGCACCTCCAGCCCTAGGAATCGCTTCTCCATCTTGCGCACCTCCTCCAGATATGCCTCCATGTGCTCGTCCTTGGGCTTGTATTTCTTGTTGGAGAAGTCAACGAGGAGTAACGAATCACCCCTGATGATGAGACGCTTGACCCCCAGCGCAGCGGCGGCCTTGATCCCAGCAATTAGGCCCTTGTACTCTACGATGTTGTTGGAGACCTTCTCGCCTTGCTGGAAGCAAAGCTGCATAGTGTAGTACAACTTATCCTTAGTGGGAGATACTAACACGGCGCCAGCCCCCATGCCAAGGTGCCAGAAGGCGCCGTCGAAGTATACCACCCATTCGTCTGGGGCTTCATCGCCGAGGGCCAGCGAGCGGTCCTCGCTAGCCCCCCGCTCCGGCACGTCAGTCCACTCCACCACAAAGTTTGCCAGAGCCGCTCCCTTGATCACTCGGGTGGGGCTGAACTCCAACTAGAATGCTTGAGGCTCGATGTTCCACTCGATGACCCTCCCGACGACATTCGGGCCCTACAGCACCTTCTTGAGAGGATATGACGAAACAACCTTGATAGGATGGCCTTGGAAATAGTAGTGCAATTTCCTGGAGGCGACGAGGAGCGCCAGGAGCACCTTCTGAGGCATCAGGTAGCACGAGTGCGTGTCGCGCAGTACGGTGCTGACGAAGTACACCAGGTGCTCCACGAGGGTCGGTGCAGCAGGGTCCATGGGCGCTTCAGGAACCTTGGGTGCCTCTTGCTGAGTGGCTGGGCCATCAGTGTCCGTGGTTGAATCTACCTCTGGAACTGCGTCAGGGGGCGGTGTGAGCCCTGAAGACGCCGAGCCGCCCGGTGGCCTTGGGCTTCGGGGCCTCTCCTCGCGCTCCACGACTAGTGCCGCACTGGCAGAGTGAGGCGTTGCGGCGAGGTAGAGAGTCATGGGCTCCAAGGCTCGCGGCGCTACTATAACTGGCAAGCTGGTGAGGTATTCCTGGAGGTCCCGGAAGGCGGCATCGGCCTCCGGAGTCCACTTAAAGGGCCCCTTCTTCTTCATGAGCTTGAAGAATGGGAGGGCGCGTTCCCCAAGCTTAGAGATGAAGCGCCCTAGGGACGTCACACACCCCGCGAGCTTCTGCATCTCCTTCAGGTTCGATGGCAGCTTCATTCTTTCGATGGCCTTGATCTTTTCCGAATTAGCTTCAATGCCCCGGTGCGAAACCAGGAACCCTAGCAACTTGCTGGAGAGTACACCGAACACGCACTTCTCCGGGTTGAGGCATAGCTTCACCTTGCGCAGGTTGGCGAACGTTTCTTCTAGGTCCTGGACGATAGTCCTGGCCTTCCTGGTTTTAACCACGATGTCGTCGTCGTAGGCCTCCGCATTCCTCCCGAGCTGAGGGCCAAGGGTGATGTGCATCAGGCGCGGGAAGGTGGCGCTCGCGTTCCACGTCGTCTTCTCCACGTATTCCACTGCCATCTTGATTTGGTGGTAACCTGAGAAGGCTTCGAGGAAGCAGAGCAGGTCACACTCAGCCATTGAATCTACGATTTGGTCGATGCGCGGAAGAGGCAATGGGTCCTGAGGGCAGAACTTGTTGAGGCTCGTGAAGTCAACGCACATGCGCTCCTTTTGTCCTTTCTTCGGGGCTATGACGGGGTTGGCCAACCACTCCGGGTGTCGTACTTCCCGTACGACACCTGCTTCCTCTAACTTCCTAACCTCCTGAACAATGAAGGCCTGCTTCTCCGGGGCTTGTCTGCGCGCTTTTTGCTTGATAGGGCGCGCATTGGGGCACAACGTGAGGTGATGCTCGATGAGGTGCCTAGGCACCCCGACCAAGTCTGTGGCTTTCCAAGCGAACACGTCCTTGTTGGCCCTGAGAAAGCTGACCAGCGCTACCTCCTGCTCAGGATCCATGCCCGTACAGATGGTGAAGGTGGTTCCTGAGCCTTCTTCATTAGCGGGCACCTGCTTCATCTCGGCGGGGTCCTGAGAGAAGAGCTGCTTCTTCTTGGCAGGCGCAGCCTCCGGCGCCTCCGGCGCCTCCGGCGCCTCCGGAGCCCCCTTTGCTCCTTGGTGAGCTGCAGCAGCAGCCCTATAAGCGCGCCCGAGGACCTGAAGGGTGGCCTTGGGGTCCCCTTTGACGGTGATGACACCGCTGCTCCTGGGTATCTGGACTGTGTTGTAGCCCGGGTGAGTCGCCGCCATTAACTTCGCCAAGGCTGGGAAGCCGAGGACGGCGTTGTAGGGCAGGTGGATGGGTGCGACGTCGAAGTCGATGAGCTCAGTCCGGTAGTTAGACGGTCTACCGAAGGTGACCGGGAGGCGGATCTGGACGAGCGGAACGGCGGAGCCCGCGACCCCTGAGAAGGGCTTGGTGGGGAGGAGCTGCCTGTAAGACACGGACAGATGACCGAAGGCCTCGGGGGAGAGGATGCTGAGCCCGGCGCCGCTGTCGATGAGGGTCCTCGTCACGGCCACCCCGCAGATGGTGGGCGTGCACACCGTGGGGAGAACGCTCGTGCTGGCCTCTTTTGAGGCGAGGTCGCTAGGCCGAAGGTGATGGTGTGCCCATGCGCACTTTGTGCCCGCGAGGCCTCCTGCGGCTAGGCGACAGCCTAGACCTGCCGAAAGTGCGACTGGACGTGCCGAGCCGACGCTGGCGCTTGGGACCCTCCGAGGATGCAGGCGACCCCGCGACAGGGCAACTCCCCACCGGCAACGCTCCGCAGCCCGCCGCCGTGGACCGTTCGGACGCCATGCTCTCCCTCAGATGGCCGATGCCGGGGCAGCCATCGTGCCACCAAGAGCGCGACCGGCGTGGCCACAGGAGGCGCGAATGGCGGAGCAGGCCGCTCTCCGGTGGCCCAACCGGCAAGAACGTCGTCGGGAAGGAGGAGGAGCGCCCATGGGTGGTGCGGTCCACCGATACCGCTCGGACGTCGGGGAGGTCGCCAGCCCCCACGCGGATGTGGCGGGCCGCGGTCATCATTACGGCGCGGAACAGGAGAGGGGAGGCGAGGCCGTCGGAGAGGCGAGATTTCGACACGCCCCCTACCTGGCGCGCTAAATGTCGGATTAGGGGCTCCACAAAACCCAAGAAGTTCGAACACAGGGGCGTGAACGAAGATCTCTCCCACTCATGTCTACCTAGCGTCTCGCCCTCGCCCAGTGAAGAGATTCAAGCAAACAACAAGTGGAACACGCAAGAGTTTACCCAGGTTAAGGCCACCTTGTGGTGTAAAACCCTACTTCCTGCGTTGGTGGATTGGCCTCGGGAGGGTTGGAATATGAACTAGTATAGTGATTCCCGAGCTCAGGAGGTGAGCTCAAGAGGGTGAGTAGGCAAGTGTTCTTGCTCCTTTGCGTGGTGGCAGAGTTTATGGATCTGCTTCTCCGTCGTCCCCCTTCATAGTGGGGATCCTAGCTACTTATATAGGCGGCCAGGGTCCTCTTCCCCCGAAATGTTTAGGTGGGAAGGGATCCCACAACGGCCATTTTTGAGTGGGAACACAAGGACGTTCCTACCCTGACAAAAGCAGTCTTCGCCTACAAAAGGATCAGGCGGTGATGCGGTGGTGGGCTCGGTGGTGACATCCTCCCTGTCGTCCTTGCGGTCTTCAGTCTTGTTGCACCAAAGGGGAAACCTTTGTCCCGCTCCTCAGGAACCTGTGTCTGCGCTGCCTCTTTTTCACCGAAACGGCAACTGCACCGCTGGAGGGCGCTGGCACCCCGCTGGCGTGGTGCGTCACTGCTTACATCACTGCCTCCTACTGAGGCAGGCTTGGCCTTGGATTCTCTACCCCTTCGGAGCACCTTGCCGAGGCCGCTCCTGAGGGGGTCTTGACGTTGTTCTCCTCGCAAGGCCTAGCCCCCTCATGAGGGTCTTGGGCAGCTGGTCGGTCAGCTGGGCCGTACCAGGCCGTGGTAGGAGCGCGTCGCGGCCCGTAGACAGGCAAGTCTGGGTACCCTGGTTCCCAGGACGCCGACACATTCCTTAGGTGCTTCTTTGCCGGGAAGAACTGTCATTGGTATTTCTTCGTATGGCGTGCGTCTGAAGTGCTCTCATACTTCAAACCAAATCTTGAAAACTCTATCGCCCACTCAACTATCCTGTCGGTGGCTTCAGGGTTCCTCAATATGCGCTGCAGCAGAAAGCTGGTGACAACTGTGATCTCGTGGGCTTGGAAGTAGTGGCACAGTTTCCTCGAGGCCATGATAAGGCCGAAGATCAGCTTTTGCACTCCAGACTACCTTGACCTGGCCCCCAGTAACAAGGAGCTGACAAAGTATACTGGTCGCTGCACCACTTTCTTCTTTGTCAATTCCCTAAGACAGTCTTGGTTTGCTTGCCTAGGTTCCCCTTGGTTTGTACCAGTTCTTGCCGCAGATGCCTCGGTTCCATCCCGGTGAGATCAGTCATAGTTCCTGCATCTGCATCCACTTCTCACTCTGCCACTAGCGTTGCACTAACCACTTGATTCGTTGTCACCAATTAGAGCAGCAACGGTTCTTGTGGCTTAGGCGCAGCCAAGGTGGGAGCGAAGGAAAGTTAAGCTTTCAGATCTTGCAGCACTGCTTGTACTTCCGGGGTCCACTTCATCGGGTCAGCCTTTTTCAAAATCATGACAAATAGCAGGACGCATTCAGTGGACTTGGGGATGAACCTACTCAATGCAGTAATGAATCCGGCAAGCGTCTTACGTCCCTGATGGTCTTGGGTGCTTGTATCTAGTCGATTGCTTTGATCTTGTCGGGATTGGCTTGTATTCCCCGATGAGACACAAAGAACCCAACGAGCTTGCCATACGCGACACCAAACACACACTTCTCAGGTTTGAGCTTCAAATTGATCTTGGGCAAGTTTGCAAAAGTTTCTTCCAAGTCCTAAATGAGGGTCGATCCACCGAGCGCTTCCAATAGCCGCCGTCTGTTGTCGTTGGTCCAGTCAACTCCGGTCGTTCCCGTGCTGGCTTGCACCATCGTCGGGTGTGGTTCGACGCCCGCAGCCCATAGGACCCTGCGGTGGGCCAATTGGATGTCGGGAAGCCAAACCTAAAGGCCATGTCACGTAGTGTGGTCGCCGGAGTGCCTTCGTGCGTGCCGGCTGTTTAACTCCGGTGGGTCCCGACGTCAAGTCATTAGGAGCTTATTAGTGAGGTAACCAGCCACCAAAAGTAGGCCCTGTTGCTGTATGTATTTCTTTTAGGATTAACTAAGTTAACTTCTAGCATGCACTGAAACATGGGCCCCTTCCTGTTAATAACCCTTAGTTAGATTATTTTAACCCCGCTTAGCGTCTGTGTCATTGATAGGTTGTTGCGGGAAATGACCACGGGCACCCTCACCAACACCCTATGATGTTTCAAGACATCGGGGCAAGTCGCGCCCCTCACGCCTCCTGATGGCACGACCGCCTTCTTGGGCCGCCTGGTCCAAGAGGCCCGCTGCTCGAAGGCGGTGGAGCTACAACAGGTGGCCGAATCTAGGGCATAGTGTGGCCACAGTGCGGGTGTACCAAGCGGACCCCCCTCAGTCGGCACAACATTGTAGCCACGCGGCCCGTGAGATCACCCACGTTGGAGGGAGCCACATTCCCATGATGTGTGGTCGGTACGGCCCGCAGCCGGCGGGCCCTACCTGACCACGAGCCACCAGAAGGCGGTGAATCCTGAGCATGCGGCAACAAGGGTGGGCCGACTATTGGCAGGCGGCCCGCCTCTCCATTAGGGTCTGCTCGCCATCTACCAGATGGGACTGGGTGTGGCTACAGTGAGCGCCCGCCAGGCGGCGGTACTGGAGCCATGCTCTCCCCGACAAATCCCCCGTCATCAGGGGCGAGGCTAAAGTATAAAGCAGCTAGCATGGCCCGCAGGCGGCGGGTCCCACCTGTCGGCAGGACCGACCAAGTGGCGGGCCCTAGTAGCCGGCGGATAAGACGGAGCCTAGAGACAGTGACGGCGGGGACCTACACCCAGCCGGATTACTATTGTACCCCTCCACATGCAAGGGGTTCAGAACATTAGCCCGCATACACTCATCTAGAGAAGGAGGAGCTGGAGCTAGTCTTGCTCTTCTTCTTCCTCTAGCCAAAATAGCTCAAGGAGCATCCATGTAGCCACTATATTGATGATATTTATGACGCAGAGTGCCCGTAGAGCAGAGCCCCGAACCTGGGTAAATCCCGTAGTCATTTGAGATATCGCCTTATGCCGCTTCCATGATCCAACGATGTTCTATTGGCACCCTCCTTCATAAGCCATCCTTTGGCATATGTCCCACCAATCCCCCAACATTTGGCGCCCACAGTGGGGCTAGGTGCACCGTCGTCTGAAAACATGTTATGGACGGGAACCCTTTTCCTCCCTAGCAAGTGCAGCTAGCCGGCTACGCCCGACGGCGTCAGCACCGACACGCTTCACGACGTGGAAGGCGCTTATGCGGCAAGCAGCCTCGCCGATCTCGTCAGCAGGATCCGCCTCCCTGATGAGCCCATGGCTAACATGGGAGCAGTTGGCTCCGAGAGCCAAATCGTCGACATCCTCGATAAACTCTACATCGCGGACGAGCTCGCACCCTATGTGGGAGCTACCAGCGTCGAGAGCTGCCTCGTCGATCTCCTCGACAAGCTCCACCTCATCAGCAAGTCCTCCTCCGACCTGGAATCTATTGGCTCCACTAACCTGCCTATCGACATGCTCATCGACTTCGACACGGCGCCAACTGATGCGTTCCCCGACCACGTGGTGGTCATCGATGACCCGCTCCCTTGTGCGATCAGCGGTGCTAGTGCCAGCAGTGTCACGGAGGTGATGGTCACTAGCCATGGCGGAGCCTCTAACCCCGCTGGCCCAGAGCCGCTGCAGGCGGCAGTGCGGGATTTGTCTGCTCCCATTGCTACGGGGGATGACGGTGCGATGTTTGAAACGCTCCGCGTCTCGCTCATCGATAGTGCCAACAAGCTGGTGACCATGAGGCGCCTCACTAAAGCCTACCGGCGTTAGATCGACCGTGCTGTAGGTGGCACACTGGCTGCGGGATAGCTAAGCTGGGTTGGCGCAGTCCGGCAGCAGGGCACTACCATCGCCAACATTGTGACGCCCGAGACCGACGTCCCAGAAGATTCCAGAAGATTCCAGATGTTCCGGGGTTTCCCCTTGTGTTCTTTGTGATCGTGTTATTTATTTTCGCATTGCATCATGTCATCATGCCATCATGTCATATTTTTTTTGCATCTCAACTTAAATAAATTGTGTGGGCCTTCGGTCCATTTAAATCGAGGGAAGAATGTCTTCTCTTTAAAACATATAAAAGCCTC
This sequence comes from Secale cereale, assembly GCA_902687465.1. NCBI lineage: Eukaryota > Viridiplantae > Streptophyta > Magnoliopsida > Poales > Poaceae > Secale > Secale cereale. The sequence continues at coordinate 398,734,154 of LR738712.1, read as the reverse complement.
TCAATATTTAGGGAGCTATATTTAAAATATTCCAATTGGTTGGGATCACCGTAACACACTTGCAATATTTCCCCATGCCTATTCCATATCAAGTTTGACTTCAAAACCTTGCTATAATTCTTTTCCGCTGTTTCGAGGTTCCTCCAAAAATTCGAACATTTTTGGACACTTCTATAATCAAGTTTTAGTTCAAAACTATTTGAATTAAATTCAAATATGTTTGAATTATTTTCCGATCTGGCCTTTTATATTTTTCTCCGGTCGTGCTCATTTTTACGAGCCCGAGAAAATTGACCTCGCGTGCAAATTCTTGTCCTAACTACCTCTTTCTTTTCTTCTCCCCCAACTTCTCTTTCTTTTCCTTCTTTTCTCTGTTTTATTTTAAATGCAGAGAGAATCAGCCAGCCCCTAGGCCTCTTGGCCTCCCTGGCCCAACTCCTCCCTCTAGCCGCAGCCCGTTCCAGGCCTCCCTCTCCTCCCAGCCGGCTCAGGCCCATTTGGCCCAACTCCCCATCCAACCCTAGCAGCCCGACCCCAACTCCCCTCGCTCTCTTTCTTCCCCCGAGCCGCCGCCAGGAGTTTTCTCTCGCTAAATCTCCCGATCCCGTTTTCCCCTCTCCCTCTCCTCGCTCGACCGCTCCTCTCCTCTCGTTCCCTCTCTAGCGCCGACTGATCTTCCCTTTCCCCTCGCTCGCCAGTCCCACGCGCCCCCCTGGCCTCCCCTCGGCCATCCTCTCCGGTCAGGCACGAGCCATCCCGGCTCTCTCCCTCCGTTCCCTTCGCCACCGCGGCCCTCTGGCCTCCTTCCCGAGCGCCCCAAGGCCGGACGCGAGCGCGCCCTCCAGCTCGAGGCCAGCCAGGGCCCCGAGCGCGCCTGGCTCTCCACCGCATCGCAATGGGAGCCGCTCCGTCCGCGAGCTCCTCCCAAGCGTCTTCCCCTCGGCCAGGCAAGCGCACCACCCTGCCGGCCGCAGACCACCACTCCCCTCCGCCGTCCCGTCCTCCTGGACCGCCCCGAGGCCTGCAGATCCTTCCGCGCCTCGGCGCCCTTCCATCGCCGGCCCCGGGCAGCCTCCTTCGCCAGCAACCAGAGCGCAGCCGCGCCTCCGGCTCCCTCCTCGAGCCAGGGCCCCGGCCTTCCCTTCGTCTGGAGCTCCCCCACCTCGCCTCGCCGTGGCTCCCGCGTTCAGACGCCGCCCCGGGCCTCAGGTCATCCGTCGCAAGGAGCAGCGGCCAGGCCCGAGGCCTCCCTCTCCAGCGCCTCGCGGCCGCCCCTTCCGTCCTCAGTACGCAGCGCCCCTGCCTGGCGCCCCTCCAGCAGCTCCCTACGCCAGGCCCTCGCCTCGCAGCTCCGGCCGCGACCTCGTCCCTCCAGCGCACGGAGCCGACGGCCCCGTTCTTTTCCAGCTCGCCGACCCGCATCCTTCTTTTTCCTTTTTTTTGTTTTTGTTTTTGTTTTGTGTGCTGCTATCTGTTCATCTCAAGTAACCAGGGAGCAGTAGGTATATCTACTTTTGGACCCTTGTTCAACTACGACGCGAGATCGAGAACCCTCAAGTACCTCTACACGTGACGTTGAACAGCTACGAGCTCGAGAACGACTACATGAACGAGTTCAACTACACGATGAAACGACAAGTACCCCTCCGATGCAAGTGCGTCTACGAACAGGAACGACTACGCAAGATGACACGCCAAGTACCACGACGACCCGAACGACTACCGTCGCCGTGTACCACAACCGTCGTAGAGACCCTCAAGTACCTCTACGAACGGAACGACTACTCGTTGGCAACCTCGTGTACAACTACTTCCTCTCCGATGAACGAGAACAACTACTTCCCTCTACGGCATGTACCACTACCGTCGCCCCGTGTACCACGACTCGTGTACCACTACTTCCCACGACGACCACGAGAACAACTACGCCTTCTTCCTCTATGTCTCGAACCGCCCCGAAACGCACGCTTCGAAGGTATAACCCGAGACGACCCGTGGATGCTTGTTGTGTTGTATGAAATGTCTCCCGTGTGTGCTCCGTGTCCGTTTCGTCCCTTTTGTCATGTTCCTCGGTTGCCTTGTCGCCGACTCGTGGGAACCCGGTAAAGGGAACGCCCCACCTTTCATCTCGTTTGACTCGCTCACACCATCTTTCTTTTGCCCGGTCTCTCAATGAGTTACCAGAACCGATATGTTGTGTTGCATCATTTTCGGTTCGTTGCCGTGGCACCCTTTTTCGTTCCACCACGGTGACAAATGCTTCTTATCTTCTTCTTGTCAACCTTTTAATAAAACTTGCATAAAACTTGATCATGTCATCCGCATCATGTTAACAACACTAAAATGTTTAATTGTTGTTGCTTTATAATTATTAAACATGCTTATGGGGATTTCCCGGATATGTTGTTGTTATTTCCGGCCTCATTTAAATTGTCTTAATAGTGTAGTTTCTTTATGCTACACCTCTTGCCATGTTAAAAACATTTAATCTTGTCTTGTAAATAACGAGATTCAACTAAATAATTAATGTGGTGTTTCGTCAATATGCAACTCGTTGCATATTGATCTCCACTTAACTTGTAGTATTTGTTTGTGCACTTTGCCATGCCATGCATATTTAAACCGGACATGCATCATGCTTGCTTGTGCATCGTATGCCATGTTTATGTATGTGTGTTTACCGAGTTGTTTGTTTCTTTCCGGTTTGCTTCTCTTGATAGCTTCGGTTTCGTTCCGGAGTTGTGAGGATTCGCTCGTCTGTTGCTCCGTCTTCTTCGTGGATCCGTTCTTCTCCTTTGTGGAATCCCAGGCAAGATGACCGAACTCGGATACCATTACTATCATTGCCTATTGCTAGTAGTTCCGCTCTATAGTTTTGCCTCGATGCCCATGTTCTTCTTGTCAGCCTCCTACTTGTAACCATTGCCATGTTTAACCACCCTACCTACGCAAACCGTTGCTTGGCTAAGTACGCTTCGCTCAGCCCTTCTTATAGCATTGTTAGTTGCAGGTGAAGATTGAAGATGCTTGCTTCATGTTGAAGTTTGGTTGGGTTATATCACACTATATAAATGCTTAAAATGAAATCATCTATATACTGGCAGGGTGGAAGGCTAAGCCTTTTGCTTGGTGTTTTGTTCCACTCATGCCGTTAGGAACCGTATAAACCGGTGTTATGTTCCTTGATTATGCGTTCCTAACACGGTTGGGGTGTATGGGACCCCCTTGATAAACCGCTAAGTGCTAAGTCTTTTCCAGCAAGTCCCAACTTTTGGTACTATTTGCCACATAATAACAACTTAATTAAATAATTAAACTTGCATAGGGGGTCGCACCCTCGGGTTCTTAATTCTACATAGCAGGGGGGCCAGTGCCGATGGTGTTGGTCCCAAACGGGGAGTCTGCGGGAACCACCACGGGGAAACTCGAGGATTGGGTCCTGTAGAATCGCCCATCCGGTCGTGTCCTGAGACTTAGATACGCGCGGCTACTATCAGGGTGTCGACACGCCGGGAGGATTTGCTGGATTAGCCTTACCTTAGTTCGGTTTAACTTGAGCACGAGATTCCGAAAATACTCGGGTCTTCCCACCTATGGAGTTGCGACTTCGCGGATCGTGGGCTTGTAATGGGTCAAGTTGGAACACCCCTGCAGGGTTTGAACTTTCGAAAGCCGTGCCCGCGGTTATGTGGCAGATGGGAGCTTGTTAATTCCGGTTGTAGATAACTTGACACAATGTTTCTAATACACTACCAGCGTGTGTACCGTGACTGTCAATTTCCGAATGGGGATTCGGGAGTTGAACACGGTGGGGTTATGTTTGACCGGCTTTAGTTAGGATCACTTCGTGATCATCTTTCGACCGATGCACTTCTCTTCTCGCTCTCTATTACGTAAGTTAGTGCTAGTTGCTGCTGCAGACTCTTGTTGTTCCTTCACCTCTCGTTCTTTCTTCAGCCTTGTCCTCACCCAAGGCTTAAATAGTCTTGTTACCCGGGAACGGGATTGCTGAGTCCTCTGTGGCTCACAGTTACTTCACCACACCAGATGCAGGTTCAGCCGAGTTGATGCAGGAGTTGGATCAGTTCTTCACCCGGGAGTCCGATGAAGCTTGTGGCCGTTTGCTTGTGACGTTTCGATGTTCAGTAGTGGTTTCTACTAGGATTCGATCCTGACCTGTGGCTTTATGTTGTTTTGGTATCTTTCTTTTGGTTCTTCACCCGTAGTCGGGTTGTGATGTTTTGGATGATGTATTGCTTATGTAATGTATTGTGTCAAGTGGCGAGTGTAAGCCAACTATCTCCTTTTGCAATTTAATCCCTCTTTTACATGAGTCGTGCAAAGATACCAAACTTGAGATCATTCTAGGATGGGCTTATACCTTTAAGTCGTGCCTCGACACGTAGGAGGTATAGTCCCATCCTGGGCATTACAAGTTGGTATTCAGAGCCTTCTCCGACCTAGAAGCCCCCACTGATTGATCGAATCGTTGACGGTTGAGTCTAGGCACACACTGAGAAATATTTTGAGTCCTATATTATATCGGAGAGTAGGATTTCTTTGCTTCTCATCCCCTTTCTCTCTGGTGAGGACTCCTGACGACTACTCTTGCCTCTTCTACTTTCAAAAAATGCACCAATTTTTTTTTAGGATCTCGCGAGTATTCTGGGATTGTTTCGATGTTCTTATGACAAGGATATTGTTCTCGATGCCTCCTGTTACCGAGGAGTTAAGCTTCGGGGTATCATTGACACAAGCATATCGCGGCAGTACTAAATACTTAAGACGGCCGACATCGAAAATCTCTCCTATACGGCCAGTGGCAAGATAACCCCGACATCACCCAGTACTGGGGAGGTAGTTCGAGAGTATTGCCATAGCTTGTTATAGTGGATGCTTTTCGAAGGTCCGAGGTAAACAGTTTCCGAGAAAGACTGGTTATGTGTTGAAGGATGGATACACCTGGATGTAGGTTTAGAGTTGATTGCGCGGTGCTTCCCGTGTATCCCCAACACCTGATTGCATAACTGGAAACTTTCGGAAATCTATAGGTGGGTTCATCTAGTAGTTCTAGGCATTCTTCCAACGGATGCTCGATATGAAGTTTGGGGTTCTACATTGAGTGAAGTGGTTTTATGGACTTGTTCTGATCGGGAGTTGCATCTTAAAGGGTCCTTGGCTATGCTGATCCGGGGATTGCAAAACCCTTTTGTAACACGTTCCATGAGCTTTCAGCACGAAGATGTCGAACGAAACTTCTATCTTGTATTTGTTCTATCTGTTCCTTGTTCCTTTTTATTTACTTTTTGTTCTCCAAGTGGCTTCTCGTCAAGCTGATGTACCTGCGGAATTCATTCGTTCAATTCTCTGTTCGGATGATATTGTGAAGATCATGTTGCATATCTATCCTTTGTTCTTGTTTTGATTCCGGTATTCGAGTTGCTTCGATGTCAAATGTTGATTCCATACCTTTCCTAATCGGTATTCTCATATTTCTATGGGAGTGCTAGTCCTTCTTAATCATCAAGATGGTTATGTTAAATTCTTTTTCAACAGGTGTCCATCTTGTTCGTCTCAAGTTGTCTTGTTTCCCCACCCTCCCACCCTTTTTCTTCTTGGAGCCAGAAAATCTCAGATGAAGTATCCATTTTATTCATGTGATATTTCTTCATTCTTTCCTTCAATGTTCTTATCCGGTGATTTATCGTGAAAATGCTCAAGAGCTTCAAGTTCATCATTCTTTTGTTCTCATATTCTGCCGGTGGATGTAATTCAAGATTTCGGTGTTGATCTTATCCTTTTCCTCATTTCATGATGCTTTCTTATTCCGGTGCACCAATTAATCATTCTCCTCTTGTTATTCATATCCGGAGTGCTGAAGATTCATAATTCTATTCTTATTCCGTTCAAATTATTTTGAGCATTGTCTTCTTACTCAAGTCATTTTAATTCAACCGGTGCTATATCTCGCAAGCAATCTTTTCTAACGGTGATTTCTTTGAGTGGGCCCTAACCCACAGGTCTTTTCCCAGGATCTTACCTGACTCTTCTAATTTTTCTAGAGTTATACTCAAATTCTTTTCAAAGTGTGACGTAAGAATGAATTTACATCAGTCACATGCCTTCTCCAAGCTTGTTTTCAATTATTTCCATCTTTTGCTCCACCTTCCTCTTGTCATTCGTCCGGAGTATCTCAACAATTCTTATGGCATCTCTTGTCTTCATTCTCAACATTTGAAGACCGGAGAAGTGTTTCTCGTAAATCTTGGCCCGTTCTCTCAAGATTCTTCATGAATTCTTTTCTTTGTGATCCTCCGAAGGCCATCATTTCAGAATACTTCTTCGTTCTCTGTTTGCAACTTCGTCCTCCAATTATTCTTCATTGATGTCTCTTCGTTCATCTCCATATTTTTACGGTGGTTCTTCAAGTTTACCCTTCCGTTGTTATCGTTTCAATTCAATTGTTCTTTTCATAATCCTACCGGTGCTTTGTTGAAGAATTACCCAAGCTTGTGTGAGATCTCTATTAATCCTTTCCAACGAGAATAAGTAGTATGCCAAATCATTGGTTGTCATCAATTTAATTGGTGAAGGAGATGCATAACATAATTCTTATTCTATTCCTTCAAGGTGATTCAATTCTTTTGTCTGGAGCTTGTTCATCATATCATATTCTCGGTTCTAAGTTGTTCATCTTGTTTTCCGGAGCTCCAAGTTAATTCAGTTATATCATTTCAAAGCTCCATCTAATTCATCGCAGGCCTTGAATCTTATTCTTTTCATCTTTCACTTCTCATGCTTTCATTACCGGAGTTCCCATGGTGGTTCATCATGTTTTAATTCATACTCGAAGTCTTCATCAAGATTCTTGTTGGAGCTCAAGCATTCTTCATCTTGCTTTCCAAGTGCAATTCTTGTTCCCTTATCTTTTGAGGTGGTGTTATGTCATTCTTGACAATTCCTTCATGGATTATGATTCACGAGTTATCAAGAATGAGATATTTAAAACCATCAATTCTTTCTCTTTAGGAGATCCTTTCAACCCCCTCATTTTTATCTCTTGGAGTAATCTTGGGTTGTATTTCACCTAAAAGCTTTCCCTAAGGATTGTTGCTATTATGGTGCTTATAAATGACCCAAGTTCTTCATTTATCCTTCCGGTGAATTAAGTTTTACATCTCCTTGTTGATCTCAATCCAAGCAATTCGTTTCCGTTAGTGGCTGGTTGTCACCTCATAATTTTGAGATGTTTTCCATAAGCCAACATCGAGCTTATTCTTTTCGTTGTTGATTTTTCCAGCAACTCCGTTCAATCCCTTCTTCGTAAGGATGCCCTTTCAAATTCAATTTGGAGAGAGGTTGTCATTTTCTTCTCCGTTCTTTCTTTCCAACGATCTTGCATCTATTCTTTCGTTCCGGAGGCCTTGTGATATTGCTCTCTTTAACCATCATCTCGTTTTTTTATCGGGATCATGTTCTTTCCCTTGTTTATCATTTAACCGGAGCGTTGTATTCTCCATTCTATTTCTCTCATTTATCAAGTTTGCCTCTCTTTTAACCGGAGTGCTGTCTGAATCTTTCTTACCCCTTGTGCCATTCTTTCGATTGTTTCAGAGACTATATGTTGTTGCTTTCATCAAGTATCACTCCATCTTCTTAAGTTCTTGCTAATTCCTTCCATTTTCAGACGGAGTGCTGCCCAAATTTTGTCATTCTTATTCCTTGGCTATACCATTGCGGTTTCATATTCTTTCGTCATGCGTGAGCTCTTGTTTCATGTCTTTCAACCTACAAGGTTCTGGTTATGTTCCTTGTTCCTCTTTTCTAACGGAGTTTTCATCATCGTTCATCTCCGTTGCATTCTTTCTTTCAAGATTGTTCAACCTCTCAAGGTTCTTTGGTTTTCACTCGTCTGTCAAAGAAGCAACTTTGTTTTACCTACTCCTTTTCGTTTTTACCCGGTGATATCTCTAGGATCTCGGGTCGAGATCCTCTGTTAGTGTGGGAGAGTTGTGACGCCCGAGACCGACGTCCCAGAAGATTCCAGAAGATTCCGGATTTTCCGGGGTTTCCCCTTGTGTTCTTTGTGATCGTGTTATTTATTTTCGCATTGCATCATGTCATCATGCCATCATGTCATATTTTTTTTTTTGCATCTCAACTTAAATAAATTGTGTGGGCCTTCGGTCCATTTAAATCGAGGGAAGAATGTCTTCTCTTTAAAACATATAAAAGCCTCTCAATATTTAGGGAGCTATATTTAAAATATTCCAATTGGTTGGGATCACCGTAACACACTTGCAATATTTCCCCATGCCTATTCCATATCAAGTTTGACTTCAAAACCTTGCTATAATTCTTTTCCGCTGTTTCGAGGTTCCTCCAAAAATTCGAACATTTTTGGACACTTCTATAATCAAGTTTTAGTTCAAAACTATTTGAATTAAATTCAAATATGTTTGAATTATTTTCCGATCTGGCCTTTTATATTTTTCTCCGGTCATGCTCATTTTTACGAGCCCGAGAAAATTGACCTCGCGTGCAAATTCTTGTCCTAACTACCTCTTTCTTTTCTTCTCCCCCAACTTCTCTTCCTTTTCCTTCTTTTCTCTGTTTTATTTAAATGCAGAGAGAATCAGCCAGCCCCTAGGCCTCTAGGCCTCCCTGGCCCAACTCCTCCCTCTAGCCGCAGCCCGTTCCAGGCCTCCCTCTCCTCCCAGCCGGCTCAGGCCCATTTGGCCCAACTCCCCATCCAACCCTAGCAGCCCGACCCCAACTCCCCTCGCTCTCTTTCTTCCCCCGAGCCGCCGCCAGGAGTTTTCTCTCGCTAACTCTCCCGATCCCGTTTTTCCCTCTCCCTCTCCTCGCTCGACCGCTCCTCTCCTCTCGTTCCCTCTCTAGCGCCGACCGATCTTCCCTTTCCCCTCGCTCGCCAGTCCCACGCGCCCCCCAGGCCTCCCCTCGGCCTTCCTCTCCGGCCAGGCACGAGCCATCCCGGATCTCTCCCACCGTTCCCTTCGCCACCGCGGCCCTCTGGCCTCCTTCCCGAGCGCCCCAAGGCCGGACGCGAGCGCGCCCTACAGCTCGAGGCCAGCCAGGGCCCCGAGCGCGCCTGGCTCTCCACCGCATCGCCATGGGAGCCGCTCCGTCCGCGAGCTCCTCCCAAGCGTCTTCCCCTCGGCCAGGCAAGCGCACCACCCCGCCGGCCGCAGACCACCACTCCCCTCCGCCGTCCCGTCCTCCTGGACCGCCCCGAGGCCTGCAGATCCTTCCGCGCCTCGGCGCCCTTCCATCGCCGGCCCCGAGCAGCCTCCTTCGCCAGCAACCAGAGTGCAGCCGCGCCTCTGGCTCCCTCCTCGAGCCAGGGCCCCGGCCTTCCCTTCGTCTGGAGCTCCCCCACCTCGCCTCGCCGTGGCTCCCGCGTTCAGACGCCGCCCCGGGCCTCAGGTCATCCGTCGCAAGGAGCAGCGGCCAGGCCCGAGGCCTCCCTCTCCAGCGCCTCGCGGCCGCCCCTTCCGTCCTCAGTCCGCAGCGCCCCTGCCTGGCGCCCCTCCAGCGGCTCCCTACGCCAGGCCCTCGCCTCGCAGCTCCGGCCGCGACCTCGTCCCTCCAGCGCACGGAGCCGACGACCCCGTTCTTTTCCAGCTCGCCGACCCGCATCCTTCTTTTTCCTTTTTTTGTTTTTGTTTTTGTTTTGTGTGCTGCTATCTGTTCATCTCAAGTAACCAGGGAGCAGTAGGTATATCTACTTTTGGACCCTTGTTCAACTACGACGCGAGATCGAGAACCCTCAAGTACCTCTACACGTGACGTTGAACGGCTACGAGCTCGAGAACGACTACATGAACGAGTTCAACTACACGATGAAACGACAAGTACCCCTCCGATGCAAGTGCGTCTATGAACCGGAACGACTACGCAAGATGACACGCCAAGTACCACGACGACCCGAACGACTACCGTCGCCGTGTACCACTATCGTCGCAGAGACCCTCAAGTACCTCTACGAACGGAACGACTACTCGTTGGCAACCTCGTGTACAACTACTTCCTCTCCGATGAACGAGAACAACTACTTCCCTCTACGGCATGTACCACTACCGTCGCCCCGTGTACCACGACTCGTGTACCACTACTTCCCACGATGACCACGAGAACAACTACGCCTTCTTCCTCTACGTCTCGAACCGCCCCGAAACGCACGCTTCGAAGGTATAACCCGAGACGACCCCGTGGATGCTTGTTGTGTTGTATGAAATGTCTCCCGTGTGTGCTCCGTGTCCGTTTCGTCCCTTTTGTCATGTTCCTCGGTTGCCTTGTCGCCGACTCGTGGGAACCCGGTAACGGGAACGCCCCACCTTTCATCTCGTTTGACTCGCTCACACCATCTTTCTTTTGCCCGGTCTCTCAATGAGTTACCAGAACCGATATGTTGTGTTGCATCATTTTCGGTTCGTTGCCGTGGCACCCTTTTTCGTTCCACCACGGTGACAAATGCTTCTTATCTTCTTCTTGTCAACCTTTTAATAAAACTTGCATAAAACTTGATCATGTCATCCGCATCATGTTAACAACACTAAAATGTTTAATTGTTGTTGCTTTATAACTATTAAACATGCTTATGGGGATTTTCCGGATATGTTGTTGTTATTTCCGGCCTCATTTAAATTGTCTTAATAGTGTAGTTTCTTTATGCTACACCTCTTGCCATGTTAAAAACATTTAATATTGTCTTGTAAATAACGAGAGTCAACTAAATAATTAATGTGGTGTTTCGTCAATATGCAACTCGTTGCATATTGATCTCCACTTAACTTGTAGTATTTGTTTGTGCACTTTGCCATGCCATGCATATTTAAACCGGACATGCATCATGCTTGCTTGTGCATCGTATGCCATGTTTATGTATGTGTGTTTACCGAGTTTTTTGTTTCTTTCCGGTTTGCTTCTCTTGATAGCTTCAGTTTCGTTCCGGAGTTGTGAGGATTCGCTCGTCTGTTGCCCCGTCTTCTTCGTGGATCCGTTCTTCTCCTTTGCGGAATCCCAGGCAAGATGACCGAACCCGGATACCATTACTATCATTGCCTATTGCTAGTAGTTCCGCTCTATAGTTTTGCCTCGATGCCCATGTTCTTCTTGTGAGCCTCCTACTTGTAACCATTGCCATGTTTAACCACCCTACCTACGCAAACCGTTGCTTGGCTAAGTACGCTTCGCTCAGCCCTTCTTATAGCATTGTTAGTTGCAGGTGAAGATTGAAGATGCTTGCTTCATGTTGAAGTTTGGTTGGGTTATATCACACTATATAAATGCTTAAAATGAAATCATCTATATACTGGCAGGGTGGAAGGCTAAGCCTTTTGCTTGGTGTTTTGTTCCACTCATGCCGTTAGGAACCGTATAAACCGGTGTTATGTTCCTTGATTATGCGTTCCTAACACGGTTGGGGTGTATGGGACCCCCTTGATAAACCGCTAAGTGCTAAGTCTTTTCCAGCAAGTCCCAACTTTTGGTACTATTTGCCTCATAATAACAACTTAATTAAATAATTAAACTTGCATAGGGGGTCGCACCCTCGGGTTCTTAATTCTACATAGCAGGGGGGGCCAGTGCCGATGGTGTTGGTCCCAAACGGGGAGTCTGCGGGAACCACCACGGGAAACTCGAGGATTGGGTCCTGTAGAATCGCCCATCCGGTCGTGTCCTGAGACTTAGATATGCGCGGCTACTATCAGGGTGTCGACACGCCGGGAGGATTTGCTGGATTAGCCTTACCTTAGTTCGGTTTAACTTGAGCACGGGATTCGGAAAATACTCGGGTCTTCCCACCTATGGAGTTGCGACTTCGCGGATCGTGGGCTTGTAATGGGTCAAGTTGGAACACCCCTGCAGGGTTTGAACTTTCGAAAGCCGTGCCCGTGGTTATGTGGCAGATGGGAGCTTGTTAATTCCGGTTGTAGATAACTTGACACAATGTTTCTAATACACTACCAGCGCGTGTACCGTGACTGTCAATTTCCGAATGGGGATTCGGGAGTTGAACACGGTGGGGTTATGTTTGACCGGCTTTAGTTAGGATCACTTCGTGATCATCTTTCGACCGATGCACTTCTCTTCTCGCTCTCTATTACGTAAGTTAGTGCTAGTTGCTGCTGCAGACTCTTGTTGTTCCTTCACCTCTCGTTCTTTCTTCAGCCTTGTCCTCACCCAAGGCTTAAATAGTCTTGTTACCCGGGAACGGGATTGCTGAGTCCTCTGTGGCTCACAGTTACTTCACCACACCAGATGCAGGTTCAGCCGAGTTGATGCAGGAGTTGGATCAGTTCTTCACCCGGGAGTCCGATGAAGCTTGTGGCCGTTTGCTTGTGACGTTTCGATGTTCAGTAGTGGTTTCTACTAGGATTCAATCCTGGCCTGTGGCTTTATGTTGTTTTGGTATCTTTCTTTTGGTTCTTCACCCGTAGTCGGGTTGTGATGTTTTGGATGATGTATTGCTTATGTAATGTATTGTGTGAAGTGGCGAGTGTAAGCCAACTATCTCCTTTTGCAATTTAATCCCTCTTTTACATGAGTCGTGCAAAGATACCAAACTTGAGATCATTCTAGGATGGGCTTATACCTTTAACTCGTGCCTCGACACGTAGGAGGTATAGTCCCATCCTGGGCATTACAAACATGCTGGGGGACGAACGCCCAGTCTCTGCCGAGTGCTGGATTCTGGCGCTCGAGCCAAGAACCTTCCTCCCCGCCGTGAGCAAGGCTCTTCCTCTCGGACCCCAATAGTTGGCACCCCAGGAGCCGAGACCACGAGCCGGCTACCAGCAATACTCGGCGCATCCGCATCACGATCGACCGTGACCATGACGGCCGCCCACGAGCAGTGGAACGACGGAACGATCACCCACCTCCTCCCCTCGGCCGGGAGAGGCGCGCTTGCCCGCCGCTCTGTCGGTGTACAAAAAGAGGGGTACACTTTTTGTGTCAGGACCCCGATCCTAAGTCACACCGATCTAGCTGTAACACGTCATATCACTTTGCGGCCTCACGCACGGTAACCCCACGGGTGCCACCTTACCTGGCCAGGGACCGGTTCTGCATTTTGGCACACGTATATGACAGTGTCGCTAGCATCCATATGACCGAGAACCCGGGCCGACATGGCTAGTTATAATCCAAAAGTGGCACTAAATTACAGAGACAGGCATCCATGACCCAGCAACGAACGTGTCGGTCATCAACGTATGAACCCAAGTCGTAGCAAGCGACATGGACTTAAAGGAACAACGCGTGACATTTCCCCTAAGGGACAGACACAGGAACGAAGAAGGACACATGCCGGCCAGCCTACGTGTTCCGAGCAGTAGCAAGCTACCAAGGCTCATTGGAATCACTAGGAGGCATTTCCCTGTAAGATAGGCTACCAAAGGAAAACAACTAGGTGTCGGATCCCACACATACCAAGCATTTCAATCATACACGCAATATGCTCAATATGTGCAAATACAACATTGCATCACAACAGAACTCTATGACTCAAAGTACTTTATTTAAAAGGCTCCAAGAGCCATACATAACATAGTCATACAGGTAGGGGTCACATGACCCAACACTCAAGTCATACAGTTATACAAGCACAAGCGGAAGCTACATGTCTGAGTACAGACAACTTAGAAAATAAAACAGGCTTGGTGTAGCCTGACTATCTACAAGGCCCTTCACATGTTCCAGATCACCGTCTGGGTGTCAAGCTACTCGTCGACGTCAACGTCTATGTAGAACCCATCAGCAGGGGCAGGGTTCTCCTCTGCAACAGTTATTAAGCAAACGTGAGTACAAAGGTACTCAGCAAGTCTTACCACAGAACCTATCTTACATGCAACATTATCAAAGGGGGGTAGTGGAGTTTATAGCAGAATGCCAGCTTTGACCTTGGCTAACCTATACTACAACTCTCAACAGATTGCAAGATGTTATTACGAACACGAGTCCTCTAGTCACCACATCAATACACTACCGAGGATCCTCTTCCGTCATCCTACGGAAGGGCCATCCACGGCACTCACACTTATCTTGAGGCTTTTAGTAGTATCCATCAACTTGTCTATGAACTGTAAGAGTAACCAAGTAGTTCGTACCGCGAACAACGGCTATTCGAATAGTTTGATAACCCTGCAGGGGTGTACTTCTTCACACACGCTTCCACCGCTTATCGCCGTTTACTCGGCGTGTACTCGGCAACCTTCAAGCGGAAGCCCAGCGAGGGTGTCGGCCACGACCTGACTAACTACTCAAGTCTCTCGTCCAGGTTTATCGCCTATTTGGGTTCCATCCGTGGGGAGATCCGGCCGGGGTGTCGCTCACGGCCCCAAACGATGTGTACAGGGTTCCCGAGTCACCAAATGGGCAACCGGTACACCGTGCCACGTACCTGTCGCATCACAACCCACCCCGAGGGTCAGCGTTGTGCACGACCTCCAGTAAGCTATAAACACCAGAAACTAGTTGCAACTCCTGGACAGAGATCAAGGGTAATTAATAAGTCGAGAGGGTCCATTGGTTTCGGGCCCAATGCATGGTAGTAACTGCAACTTGAACCACACATACAGATCTCGGGTCCTATGTACGGTTCCAATGAAACAACCCACCACGTACTCCTACATGGCCTTTCATCGATACCTTTACCAAAAGTATTCCACACTTCCTTCTCTTTATCAAAAGATTGTTTCACTCTGATCCATCACCCAGATGAACCAGACCAGACACAACTCTAAGCATAGCAGGCAACATAAACAAATAGCATGGTGGAACACACATCACATGGCTCAATCAACTCCTACACATGCTAGTGGGTTTCAACTATTTACTGTGGCAATGACAGGTCATGCAAGGGAATAGGGTTCAACTACCGCAGCAAGTAGCAGTTCACGCGATGTTGCCTTAATGCAGTAAAAGAGAGCAGGAGCGAGAAGATTGGGTTGTATCGGAATGATCAATAATTGCTTGCCTGTCAAGGTAGTTGTCGGGTACTGCTCTTCAACTGGATACGCGGCAGTATCCTCGGGAGCAGGACCTAACATAGGGAATACCGACGATACAATCATTAACAAACAAATGCAACAATATGATGCATGTTTATGACATGGCAAGATGCATGTGAGTTGGCTAATGCAACTAAAACCAGAAGGGTTTGAACCTATTTGAATCAAGGATTCAAATTGAAGTTCAAACTATTATTTAAATAAGTGCATTATCATGTTTTTGATGTAAACAGCAAGTTAACTTATTCAAATATGCATGAAACCAGTGCCATTGGATAGATTGGATTTTTCTGATCATTTTTCATATATAAATCTTTTCCATCTGAGCTATGGTTGATTTTATATGATTTTTAGAAGTTTTGGGTATTTTCTGGAATTTCCTGAATTAAATTAAATCTAAAAATCCCAGAAAAACCTTTACTGCGTCAGCATGACATCATGCTGACGTCAGGCAGTCAACAGGGCCAGTCCAGGTCAAACCTGACTGGTGGGTCCCTCATGTCAGTGTCTTAGGAGCTAATCCCGGTCATAACCAGGGTTGACTGGGTTTGACTAACAGCGGGGCCCCACTGTCAGTGACTGGGGTGACTAAACTAATTACTGTTAACTCCTAATCATCGAGCCACGTCAGCCCGCCGGAGTTGGCCGGCGGCGACCATTGCGCACGGCGGTGACTCGTCGGAATCCCTATTCCGGCATCCATTTGCCGCGCGGATGGGCTCGGTGTGCTCCTGGTGATGTACCGCATCCAGCGGTGCCACTGGTTGGACGAGGGGTCGCCGGAGTCGACGGCGACGAGCTCGTCTGCGGCGGTGCTCGCACGGGGTTGGTCGGGATGGTGTTGTAGTGCACGGGAGGAGGAGCTGAAGCTCGCTCTAGCTTGCTGGTGACCTACTGAAGCTAACGGCGTGCTCGGCCGCGAGGTACGGTGCCTATAGCCACGGCGGGGAGTTGGCCGGCGGCGGTGATCGTCGGTGAGCAAAGGGGGCGGTGGCTACAAGGCCCAAACGAGTCCGTGGAGAGGGGGGTTCGAAGCGTGAGCTCACAGCGGTCGCAGAGGGCGTCGAAGTGAGCTCGGGGACGGTCGGACGACGGCGTACGGGCGGCGGCGATCTCCGGTGCCGGAGGTTGAAGACGACGGCGAGGGGGACGTTGCGGAGCTCCTGGCGTCGTGTGCGTCGGTGGGGAGCTTCGGGGCGACGAGGCGGAGCTAGTGGTGCTTCTGGGAGGCGAGGAGGTGGCGTAGGGCGTGGTTTCAGCGGTCGTCGGCGACGAGCTCGCTCGGGGGAGCTCGGCGGAGGGAAGAGAGGAGGGGAGAGACACGGGAGAGAGGGGGAAACGGTCGGGGTGGCTCCGTGGCGTCGTTCTAGCCCGTCCCGAAGGCCGAGGGGCCAGCCAGGCAGGCAGGAGGTGGCCGGCGCATCGGCGGCGCTCGCCACCGAGCTGCTTCGTGCGCTGGCCCGGCGAAGAAGACGGTGGTGCCCCTGGTGGGCTGGGCCGGCTGGGCCAGCAGGTAAGTGGGCTCAGGTAAGATTCTTCCTATTTTTTCTTTTCCTATTTTCTTTCTGTTTTATTTCTTTTGCAACTTTGTTCATTTAATAAAAATGCCTAAACATTTTTATAACTCATGACACTTGTCATACCTGCTGTATATAATATGAACAGTGGGAAACTTTATATTTCATGATTATTTGAGCATTTAAAATATTTAAAAGTATTTAAATGCCCAAATTCAATTACCATATGAATTAATCCAAAGCCCTAGATTGTCCTAGAAAATTTGCACCATTTTTGGCAGAGGCTTAAGACCAAGGAAGAAATGATGAACATTTTGAAGGGCATTTTGGGTACATTGGAAAATATTTTAGTAAACCCTAGTTGTTAGGGGAGGGGTGCTGGGGTTTCTGTTAATCCCATTTCAAGTTTCTTTGAAAGTAAACATGATGCACACTCTAGTTAGGTCCTAATGCAAGTGTTAGCTAGGGATGTGACAACTCACCCCCACTTAAAAGAATCGCGTCCCGAGATTCGGGTTCCTCCGGAAAGAGGGTGGGGTACTCAAGTCGAAGACGATCCTCCCATTCCCAAGTGGCTTCACTCTCGGAATGATGTGACCATTGAACCTTGAGAAACTTGATATTGTGGCGTCGAGTGGTGCGCTCAGTTTGATCAAGAATACGAATGGGGTATTCTCGATATGTGAGATTGTCTTGGAGATCAAGCGTTTCGTGGTCCACTCCACGGATAGGATCCGAGAAGCAACGCCTGAGTTGGGAAACGTGGAAAACATCATGAACTCTGGAGAGGTGCGGAGGTAGTTCCAATTGGTAGGCAACTTCTCCTCGTTTGGCAAGAATGCGAAAAGGACCGATGAAACGAGGGGCCAATTTGCCTTTGATACCGAAGCGATGGGTTCCCTTAAGAGGAGTAACCCGAAGGTAAGCCTTATCGCCGACTTCAAAAGTCACAGCCTTATGATGACTATCATATTGGCTCTTTTGGCGAGACTGGGCTGTTTTCAATCTTTCACGAACGATGCGAACTTGTTCCTCTGCTTTCTGAATCATATCCGGGCCAAAGAATTGTCTTTCGCCGGTTTCTGACCAGTTAAGAGGTGTTCGACACCTTCGTCCATACAGAACTTCGAAGGGAGCTTTACCCAGGCTGGCTTGATAACTATTGTTATAAGCGAATTCGGCAAATGGAAGACATTTTTCCCATTCCATACCGAAAGAAATGACAGAGGCTCGAAGCATGTCTTCCAGAATTTGATTGACTCGTTCCACTTGACCACTTGACTGCGGATGGAAGGCAGTACTGAAAGAGAGATGAGTTCCCATAGCGTTCTGGAAACTTTCCCAAAATCGTGAAGTGAAAAGACTTCCACGGTCTGAGTTGATCTCCAACGGTACACCATGTAGTGATACTATTCGAGAGATATATAAGTCGGCTAGCTGGCTAGCGGTAATACTCTCCCGAACAGGCAGGAAGTGAGCTACTTTAGAGAGGCGGTCGATAACGACGAAGATAGCATTATTCCCTTTCCTGGATCTGGGAAACCCGGTAATGAAGTCCATACCGACTTTATCCCATTTCCATTCAGGAATAGCTAGAGGTTGAAGGGTGCCAGCAGGCCGTTGATGCTCTGCTTTAACTCGACGACAAACGTCGCAGTTAGCGATGAACTGAGCGATTTCTCTCTTCATCCTAGTCCACCAGAATCTTTGACGTAGGTCTTGATACATTTTGGTACTACCGGGATGAATCGTGAGAGGAGATTCATGAGCCTCCTTGAGGATCAAACGTCTTAGGTTTTGCACCTTAGGAACCACTAAGCGGTTGCTAAAGAATACGACTCCTTGATCATCAATTGAGAAACATCCTGCAACTCCTTTCTTGATGTTCCTCTTAATACGGGAAATTCCGGGATCAATCTTCTATGCTTTGATGATCTGATCCAAAAGGGTAGGTTTTGCCACCAAGGTGGAAAGGAATCCTCGAGGAACAATGTGAAGGTTAAGCTTACGAAATTCCCCGTGGAGAAGTGGTTGACTTTGTTGTAACATTAAATTGTTACAATAAGACTTACGACTTAGTGCATCACCCATGACATTGGCCTTTCCAGGAGTATAAGTGATTCCTAAATCGTAGTCGGTGAGCAACTCAACCCAACGTCTTTGTCTGAGATTTAGATCTGGTTGGGTGAAGATATATTTCAAACTTTGGTGATCGGTGAAGATTTCACAGCGATTACCAAGGAGGTAATGCCGCCATGTTTTGAGTGCATGGACTACAGCTGCAAGCTCTAAATCATGAGTAGGATAGTTGTCCTCATGTGGACGCAACTGTCGGGATGCGTATGCAATCACTTGACGATCTTGCATAAGAATGCAACCTAGTCCTTGTCGCGAGGCGTCGCAATAGATTATAAAATCCTTGGAAAAGTCTGGTGGTACCAGTACAGGTGCAGATGTCAGGCGTCTTTTCAGTTCCTGAAAACTGGACTCGCACCGTGGGGTCCACTCAAACTTTTTATCTTTCTTGAGGAGTTCGGTTAGAGGTTTAGCAACCTTGGAGAAGTTCTCGACGAAACGTCGGCAATAGCTCGCTAAGCCAAGAAAACTCCTAACTTGCTTGACCGATTCAGGGGAGGTCCAATCAAGGACGGCTTGAACTCGCTCGGGATTGACAGCAATACCCTTGCCAGAGATTACATGACCTAGATAGGTTACTTCTGGCAACCAAAATTCACATTTAGAGAATTTGGCGTAAAGGCGGTGCTCTCGAAGTTTCGTCAATACCAGCCTTAAATGCTCGGCATGATCTTCCTTGTTCTTGGAGAAAATGAGTATATCATCGAGGTATACCACGACGAATTTATCCAGGTACTCCATGAATATAGGATTCATTAACCGAGAAAAGGTAGCTGGGGCATTGGTTAATCCGAAGGACATGACGGTGTACTCGTATTGGCCATAACGAGTAACGAAAGCCGTTTTAGGAATGTCCCCGTTCTTGATTTTGATTTGATGGTAGCCCAACCTCAAATCCATCTTAGAAAAGACTGGGGATCCAGCGAGCTGATCATACAGATCGTTGATCCTGGGGAGCGGATACTTATTCTTTATGGTGACCAGATTGACAGGTCGGTAATCTACAACCATCCGCTCCGTTCCATCCTTCTTCTTGACGAAGAGGACGGGGCAAGCCCAAGGGGAAGAGCTAGGACGGATGAAACCTTTTTGCAAAGACTCATCAAGTTGTTTCTTTAGCTCAGCTAATTCTAGTGGTGCCATCTTATAAGGTCTCCTAGAGATTGGGACAGTTCCAGGAATAAGATCTATCACGAACTCGACATCTCTGTCAGGTGGAACTCCTGGCAGTTCTTCTGGAAAAACATCCGGGAAGTCACGGACTACCGGGATATCTTCGAGTTCTGGTAGAGGGCTGGCATTAAGAGAGTAGAGCTGACGTTCAGCCATTCGAGTCAAGACATTGACTATCTTGCCGGATGGGTGTGTAAGTTGAACGGTCCTAGTAAAACAGTCAATTTTGGCGTAATGGGTTGTCATCCAATCCATACCCAAAATGATATTTATGTCCGAGGACTTGAGAGCGATTAAGGATGCAAGGAAAACAAGTCTATCGACAAGGATTTCATTTCCATGGCTTACCCTAGAGGTCTGCCACTTTGAACCAGGAGTTTGAATAACCATGGAAGTAGGCATGTCACAAAAAGTCATGTTGTGCAATCGAGCATAGCTTTCAGATATGAACGAATGGGATGCTCCAGTATCGAAAAGAACAGATGCCGGATGGCAGTTTACGAGAAGCGTACCAAGGACGACGTTAGGATCCTCATAAGCTTCTTCGGCAGAAACATAGTTGACATGACCATGTGCGGTGGGGATTGGCTTGACATAGTTCACCTTGCCGGTTGGCTTACCACGGCCAACGGGTTTTCCTGGCTGGTTCTGGGGACAATCACGCATGTAGTGTCCCGGTTCTCCACACTTGAAACATGTCAAAGTGGTGGTGCGTGGAGCAAAGTTGGAGGGTGGACCTCCATAGGTCTTAGCAGGTGCAAACTGTTGAGTTGGACGAGGCGCCTCATAGGATGGCCTCGGTGTATACTTGGGTGGCAGAGCAGTGTTAGGAACCCATACACGGCGCTTGTGAGAACCAGAGCCGGATGAGGAACCAAAGTCTCGAGTATGCTTGCGGGTGGCCTCGAAGTCGGTCTGGCCTGTCTCAGCACTGATAGCCTTGTTAACCAACTTCTGGAAAGAGGCGCACTCGTGCAGACGTAGATCACGACGAAGTTCAGGGCTGAGTCCCTTGCGGAACCTCGCCTGTTTCTTGGCATCGGTGGATACTTCCTCAGGTGCATAGCGTGCCAGATTACCAAACTCACGACTGTAGCCATCCACAGTCAGACGGCCCTGGGTAAAATTGCAGAATTCCTCCCACTTGCGATCCATGAGACCTTCCGGAATGTGATGTTCACGGAATGCCTCACTGAACTCAACCCAGGTAGTGACTTGGCCAGCAGGACGCATAGCTTCAAAGTTTTCCCACCAAAGACTGGCAGGGCCCTCAAGATGGTAGGCGGCGTAGATAACCTTGTCAGCTTCGGCCACACGGGCAGAGTGTAGCTTGTGGGTGATACTACGTAGCCAGTCATCAGCATCCAGAGGTTCAGTGGAGTGATGGAACTTCGGTGGACACATCTTGATAAAATCGTGGATTGACACCACGTCATTCCTCTGACGGAACCCAGTGTTTTGCTCTATGCGTTCCAGCAGACGGTTGGTCTCTCTCTTGTTCCGTTCTGCTTCAAGCATAACTTCCGCCAAGGAGGGTGGCTGGGGCAGATTTCCATCTCTAGCCCCACTAGCCTCACCCTGCTCCTGAGCAGCAGGAGTGTTGCGAGTGTTGACCATCCTAGGAAAACAAAACAACGGTTTAGACATGGATGGCAAAATTGACATAGAAGTGCAGAATGTAATGGATGACACAGAATGCAGAGATGTTCATCCGTACGACATGGTAATATAGGAACTGCTATATATACACCAGTGGTCATACACACCATACAAAGTTTAGTACAAGCCAAGGCTAAAGTACAACTACGGTGAAAGACGATACATCCCATCAGAGGCATTCCAGGCTCCTATACATTATTTAACTACACCTCCGGAATTCAGTACACACTAAGTCATATTCCACAAGACACGCAGGACTGTGGAAATACAACTATTACAATACTACTACTACCACGGACTAGCTCAGACATTCGCGTAGTAATCCTCGTAAAGATTACCACCGTAGCCTGGAAGTGGTACAGACGGATCTTGGAACTCGCGAGCACTCGAAGGTTGTGGACCATAAGGGCATGGGTGTGGTCTCGGTCCCGATGCTGGTGGTAACCGACGCCCACGTGGAGGTGTAATACCCCCAACGTCACGCCAATCCATGCGATCAGGCAGACGAGTCCGCACAGGATACAAATCCCGCATGTCCAGATATCCGGCGTGCACAGCAGGTGCAAGCCGTGTCAAAGTAGTCCAGTGAGCGGCTCGGGTGTTATACAGCTCCATTCGGAGGGCACGGACCTCACGGTCCCTATCCTCCAACATCTGAACAGTAGTTTGAAGCAGTGGCTCTTCATGAGCAGCATCAGTATACAGACCAGTGTAGTAGCCTTCTTCTCCGGGGAGTGAAGCTGGCATGTAACAGAACTCAGTGTTCAGCAACAGGGCATGCCTAGCACGGAGAATGGTCATCATCGAATAAGCGGCATCCTGTACTGCCATCTCGATGGTAATCCCGAGTCCATAAGACCAATGGATGGGATCATTAGCTCCGGGATATGAGGGGTATATCCGGACTGTGCATAAATACTGACTTTGATTAAAATCCCGATACTGTTCCTCCACAGTGTATTCAGGATACCAGCGATAACCGGTCTCAGTCATCACACGGACTAGCATGGCCGTGTGACCGGGCACATTAATGCACCGAGTCAAACGAACCACTTGGTGAGGAATGCGGCCAGACATCTGAAACACGAAATAATGCAAAGGCATTAGTGTTTCTGGAAGAAATCGGGCAGCATAACAACTGTAAATGCTCAAACAGAGATTTGAGACATCATACAAATGATAGCATAGCCACTCAACAATTCCATATCAAGGTTCCGGTTCAACAATCATCATACTCAACAGGATAGAAACTGTACTGAGGCTTGAAACCAACAATCCTAATAGTCTACGGATTAGTAACACGTGAACCTAGTAAGGATAAGAGGCCTAGTCCTAAATCCCCGTAGAAAGAATAGACAGACCCAGATCAGAAGGGCATAAGGTAAAGGAGTAAAAAGAGCTTTCGTTCCCTTCCACAATCAATTCCCCTACATATAACTAAGAATTTTTCTAGACTCAACATCGACCAGTTTGGCTTGAGAAACCTACAGGCAGTCCAGCTCTGATGCCAACGCTGTTAGGACCCCGATCCTAAGTCACACCGATCTAGCTGTAACACGTCATATCACTTTGCGGCCTCACGCACGGTAACCCCACGGGTGCCACCTTACCTGGCCCGGGACCGTTTGCGCATTTTGGCACACGTATATGACAGTGTCGCTAGCATCCATATGACAGAGAACCCGGGCCGACATGGCTAGTTATAATCGAAAAGTGGCACTAAATTACAGAGACAGGCATCCATGACCCAGCAACGAACGTGTCGGTCATCAACGTATGAACCCAAGTCGTAGCAAGCTACATGGACTTAAAGGAACAACGCGTGACATTTCCCCTAAGGGACAGACACAGGAACGAAGAAGGACACATGCCGGCCAGCCTACGTGTTCCGAGCAGTAGCAAGCTACCAAGGCTCATTGGAATCACTAGGAGGCATTTCCCTGTAAGATAGGCTACCAAAGGAAAACAACTAGGTGTCGGATCCCACACATACCAAGCATTTCAATCATACACGCAATATGCTCAATATGTGCAAATACAACATTGCATCACAACAGAACTCTATGACTCAAAGTACTTTATTTAAAAGGCTCCAAGAGCCATACATAACATAGTCATACAGGTAGGGGTCACATGACCCAACACTCAAGTCATACAGTCATACAAGCACAAGCGGAAGCTACATGTCTGAGTACAGACAACTTAGAAAATAAAACAGGCTTGGTGTAGCCTGACTATCTACAAGGCCCTTCACAAGCTTCAGATCACCGTCTGGGTGTCAAGCTACTCGTCGACGTCAACGTCTATGTAGAACCCATCAGCAGGGGCAGGGTTCTCCTCTGCAACAGTTATTAAGCAAACATGAGTACAAAGGTACTCAGCAAGTCTTACCACAGAACCTATCATACATGCAACATTATCAAAGGGGGTAGTGGAGTTTATAGCAGAATGCCAGCTTTGACCTTGGCTAACCTATACTACAACTTCCAACAGATTGCAAGATGTTATTACGAACACGAGTCCTCTAGTCACCACATCAATACACTACCGAGGATCCTCTTCCGTCATCCTACGGAAGGGCCATCCACGACACTCACGCTTATCTTGAGGCTTTTAGTAGTATCCATCAACTTGTCTATGAACTGTAAGAGTAACCAAGTAGTTCGTACCGCGAACAACGGCTATTCGAATAGTTTGATAACCCTGCAGGGGTGTACTTCTTCACACACGCTTCCACCGCTTATCGCCGTTTACTCGGCGTGTACTCGGCAACCTTCAAGCGGAAGCCCAGCGAGGGTGTCGGCCACGACCTGACTAACTACACAAGTCTCTCGTCCAGGTT
The DNA here is from genome assembly GCA_902687465.1 of Secale cereale. Taxonomy (NCBI): domain Eukaryota; kingdom Viridiplantae; phylum Streptophyta; class Magnoliopsida; order Poales; family Poaceae; genus Secale; species Secale cereale. The sequence continues at coordinate 398,709,789 of LR738712.1, read as the reverse complement.
TATCGCCTATTTGGGTTCCATCCGTGGGGAGATCCGGCCGGGGTGTCGCTCATGGCCCCAAACGATGTGTACAGGGTTCCCGAGTCACCAAACGGGCAATCGGTACACCGTGCCACGTACCTGTCGCATCACAACCCACCCCGAGGGTCAGCGTTGTGCACGACCTCCAGTAAGCTAAAAACACCAGAAACTAGTTGCAACTCCTGGACAGAGATCAAGGATAGTTAATAAGTCGAGAGGGTCCATTGGTTTCGGGCCCAATGCATGGTAGTAACTGCAACTTGAACCACACATACAGATCTCGGGTCCTATGTACGGTTCCAATGAAACAACCCACCATGTACTCCTACATGGCCTTTCATCGATACCTTTACCAAGCGTATTCCACACTTCCTTCTCTTTATCGAAAGATTGTTTCACTCTGATTCATCACCCAGATGAATCAGACCAGACACAACTCTAAGCATAGCAGGCAACATAAACAAATAGCATGGTGGATCACACATCACATGGCTCAATCAACTCCTACACATGCTAGTGGGTTTCAACTATTTACTGTGGCAATGACAGGTCATGCAAGGGAATAGGGTTCAACTACCGCAGCAAGTAGCAGTTCACGCGTTGTTGCCTTAATGCAGTAAAAGAGAGCAGGAGCGAGAAGATTGGGTTGTATCGGAATGATCAATGATTGCTTGCCTGTCAAGGTAGTTGTCGGGTACTGCTCTTCAACTGGATACGCGGCAGTATCCTCGGGAGCAGGACCTAACATAGGGAATACCGACGATACAATCATTAACAAACAAATGCAACAATATGATGCATGTTTATGACATGGCAAGATGCATGTGAGTTGGCTAATGCAACTAAAACCAGAAGGGTTTGAACCTATTTGAATCAAGGATTCAAATTGAAGTTCAAACTATTATTTAAATAAGTGCATTATCATGTTTTTGATGTAAACAGCAAGTTAACTTATTCAAATATGCATGAAACCGGTGCCATTGGATAGATTGGATTTTTCTGATCATTTTTCATATATAAATCTTTTCCATCTGAGCTATGGTTGATTTTATATGATTTTTAGAAGTTTTGGGTATTTTCTGGAATTTCCTGAATTAAATTAAATCTAAAAATCCCAGAAAAACCTTTACTGCGTCAGCATGACATCATGCTGACGTCAGGCAGTCAACAGGGCCAGTCCAGGTCAAACCTGACTGGTGGGTCCCTCATGTCAGTGTCTTAGGAGCTAATCCCGGTCATAACCAGGGTTGACTGGGTTTGACTAACAGCGGGGCCCCACTGTCAGTGACTGGGGTGACTAAACTAATTACTGTTAACTCCTAATCATCGAGCCACGTCAGCCCGCCGGAGTTGGCCGGCGGCGACCATTGCGCACGGCGGTGACTCGTCGGAATCCCTATTCCGGCATCCATTTGCCGCGCGGATGGGCTCGTTGTGCTCCTGGTGATGTACCGCATCCAGCGGTGCCACTGGTTGGACGAGGGGTCGCCGGAGTCGACGGCGACGAGCTCGTCCGCGGCGGTGCTCGCACGGGGTTGGTCGGGATGGTGTTGTAGTGCACGGGAGGAGGAGCTGAAGCTCGCTCTAGCTTGCTGGTGACCTACTGAAGCTAACGGCGTGCTCGGCCGCGAGGTACGGTGCCTATAGCCACGGCGGGGAGTTGGCCGGCGGCGGTGATCGTCGGTGAGCAAAGGGGGCGGCGGCTACAAGGCCCAAACGAGTCCGTGGAGAGGGGGGTTCGAAGCGTGAGCTCACAGCGGTCGGAGAGGGCGTCGAAGTGAGCTCGGGGACGGTCGGACGACGGCGTACGGGCGGCGGCGATCTCCGGTGCCGGAGGTTGAAGACGACGGCGAGGGGGACGTTGCAGAGCTCCTGGCGTCGTGTGCGTCGGTGGGGAGCTTCGGGGCGACGAGGCGGAGCTAGTGGTGCTTCTGGGAGGCGAGGAGGTGGCGTAGGGCGCGGTTTCAGCGGTCGTCGGCGACGAGCTCGCTCGGGGGAGCTCGGCGGAGGGAAGAGAGGAGGGGAGAGACACGGGAGAGAGGGGGAAACGGTCGGGGTGGCTCCGTGGCGTCGTTCTAGCCCGTCCAGAAGGCCGAGGGGCCAGCCAGGCAGGCAGGAGGTGGCCGGCGCATCGGCAGCGCTCGCCACCGAGCTGCTTCGTGCGCTGGCGCGGCGAAGAAGACGGTGGTGCCCCTGGTGGGCTGGGCCGGCTGGGCCAGCAGGTAAGTGGGCTCAGGTAAGATTCTTCCTATTTTTTCTTTTCCTATTTTCTTTCTGTTTTATTTCTTTTGCAACTTTGTTCATTTAATAAAAATGCCTAAACATTTTTATAACTCATGACACTTGTCATACCTGCTGTATATAATATGAACAGTAGGAAACTTTATAGTTCATGATTATTTGAGCATTTAAAATATTTAAAAGTATTTAAATGCCCAAATTCAATTACCATATGAATTAATCCAAAGCCCTAGATTGTCCTAGAAAATTGTGCACCATTTTTGGCAGAGGCTTAAGACCAAGGCAGAAATGATGAACATTTTGAAGGGCATTTTGGGTACATTGTAAAATATTTTAGTAAACCCTAGTCGTTAGGGGAGGGGTGCTGGGGTTTCTGTTAATCCCATTTCAAGTTTCTTTGAAAGTAAACATGATGCACACTCTAGTTAGGTCCTAATGCAAGTGTTAGCTAGGGATGTGACATTTTGTACCCCTATGACCGTGCACGGGCAGTCTGAGCCACGGTGCCATCACACCAAGCATGGAAAGGGAAGCAAGCCGGGGCAAGACTGAAGCTTGACGGAGACTGGAGCAACGCCAAGAACAAGACCACGAAGAGCAAAGGGACGAAGAGGCTTCCCCTGGCAGGATCCTTGCCGGGGCTGGATCTGGCACCCCCAGCAAGACCCTTGCCGCGGCAGCTCGCCCCGCGCCTACGGGGCGAATCACCCTTGAGTCCGCCACCCCCATGGTGCGAGGATTCGGGAGATATCCCCGTGGTGGCATGCAGATCTTTGTGAAGACCTTCCAGATCAGATGCAAGATAAGAGGACGACGACCCTTGGCGGGATTCCAGCCAGGTAAGGTCCACAAGGCCCCCGACAAGCACCTTGCCGAGGACACCCGCAGGGCCACCATCAGACCTGCACCAACTGGGTTTCCACTGACCCACGCATGCTGCCAACCCGACCAGCTGGACAGGCTCCTGTGTGGCAACCCACAGATCTTCATGGAAACCCGCTGTTGCGCCACCTCAGCTGCCTGTCTGCCTACATGGCACCTCAGGCACCGCTGGACAGGGCCCGTGTCGACACGAGGAGGAGCGGCGACGGACAAGACGGGCGTCTCCCCTCGTCCCCGATAAAGCAAGGACACCTAAGCAGGGCGCATTAAATGCACCTTGTCCTGTAATGCGAGGGATAACCTCGCGTCAATGTACCCTTTCCACCTCATGTGTGCAACTGTGGCAACCCCTTTTCCCTATAAAAGGAGGCGCTAGGCGACCAGGAGGAGGATTCGGCTTTTCGGAACCCCTCACGACTCTTTTGGAGCTCCTCGTTAGCTGAAGAACACCAACATATAATCCACCAAAGCAGGAGTAGGGTTTTACGCATCTTTGCGGCCCGAACCTGGGTAAAGGAACCGTGTCCTGATCGTTAGATCCGCTCTTCTCTCAACCCCGAGCCGCGCAACCGTAGTAGGGATTCTTGTGATCCCATAGGTGTCGATCCAAATACACCGACATCTTTGGTGCGCCGGGTAGGGGGCGCAGTTGTGAGAATCGGCTTTAGCGGTTAGTTCGACGCTTCTGCATCATCATGGCGCCCAAGAAGAAGACGACGGTGGCGGTTGGCCAGTCGGAAGCCGGACAGCCCGTCCCGACGCGGGCGAGCAGTGGATCAGTCACAGAAATGACTCGGGGCGCTGCTCGCGAACACCAACGCCATCCCGACAGCCGGAGTTTGGGAGGTGGCGATGCCTGTGCGCCCGATAACAGGCCGCAAGCCGCCAGTTCCAGAGATGGAACCCGGCCCTCCGCGGGCGGCGCGGGGACCTGCAAGGCCGCGGCCGCACCACCCGAGGGCGACACGAGGCCCTCCAGGACTCCCACGCCGGCGCCAACAGCGCGCTCTTCTCAAGCAGCGCGCGACGAAGGGCGTCGTCGTCCCGAGGACCCCAGACGTCGCCATGGGAAGAGCCCCGAGCGCCGCTCCCGGGACGTAGAAGGCCCGCCCGCTCACCGAAGCGCTGGTGGAGACGATAGGCGACCGCGGGATCGTGATGGAGCTCCCCCTGACGCGGTCAGGGGTCGAAGCGCGTCGCGATCCGTGCAGGTTTCGCTACCGCCGACGCCAGCCAAAGCTTTGGCGCGCGCGCAGTTGCTCCTCAACTTTCCTCCCGTTACGGAGAAACTCAACGAATGGAGAGCCACCATCCGAAGCCTTGTCGCAGTCGCCAACAGGGACGACCTAAATCCAGCGGAGCTCCCGGGCCGACGCTCTGATGGGGTCCCACGCACCATGGGCGGGAGAGCTGGCAGCGCCGTGGCTACGGTGCATTCGCCTCCTCCTCGCCCAGCGCCCCGTGCGTCGACCCGTCGGGACGTCGCGGGCGACGCTATCTCCGTAGCGTCGTCCGACCAACGGACCCGCGGCGACCAGCGTCAAGTTCTTCAGGAGCGAGCCCATGAAGACGCTCGAACCACCATCGAGCGCCGGCGCGAAATGCGCCACCAGTCAGACAAGCGAGCAGGGCCTGCTGCGGACCACCCAGCACCGGAAAGCCCTGGAGGTCTACCTTACGAGGTGGGCTGTCCGGCTTTCACCTGTGAGCTGCGGCGGTTCCAGTGGCCCTCTCACCGCACCTTCAAACCTGACGTTGGTGAGAAGTACAACGGCAAGACCCACCCGTCGGAGTTCCTCAGCATCTACACCATCGCGATGCAAGCAGTGGGGGCCCGCAGCGATAAGGTGCTTGCGAATTACTTTCCGTTAGCTCTTAAACCTAACGCCATGTCGTGGTTGATGCACTTGCCAGTAGACTCTATTTCCTCCTAGTCCGACTTGTGGCATGAGTTTGTTGGTGCCTTTACCGGAGGCCATCAAGCCCATGGCCAAGCGAGTGACCTGCATGTCATACCCCAGAAGGAAGGCGAGACTCTGCGCAAGTACATACAGAGATTCAGCCGGGTACAGTACAACATCCCCGATGTTCACCCTGTCGCCATCATCAGCGCGTTCCACTAGAACGTGCGCAACCGCAAGATGCGCGAAGAACTGGCGATGACCAAGGTGAAGGACGTGGCAGAACTTTACGTTCTTGCCAACAGATGTGCCCGGGCCGAAGAGGGAAGGAAGTACCCCGGCGAGAGCGCCGGCGCGGAAACCGACTCCTCGGACGAAGATACCGCTGCTCCAGCAAAGAAGAGCCGAAACCATAACAGGAAGCGCAAGGGGAAGGCCGTGCTTGCCGTCGAGGGATCTGATGACACCGGCTCCGCCAAGAAAACCAGGGCGGGTGACCCTGGCAAGGAAATTGCCCGATGCGTCGCCTGCCAGGCCTTGGCGGCCGCCGAGAAGCCAGGGAACACCGGCAAACGGTACTGTAAGATCCATCGCACCAAGGTCCATGATCTCCAGGACTGCCACCAGGTTGGGCTCCTTGCTGAGAAGCAAAGAGCTGAATACGAGAGGCGGGACAAGGAGAAGGGCCAAGACGGCGCTGAGGGATCCAGCAAGAAGCGTGACGGCCAACTAGGCTGTCGCGGCAAGGAGAAACTGCAAGAAAGGCCCGCCCGGGGCCGCGATAGAAGACCTGAAGACGACGATCACGAAGAGGACGACGAGTCCGGCGGCCAAGAGTTTCAGAAGGCCACGGACGCCATGTCCGTCGATGGTGGCGCCTCGCTGCATGCTTCTCACCGCCAGCTTAAACAGTGGGCGCGAGAGATTATTGCGGCAGAGCCGTCACCCAGTGCCCAAAAGCCGCTGTAATGGTCCAGCACACCTATCATCTTTGACGCCGAGGATCACCCTGATCGCATTACTGCGGTCGGGTGCTTGCCATTGTTGGTTTCACCAACAATACACAACCTCAAGGTGACGAAGATGCTAGTCGATGGCGGGGCCGGCCTAAACCTACTCTCGCCCACCGTGATCGAGAAGCTACAAGTTCCTGATGGAGACCTCGAGGAGACGGGCACGTTTGAAGGGGTCAGCCCAGGAAGGAGCCAACCAAAGGGGAAAGTCACACTGCCCGTGACTTTTGGAAGTGATCTGAACTACAGGACGGAGAGGATCGTGTTCGATGTCGCCAGGATCCCCCTGCCTTACAACGGGATCCTTGGCCGCCCAGCGCTGGCCAAGTTCATGGTGGCATCACACTATGCCTACAACACCCAAAAGATGCCAGGGCCCGTGACGATCATCACCATCCCCTCCAACAAGAAGGACGCGCTGATTTGCGCCGACCAATTGTACCAGTAAGAAGTTGCAGCAACTGCCTCTACGGGGGCACTTGCTCCTGCCATTGGAGCCCCGGGGGGGGGGAGAAGAAGAAGACCGGCGAGACCTCGGGCACCCACTCCGGCAAGCGCACCTCTTCGAAGTGATGTGCTCCCGTCGAGGACGTGCCTGAGAGCTCCACCGGAAAGAAGAAGATCGGCGAGACCTCTGACACTCACTCCGGCAAGCACACCTCTTCGGAGTGTCGCGGTCCCGTCGAGGACGTGCCAGAGAGCTCTGCCGGCGGAAACAAGAGATCAAGGGCTATGCCGCCAGGGACCAAGAAGGTTTCTGTCAAGGAGGACGACACGGGAGGGGCTTTTACCATAAGCTCCGCCCTTGACAACAAATAGGAAGACGCCCTCGTCACCTTCCTGCGGGCGAATGTCGATGTGTTTGCCTGGCAAGCATCCGACATCCCCGGCGTTCCCAGGGAGGTGATTGAGCACCACCTTGCTGCCTGCCCTCATGTGCGGCCCGTCAAGCAGTAGGTCAGGAAGCAAGCTTTGGAACGACAGGAGTTCATCACCGAGGAGATCCGGAAACTGGAAGCTGCGGGTTTGGTGAGAGGAGTGCTCCACCCAACGTGGTTGGCCAATCCAGTGGTAGTGCGCAAGGCAAATGGGAAGTGGAGGCTGTGTATTGATTACACGGATATCAATAAAGCTTGTCCCAAGGACCCCTTCCCGCTACCGCGCATAGACCAGATTGTTGACTCCACGGCAGGGTGTGACCTGCTATCATTCCTCGATGCCTACTCTGGCTACCACCAGATCTTCATGGCGAGAGAAGACGAAGAGAAGACAGCATTCATCACCCCATGTGGTACGTACTGTTTTATACGAATGCCTTTCGGGTTGAAGAGTGCTGGCTCGACATTTGCGAGGGCAGTCCAGATTGGTTTTGAGCCCTAGCTCCATAGAAATATGGAGGCTTATATGGATGACATAGTGGTCAAAACCAAGGACAAGGCAACCCTTGTACCGGATTTACAAGAAACATTCGTGAACCTGCGCAAGATCAACCTCAAGCTGAACCCTGAGAAGTGCGTTTTCGGCGTTCCGTCTGGCAAGCTTCTCGGGTTCTTCGTGTCACAGCATGGGATAGAAGCCAATCCGGACAAGATCAAAGCTATAGAGCAGATTGAACCACCCAAACGAATCAAGGATGTGCGTCGGCTTGCCATCTGCGTTGCCGCCATGAGCAGATTCATTTCCAAGTCTGCTGAGCGCGCTCTCCCCTTTTTCAAGATTTTGAAGAAGGCGGGCCCAATGGAGTGGACGCCGAAAGCCGAAGCAGCATTACAGGATCTGAAGAAGTATCTTTCCTCCACGCCAATACTGGTTGCACCTCGACCACAGGAGCCGCCGCTGCTATACGTAGCGGCAACGAACCAGGTGGTTAGTGCTGCACTGGTGGCGCAGAGAGAAATCGGTGGTGAGGTGATAGCAGCAACGGAGCCTGGTGCCACTGGCGTAGAGACGACACAGCCGATTGGAGTGCAGCCGAAGAAGAAGATGATGCAGCACCCAGTCTACTTCGTTGGCTCCCTCTTGCAGGGGGCTAGGTCAAGGTACTCCGGTGTGCAGAAACTGCTCTTCGGCCTTTTTATGGCCTCGAGGAAGCTGCGTCATTACTTCCTGGCGCACGAGATCACTGTCGTCACTCGCCTCCCTCTGCAACGAATATTGCACAATCCAGATGCAATGGGAAGGATTGTGGAGTGGGCACTGGAGCTGTCCAGCTTTGGCCTCAAGTTTAAAAGCACCTCGACGATTCAGAGCCGAGTCCTGGCAGAGTTCATCGCAGAATGGACCGCAACGCCTGATGAAGAAGTCCAAGAAACTGCTCTCCCCGGCAAAGAGGCAAGTTGCAACTGGGTCATGTACTTTGATGGCACTTTCTCTTTACAGGGCGCCGGGGCTGGCGTACTGTTGGTCGCGCCCACCGGAGAGCACCGCAAGTACGTGGTCCAGATGCACTTCCCTAGGGAGGTGTCAACAAACAATACTGCCGAGTACGAGGGGCTGCTTGCCGGTCTTAGGATCGCGGCGGACCTCGGAATCAAGAAGCTCATTGTCAGAGGCGACTCACAACTTGTCGTCAAACAAGTCAACAAGGATTACCAGAGCCCGTTGATGAAGGCCTATGTCGATGAAGTGAGAAAGTTGGAAGAATGCTTTGACGGTATACAGGCGGAGCACGTTCCTCGAGCGGAGAACGACATCGCCGATTACCTGTCGAAGCGCGCTGCTCTCAAGTTACCTGTGGAACCAGGTGCCCTTGTGCTCCAGCTTTCTCAGCCATCCGTTGATCCATCAACAGGGCAGAACAAGAGGAGGAAGTCAGGGCCCGGCAAGTACCTTCCCGCCGAGCTCCCCGGAGCCGCCGGCAAGGATGTTGCCGGGGACACTGAGCCCGCCTCCGGAGGGCTGACTCCAGCGGAGCGTCAAGCTTTTGCCGTCGAGATGGCCACTCCCTTGGCGGAGGAAATGCCTTTAGTCCTCGCCGTCGAGCCCCAGGCTCCAGCGTGGGCGCAGCATACCGTCCGATTCCTTCAGACTGGGGAACTTCCTGAGGAGCAGGAAGAAGCAGAGAAAGTAGCCCGTCGGTCCGCCATGTATCAGTTCTTCGATGACGTCCTGTACAGGAGAAGACCGAACGGTGTGAAATTGAAGTGCATCCCTCGAGAGAAAGGACTGGAGCTGTTGGCGGAAATACATGGGGGCATATGTGGATCCCACATAGGGTCAAGAGCCCTTGCCGGTAAAGCATTCCGGCAAGGCTTCTTCTGGCCCACTGCCCTCCAGGATGCGGCGGCGCTGGTCACCAGGTGTGAAACGTGCCAATTCCATTCGAAGAAACTTCATCAACTAGCTCAAGCCCTTCAAACCATTCCTCTCTCCTGGCCCTTCTCGGTCTGGGTGCTCGACATACTGGGCCCTTTCCCCCGCGCCATCGGGGGCTTTGAGTACTTGTACGTTGCAATCGACAAGTTCACAAAGTGGCTAGAAGTGGAAGCAGTGAGGAAGGTCATAGCTCAGTCAGCCGTCAAGTTCTTCAGGGGGCTAGTGTGCCGTTTTGGTGTACCCAACAGGATTATCACCGACAACGGCACACAGTTTACAAGCCGCACCTTCATGCAATATACCAAAGACCTCGGCAGCAAAGTCTGTTTCGCTTCCGTTGCTCACCTCCGAAGCAATGGTCAAGCTGAGAGGGCAAATGCTGAAGTGCTGCGAGGATTAAGGACAAAGACCTTTGACAGGCTACACAAGAGCGGGAGGCGCTGGATTGATGAATTGCCGGCGGTTCTTTGGTCGATCAGAACGACGCCAAATCGAGCCACCGGCCAGACGCCCTTTGCCCTGATATATGAGGCAGAAGCAGTTCTCCCCACGGAACTCATAACTGGGTCGCCTCGAGTGCTCGCTTATGATGAGCTTGAGCAAGAGCAATCGCGGCAAGATGACGCGATGCTCCTTGAGGAAGATTGTCTTCGGGCGACTGTGAGAGCAGCGCGCTACCAGCAAGCCTTGTGCCGCTACCATAGCCGCAAGGTTCATGCCCGAAGCTTTGAGGAAGGTGACCTTGTTCTCCGGCGCGTTCAATTGTCCAGGAATACGAACAAGTTGACACCGAAGTGGGAGGGCCCTTATCGGGTAATACGAGTCACCAGGCCTGGTGCAGTCCGCATGGAGACCGAGGATGCCGTTCCGGTGAGTAACTCCTGGAACATTGAGCATCTTCGCAAGTTTTACCCATAAGGCGCGGCTTGCCGGGCCTCCCGGCAAGCCACCCTTTTGTACGAGCTTTGCCGGCAAGGCATGTAACCCTTTGTACAAAGCCAGGCGCAGACCCTGAGCATAAATAAATGAAGCGCTGGCGCCCTGAGTTTTAGCATGCATGCTGAGTTGAGTCTCGTCCTTGGTTAGGGTTGATATTGCTTAGCAGCGGCTAACCCCTAGCTTAGAGGTCGAGTCTTTGTCTTTCCTCTGTCTTCCTTGGTTTACAGGACGCACATGCATCCTTGCCGAGGCCGCTTGGAGGGAGGAGAGAAGAACAAATCAGTACTTGGGCCCCGGCAAGCCAGCATTGCCGGGGGCTACAAGAGCAAGAATTCGCCCGTGGCAGACCAGGGTTGCCGGGGGCTGCAATCTCAGATATGTCCTTCTTCCCTTGTCATGCATTCTGCTATGGACTGAGGTATGTGAAACCTCGTTCTTTCCCTTGAGCTACCGTGACACATAACTCTAGGTCCTAAGGCTCGTCCCTGGGACCAAGTTTGGTCGCAGTCGCGGCAGCAAAAGGATAAAACGAGGAGCCTAGGCCCGCTTCATCCCTGCCTCCGCCAAGAGCGTGAGAAAGGTCGAGCGAAGTGGGAAAACGGCAGGGCTTGTTGCCGGGCGAGAAAATGTTCATCTTAAGGATGTCAGGGATTTATTCCCTGTAGTGGGTTTTTACCTACGAACAAAAGGACCCGGCAGACATTCCTTTTTCATTAAAAACATTCCATTCAGGTACAGTCCATAGGGAATGAAAAACATGAACAAAGGGGGATTACAAGTTTTAAACTTTACAGATGCCCGAAGGCTTACAAACTAAAAAGAGATAAGATACCCGTAATGCCTTTCTTGTCCCTCTCCTTAGGAGGTAGTTCAAGGAGGCGAGAAGGGCAAAAGGGGCGCCTAGGCGAGCTACGGGTGACAGAAGACACCGAGAAGGCATCTCGGCGGCCTCCCCAGGGCTGGACGGTGATGACGGCGCTGGAGGCTGAGCTCGAAGACGAGGCGGCAGGACGTTAGTAGGAGACGAAGGCGTCGGTGCCCGCGTACTCCGACATGACGACCTTGCTGCCCACCTTCTTCCTCTTCCCTTTCCGCTGCCTCCCTACGCCAGCCGCCAAGGAGACGACCCCGAGAAGTTCAAGGAGCCGGCGACGCGGATGATGGGGTCGCCGGTGCAACCAGGAGCGGCGCCCGACACCTAGTCGGACCCGTCATCCTGCCGTCCCCCGCCCTCATCGTCGCTGTCACTGTCCTCCTCGTCACCCTCGTTCGAGGAGGAGTCTTCGTTGTCGGAGGAGCTCTCCATGCAGCACCTCGCGCGAGTTCTGAGGTGCCCAAAGACCTTGACGGAGAGGTGGCCATCCCCCATCAGCTTGAAGTGGAGGGTGAGCCCGTCTGTCAGGCTGTGGATGCGGGTGAACCTCTTCCATCCTCGACGAAGATACATCACATGAGGGGCGGGGAAGTCGACGACGGCTCACGTGCCGCTGATCCCACAACCCCTCATGTGCAACCGCAGCGACTCCGGCGGGTTCGCCTCCATCTCCCGCGCAAACGGGGTCGGGAGACGAAGGCGATGGCGCGGCGACCCCCGCATCCTAATGAAGAATTCGCAGGGGTCATCTCCAACATGACCTTCCACCGGAGGAGGAGCTGCTGGCGGGGGCGAGGCCGGCGAGCCGCCCCGTCTTTCTCTCCCCCGAGCACCCCGGCCTCGCCCACGGCCTCGCCCCCTCCCTCTTCCCCTCGTAGCTGGTTCAGCCACTGCGGGTGCAGAAGAAGGGGGGACGCGCTGTCGAGCGGCGACCCTCGCCCCCACCGTTGAGGAGCTGGGGTTTTCCTTCTTCATGGCGGATAGAAGAAAGGAGCAGAAGCTGGAGGAGAAAGAAGATGGAGGAGAGCGGAGCGCCGTCCCCTCCCTCCGCCCCTTATAAAGGGACGGGGCTGGAGCTCGATCGCCCCGCTCGACCAATCAAGACGCAGAAGGCGAGAGGAGCTGGGACCGACCCGCCGCCCCAACCAACGACGGCTCGGTTTCCCGCCTCCACCGCTCGCCACCTCGAACGCATGGGAGGCACGTGGCGGACGCACAAGACCTAAGGGACAGGTGAGGCGACCTCTCCCCACCCCGTGATCATGGGGAGTGGACGCCTAGCAGACCGCGCCTCGGCCCCATCCGGTCAGCAGGCCACGCCCCCACACCTCCCCCCGTTTAAGGGGAAGGCGTGGGCCGCATCCTTTCGCATTTACTGCGACGTGACGCATGCGTGCTGAAACCGCCCCACGCATGCCGCCCACGTCACGCACGCCCCTCCACCCCGTGCCGCGCGCGCGGGCCGTGGGAGGTGCAGCGCGCGGAACCACCCCGCCTGCCCGCGCACCGTTCTGGGCCTGGCCCAACAACGTGTCGCGCTTATGTGTGGCCCAGGCCCGGGGGCTCCTGTCGGTGTACAAAAAGAGGGGTACTCTTTTTGTACCCCTATGACTGTGCACGGGCAGTCTGAGCCACGGTGCCATCACACCAAGCACGGCAAGGGAGGCAAGCCGGGGCAAGACTGAAGCTTGACGGAGACTGGAGCGACGCCAAGAACAAGACCACGAAGAGCAAAGGGACGAAGAGGCTTCCCCCGGCAGGATCCTTGCCGGGGCTGGCTCTGGCAGCCCCGGCAAGACCCTTGCCGCGGTAGCTCGCCCTGCGCCTACGGGGCGAATCACCCTTGAGTCCACCGCCCCCATGGGACGAGGATTCGGGAGATATCCCCGTGGTGGCATGCAGATCTTTGTGAAGATCTTCCAGATCAGATGCAAGATAAGAGGACGACGACCCTTGGCGGGATTCCAGCCAGGGAGGTCCACAAGGCCCCCGGCAAGCACCTTGCCGGGGATGGCGGCAGGCGCCGCGGCAATACCCTTGCCGGGGCCCCGGCAAGGCCCTTGCCGAGGACACCCGCAGGGCCACCATCAGACCCGCACCAACTGGGTTTCCACTGACCCACGCATGCTGCCGACCCGACCAGCTGGATAGGCTCCTGCGTGGCAACCCACAGATCTTCATGGAAACCCGCCGTTGCGCCACTTCAGCTGCCTGTCTACCTACATGGCACCTCAGGCACCGCTGGCCAGGGCGCGTGTCGACACGAGGAGGAGCGGTGACGGACAAGACGGGCGTCTCCCCTCGTCCCCGATAAAGCAAGGACGCCTAGGTAGTGCGCATTAAATGCACCTTGTCCTGTAATGCGAGGGATAACCTCGCGTCACTGTACCCTTTCCACCTCCTGTGTGCCACTATGGCAACCCCTTTTCCCTATAAAAGGAGGCCCGAGGCGACCAGGAGGAGGATTTGTCTTTTCGGAACCCATCACGACCCTTTTGGAGCTCCTCGTTAGCTGAAGAACACCAACATATAATCCACCAAAGCAGGAGTAGGGTTTTACTCATCTTTGCGGCCCGAACCTGGGTAAAGGAACCGTGTCCTGATCGTTAGATCCGCTCTTCTCTCAACCCTGCGCCCCGCAACCGTAGTAGGGATTCTTGTGATCCCATAGGTGTCGATCCAACTACACCGACATGCTCGTTAACCATCCGACTCTTAGAGGCTGGCTGGGCCATCGTGAGGTAGTCGGAGAAAACAACACCCATCATCGGATCGACCGACTCGCCCGATCCTTCGCGCTAGAAGAAGAAGACGCCATTCGACTGCCATGCTTCGGCCCCCGCATTCGCGACGAGCCCTTCCCCAAAGGGTTCTCACTCCCTCGAGACACTCCCAAGTACAACGGCTTTGTGAAGGTGGACGACTGGTTGGTCGATTACTCCACCGACTGGTTGGAGCCATCAAAATACATAACCCAATTGGAATATGCGCCGTACTCTTTAGGGAGTTCGGCCTTTGTCCATTCGGCAACGAAGTCAGCCAGTACTTGGGATTTGATGGCTCGACGTGGCTTGTATGTTATGTCAAATGGAAGTAGCTCGATGGCCCATTTGGCAATCCGGCCCGTGGCATCGCGGTTGTTTATTATGTCATTCAGTGGTACTTCAGAAGCCACTGTGATTGAACACTCCTGGAAGTAGTGTCGTAGCTTTCGGGGTGCTATAAAGACCGTGTATGCTATCTTTTGATAATGGGGGTACCGAGATTTGCATGGTGTGAGGACAGTAGATACATATTATACTGGTTTATGAAGTGGGAATTTGTGTCCGTCATGTTCTCGTCCGACGACGGGCACGGCTCTCACCACCTGATGTGTTGCTGATATGTCACCGCGTCTGTCCATTCGAAGTTATCGGTGCATCGTAAGAGGCGATAGAGTGGTAGTGCCTTTTCTCCTAATCTGGAGATAAAGCGGATTAACGCTGCCACGCAACCAGCTAGTTTATGGACTTGTTTGAGGTCTATTGGCATAGCCAACTGTGACAGAGCTCGGATTTTAGCTGGATTTGCTTCTATTCCTATATTGGAAACAATGAAGCCCAGCTGTTTTCCAGCGGGGACACCAAAGACACATTTTCCGGGTTGAGATTAATGTCATACGCACGGAGGTTGTCGAATGTAAGACCTAAGTTGTCTATTAGTGTTTCGATGTGCCTAGTTTTGATGACGACGTCATCGACGTAGGCTTCTACTATCTTGCCGACTGGCTTCTCCAGATATGTTTGAATCATGCGTTGGTATGTGGCGCCGGTGTTCTTGACCCCGAAGGGCATGGTGTTGAAGCAGAATGGCTCGTATGGGGTAATAAACGATGTTGCAGCCTGATCGGACTCCTTCATTTTGATTTGATGGTATCTCGAATATGCATCGAGGAAGCACAGTGAGTCATGTCCTGCGGTGGCGTCAATGATTTGATAAATGCGGGGGTGGGGAAGGGATCCTTAGGGCAAGCCTTGTTGAGGTCTTTGAAATCGACACACAGGCGCCAGGATTTGTCCTTCTTTGGTAACATCACCAGGTTTGCTAGCTAGTCTGGATGTTTGATTTCTCTAATGAATCCAACCTCGATAAGCTTGGCTAGCTCCTCCCCCATGGCTTGTCGCTTGGGTTTGGAAAAGCGCCGCAGTGTTTGCTTGACCGGTTTAAATACCTTTAATATATTAAGGCTATGTTCGGCCAACTTGCGTGGGCTCCCTAGCATATCTGAAGGGTGCCAGGCAAATATGTCCCAGTTTTCGCGCAGGAATTCTCGTAGTGCGGCGTCAACTATTGGGTTTAGTTGCGCATCGATAGATGTTGTCTTCTTGGGGTCCGTTGGGTGGACCTAAAACTTGATTATTTCTTCTGCTGGTTCGAAGGAGGTGGATTTGGGGCGTTTGTCGAGGATCACATCATCCCTGTCCACCGTGGAGCATAGTGCGGTTAACTCCTGGGCCGCGAGGGCTTCGGATAGTGCCTCAAGGGCCAGGGATGCGGCTTTGTTTTCAGCGCGGAGTGCTATGTTCGGATCACTGATGAGAGTGATTATACCGTTTGTTCTGGCATTTTGAGCTTCATATACCCGTAATGAGGTATAGCTTGGAAGCATGTAAAAGCATCCCGCCCCAACAGGGCGTGGTATCCACTGCTGAAAGGGGTCACTTGGAAAGTAATTTTTTCGGACCGATAATTCTCCGACGTGGTGAATACCACGTCAAGTGTGATTTTGCCCGCGCACCGCGCCTTCCGGCTGGGAATGATTCCTCGGAAGGTTGTGCTACTTTGCTTGATGCGGCTCCTGTCTATTTCCATTTTGAGGAGTGTGTCCTCATAAATGAGGTTTAGTCCGCTGCCGCCGTCCATGAGGACCTTAGTAAGTTGAAACCCGTCCACGATGGGACTGAGGACTAGTGCGGCTAGCGCTCGGTCTGTCCTGTACCTTGGTTCTTCACCAGTATTAAATGTTATAGCCATGTCGTTCCAAGGGTTTATTGCGGCAATTTGGCAGACTTCAGCGAAGTCGTGAAGTGCCCTTTTGCGCTTGTTGTTTGAAGCGAATGTTTCGAAGACCGTCAATACTCTTGTGTCGTCGTTTTCTAGAGGGTGCTGCTTTGGGGTGTCCTTGATAAGGATGTCCAGCCGCTCTTAGCTACTCTGCCGGAGTATCCAACATGCTCTAAGGCTGTGGGTTGCCACGATATCAAATGTCGTGTGAATTTTGCATGGGCCATCGAGCCATCCCTCTAGAACGGTGTCGTGCCGCGTAATGGGTTTCTGTTTCTTGACTATTGGACTGGCGTGCCACGGGGGTGCACCCTCTTTTCCTGTAGGAGGAGTTGAGTTGGGGCAGACGGTTCCCAGCAAGCTGCCTGAGTTTCCAGGCGCTTTCCATCGCGCTGTACTTCTGTACAATAGTTGCTAAGTCGGCGAACTTCAGTATGTCACGGCGATTGATGGCGTTGAGAATTCCTTCGTCCGCGCAATTGTTATAGAACGCTAATATTGCGTCCTCGTCGCAGCAATCTTTTATATTGTCTTTGACAAGGAGGAATCTGGCCCAGAAGTGGTGGACCATTTCCTGAGATTGCTGTTTTATGCTCATGAGAGCGTCTATGTCCGGGTGGGTGGGTGGAATTAAATACGAACCCTGACCCGACCAATTGTCTGGAGTCTGAAGACCTCCCAGACTCAACAGTCCGGGCTCCGGAGTATCTTCTGATTCTTTAGGACTGCCGTCCAATTCTATGTTCGGAGGGCTGGTCGCATCCTTTCGCTGGTGGGTATCCGGCTCTTCCTGATCGGCGATCCGAACATAGTCCGTCTTCGATATAGAAGAAGAATCGCCATCCTCCTCCTCGACTACCGCTATCTTGTGGGTGACCGGTGGAGTTTTGATTTCTCTTTGATCGGTTTTAAGCCCGATCCGATCGTAATCTGGGGCGATTCCCAAAGCGGCGATACGATCTAGGAGCTCATTGAAGGACAAGAACTCTGTCGGATTCATCTGCTTGGAGTGTTTGGAGTTGATGCGAAGGGGGTTTTCGGTGGCCCGAGAGGTCATCGTCGACTCAACGGCCGAACGGGCGATCATGGTAAAGCCGCCCAGCCGGAGGGTTTGGCCTGGGGCCAGGACTCCCCCAGAGGTGATGTTGTCTTTAAGGACAAGGCGAGCCATCGAACCTTTCGTCAACTTCATAGTGGAACTCTCAATGAAAGCACCAATGTCGGTGTCAAAACCGGCGGATCTCGGGTAGGGCCCCCCGAATTGTGTGTCTAAGGTCGATGGTTACAGGAGACTGGGGACACGATGTTTACCCAGGTTTGGGCCCTATCTATGGAGGTAATACCCTACTTCTTGCTTGATTGATCTTGGTGAATATCAGTATTACAAGAGTTGATCTACCACGAGATAGTAATGGATAAACCCTAGAAGCCTAGCCTGTATGACTATGGTAATGTGTGTCTATCCTCTCTGAACTACTCCCTCCAGTTTATATAGACACCGGGGGTGGGTCTAGGGTTACATAGAGTCGGTTACATAAGAAGGAATCTTTAAAGTTGGTCGCCAAGATTGCCTTCCACTACAAGGAGAGTCCAATCCGGACACGGGTGGAGTCTTCGGCCTTCATGTCTTCACATCCCATCAATTCGGCCCATGGATATTAGGCCGGACGCCCGAGGACCCCTTAGTCCAGGACTCCCTCCGCCTCCCCTTGGCTACCCGCCGCCCCTGTACGCCAGGGCACCAGGCCACGGAGGGGAAGTCAGCGCCCAACGCCGCCTGTGCCGTGGCCGCGCTGACCGAGCTGTAGTGGTGCACGCCATCGTCCCAATTGCACACGACAGAGGCTCCTCGCGTGAGTTCGTGGTATGGGCGGCGATGCCTCCTAGATCCTGGATACGCTTCCCGCCATTCTTTGCCACAGAGATGCCACCGATGGGTCAGCTCAAGCTCTGGTTGCGATATGCCGAGTGCCGGGCCCCGGTTACGAGAGTAGAGGTTGAGGTCGTCTCCCCGCGGATGGGGCGAGGTCGCCCGCGCTTACGGAGTGGAAGGCGCCCTCCATGCTGCACTTCAAGGCATTCGACGAGGAGGGACGCCGCCTGGAGTGCTGCCCTGGAGGGGGCTCTTGGGACGTCGCTGCGGCTGGTGCCACGCCAGACGTTGATCCTACCACTAGCTCGTCCAACGACAGCGACGGCCTCTGGAGGTCCAGCAGCTCTCCTAAGTCCGATGAGTCTCCGGAGACGAGCGACGACAGCTATGCGCCTCCGAGCTTGCGGCGCACCCGAAATGCGCAGAGCTCGCGAGCATGTCGCTGGTGGTGATCTGCTCAAGGTCGGAGGTGGGCCACCATGTCCCACTTTTGATGATGGCGTCGACGATGGCGCCCGTAGTTAGGATCCCTTGAAGTCCTTGTGTGGCGTTCCCTGCGAGGATTCGAAGCCAACCCCGCATGGGTATGTAAAGAACTTGTAATGCTTTTGCTTCTATCTTGCTGTCCTTGCTAGTACACCCTACTCGCGAGCCTCGTTCCAGCAATACCGCCCCTTTTTTACCCTTTCGGTTGCATAGCGCTCTACGTCGACTCGCACCAGTCCCAAGGCAAGCTGCAGCCGTCACTAGTATGCTAGGTCGTGATGCTGTGGTCAAGGCCAGGAGGTGAGCGGTCCGAGGTCCGGTAAGAGCTTCTGAGGCGCGATGCTCAAGAGGTCCCCCTTGGCGTGCAAGCGGCTCTCGGAGGTTAAAAAGTGAGGCAGCGTTGCTGACGCATTACTACCGAATCCCGTTATGTGAGTGAGGATGGGGCACCAAGGAGTTAACAACTTATCTTGATGAGCATGAGGTGATTCTCCGAACGGCGTGCCTGGTTTGTTTCGGATGTCGCGAGGCTGAGATTTCGCGTTTTCCTCCCCGCTGGTCCCGGAGTTCTACGTCGGCAGGGCCCGGCCCAGCGCGTACCTCAGCCGCTGCTGACTTGACGGGAAACCAGGACAAGACCAGGGAGTGAGGGGCTATGGGACCAGTTAGGCCCTTGGGTCGCGATGCCCAAGGGTCCCCCCTTGACGTAGGAACGGCCTTTGGGAAGGGAATGCTGGACTCAGCCCTTGATGTTCTGCATTGGCAGGACCCGGCACCACGTGTACCTCAGCCGCCACTGACGCTGACAGGAAACCAGGACAAGACCAGGGACTGAGGGCATACGGGACCAGTTAGGCCCTTGGGTCGCGATGCCCGTGGGTCCCCCTTGACGTACGAACTGGCCCGAGCTCTCTGAGCCGGCCTCCCCTTCTCCCATCCTTCTTCATGCTCTGCGTCCTCAAGTCCCGACCCTCGAGCGATGCTCAGCCGCCGTTGGTATGCCAGGTCGCGATGCTGTGGTCAAGGCCAAGGGGTGAGGGCTGGAGAGTTGGTAAGAGCCCCTGAGGTGTGATGCTCAGGGACCCCCCTTTAACGCGCAAGCGAATTACGTGAGATGGGGAGACCGGCGGGACTGCCTGTCACTGTGCTCCTGAGACTCCGGTGGGATAGCCTGCAGCAGAATGACTTAGGGCCGAGCCCGCGCTGGGCTTCCGATAATTTTGCAGGAGGACGAAGGCACCGAGGACCTGGTGAAGTGATGCTTGCGGACCGGACCGCGGGTCAGAGCTCGGTCCCTCGGATTTGTCAGCATTGCAGGGACGGCCCCGAGCACAAGCACCGTGCCAACGTATGCATCCCCCATTGCAAGATGAGCGGAAGTCCATTAGGTAGTGAAGGAGACCCGAAGGGGCGATGGTGAAATAGATGAGTGATTCAAATGCAGCTGACAGAAACGGTAACACTAGCTCAAGTAAAATGCAAGGGGGATACATGCCACAAGGACGAACATGTGCGGCCTGGGGATGATGCAGCCCGAGGGGTGCCCCCGACAAGGTGAGCTAAGAGGAAAAAGGATACATGTCGCAGGGAAAAGCCCGTGTGACCTGGGAATGATGCAGCCCGAGGGGCGCTCCTAGTTGAACAAAAACCGAAAAATTTCACCTGGCACAGTTGCTGAAGTAGTGTTGGTGCAGCTGAAGATGCTCGACGCAGATACTGCTCCTCATGTGTCACCTGGCTCCGACGCCTCGTGAGGCTCTGGGGTTCCCCATATCTCGTGGAGGGACAAGTCCAACTCCGCCTGGATCTCCTTATGCATGGCCTCGCGAGCTGCCAGGAGTTCCCGCATATGGCGCTGGTGCAATGTCGCTTGGTTCGGCAGGCCAAAGGGCATGCGAACGTAGCTATGAGGGAGACCCTGCCACCGGCCCACCTGGGAAGGCTAGTAGAGCTCCTGAGATGCGATCCTGTTGAGTGCGGGGACACTGACGGAGACGCGCAGCCCGTCGCCTGAGCCTGGGCCGACAGCTGCACTCAGACTCATCGAGCGGCACTCGCCCCTTATTTCCTTTGGCACGTGTAGGTCTTCGATCGTTTGGCTGATGAACTCCTGAGCGCTTGGTGCCTCACGCCTTGAGGCCTCCGGAGGGAAGTGTACAGCGAAGCACTCCTCCACATGGTGCCCGAGTGCCTCCCTCGTGACATTGGCTAAGTCAGAGGCCCTCTAGAGGACAGCCCCCGAGCCCAGCCTGAGGGGGGCGTCGGGCATGCCTTCCTATGCGAGAGAGGGAGGTGGCCCCTCCCTAGGTGTAGGTCCTAAGGTGCTACCGCCTGGTGTGACATCCCTATGAGGCTCCAGGGCGAGCAGCTTCTTCTTCTTCTTGGGGACGATCGCAGGTGGGTAGATCATGACGTCGTTGTCTGGATCCTCAACTACTACCGCCTGGTAAGCACGTTCGAGCGAGCACACTGCATCCTTCTCCTAACAGGCGATGGTAATGACGCCGCTGCTTCCTGGCATCTTGAGGACGTTGTAGCCGTGGTGAGTCAATGCCATGAACTTGGCCAGGGCTGGGTACCCGAGGATGGTGTTGTAAGGGAGATGGATGTGGGCGACATCAAAGTCGATGAGCTCAGTGTGGTAATTATCGCGCTTGCCAAAGGTGATAGGCAAGCGGACCTATCCTACGGGGGTGGTGGTGCCGTCAGTCACTCCGGAGAAGGGCTTGGTAGGCAGCAGCTAATCGTAGGATACATGGAGACTGTCGAATGTCTCGATGGACAGGACGTTGAGCCCTGCGCCACCATCGATGAGGGTCTTGGTAACTTGGACGTTATTGATGACGGGCGAACAAAGCATCGGGAGGGTGCTGGCCATAGGCGCGCACTTGAGCTGGTCTGTCGAACTAAAGGTGTAATGCCCCGGATGTAATACTTTCCCTTTTGGGTATATAATATATCTCCGGCTTCATCTATTTCCATTCCGGGTTCTTTGTCTTTCGGGTTTTCGTCGTTTTGTTGTGTGAGTGTGTGGCATTCATTCATATCATGTAGACATGTGCATCGCATTGCATTTGTGTTGTAGGTTGCATCCGGTTCCACGCGTTCCTTCCCGTTGTCCGTTTCGCGTTCCGGAGCTCCCTCACGTGTCCGTGACGTCCCGTAGGCCTACTTTGGTGTTTGGGCGTGTAACGTTACCGGTGTGCCGCGAGGTTGTTGTGTGTGTTGTTGTTTTGTTGTGTGCAACCCGCCTCTCAAATCTAGTCTCGTTTGGACTCCGTTGGCTTTGCCATCCGTTGTTCGTGTGGGTCCAAAGTGCCTTCACTTTGTCTCCCGGAAACACCCCTACTGCAGTCTTTTATCTTCCCCTAGGCCCTTCTAAACTACCCCCGTGATCGGATCCGTCGGATCGCGATCGGAGGGCTCCTAGCACCCCCCCAGATCCCTCCTAACCCTAAAAACTGCTATATAGACCCTAGTCTATTTTTTTGGGCATCTAGCCTCTTCTCCACTCTCTCCCCCTCCATTTTCGGATCTGGCCATCCCCTCTTTGCCACTTGGCCAGACCCACGAAGGAATTCCCTCGACCAGCCGCCATTCCCTCGATCGCCTCGAGCAGCAGCCGACCGGATCCATTGATCCAGGTCAGCGCCGGGCTCCCCAGCGACCTGGACCACATCGCCCATACGGTCGCATCCCTCCGCGCCAGGGCCAGAGGCCCAGCTCCACCCTCCGACGCGAGCCTGGATCCCGCTCCAGGGGACCACTTCGCCGAGCCCGATCGACGACCAGGTTCGCCAGGCCGAGCGCCTCTCCCGCAGCTCGCCTTCGCTGGGCCGGCCTCGCCGCCGCGGGCCCAGGTCATCGCACCGCCGCGTCGCCGCTCGCCCTCCTGGGCCCGAGCCAGGCGGGCTCCCGCCTCGCCTCCGCGCCGGCCCGCGCCTCCCTCCGCTCGCATCGCCAGCCTCCTCCACCGAGGTAGGCCGAGCCGCCCCGAGGCCCGTAGGCCTCCCACCGCGACCGCCTCCCGCCGGGCCGCGCAGATCCGCCGCCCTGGGCCCTAGCCGCCGCACCGGCCCGTCTCCAGATCTGGCCTGAATCCCTGTGTTTGCTGATCTGAGGTTATTTCAAACCCTAGATCTATCTGTAGTTTTGATCTCTGATGCAATGTTTGACCTGCTCTAACTTTTTGTCTGTTGCTCCGATTCGCGCGTATAATATGTCCAGACATTCGTGGAGACTTGCTCTACGTTTTATCTGTTGTTGTCATGCATGTTAGAGATCATCTAGTTGTTTGTTTTGCTGTTGCAAGAGTGCATCATGATATAAACTGCTGCTATGTGATGTTTTTATGCCATCTTTGCCATGTGATATCTTTTAGCTCGTTTGTCCGAATGATGCAAATGACATGTCCACGTGTTCGTCTTGCCATGATCTACATGTTGTATGTGACAGGTTGCATGGTAGATTTATTATTGCCTTGTTATCATCGTTGCAAAGTGCCATGTGGCTGTGATGTTGTTTCACTTGTTACGAAATGCCATCTTGTTGAGCTCGTTGCAATCGTTGTGTTTACCTCCATGAAGCATGCTTGTGTGTTTCAGGATCACCTTCATGTGTACTGTGATGAGGTGCTTACCTTTTGCCATGATTAGTTTCGAGGTGGCTTAAACATGCTCTTTTAGATGCTATGATGATATTGCTGTTTTAGGACTTAGTGGATTTTCACTAAGTCTGAAATCTGTAACGTTCCGATGCCATGTTCGTGTGATGTTCTAGGACAAAGCATGATAGTTTTGGAGTGGATCTTGATTGTTCCTTGTAGTATATATTATTGTCTTTCCATCCATGTCCTCACATGCCTATTTGAGTGGCTGTAGCATGTTTATCTTTTGCTCCAAAGTTTCAATAAAATTCTGCTGCCAGAATTTTATTGTCAAGTTCAATATGTCCAAGATCATTGCTATTGATCCGTGGCTCCGTTGGGGGTGCACATTTGGACTTAGTTGCTGTAGTATATGTCTAGTTTGTGTTCATGCCTTTTGCCATGATATTTGAATGCTGTAGCTCAATTATTTTGAGCTCCGAAGTTGCTATGTTGCTGTAATTTTCAGCTTTCGCTCAATTCTTGTTTCGGGCATAACTTTTAGCCCGTAACTCCGATTTCAGCGAATCTTATATCAAACTTGATTGATTTTCTATGTAGATTAATAATATCAGATTGTTATCTTGTTTTGAGGTGTTTTGCTTGAGTGATATTTTACGTGCTCCGTGTGCATCCTTAGTGCATCCATCATGCATTCATCTTTTTCGAGTGCGCATTGCATCTTGTTGATTGGTGCTTGGTGTGATTGTTTTGTTTAGAGCCGGGAGCTGAGTCTGAGTTCGAGTACGAGCACGAGGTTTCCAACGAGGTTGAGCACGAGGACCCTTCTTACGATCCGAACGACTTCACTTCAGGCAAGATGACCGAACCCCGATAACATTACTATCTTTGCCTATTGCTAGTAGTCTCGATCTATAGTTTTGCCTCGATGCCCATGATCTTCTTGTCAGCCTCCTACTTGTAACCAATTTGCCATGTTTAACCAACCTACCTATGCAAACCGTTGCTTGGCTAAGTACGCTTCGCTCAGCCCTTCTTATAGCATTGCTAG
The DNA here is from genome assembly GCA_902687465.1 of Secale cereale. Taxonomy (NCBI): domain Eukaryota; kingdom Viridiplantae; phylum Streptophyta; class Magnoliopsida; order Poales; family Poaceae; genus Secale; species Secale cereale. The sequence continues at coordinate 398,685,544 of LR738712.1, read as the reverse complement.
TTGCAGGTGAAGATCGAAGATGCTTGCTTCATGTTGAAGTTTGGTTGGGTTATATCACACTATATAAATGCTTAAAAATGAAATCATCTATATATTGGCAAGGGTGGAAGACTAAGCCTTTTGCTTGGTGATTTGTTCCACTCATGCCGTTAGGAACCGTATAAACCGGTGTTATGTTCCTTGATTATGCGTTCCTAACACGGTTGGGGTGTATGGGACCCCCTCGATAAACCGCTAAGTGCTAAGTCTTTTCCAGCAAGTCCCAACATTGGTACTATTTGCCTAATAACAAACTAAACTTGCATAGGGAGTAATTAACCCTCTTTCTTAATCAACAACCCCGGGCCAGTGCTCCACATGAGTGTTGGTCCGAAACGGGGGTTCTGCGGGGCCACCTCGAGGAAACTCAAGATTTGGTAAAAACCTGTAGAATCGCCCATCCGGTCGTGTCCTGAGACTTAGATACGCGCGGCTACTATCAGGGTGTCGACACGCCGGGAGGATTTGCTGGATTAGCCTTACCTTAGCTCGGTATATCTTGAGCACGGGATTCCGAGGATACTCGGGTCTTCCCACTTTGGAGTTGCGACTCCGCAGATCGTGGGCTTGTAATGGGTCAAGTTGGAACACCCCTGCAGGGTTTGAACTTTCGAAAGCCGTGCCCGTGGTTATGTGGCAGATGGGAGCTTGTTAATTCCGGCTGTAGATAACTTGACACAATGTTTCTAATACACTACCAGCGTGTGTTCCGTGACTGTGAATTTCCGAATAGGGATTCGGGAGTTGAACACGGAGGGGTTATACTTGTTGAGCTTGTATCTAGGATCACTTCGTGATCACTTCTCGCTGTGGCTTTCTCTTCTCGCTCTCACTCACGTAAGCTAGTTGCTAGTTGCTGCTGCAGACACTTATTCTTTTCTTCAGCCTTTATCCTCTCCCAAAGGCTTAAATAGTCTTGTTACCCGGGAACGGGATTGCTGAGTCCTTTGTGGCTCACAGTTACTTCACCACACCAGATGCAGGTCCAGTTGTGAGCTATCCAGGTGATGGCACCGAGCTGGATTGGGAGTACAACGAGGAGCGTAGTCGGTACTATGTGCGATACCCGGATGATCAGTAGTGGAGACTCTTACTAGGATTCGATCCGCCTGAGGTTTATTTATCTAAGTTTGGTACTTTGACATTTGGTTTTTGCCCTTAGAGGGTTGTGATGTTCTTAATGTATGATGTTTGAGACTTGTACTGTAATTCTGTGACGTGGCGAGTGTAAGCCAACTATTTTCTGTTTACAATCCCCTCTTTTACATGAGATGTGCAAAGATTACCAAACTTGAGATCATTCTAGGATGGATTTATGCCTTTAAGTCGTGCCTCGACACGTAGGAGGTATAACTCCATCCTGGGCATTACAAGTTGGTATTCAGAGCCTTCTCCGACCTAGGAGCCCCCACTGTTTGATCGAATCGTTAACGGTCGAGTCTAGGCACACACTAAAAACTTTTTGAGTCCTATATTATATCGGAGAGTAGGATTTCTTTACTTCTCATCCCCTTTCTCTCTGGTGAGGACTCCTGACGACTACTCTTGTCTCTCCTATCTTCAAAAATTGCACAAATTTTTTTTAGGAATCCCGCGAGTATTCTGGGATTGTTTCGATGTTCTTGTGACAAGGATATTGTTCTCGATGCCTCCTGTTACCGAGGAATTGAGCTTCGGGGTATCATTGACACAAGCATATCGCGGCAGTACTAAATACTTAAGACGGCCGACATCGAAAATCTCTCCTATACGGCCAGTGGCTAGATAACCCCGACATCACCCAGTACTGGGGAGGTAGTTCGGGAGTATTGCCATAGCTTGTTATAGTGGATGCTTTTCGAAGGTCCGAGGTACACAGTTTCCGAGAAAGACTGGTTATGTGTTGAAGGATGGATACACCTGGATGTAGGTTTAGAGTTGATTGCGCGGTGCTTCCCGTGTATCCCCAACACCTGATTGCATAACTGGAATCTTTCAGAAATCTATAGGTGGGTTTTATCTAGTAGATCGTAGGCATTCTTCCAACGAATGCAGGTTAGTGAGTTCGGGGTTCTACATTGAGTGAAGGGGTTATATGACCGATGTTACTATCAGGAGTTGCATCTTAAAGGGTCCTTGGCTATGCTGATCCGGGGATTGCAAAACCTTTTCGTAACGCGTTCATATGCTTTCAGCACAAAGATGTTAGAACGAAACTCCTCTCTTGTGTTTGTTCTCGTCTGTACCTTGTTGTTTTCTTATTTTATCCTTTTGTCCCCTATGTGGCTTCTCGTGAAGATTGATGTTATCATTTAACTAAGAATTTCATTCGTTCCTCTTGTCCGAATGATTTCATTCGTTCTTATTGTTCAAATGATTATTGTGAAGACTTGTTGCAATTCATGCCATTGATTCAGCTTATTCCTTTTGTCAATCAATTGCTGATTCGTGGTCATCTCTTACAGGATGGCTCCGAAAAAGGTTCCCAACGCTAACCCAGAGGTGGAAGAGGTCCCAGATCATCCTCCTTCCCCTCCTCCTCCGCCCGAGGCTTGGAGAGCGATTATGCAGACTACTGCTCAGAACACTCAGTTGATGATGCAGATGATGCAGATGATGCAAGCTAATCAAGCTAATCAGGGTATTCCAGGGAACCAAGGCAACTTCTTCAACCAGCCGCACCATGCTACTCTCAATCAGTTCTTGGCCAACAATCCTAAAGCTTTCAGTTACCGTGTCGACCCTCTTGATGCTGAAGATTGGCTAACCGATATCAAGAAGCATTTTGAGTGCAGTAACGTGAAGGAAGATGATTATGTGAAGTTTGCAGCCTTCCAACTGAAAGATCAAGCAGCTGACTGGTGGCAGCAGTACAAAGACTCCAGGCCGGGTCAAGTGATCTCTTGGGAGAATTTCTGCAAGGATTTCCGTTCGCACCACATTCCTACAAGTGTCATCGAGGGTATGCGTGAGCAATTCCGCAACCTCAAGCAGGGCTCCATGACAGTCTATCAGTATAATGTCAAGTTCCAAAACCTCGCTCGTTATGCTAAGCAAGACATTCCTGATGCCAAGAGTAAAATCTATCAGTTCCGTGGAGGTCTCAAAGATGAACTTCAGCTTGCTCTCACCTTGTTCGAGCCCGATGAATTCGACAAGTTCTATAACATGGCTTTGAAACAAGAAGCAGCTCAGCTTAAGATGGAGGCTTCTAAGAAGAGAATTCGAGATGCCGTTCACTCTTCCTCATCGTCTCAGTTGGTCTTGAAGCATCAGAAATTCTGGCTTCCTCCTCCTCCAGTGATTCGAGCTCCATACAACAACTCCAACAACTCCAACAACAAAAACTCTAGTGGTCGTGGTTTCTCCCACCCACCCAACCCGAGCAACCAGTCGAAGAAGCAGTTTCAGTCTCAAGGCTCCAAGTCAAGTGGCTCTCATTTCCGTCCTCTCTCAGAAGTGACTTGCAACAAATGCACTCAGAAAGGTCACTATGCTAACAGATGTCCGAATCCTAAGCGTCTTCCACCTCCTCCACCTGTGAGTTCAGCTATTGTCAGGCATGATCCAAAGGCAGCAAGGGTCAATCTGATGAATGCAGCGCAAGCGGAGAATTCTTCTGATGTCATTTTGGGTAACCTTCCAGTGAACTCTATCCCTGCTAAAGTTTTATTTGATCCGGGTGCTTCATGCTCTTTCATGTCTCAACCATTTGCATCCAAGCACAATATTGCCACTTCAAATTTGCCTCAGAGGTTGCAAGTCATTTCCCCGGGGAGACGTATGTCTTCTACGGTCTATGCTCCGGATGTTTCTATTGGCATGGGAGATTATCGTTTTATGGCTAAACCGGTGGTTCTTGGTAATTCTGACATCGACCTCATCCTCGGAATGGATTGGCTTTCTCAGCATGATGCTCACATTGATTGTGCTCAAAAGGAAGTCAAGTTGACTCATTCTGATGAAGATGTGATTATCTTCGCCTCAAGGGATAATACTATCCGACTTTTCTCTCTTAATGATAAGGGCGAAATTAATGCCATATCTCAAATTCTGGTGGTGAACGAATATCAAGACGTCTTCCCTGAAGAACTTCCAGGCATGCCTCCACACCGTCAGGTGGAGTTTGTCATTGAACTCGAGCCGGGTACTGAGCCAGCATGCCGGCGTCCGTACAAGCTCTCTCCGGATGAATTGAAGGAATTGAAGAAGCAGCTTGATAAGCAGGAGAGTATGGGTCTCATCAGACCTAGTACATCTCCGTGGGGCTGTGGTGCCTTATTTGTCAAGAAGAAAGATGGCACGGAGCGTCTTTGTGTTGACTACCGGCCATTGAACTAGAAGACGATTAAGAACAAGTATCCGCTCCCCAACATCAACGAACTCTTTGAGCAGCTCAAAGGAGCTAAAGTGTTCTCTAAGCTTGACCTCCGAATGGGCTATCATCAAATTCGCATTCGCGAGGAAGACATTCCCAAGACGGCCTTCAGGACAAGCTACGGTTCATACGAGTATACCGTCATGTCCTTCGGTCTCGCCAATGTTCCTCCTACCTTTTCGAGGATGATGCATTACATCTTCAACCCCTATACTGGCGAGTTTGTGCTTGTGTATCTGGATGATATTCTGGTGTTTTCAAAGAATGAAGAAGATCACAAAAAGCACTTACGTCTGGTTCTTGATCGACTCCGAGAGCATAAATTCTATGCCAAGTTCTCCAAGTGCGAGTTTTGGCTCGATAAGGTTTTGTACCTGGGCCACATCATCTCAGCTGACGGTATTGCGGTTAATCCCGAGAAAGTTGAAGCAATTGTCAACTGGGAAGCTCCTCAGAACGTCAAGCAGCTCCGCAGTTTTCTGGGTCTTGCCAGCTATTGCAGAAGGTTTGTTGAGAACTTCTCCAAGATTGCCAAGCCTCTTTCCAACCTGCTTCAGAAGAATGTCAAATACTTTTGGTCTCCAGAGTGTGAAGTGGCATTCAAAACCCTCAAAGAGAAGCTTGTTTCTGCTCCAGTTCTGACTCCTCCGGATGAAACCAAGCCCTATGAAGTATTCTGTGATGCTTCTCTTCAAGGTCTTGGTGGTGTGCTTATGCAAGATAAGAGAATTGTGGCATACACTTCTCGTCAGCTCAAGCCAAGTGAGAAGAACTATCCCACACATGATCTCGAGCTAGCAGCTGTGGTACATGCTCTGATTACGTGGAGACATCTGTTGTTGGGCAGAAAGGTCGACATCTTCACTGATCACAAGAGCTTGAGGTACATCTTCACACAGCCGCATCTGAACCTCCGTCAGACTCGTTGGGTTGAAATGATCCAAGAGTACAATCCCAGCATTGAATACACTCCTCGCAAGGCGAATGTGATTGCAGATGCTTTGAGCAGAAAGGCATATTGCAACAGCCTTCTTATCAAGCCGTACCAGCCTGAGCTTTGTGAAGCTTTCAGGAAGCTCAACCTCCAAGTTGTTCCGCGGGGTTTTCTTGCAAATCTCCAAATTGCTCCTACCTTGGAAGATCAAGTCCATGAGGCCCAACTCAGTGATACCATGGTGAAGAAAGTGAAACATGGGATTGCAAAGGGCACTCCAAAATATAAGTGCTTCCGTGTTGATGAGAGAGATACCTTGTTCTTCGAGGACAGACTCGTTGTTCCCAAAGGTGATCTCAGGAAGCTCATAATGGAAGAAGCTCATGATTCTCTCCTTTCCATTCATCCTGGCAGTTCCAAGATGTATCAAGACCTCAAGCAGTCTTACTGGTGGACATGCATGAAAAGGGAGATTGCCCAATTCGTGAATGAATGTGATGTATGCAGAAGAGTGAAAGCAGAACATCAACGTCCAGCCGGTCTTCTCCAGCCTCTTCCTATTCCCTTGTGGAAGTTCGACCACATTGAAAAGGACTTCGTCACTGGCTTTCCTAAATCCAAGCGAGGAAATGATGCTATCTTTGTGGTGATTGACAAGCTTACCAAAGTCGCTTACTTTCTTCCAGTCAAAGAATCCATCAATGCAGCTCAACTTGCAGAGCTGTACACTTCCAGAATTGTGTCCCTACATGGCATTCCTCAAGTGATATCCTCAGACCGTGGAAGCTTGTTCACGTCAAGGTTTTGGGACTCCTTTCAGTCCGCCATGGGCACTAAGATCAGGTTCAGCACTGCTTTTCACCCTCAGACTAGTGGTCAAGTCGAGCGTGTGAATCAGATTCTAGAAGACATGCTCAGAGCCTGTGTCATATCCTTCAGCATGAAATGGGAAGACTGCCTTCCATTTGCCGAGTTCTCTTACAACAACAGCTTTCAAGCAAGTGCAGGCAAAGCACCGTTTGAAATTCTCTATGGCAGAAAGTGCCGTACCCCTCTCAACTGGTCTGAAACAGGCGAACGTCAACTTCTTGGCAATGACTTGATCTCAGAAGCCGAAGAAATGTGCAAAGTCATACGTGAGAATCTCAAGGCCGCTCAGTCGCGTCAGAAGAGCTACTATGATGGCAAGCATCGGGATTTGGCATTCAACATCGATGATCATGTATATCTCCGAGTTTCTCCGATGAAAGGAACCCAAAGATTTGGTATCAAAGGAAAACTTGCTCCTAGATACGTCGGGCCTTTCAAGATTCTTGGCAAAAGAGGTGATCTAGCCTATCAACTTGAGCTCCCTCCAAACTTCGCAAATGTTCATGATGTCTTCCATGTGTCTCAACTTCGCAAATGCTTCAAGGCACCTGAGCGCATGATTCCGTTTGAGGAGATTGATCTTCAACAAGACCTGTCCTACCGAGAGCACCCAGTTGCCATTCTCGAAGAAACCGAACGCAAGACCCGCAACAAGTCCATCAAGTTTCTGAAAGTCAAGTGGTCACATCACACCGACCGAGAGGCTACCTGGGAACGAGAAGATCATCTTCGTTCCGAGTACCCTTCCTTTTTCCAGTCCTAGATCTCGGGACGAGATCTTTTTGTAGTTGAGGAGAGTTTGTAATGCCCAGGATGTAATACTTTCCCTTTTGGGTATATAATATATCTCCGGCTTCATCTATTTCCATTCCGGGTTCTTTGTCTTTTGGGTTTTCGTCGTTTTGTTGTGTGAGTGTGTGGCATTCATTCATATCATGTAGACATGTGCATCACATTGCATTTGTGTTGTAGGTTGCATCCGGTTCCACGCGTTCCTTCCCATTGTCCCTTTCGCGTTCCGGAGCTCCCTCACGTGTCCGTGACGTCCCGTAGGCCTACTTTGGTGTTTGGGCATGTAACGTTACCGGTGTGCCGCGAGGTTGTTGTGTGTGTTGTTGTTTTGTTGTGTGCAACCCGCCTCTCAAATCTCGTCTCGTTTGGACTCCGTTGGCTTTCCCATCCGTTGTTCGTGTGGGTCCAAAGTGCCTTCACTTCGTGTCCCGGAAACACCCCTACTGCAGTCTTTTATCTTCCCCTAGGCCCTTCTAAACTACCCCCTCGATCGGATCCGTCGGATCGCGATCGGAGGGCTCCTAGCACCCCCCAGATCCCTCCTAACCCTAAAAACTGCTATATAGACCCTAGTCTATTTTTTGGGCATCTAGCCTCTTCTCCACTCTCTCCCCCTCCATTTTCGGATCTGGCCATCCCCTCTTTGCCACTTGGCCAGACCCACGAAGGATTTCCCTCGACCAGCCGCCATTCCCTCGATCGCCTCGAGCAGCAGCCGACCGGATCCATCGATCCAGGTCAGCGCCGGGCTCCCCAGCGACCTGGACCACATCGCCCATCTGGTCGCATCCCTCCGTGCCAGGGCCAGAGGCCCAGCTCCACCCTCCGACGCGCGCCTGGATCCCGCTCCAGGGGACCACTTCGCCGAGCCCGATCGACGACCAGGTTCGCCAGGCCGAGCGCCTCTCCCGCAGCTCGCCTTCGCTGGGCCGGCCTCGCCGCCGCGGGCCCAGGTCATCGCACCGCCGCGTCGCCACTCGCCCTCCTGGGCCCGAGCCAGGCGGGCTCCCGCCTCGCCTCCGCGCCGGCCCGCGCCTCCCTCCGCTCGCATCGCCAGCCGCCTCCACCAAGGTGGGCCGAGCCGCCCCGAGGCCCGTAGGCCTCCCACCGCGACCGCCTCCCGCCGGGCCGCGCAGATCCGTCGCCCTGGGCCCCAGCCGCCGCGCCGGCCCGTCTCCAGATCTGGTCCGAATCCCTGTGTTTGCTGATCTGAGGTTATTTCAAACCCTAGATCTATCTGTAGTTTTGATCTCTGATGCAATGTTTGACCTGCTCTAACTTTTTGTCTGTTGCTCCGATTCGCGCGTATAATATGTTAAGACGTTCGTGGAGACTTGCTCTACATTTTATCTGCTGTTGTCATGCATGTTAGAGATCATCTAGGTGTTTGTTTTGCTGTTGCAAGAGTGCATCATGATATAAACTGCTGCTATGTGATGTTTTTATGCCATCTTTGCCATGTGATATCTTTTAGCTCGTTTGTCCGAATGATGCAAATGACATGTCCACGTGTTCGTCTTGCCATGATCTACATGTTGTATGTGATAGGTTGCATGGTAGATTTATTATTGCCTTGTTATCATCGTTGCAAAGTGCCATGTGGCTATGATGTTGTTTCACTTGTTACGAAATGCCATCTTGTTGAGCTCGTTGCAATCGTTGTGTTTACCTCCATGAAGCATGCTTGTGTGTTTCGGGATCACCTTCATGTGTACTTTGATGAGGTGCTTACCTTTTGCCATGATTAGTTTCGAGGTGACTTAAACATGCTCTTTTAGATGCTATGATGATATTGCTGTTTTAGGACTTAGTGGATTTTCACTAAGTCTGAAATCTGTAACGTTCCGATGCCATGTTCGTGTGATGTTCTAGGACAAAGCATGATAGTTTTGGAGTGGATCTTGATTGTTCCTTGTAGTATATATTGTTGTATTTCCATCCATGTCCTCACATGCCTATTTGAGTGGCTGTAGCATGTTTATATTTTGCTCCAAAGTTTCAATAAAATTCTGCTGCCAGAATTTTATTGTCAAGTTCAATATGTCCAAGATCATTGCTATTGATCCGTGGCTCCGTTGGGGGTGCACCTTTGGACTTAGTTGCTGTAGTATATGTCTAGTTTGTGTTCATGCCTTTTTCCATGATATTTGAATGCTGTAGCTCAATTATTTTGAGCTCCGAAGTTGCTATGTTGCTGTAATTTTCAGCTTTCGCTCAATTCTTGTTTCGGGCATAACTTTTAGCCCGTAACTCCGATTTCAGCGAATCTTATATCAAACTTGATTGATTTTCTGTGTAGATTAATAATATCAGATTGTTATCTTATTTTGAGGTGTTTTGCTTGAGTGATATTTTACGTGCTCCGTGTGCATCCTTAGTGCATCCATCATGCATTCATCTTTTTCGAGTGCGCATTGCATCTTGTTGATTGGTGCTTGGTGTGATTGTTCTGTTTAGAGCCGGGAGCTGAGTCTGAGTTCGAGTACGAGCACGAGGTTTCCAACGAGGTTGAGCACGATGACCCTTCTTACGATCCGAACGACTTCACTTCAGGCAAGATGACCGAACCCCGATAACATTACTATCTTTGCCTATTGCTAGTAGTCTCGATCTATAGTTTTGCCTCGATGCCCATGATCTTCTTGTGAGCCTCCTACTTGTAACCAATTGCCATGTTTAACCAACCTACCTATGCAAACCGTTGCTTGGCTAAGTACGCTTCGCTCAGCCCTTCTTATAGCATTGCTAGTTGCAGGTGAAGATCGAAGATGCTTGATTCATGTTGAAGTTTGGTTGGGTTATATCACACTATATAAATGCTTAAAATGAAATCATCTATATATTGGCAAGGGTGGAAGGCTAAGCCTTTTGCTTGGTGATTTGTTCCACTCATGTCGTTAGGAATCGTATAAACCGGTGTTATGTTCCTTGATTATGCGTTCCTAACACGGTTGGGGTGTATGGGACCCCCTCGATAAACCGCAAAGTGCTAAGTCTTTTCCAGCAAGTCCCAACATTGGTACTATTTGCCTAATAACAAACTAAACTTGCATAGGGAGTAATTAACCCTCTTTCTTAATCAACAACCCCGGGCCAGTGCTCCACATGAGTGTTGGTCCGAAACGGGGAGCCTGCGGGGTCACCTCAAGGAAACTCGAGGTTTGGTAAAAACCCGTAGCTTCGCCCATCCGGTCGTGTCCTGAGACTTAGATACGCGCGGCTACTATCAGGGTGTCGACACGCCGGGAGGATTTGCTGGATTAGCCTTACCTTAGCTCGGTATATCTTGAGCACGGGATTCCGAGGATACTCGGGTCTTCCCACTTTGGAGTTGCGACTCCGCAGATCGTGGGCTTGTAATGGGTCAAGTTGGAACACCCCTGCAGGGTTTGAACTTTCGAAAGCCGTGCCCGTGGTTATGTGGCAGATGGGAGCTTGTTAATTCCGGCTGTAGATAACTTGACACAATGTTTCTAATACACTACCAGCGTGTGTTCCGTGACTGTCAATTTCCGAATAGGGATTCGGGAGTTGAACACGGAGGGGTTATACTTGTTGAGCTTGTAGCTAGGATCACTTCGTGATCACTTCTCGCCGAGGCTTTCTCTTCTCGCTCTCACTCACGTAAGCTAGTTGCTAGTTGCTGCTGCAGACACTTATTCTTTTCTTCAGCCTTTATCCTCTCCCAAAGGCTTAAATAGTCTTGTTACCCGGGAACGGGATTGCTGAGTCCTCTGTGGCTCACAGTTACTTCACCACACCAGATGCAGGTCCAGTTGTGAGCTATCCAGGTGATGGCACCGAGCTGGATTGGGAGTACGACGAGGAGCGTAGTCGGTACTATGTGCGATACCCGGATGATCAGTAGAGGAGACTCTTACTAGGATTCGATCCGCCTGTGGTTTATTTATCTAAGTTTGGTACTTTGACATTTGGTTTTTGCCCTTAGAGGGTTGTGATGTTCTTAATGTATGATGTTTGAGACTTGTACTGTAATTCTGTGACGTGGCGAGTGTAAGCCAACTATTTTCTGTTTTCAATCCCCTCTTTTACATGAGATGTGCAAAGATTACCAAACTTGAGATCATTCTAGGATGGATTTATGCCTTTAAGTCGTGCCTCGACATGTAGGAGGTATAACTCCATCCTGGGCATTACAAAAGGTGATGGGGCACCTGGACTACCTGAGTGGGCGAGTAGTCTCGAGCTTGGGGAGAGCCGCATTTATTTCCTGGGCGAACTGATACGTCTTCAACGTATCTATAATTTTTGATTGTTCCATGCAATTATTTATGAAGTCTTGGATGTTTAATGGGCTTTATCAATCACTTTTATATCATTTTTGGGACTAACCTACTAACCCAAAGGCCCAGTCCAGATTGATGTTTTGTGCCTATTTCATGGTTTTGCAGAAAAAGAATATCAAACTGAGTCCAAACGGAATGACACCTTCGTGAGAGATATTTTTGGAGAAAATCACGCCAGAGGAACTTGAGAACCACGTCAGGGGAGCCTCGAGTGGCCCTCGAGGGTGGGGGGCGCGCCCCCCTTCCCAGGGCGGGCCCCCTACCTCGAGGCCCACTCGAGCGTCCCCCGGTGCCCTCCTTCTTCCTATATAAGTCCACGTACCCCAGAAACTCCGTACGCAGAGAGAAAACCCTAATTCCATCGCCGTAGCTTCTGTTCCCATGGAGATCCCGTCTTGGAGCCTGTTCCGGAGCTCCACCGGAGGGGGATCCATCACGGAGGCCTTCATCATCATCATCATCATCACCCTCACCATGAGTTGTGAGTAGTTTACCACAGACCTTCGGGTCCATAGCTACTATCTAGATGGCTTCTTCTCTCTCTCTGGATCTCAATACAAAGTTCTCCTCGATCTTCGAGGAGATCTATTCGATGTAATCTCATTTTGCGGTGTGTTTGTCGAGATCCGATGAATTGTGAGTTTATGATCAAGGTTATCTATGAAAGATATTTGGTTCTTCTCTGAACTTTTTATGTGTGCTCATATTATCCTTGCAAGTCTCTTCGAATTATTGGTTTGGTTTGGCCTACTAGATCTATAGTTCTTGCAATGGGAGAAGTGCTTGGCTTTGGGTGCAATCTTGTGGTGTCCCTCTACATCATGTCATCTTGCTTAAGGCGTTACTCTGTTCGTATGAACTCAATACACTAGATGCATGCCGTATAGCAGTCGATGTGTGGAGTAATAGTAGTAGATGCAGGCAGGAGTCGGTCTACTTGTATCGGACGTGATGCCTATATACAATGATCATGCCTAGATAGTCTCATAATTATTCGCTTTTCTATCAATTGCTCGACAGTAATTTGTTTACCCTCCGTAAAATATCGCTTTCATGAGAGAATCCACTAGAGAAAACTATGGCCCGCGGGCCTATTCTCAACATATCAATCTACATCTACTTTACTTTTACCGCTTTTATTTGCTGTTTTATTAAACAAAAAATACCAAAAATATAAACTATCATCTCTATCAGATCTCACTATCGTAAGTGACCATAAAGGGATTGACAACCCCTTATCGCGTTGGCTGCGATGTTCTTATTTGTTTGTGCAGGTGCGAGGGACTGGCGCATGGTCTCCTACTAGATTGATACCTTGGTTCTCAAAAACTGAAGGAAATACTTACGCTACTATGCTGCATCTCCCTTTCCTCTTTGAGGGAACACAATGCAAGCTCGGGAGCTAGCAAGAAGAATTTCTGGCGCCGTTGCCGGGGAGGCTTACGCAAAAGTCATATACCAAGTACCCATGACAAACCCTTATCCTTCGAATTACATTTATTTGCCTCTCGTTTTCCTCTCCCCCACTTCACCCTTGCCGTTTTATTTTCCCTTCTTCTAGTATGTGTTTATCATTCGCTTGCTTCTTGTTTGCTTGTGTGAGTTGGATTGCTTGCTTGTCACTATGGCTCTGAACAATACCAAATTGTGTGACTTCTCCAATACCAACAACAATGACTTTATTAGCACTCCGATTGCTCCTATTACCGATGTTGAATCTTGTGAGATCAATGATGCTTTGTTGAATCTTGTCATGAAAGATCAATTCTCCGGCCTTCCTAGTGAAGATGACGCTACCCATCTAAACAACTTTGTTTATTTGTGTGATATGCAAAAGAAAAGGGATACGGATAACGATATTGTTAAATTGAAGTTATTTCCGTTTGCACTTAGAGATCATGTGTAATGCCTAGGATGGGACTATACCTCCTACGTGTCGAGGCACGAATTAAAGGTATAAGCCCATTCTGGAATGATCTCAAGTTTGGTATCTTTGCACGACTCATGTAAAAAAAGGGATGAAAATTGCAAAAGGATAGTTGGCTTACACTCGCCACGTCACACAATACATTACATAAGCAAAACATCATTCAAAACATCACAACCCGACTACGGGCGAAGACCCAAAAGAAAGATACCAAATACATAAAGCCACAGGTCCGAATCTCCCCTAGTAGAAACCACTACGGATCATCGAAAATGTCACAAACATACGGCCACGCTCTTCATGGAACTCCCAGAAGTTCTAATCCATCTTCTGCATCATTCTTGGCTGAACCTGCATCTGGTGTTGTAGTATCTGTGAGCCACGAGGACTCAGCAATCCCATAACCATGGGTATCAAGACTAGCAAAGCTTTATGGGTAGGATGAGGTAAAGTGGTGAGGTTGCAGCAGCGGCTAAGCATAATATGGTGGCTAACTTATGAGTACAAGAATAAGATGAGCATCTATGCAAACGGTCACAAACTAGTAGTGATCGCTAAAGATCCTGAACTACCTACGAGTCGAACATAACCCCATCGTGTTCTCTTCTCAAAGTGAAAAGAGACAGTCACGGTTACTCACACAGTTGTGTGTTTTACTTTGGGTCCTCTGTCAAGTTTTCTACAACTGGACATTAACAAATTCCAATCTGCCACATAACCGTGGGCACGACTTTCGAAAGATCATAACCCTGCAGGGGTGTCCCAACTTAGCCCATCACAAGCTCTCACGATTAGCTGAAGTGATAAATATAATATCATCACCCCTTATCTTAGGGAAATCCGATCAGGCTCGGCATCCCGGAGCACAAGACATTTCAACAATGGTAAAACAAGTCCAGCAAGACCTCCCAGCGTGCCGACACCCTGATGGTAGCCGCGCACATCTCGTCTCAGGCCACGTCCGGATGAGCACTACGTACAGCAACTGAAGACCCCAGATAACTGGGTGGCACCGCAAGTGGCTCTAGTTTGGGACCAACACCATCAGCACTGGCCCCCCTGCTATGTTGAAAAGAATCTCCAAGGAGCGTCCCCCTTATGCAATTTAAATAATTAATTAAGTTGTTATTATGAGGCAAATTAAAACCAATGTTGGGCCTTGCTGGAGGAGTTTTATTCAAAGTCGAAGTGTCAAGGGGTCCCCATATACCAATCGTGTAAGGAACGCAAAATCAAGGAACATAATGCCGGTTTATCGGCGCCTAAGGTGGCATGAGTGGAACAAAACACCGAGCAAAAGGCCAAGCCTTCCACCCATGCCTAGTATATAGGTGTGTTATTATATATATATAACATATTGCGATATACCAACAACAAGTTCCCTCTTGGAACGATCTTCATCTTCACCTGCAACTAACAACGCTATAAGAGGGGCTGAGCAAGCGGGTAACATAGCCAAACAATGGTTTTGCTAGGATGGTTTCAAAGGTTAGAGGTTTCATGGCAACAAGGAGAGGGGCTGACAATAAAGATGGGTAGCACGACATATAACGATAGCATCGAGACACTAAGCATGGCAATGATAGTAAAGGTATCCAAGGGTATGGTCATCTTGCCTGAGATCCCGCAAGGAAGAAGAACGGATCCATGACGTAGTCGAATAGAACCTCACAACTCCGGAACGAACCCGAAGCTAACGAGGGAAGCAAACCGGAAAGAAACAAGCAACACGGTAAACACACCACACGAGACATGACAATATGCTCAATCAAGTATGATGCAACACAAGTCTACATAGGATGCACCACAAGTCCATACAGGAAGCAAAACATGGCAAGGTAGGAAGCACAGGAGAACAACACAAGCCTATATGATGCAATACATGGCAAGGTATGATGCAAGTGTAAACTAGCTATCTAGGCATTTTAAATGAGGCCGGAAATAACAACAACAATTCCGGAAAATACCCATATGCTTGTTTAGCAATTTTTAAGCAAACAACAATTCACACATTTTAATGTTGTTAACATGATGCGGATGACATGATCAAGTTTTATGCAATTTTTAGTAAAAGTTAACATGAAGAGATATGAAGTATTGTCACCGTGGTGGAAGGAAAGGGTGCCACGGCAACGATCCGAAAATGATGCAACGACAACATCTCGGTTCCGGTAACTCGTTGAGAGACCGGTGCAAAAAAAAAAGATGGTGTGAGCGAGTCGAATAAGATGAAAAGTGGGGTGATCCCATCACCGGGTTCCCACGGGTTGCCGCCAAGGCAAACGAGGGTCACAACGGACACGAGCAAACATTCGATACATCTCATACAACACAACAAGCATTCGTTCACCACATCGGCATTCGACTCGGGCTATACCTTCGAAGCGTGCATCTTCGGGGCGGAACGAGTTCGACGGCAGAGGGAAGTAGTGGTTCACGTGGCGGTAGTGGTACATGCCCGTAGTTGAACTTGATGGGTCGACGCGGTCGTCGTGGGAGGTAGAGGTACACGTTTTTTAGATGTTCAAGTTCCCGTAGATGTTCGGTTTGTCGAGGTACTTGTCGCGTCGTAGGGGTACTCGTGGAATCTGTGTAGTCGAACTTGAAGGTCGTCGACGTCATGGTACTTGAGGTCTCGTTCTTGCGACGTTAGTGGTACACGTACGTAGACGAACTTGACGGTTCCGAGGGCTCCGGCCACCGTGGTACATGTCGAAATCCACGTCGGATATAGTCATACATTTGAAAGAGGAACTTGGCCCATCCAAATCTGCGGTCATCGGTGTCCAACATGACAAAATGAAACGGCTGCAACAGAAGGCAGCAGGGCTTGCGGAAGTTGTGCTCTCGACGGAAGATGCCGAGGAAGTCAAAGTGGCACGGACACCGACGAGGGTGGAGGCGCTGGTTGGTCGCCGGATCCGTCAAGGAGGACGACCGGGGCGCGTCGATGGAGGAGGTCAGGAGGCTGGCGAGGCCGTCAGGGCGGAGCAACTTGGCGGCGGTGTTGCGGCCAGGAACTCCCTGGTGGTCGAGGCGGCGGCATGAGAGGAAGTGGCCGGCGAGCTGGACGAGGCCCGCGCGACGAAGGAGAAGGGAGGAGGACAGGGCGCGTCGGGGCGGCAGAGGCGCTCGGAGGCGGGGCCGGTCCGCTGGAGGAACGGCACGGGACGGCAAGCCTGCAACGTGGCGGGGCGCGGAGCTCGCGCCGGCCAGGCGGAGGAGGCCGAAGGGTGGTGCGACGCAGGTAGGCGCTCACGGGGGAGGAGAAAGAGTGTGGCGGCGCAGAAGCACGGCGGCGGGGCATGGCGATGAGGAGGAGGTGCGGGGGCGCGACAGGAAGGAGATCGGCAGGAGGAATAGGTGGAGAGGGAGCGAGGGTGGCGGCACTCGGGAGGGACGAGTGAGAGAAGTTGGGTCGGGGCTCGGGGTTAGGTTAGCGCAGAGGAGGTGATGGGCCTGGGGAGCCTAGAAGGCTGATGGGCCTTAGAGGCCGGCGGCTGGGCCTCTCTGCCTCCTATCTACTACTGATTCTCTAACAGAAAAGAAGAAGAATGATGAAAAGAAAGAGAGGCTTAGGGAAGGATTTTTCGCAAGTGGGTAGTTTCTCGGGACTCGCAAAAATGAGTCTGATCCCAGAAAATAAGAAGTGGCAAGATCAAAAGATATAAATTCAAACCCATTTGAATTTAATTCAAATGGTTTGAACTAGGACATGGTTTATGAAGTGTCCAAAAATGTTGAGGTTTTTGGAGGAACCTCGATAAACGGGAAAAGAATTATAGACAAGGTTTTGACGGTGAAACTTGAAGTAGAAAAGGCATGGGGAATAGATGCAAGTGTGTTTTGGTTAATTCGAAACAAATGGAATATTTATTTATAATAGCTCCATAAATATTAGGAGGATATGTTATAAAGAGAAGTCATCCTTCCCTCGATTTAAATGGACCGAAGGTCCACACGACTTATTTGGTTGAGTTGCAAAAATTAAAGACATGATGGCATGATGACATGATATAATGCAAAAATAAATAGAGCAAACACAACTGAAACATGCGGGAAAACCCGGAACATCCGGAATCTTCTGGGACGTCGGTCTTCGGGCGTCACATCGTGCTAAAACCTAGTTTTCCTCTTTGCCTAGAAATAGTATTGATTCATGGAATAAGTGCAAAGATGCTTTTATCTCTAAGTATTTCCCTCCTGCTAATATCATCTATCTTAGAAACGATATTATGAATTTTAAGCAACTAGATCATGAGCATGTTGCACAAGCTTGGGAGACAATGAAATTGATGATACGTAATTGCCCTACACTTGGTTTGAATCTATGGATGATTATTCAGAACTTTTATGCTGGCTTGAATTTTTCTTCTAGAAATCTTTTAGATTCGGCCGCCGGAGGCACTTTCATGGAAACTACCTTAGGAGAAGCTACCAAACTCCTAGATAATATCATGGTTAATTATTCTCAATGGCACACCGAAAGATCTACTAGTAAAAAGGTGCATGCTATCGAAGAAATTAGTGTTTTGAGTGGAATGATGGATGAACTTATGAAATTGTTTGCTGCTAAGAGTGCTTCTTCTGATCTTAATGATATGCCTTTGTCCACTTTGATTGAGAATAACAATGAATCTTTGGATGTGAATTTTGTTGGTAGGAATAATTTTAGGAACAATGCTTATAGAGGTAATTTTAATCCTAGGCCTTTTCCTAGTAATTCCTCTAATAATTATGGTAATTCCTACAACAACTCTTATGGAAAGATGCCTTCTGAATTTGAGACTGGTGTTAAAGAGTTTATGATCCCACAAAAGAATTTAAATGCTATGCTTGAAGAGAAATTTCTTAAGGTTGATGAATTGGCTAGAAGTGTGGATAGAATTACTCTTGATGTTGATTCTTTGAAACTTAGATCTATCCCACCTAAGCATGATATCAATGAGTCTCTCAAAGACATGAGAATTTCCATTGATGAATGCAAAGAAAGAGCCGCTAGAATGCGTGCTAAAAGAGAAGATTATATTAAATCGTGTTCTTCTAGTTATCATGAAAATAAATATGAAGATCTGAAAGTTATTGATGTCTCTCCTATTAGATCCTTGTTTTCTAGTATTAATCTTGATGAGAATAGGATTGGAGATGATTCTGCTTTAAAGTGTCCCAATGATTCAGAGTTTTTAGATCTTGATGCTAAAATGGTGTGAAGATAATAAAACCTTGCATAGTGATGAACCCACTACTTTGAATTTTAAGGGATTAAATTATGATAATTGCTCTTTGATTGATTGTATTTCCTTGTTGCAGTCCGTGCTAAATTCTCTGCATGCTTATAGTCAAAATAAAGCTTTCACTAAACATATAGTTCATGCTTTGATGCAATCTTATGAAGAAAAACTTCAGTTGGAAGTTTCTACACGTAGAAAGCTTTATCATGAGTGGGAACCAACTATAAAAATAAATATAAAAGATCATGAATGCTATGTTTTGTGTGATTTGGGTGCTAGTTTCTCCACTATCCCAAAAACTTTGTGTGATTTGCTAGGGTTCCATGAGCTCGATGATTGTTCTTTAAATTTGCATCTTGCAGATTCTACTATTAAGAAACCTATGGGAAGAATCAATGATGTTCTTATTGTTTCCAATATGAATTATGTGCCTGTAGATTTCATTGTTCTTGATATAGATTGCAATCCTTCATGTCCTATTATTCTTGGTAGACCTTTCCTTAAAACGATTGGTGCAATTATTGATACAAAGGAAGGAAATATTAGATTCTAATTTCCGTTAAGGAAAGGCATGGAACACTTTCCTAGAAAGAAAATCAAATTACCATATGAATCTATCATGAGAGCCACTTATGGATTGCCTTCCAAGGATGGCAATACCTAGATATATCTTGTATCGTGCCTAGCTAGGGGCGTAAAACGATAGCTCTTGTTGGGAGGCAACCCAATTTTATGTTTTTTGTTTTTATTGCTGTTAGGGAATAAATATTGCATCTAGCCTCTGATTAGATGTGGTTTTATGTTTTGTTTAGTGTTTGTGCCAAGTAGAACCTTTGGGAAGACTTGTGTGAAGTTTATGTGATCTTGCTGTGAAAAATAGAATCCTTAGCGCTGGCTAAAGTAGTCATGGGATTTTACTGGAGCGTGCTTTTTAGTTGATTCTTTTTGCAGAGGATTGGTAGACAAATTGCGAAAATTTACCAATTTAGTTTGAATTTGTTGGAGTTCTAGAAGTAGACGAACCCTGCAGATTACTACAGACTGTTCTGTTTTTGACAGATTCTGTTTTTCGTGTGTTGTTTGCTTATTCCAATGCAACTATGAGTAGTATTGGAGGATATGAACCATAGAGAAGTTGGAGTACAGTAGGTTTAACAAAAATATAAACAAAGAATGAATTCATTGCTGTACCTATGAGTAGTGGTTTGTTTTCTTTTACTAACGGAGCTCACGAGAATTTTTGTCTAAGTTTTGTGTTGTGAAGTTTTCAAGTTTTGAGTATTGCTTTGATGGACTATGGAACAAGGAGTAGCAAAGGCCTAAGCTTGGGGATTCCCATGGCAACCCAAGTAAATTCAAGATAATCAAAAGCCTAATCTTGGTGATACCCCGGGAAGGCATCCCCTCTTTCGTCTTCATCCATCGGTAACTATACTTGGAGCTATATTTTTATTCGCAACATGTTATGTGTTTTGCTTGGAGCGTCTTGTATAATTTGTGTGTTTGCTTGTTATTTTTCCACAATCATCCTTGCTGGACACACCTATTTGAGAGACTTAAATATGGACTAGAAATTGTTAGAACACTCTATGTGCTTCACTTATATCTTTTGAGTTGAATAGTTTTTGCTCTAGTGCTTCACTTATATCGTTTAGAGCACGGTGGTCGTGATATTTTGTAGAAATTTTTGAACTCTCATGCTTCACTTATATCTATTTGAGAGTCTATTAAAACAACATGGCAATGTAATTAGGCTAAATAAACTAGTCTTCACATGATAGACGTCCAATGTCAATGTAGTAAAAAAAATCACACCAAATGCATTGAATAGAATGAGATGTTGGATGCTTGATAATTGTTTTGAGAGATGAGGATAGTGATATTAGAGTCATGCTAGTGGAGGTATTATTAAATTGAGAAATACTTGTGTTAAGGTTAGTGATTCCCGTATCATGCACGTATGGTGAACCGCTATGTGACGAAGTTAGAGCATGAGGTATTTGTAGAGTGCCAACCTTTGTGTGGAGGTCGGCGGGCGCGCGATGGTTAACTCCTACCAACCTCCCCCTAGGAGCATGCATTGATTGCTTTGTTTTGATGACAAGTAGATATTTGCAATAAGTATATGAGTTCTTATGACTAATGTTGAGTCCATGGATTATACGCACTCTCGCCCTTCCACCATTGCTAGCCTCTCTTGTACCGCGCAACTTTCGCCAGTGCCATAAACCCACTCTATATCCTTCCTCAAAACAGCCACCATATTGTTCCTCAAAACAACCACAATACCTACCTATCATGGCATTTCCATAGCCATTCCGAGATATATTGCCATGCAACTTTCCACCGTTTCGTTTATATGACACGCATCATATTGTCATATTGCCATGCATGATCATGTAGTTGACATCGTATTTGTGGCAAAGCCACCATGCATAACTTCATACATGTCACTCTTGTTTCATTGCACATACTGGTACACTGCCGGAGGCATTAATATAGAGTCATATTTGTTGTTGTAGTATCGAGTTGTAATATCGTGTTGTAATGAAAGTGTGATGATCATCATTATTAGAGCATTGTCCCATGTGAGGAAAGGCTAAATCTATAAAGCCCCTCCGCAAAAAAAGGCCAAAAAAAGAAAGGCCCCAAAAAAAGAGAAAAAGAAAAAGGGACAATTGCTACTATCTTTTTTCCACACTCGTGATTCAAAGTAGCACCATGTTCTTCATTGTAGAGAGTCTCATGCTTAGTAAATTTCATATACTAGTGGGAATTTTCATTATAGAACTTGGCTTGTATATTCCAACGATGGGCTTCCTCAAATGCCCTAGGTCTTCGTGAGCAAGCAAGTTGGATGCACACCCACTAGTTTCTTTTGTTGAGATTTCATTCATATTTAGCTCTAGTGCATCCGTTGCATGGCAATCCCTACTCACTCACATTGATATCTATTGATGGGCATCTCCATAGCCCGTTGATACGCCTAGTCGGTGTGAAACTATCTCCCTCCTTTTTGTCTTCTCCACAACCACCTCTATTCCACCCATAGTGCTATATCCATGGCTCACGCTCATGTATTGCGTGAAGGTTGAAATGTTTGAAAAGATAGAGTATGAAAACAAATGCTTGGCTGAAATCGGGGTTGTGCATGATATGAATATTTTTGTGTGATAACGAGGGAGCATAGCCAATACTATATGATTTTGTAGGGATAACTTTATTTAGCCATAGTATTTTGAGAAGACATGATTGCTTTGTTAGTATTGCATGAAGTATTATTGTTTCTTATGTCAATATAGACTTTTATCTTGAATCTTTCAGATCTGAACATTCATGCCACAATTAAGAGAATTACATTGAAAAACTATATTGGCTAGCATTCCACATCAAAAATTCTTTCTTTATCATTTACCTACTCGAGGACGAGCAGGAATTAAGCTTGGGGATGCTTGATACGTCTTCAACATATCTATAATTTTTGATTGTGACATGCTATTATTTATGAAGTCTTGGATGTTTAATGGGCTTTATCAATCACTTTTATATCATTTTTGGGACTAACCTACTAACCCAAAGGCCGAGTCCAGATTGCTGTTTTTTTCCTATTTCAAGGTTTTGCAGAAAAAGAATATCAAAAGGAGTCCAAACGGAATGAAACCTTCGCGAGAGATATTTTTGGAGAAAATCATGCTAGAGGAGAGGGTGGGGGCGCGCCCCCTTCCCAGGGCACGCCCCCTACCTCGAGGCCCACTCGAGCGTCCCCCGGTGCCCTCCTTCTTCCTATATTAGTCCACATACCACAGAAACTCCGTACGCAGAGAGAAAACCCTAATTCCACCGCCGTAGCTTCTGTTCCCGTGGAGATCCCATCTTGGAGCCTGTTTTGGAGCTCCACCGGAGGGGGATCCATCACGGAGGCCTTCATCATCATCATCATCGCCCTCACCATGAGTTGTGAGTAGTTTACCACAGACCTTCGGGTCCATAGCTAGTATCTAGATGGCTTCTTCTCTCTCTCTAGATCTCAATACAAAGTTCTCATCGATCTTCGAGGAGATATATTCTATGTAATCTCTTTTTGCGGTGTGTTTGTCGAGATCCGATGAATTGTGAGTTTATGATCAAGGTTATCTATGAAAGATATATGGTTCTTCTCTGAACTTTTTATGTGTGCTCATAATATCCTTGCAAGTCTCTTCGAATTATTGGTTGGGTTTGGCCTACTAGATCTATAGTTCTTGCAATGGGAGAAGTGCTTGGCTTTGGGTTCAATCTTGCTGTGTCCTTTCCCAGTGACAGTAGCGGCAGCAAGGCACGTATTGTATTGTTGCCATCTAGGATAAAAAGATGGGGTTTATATCATATTGCTTGAGTTTATCCCTCTACATCATGTCATCTTGCTGAAGGCGTTACTCTGTTCGTATGAACTCAATACACTAGATGTATGCTGGATAGCAGTCGATGTGTGGAGTAATAGTAGTAGATGCAGGCAGGAGTCGGTCTACTTGTCTCGGACGTGATGCCTATATACAATGATGATGCCTAGATAGTCTCATAATTATTCGCTTTTCTATCAATTGCTCGACAATAATTTCTTTACCCGCCGTAGAATATCGCTATCATGAGAGAAGCCACTAGAGAAAACTATGGCCCCCGGGTCTATTCTCAACGTATCAATCTACATCTACTTCAATTTTACCGCTTTTATTTGCTGTTTTATTAAACTAAAAATACCAAAAATATAAACTATCAGCTCTATCAGATCACACTCTTGTAAGTGACCGTAAAGGGATTGACAACCCCTTATCGCGTTGGTTGCGAAGTTCTTATTTGTTTGTGCAGGTGCGAGGGACTGGCACATGGTCTCCTACTGGATTGATACCTTGGTTCTCAAAAAATGAGGGAAATACTTACGCTACAATGCTGCATCTCCCTTTCCTCTTCGAGGGAATAAAACGAAAGCTCAAGAGGTAGCACGAACTACTTGAAGAGGCGCTGAGAGGCTGGAGCCTGTGCTCCGCCCAAGATGCAGGCGATGTCATGGGGATCCTGAAAGCCCCCGGCCCCCTCGTCCTGGTCGTTGTTTCTCCTTGGCGGTGGCAGAGGTGGAAGGCCGGCCCTGCCCTGAGGACGGTCCTCCTAAGGCTGGTCCCTCCAAGCGTCCTCACTGGGCTGGCCGCGCCAACGGTCCTCCCGAGGTTGATCATGCCACTCCTGGCAGGGGCTGCGGTTGTCCCAGCATCCCCCGGTCCGACTTCCCCCGCGGCCATAGCCACGGTTACCATGCTCGGGGCGTTGGATGACGCGTCCTTCACGGAGGGTCGTAAGCTCTTGACAGTCGTGGGTGTTGTGGCTGTGCATGTTGTGGAAGGCGCAAAACGCCCGGCCGCTCTTGGATGATTCTGCATAGTCACGGCCGCGCTTCATCTCTGGTTCAGCTGCGAGCACTGCCGCTCCCTTGTGCTTTGCGTCCTTGCTCTTGCCCTTCTTGTCTCTAGGTTCAGCAGCGGGGAGCTCAAAAAGGGAGAGGCGCCCCTCCTCAGCTCTGGCGCACTTCGTCGTATGGTTGAACAGCTCCAGGGACGTGCACAAATCTTTGTGGATGGCGAGCTCCTCCTTCATCTTGATGTCACGGACACCATCTGAGAACGCTGAAATGATGGCCTCGTCTGTGACCTTGGGGATCTTGACGCGGACACTATTGAAGCATTGGATCAAATTCTGTAGGGTTTCTCCTGGTTGTTGCTTGATACGCCGTAGGTCACCCGCGGCCAGGGGCGGTCTCGGGTGCCCTCGAAGTTGGCGATGAACCGCTCGCACATCTCGCTACAGGTGGAGATCGATTATGCGGGCATGTTCAGGAGCCACGAGCGTGCACCATCTTTGAGGGCCATGGGGAACTAGTTCACCGTGATCTTCTCATTGCCGCCGGACGCTTCGATGCTCAGCTCGTAGAGCTGCAGGAATTCCGCAGGGTCGGGGGTGCCATCGTAGCGTGGAGGCAGGTCGGGCTTGAAATTTCCAGGCCGGTTGACGTTGTGCAGCTCGGGGGCGAAGGCCTTGCAGCCTGCTGTTGACATCGGAGCTTGTTGGGGAGGTAGAACTTGATCTTGGTCCTCGCGCGCCACCGCCGCGGGGGGCTCGTGGTCTCAGCGCAGCGGTGGAGGGAGCTGGTGCTCCCCCGCGGGGCCACTGGATCTCTTGGCAGCTTCCTTCTTCGCGCACTGGCGCCGCGCGCGGGCGGTCACACTGCAGGGCCACGTGCCTTGGGTCTTGGACGACGCCTTAATGCGGGGGTAGTAGTGGAGCTTCATGGGCCCCTAGCGGCGTTGACGAGCTCGGCGATGCGGTCGAGCCATTTTTCGTAGAAGTCGTCGAAGGGGCAGTAGCGCAGGAGCTGGCATGCCATGAGGAACGCGGCCTGCGCGTCTGTGGGTCCGTGACGAGCATGGTATGACGAGACTGTCGGGGTCAGCGATGGGGTCGTGGTGCGACCGTCTCGCTGCACGGAGGGGTGCAGGGACGAGGCCTGCTGTTCATGCTGTGCCGGGCCAGTGGCGGCGTTGGCGGCAGGCGATTGAGAACGGCGGGGTGGTCCGCTGGCAGGAGCAGTCTGAGCGACGCAGGCGGCAAGGGCAGCCCGCCGCTCAGCACGGGCTCTGCGAGCGTCGGCCATG
The DNA here is from genome assembly GCA_902687465.1 of Secale cereale. NCBI lineage: Eukaryota > Viridiplantae > Streptophyta > Magnoliopsida > Poales > Poaceae > Secale > Secale cereale. The sequence goes on along the minus strand of LR738712.1, from coordinate 398,660,407 downwards.
GAACCGATGGGACGATGGAGCGCGGGTCGACGGAAGGGAAGCTTCGGCACACCCCTACCTGGCGCGCCAAATGTCGGATCTTGGGTTCCGGAAAAACCCTTGAGGTTCGAACTCTAGGGTGCGCACGAAGATCTCTCCTTCCGACGTAGCTCGTCTACTCGCCGATCCCTAGGCCTAGCTCGTCAAATCCGAAGAACAAGGGACATAAGGTTTATACTGGTTCGGGGCACCATTGTGGTGTAATACCCAAATCCAGTGTGGTGTGGTGGATTGCCTTGTAGGCTGATCAAGAACTAGAACATGGATGGACTGCCTCCTGAGGAGAGGGGTTCTTGTGCTCGAGTGAGCTTGTGGTGTGTGGCCTACTGTCTGATCAACTCAAGATGAGATGATCCCAATGGTGGTGGCTGGTTCTATTTATAGTGGCCCGGGTCGTGATGAAGTAAATCAATTACATGGCCTTCACAATTCATACAATAAAGAGACAACCATAAGGCTCCTGCCGGTTGCCGGTAATTTACAAAACATGATCATCTCATACAATAACGTATAACTCATCACGTCTTGACCATATCACATCACAACATGCCCTGCAAAAACAAGTTAGACGTCCTCTAGTTTGTTGTTGCAAGTTTTACGTGGTTGCTACGGGCTTAGTAAGAACCGTTCTTACCTACGCATACAAAAACCACAACGATTTTTCATCAAGTGTGTTGTTTTAACCTTCACAAGGACCGGGCGTAGACACAGTCGATTCAAGTAAAGTGAGAGAGACAGAGACCCGCCGGTCACCTTTAAGCAACAAATGCTAGTAACGGTGAAACCAGTCTTGCGTAAGCGTACGCTTAATGTCGGTCCGGGTCGCTTCATCTCACTATACCGCCGAATCAAAGTATGACATGCTGGTACGCAGTATGACTATTATCTCCCACAACTCATTGTGTTCTACTCGTGCATATCATCTACGCATAGACCTGGCTCTGATACCACTATTGGGGAACATCGTATTTCAAAAAAAAATCCTACGATCACGCAAGATCTATCTAGGAGAAGCATAGCAACTAGAGGGGAGAGTGTGTCTACATACCCTCGTAGACTGAAAGCAGAAGCGTCTAGTGACGCAGTTGATGTAGTCGAACATCTTCGCGATCCAACCGATCCAAGTACCGAACGTATGGCACCTTTGCATTCAGCACACGTTCAGCTCAATGGCGTCCCATGAGCTCTTGATCCAGTTGAGCATCACGGGAGAGTTTCGTCAGCACGACAGCGTAGAGACGGTGATGATAAAGCTACCGACGCAGGGCTTCGCCTAAGCACTGCAACAGTATGACCGAGGTGTGTATATGTGGGGAGGGCCACCGCACACGGCTAAAATGAACTTGTGTGTCCATGGGGTGCTCCCTAGCCACGTATATAAAGGATGGAGGGAGGAGGAGGCCGGCCCTCATAGGGCACTCCATAGTATGGGGTCCTACTAGGACTCCCTATTCCTAGTAGGATTCCTCCTCCCACATGTAATAGGAAAAGGGGAATGGGAAAGGAGAAGGAAGGACGGGGACGCCCCCTTTCCCTAGTCCAATTCATACCAGTCCATGGGGAAGGTGCGTGGCCACCCTTGAGGCCTTTCTCTTCTTTCCCGTATGGCCCATTAAGGCCCAATACGAATTGCCGTAACTCTCCGGTACTCCGATAAATACCCGAATCACCAGGAACCTTTCCAATGTCCGAATATAGCCTTCCAATCTATCAATCTTTACGTCTCGACCATTTCGAGACTGTTCGTCATGTCCGTGATCTCATCCAGGACTCCGAACAAAAGTCGGTCATCAACTCACATAACTCATAATACAAATCGTCGTCGAACGTTAAGCGTGCGGACCCTACGGGTTCGAGAACTATGTAGACATGACCGAGACACATATCTAGTCAATAACCAATAGCGGAACCTGATGCTCATATTGGCTCCTACATATTGTACAAAGATCTTTATCTGTCAAACCGCATAACAACATACGTTGTTCCCTTTGTCATCGGTATGTTACTTGCCCGAGATTCGATCGTCGGTATCATCATACCTAGTTCAATCTCGTTACTGGCAAGTCTCTTTACTCGTTCTGTAATACATCATCTCTTGACTAACTCATTAGTCATTTGCTTGCAAGGCTTATTATAATGTCTTTTACCGAGAGGGCCCAGAGATACCTCTCCGACACTCGGAGTGACAAATCCTATTCTCGATCTATGCCAACACCACAAACACCTTCGGAGACACCTGTAGAGCATCTTTATAATCACCAAGTTACGTTGTGACGTTTGATAGCGCAGAAGGTGTTCCTCTGGTATTTGGGAGTTGCCTAATCTCATAGTCATAGGAACATGTATAAGTCATGAAGAAAGCAATAGCAGTGAAACTAAATGATTAAGTGCTAAGCTAACAGAATGGGTCAAGTCAATCACATCATTCTCTAATGATATGATCCCGTTCGTCAAATGACAACTCATGTCTATGGCTAGGAAACTTAACCATCTTTGATTAACGAGCTAGTCAAGTAGAGGCATACTAGTGATACTCTGTTTGTCTATGTATTCACACATGTACTAAGTTTCCGGTTAATACAATTCTAGCATGAATAATAAACATTTATCATGATATAATGAAATAAATAATAACTTTATTATTGCCTCTAGGGCATATTTCTTTCAGCCACACTTTGCCTAAGGTTAGTTGTGGCAAAGGAAGTCGTGAACCAAACATGCCCCTTAAGTTACCCTCCACTATGAGTAGCCTCACTACGTCCGTCGTTGAAGCGGTGCGCCGACCGAGAGCCCGCCCACTGCACTCCCAGCTGTACATGCCTCCTCGCCGCATTCAAACACCTACATTTAAACCAGCATGGAATGCCAGAAACCCACTCCGGCCGAATGTTCGCTCAGGAGCGGGACGCCGGCCAAGCTCATCCTTCCTCCATTTTCTCCACTATTTCAGTCGCATCCAACAAGCAGGAAAAGCAGTTCTCCGGCATAAAAGCTGTCTAGGTGGCCCGCCGAGCCCGGCAGCTACGAGCGAGCCAGCTCGCTGCTCCACCTACCTCGCCTAGCCCAATGGAGTCAGTTGCCGCCCTAAGCCAGCGCGTGGTTCCGCATCTGCCCGCTCCAATCTAGCTCGAGGAAGAGCGCCAAGTTGCTCCACGCCGGCTTGTCGGGGATCATGGCGGCGCAGGCATAGTCGCTGCCCTCGACGCTGACGCGTCGTACACCGCCTCCAGTGCCTGCGACTACGCCATACACTGTCGACACGCGCGTAGCTGCACCATGCAGGCAGAGAAAGAAGCCGCCGCATATATTGACGAGGTGACGTGGCTACGTGGATGTCGATGAGGCGATGGCCAAGACGTCCCCGCCTGCCGCCAACATTGAGGAGAAGTAGCACACGGGGGGCCGCCGCTGATTGTATCCCATGAAGGCTATCGTTGACGCGACGCCAGCGAATATAGCCGGTGTCTTACATGATTCTTCTTCAGTCGGATGCTGGAGGAGGACAAAGAGATCGGCTAACGACCATTCAGATTAGGTATATTAACTCTACCTTTAGCACCGGACTAGCACAGGTTATTTAATGTAAATGTAATGCAATCCGTCATGTTTATATGAAATCCGGTCGTGTTTTCACAGAGGTGATACGTCTCCAACGTATCTATAATTTTTTATTGTTCCATGCTATTAAATTATCCTTCGAGGATGTTTTATGGGCTTTTATATACACTTTTATATGATTTTTGGGACTAACCTATTAACCCAGAGCCCAGTGTTTTTCTCCTGTTTTAGAGTATCGCAGAAAAGGAATATCAAATGGAGCCCAATTGACCTGAAACTCAACGGAGCTTATTTTTGGACCAGAAGAAGACCAGAGAGTACCGGAGGAGGACCAGAATGTCCACGGGCTGCCCACGAGGGTGGGGGCTGCGTGCCCCCCTGGGCGCGCCCACTGCCTCGTGGACAGCCCGGAGACCCCCTTTACTTGCCCCCGACTCCAGCACCTCCTATATATAAAGAAACCTCCGAAAAATAACCTAGATCGGGAGTTCTGCCACCGAAAGCCTCTGTTGCCACCTAAAACCAATCTAGACCCCGTTCCGGCACCTTGCGGAGGGGGGAATCCTGCTCCGGTGGCCATCTTCATCATCCCGGCGCCCTCCATGATGAGGGGGAGTAGTTTAGCCTCGAGGCTGAGGGTATGTACCAGTAGCTACGTGTTTGATCTCTCTCTCTCTCTCTCTCTCTCTCGTGCTCTTGAGATGGCACGATCTTGATCTATTGCGAGCTTTGCTATTATAGTTGGATCTTATGATGCTTCTCCCCCTCTACTCTCTTGCGATGAATTGAGTTTTATCTTTGAAGTTATCTTATCGGATTGAGTCTTTAAGGATTTGAGAACACTTGATGTATGTCTTGTGTGGGATACCCGTGGTGACAATGGGATATTATATTCAATCACATGATGTATGTTTTGGTGATCAACTTGCGGGTTCCGTGACCTTGGGAATCTATGCATAGGGGTTGGCACACGTTTTTGTCTTGATTCTCCGATAGAAACTTTGGGGCACTCTTTGAAGTTCTATGTGTTTGTTGAATAGATGAATCTGAGATTGTGTGATGCATATCGTATAATCGTGCCCACGGATACTTAAGGTGACAATGGAGTATCTAGGTGACATTAGGGTTTTGGTTGATTTGTGTCTTAAGGTGTTATTCTAGTACGAACTCTATGATAGATCGAATGGAAAGAATAGCTTCATGTTATTTTCCTACAGACTCATGAATAGATCGATCAGAAAGGATAACTTTGAGGTGGTTTCGTACCCTACCATAATCTCTTCGTTTGTTCTCCGCTATTAGTTACTTTGGAGTGACTCTTTGTTGCATGTTGAGGGATAGTTATATGATCCAGTTATGTTATTATTGTTGAGAGAACTTGCACTAGTGAAAGTATGAACCCTAGGCCTTGTTTCCTACCATTGCAACACCATTTATGCTCATGTTTACCACTTGCTACCTTGCTGTTTTTTATGTTTTCTTATTACAAAAACCTATATCTACCATCTGTATTGCACTTGTATCACCATCTCTTTGCCGAAGTAGTGCACCTATACAATTTACCATTGTATTGGGTGTGTTGGGGACACAAGACTCTTTGTTATTTGGTTGCAGGGCTGTTTGAGAGAGACCATCTTCATCCTACGCCTCCCACGGATTGATAAACCTTAGGTCATCCACTTGAGGGAAATTTGCTACTATCCTACAAATGTCTGCACTTGGAGGCCCAACAACGTCTACAAGAAGAAGGTTGTGTAGTAGACATCAAGCTCTTTTTTGGCGACGTTGCCGGGGATGTGAGTGCTTGAAGGTATATCTTTAGATCTTGCAATCGAATCTTTTAGTTTCTTGTTTTATCACTAGTTTAGTTTATAAAATCAAACTACAAAAAGATGGAATTAAGGTTACCTCATATGCTTCATCTTTTTAATATCTATCGTGAAAATGATGGGAAGGAAAATTGTGCTATAGTACTAGAAGAAGAATTACATAAAAAGCTTGGCATAAAATATGTGAATAATGAGCATGATTGCAATGTTGTTAGTATGAATTCTTTGAATACTCATGATGCTAATGATATGCAAAGCCACAAGCTTGGGGATGCTATGTTTGATGAAGACGATATGTTTATTCCCCCAAGTCTTGATGAGCAAATTTATTATGGTGAAAGCATGCCTCGTATTTATGATGATTATTGTGATGACACGTATGCTTTAAAGAATAAAGATAACCATGAAACTTGTCATCATGATTTTAATTTTCAATTGGATTATGCTTCACATGATAGTTATTTTGTTGAGTTTGCTCCTCCCACTACTATGAATGAGAAGAATTTTGCTTATGATGGGAGTAGTAAAATTTCGATGCAAGTAGATCACGAAAAGAATGCTTTATGTGCTAGTTATATTGTTGAATTCATTCATGATGCTACTGAAAATTATTATGAGAGAGGATCATATGCTTGTAGGAATTGCAATAATATCAAGATTCCTCTCTATGTGCTGGAAGTTTTGAAGCTATGCTTGTTTTGCTTTCCGATGCCAGTTGATTATTGCTCCCATCAGTTGTTTTCTCACAAAATCCCTATGCAGGGCAAGTGGGTTACACTTAAATGTGCTATTCATATTCTTCATGATGCTCTCTTTATGTTTCAATTCTTATCTTTTATGCGAGCATCATTGAAATCTTTGTGCCTAGCTAGGGGCGTTAAATGATAGCGCTTGTTGGGAGGCAACCCAATTTTACTTACTTTGCTTATGCTTCTGTTTTGGAATAAATATTGCATCTAGCTTCTGTTTAGATGTGGTTTTGTGTTTTAAATAGTGTTTGTGCCAAGTAGAACCTTTGTGAAGACTGGTGTGAAGTTTATGCAATCATGTTGTAAAAAACAGAAACTTTAGCGCTCACGAGATTAGCTACCATTTTTACTGGAGAGTGCTTTTTACTTGATTCTTTTTGCAGATGATTAATAGAAAAATTCTTCAGGTCTAACAATTTATTTGATAATTTTTAGAGTTACAGAAGTATTCAAAAGTTACAGATTTCTACAGACTGTTCTGTTTTTGACAACTTCTGTTTTCTATGTGTTGTTTGCTTGTTTTGATGAATCTATGAGTAGTATCGGAGGGTATGAACCATAGCGAAGTTGTAATACAGTAGATATTACACCAATATGAATTTAGAATGAGTTCACAACAGTACCTAAATGGTGGTTTTATTTTCTTATACTAACGGAGCTTACGAGTTTTCTGTTGAGTTTTGTGTTGTGAAGTTTTCATGTTTTGGGTAAAGATTCGATGGACTATGGAATAAGGAGTGGCAAGAGCCTAAGCTTTGGGATACCCAAGGCACCCCAAGGTAAAATTCAAGGACAAACAAAAGCCAAAGCTTCGGGATGCCCCGGGAAGGCAGCCCCTCTTTTGTCTTTTTCTATCGGTAAGTTAACTCGATGCTATATTTTTATTCACCACATGATATGTGTTTTGCCTGGAGCGTCATTTTGTTTAATTTTGTTTTGCTTGCTGATTGAATAATATCCCAAGATCTGAAATTCTTAAATGGTAGAGAGTCTTCACATAGTTACACAATTATTCAACTACTCACTGATCTTCACCTATATCTTTTGGAGTAGTTTGTTGGTTGCTCTCGTGCTTCGCTTATATCTTTTTGAGAGTTTCTTAGAACAGCATGGTAATGTGCTTTGGTTATAATTCTAGTCCTAATATGATAGGCATCCAAGATGAGTATAGTATAAACTTTCACATAAAGTGCATTGAATGATAGGAGAAGTTTGATACTTGATGATTGTTTTGAGATATGAGGATGGTGATATTAGAGTTATGCTAGCGGGTAATTATGAATTCACGAAATACTTGTGTTAAAGTTTGTGATTCCCATAGGATGAATGTATGGTGAACCGCTATGTGACGAAGTTAGAGCATGAGGTATTTATTGATTGTCATCCTTTGTGTGGAGGTCGGATCTCACGATGGTTAACTCCTACCAACCCTTCCCCTAGGAGCATGCGTTGAATACTTTGTTTTGATGACTCTTTGATTTTTGCAGTAAGTATATGAGTTCTTTATGACTAATGTTGAGTCCATGGATTATACGCACTCTCACCCTTCCACCATTGCTAGCCTCTCTTGTACCGCGCAACTTTCGCCAGTACCATACACCCACCATATACCTTCCTCAAAACTGCTACCATACCTACCTATCATGGCATTTCCATAGCCATTCCGAGATATATTGCCATGCAACTTTCCACCGTTCTGTTCATATGACATGCTTCATCATCATCATTCACATAGAGTCATATTTTGTTCTAGCTTCGAGTTGTAATACTTGAGTTGTAAGTAAATAAAAGTGTGATGATCTTCATTATTAGAGCATTGTCCTGTGTGAGGAAACAAACAAAAAAGAGAGAGAAAAAAGGCCAAATAAAAAAAAAGAGATGGCCCAAAAAAGGAAAGGGGGGCTTAAAAAAAGAGAAGCCCCTCCAAAAAAATGAGAGAAGAGACAATGCTACTATCCTTTTCCACACTTGTGCTTCAAAGTAGCACCATGATCTTCGTGATAGAGAGTCTCTTGTTTTGTCACTTTCATATACTTGTGGGAATTTTCATTATAGAACTTAGCTTGTATATTCCAACGATGGGATTCCTCAAAATGCCCTAGGTCTTCATGAGCATGCAATTTGGATGCACACCCACTTAGTTTCTTTTGTTGAGCTTTCATACACTTATAGCTCTAGTGCATCCGTTGCATGGCAATCCCAACTCACTCACATTGATATCTATTGATGGGCATCTCCATAGCCCATTGATACGCCTAGTTGATGTGAGACTATCTTCCACTTTTGTCTTCTCCACAACCACCATTCTATTCCACCTATAGTGCTATATCCAAGGCTCACACTCATGTATTGCGTGAAAGTTGAAAGGTTTGATTTTTTTTGAGTATGAAACAATTTCTTGGACGAAAACGGGGTTGTGGGTGATATGAATATTTTGTGTGATGAAGGGGGAGCATAGCCAGACTATATGATTTTGTAGGGATAACTTTCTTTGGCCATGTTATTTTGAGAAGACATGATTGCTTTGTTATTATGCTTGAAGTCTTATTATTCTTATGTCAATATTAAACTTTTGTCTTGAATCTTTCGGATCTGAACATTCATGCCACAATAAAGAAAATTACATTGAGAATTATGTTGGTTAGCATTCCACATCAAAAATTCTGTTTTTATCATTTACCTACTCGAGGACGGGCAGGAATTAAGCTTGGGGATGCTTGATATGTCTCCAACGTATCTATAATTTTTGATTGTTCCATGATTTTTGGGACTAATCTATTAACCCAGGGCCCAGTGCCATTTTCTGTTTTTCTCCTGTTTTAGAGTATCACAGAAAAGGAATATCAAACGAAGCCCAATTGACCTGAAACTCAACGGAGCTTATTTTTGGACCAGAAGAAGACCAGAGAGTACTGGAGGAGGACCAGAAGGTCCACGGGCTGCCCACGAGGGTGGGGGGCACGTGCCCCCCTGGGCGCACCCCCCTGCATCGTGGACAGCCCAGATACCCCCTTTACTTGCCCCCGACTCCAACACCTCCTATATATAGAGAAACCTCCGGAAAATAACATAGATCGGGAGGTCCGCCGCCGAAAGCCTCTATTTCCACCTAAAACCAATCTAGACCCCGTTCTGGCACCCTGCCAGAGGGGGGAATCCCTCTCCAGTGGCCATTTTCATCATCCCGACGCTCTCCATGATGAGGGGGGAGTAGTTCACCCTCGGGACTGAGGGTATGTACCAGTAGCTATGTGTTTGATCTCTCTCTCTCTCTCTCTCTCTCGTGTTCTTGAGATGGCACGATCTTGATGTATCGCGCGCTTTGCTATTATAGTTGGATCTTATGATGCTTCTCCCCTGTACTCTCTTGTGATTAATTGAGTTTTCCCTTTGAAGTTATCTTATCGGATTGAGTCTTTAAGGATTTGAGAACACTTGATGTATGTCTTGCGTGGGATACCCGTGGTGACAATGGGGTATTCTATTTATTCACTTGATATATGTTTTGGTGATCAACTTGCGGGTTCCGTGACCTTGGGAATCTATGCATAGGGGTTGGCACACGTTTTCGTCTTGACTCTCCGATAGAAACTTTGGGGCACTCTTTGAACTTCTATGTGTTGGTTGAATAGATGAATCTGAGATTGTGTGATGCATATCGTATAATCATGCCCACAAATACTTGAGGTGACAATGGAGTATCTAGGTGACATTAGGGTTTTGGTTGATTTGTGTCTTAAGGTGTTATTCTAGTATGAACTCTATGATAGATCAAACGGAAAGAATAGCTTCATGTATTTTACTAGGGACTCTTGAATAGATCGATCAGAAAGGATAACTTTGAGGTGGTTTCGTACCCTACCATAATCTCTTCGTTTGTTCTCCGCTATTAGTGACTTTGGAGTGACTCTTTCTTGCATGTTGAGCGATAGTTATATGATCCAGTTATGTTATTATTGTTGAGAGAACTTGCACTAGTGAATGTATGAACCCTAGACCTTGTTTCCTACCATTGCAACACCGTTTATGCTCACGTTTACCACTTGCTATATCCACCATCCATATTGCACTTGTGTCACCATCTCTTCGCCGAACTACTGCACCTATACAATTTACCATTGTATTGGGTGTGTTGGGAACACAAGAGACTCTTTGTAATTTGGTTGCAGGGTTGTTTGAGAGAGACCATCTTCATCCTACGCCTCCCACGGATTGATAAACCTTAGTTCATCCACTTGAGGGAAATTTGCTACTGTCCATAAACCCTGTGCACTTGGAGGCCCAACAACGTCTACAAGAAGAAGGTTGCGTTGTAGACATCAAGAGGACATGGTACAAACTTCAGGGATTGCTCCCCACGTCGTGGGAGGTCGTCCTTACCCTTTCTCCTCACCGTCGAGTTGGCAGATCCCGCTGCTTGCCTCCCCACATCCCGCCGACTAGAGGTATAATTTATTTTAGAACATGCCTTGTTCTAATGGCCCAGCTACCCACGTCGTTTAAGCCCCTTTTTTCACCAAGTAAGGATTGCTCCCCACGTCGCTACATACTGCATGTGGATATTCTTCTAGTATTACAAAGCTCCCCATGTAGCTAGCTTCGTCAGCTTGTCGAACACTCGAACACCACCTAAATTTTTACTATTAGAAGAAAAAAGGTATTGCAGATACCGGCTAACGAACTGATCTCTTGGCTGGAAAGGGAAATAAAGATGTTGGCCTGATCGATCTTTTGGTCAAAAAAGGACAGAAAGTGGGGGGTGTTGGGTCGATAATGCAACCGAGAATGAGCCCGTCTAGATTTATTGTGGTCACATAGGAAAGTTCACTGGTGAGAAAAAAATGCACAAATTCAGGCATGCTTTGCATGTTTGCCGCACTCGGCAACACGTCTGGCACACCACTTTATGCCTCGGTGGATTTAAAACATTCTTGTGCCTCCGCTATCCATATGCCCTTACACTAAACTCTGACACCAATAACATAGCTACATCTTTGTTGAACTGCACAAAAATTTAATTGCACAATGGGTGACACGATGATGTGTTTCTCCTTTCTGTATCACCCTTTGTTAGAACGATCATTGTTCTTAACCGTGCACATATGTACTGATCAATTGCTACTGCCAATCTGTCATCACAAAGTAATGATGCAATTGTTATGCATGTTAATGTAAGCCCCCATTAGTCTAGTGCTAGTATTGATTTGATGTGATGGCACTTATTAATTAATGGCACTTTTTCATACTATCACTTTAATGGCATTGATAACATATGTTGCCGTTAATCATATGTTGCTGCAAAAAATGACACTGCTGAAATAACCCTGTTACATATTTGTGCAAACAGGACTGTCTATCTCCGTATGGTGTCTATTTGTGCAAACGGAAGTACAAACCTCAATTTTAGTGGAACCTGCTGTGAGCTGACCTCACGGTGCTCCAGGTATTCCTACGTTTGTAACTAGGTAGGATGTCCAACGCAAGATGAAATAAGCTTATTCATACATTGACTTGCCAGTTGCAGTGTGGGACGAGGTTGTCATGTGTGGAGGAGAAAACAATCACTGCAGCCGCATCGTCAACGCAAGATAAAAGAGACTGAGTCATTGATGGCCTGGCCGGCGAGTAGGGTCGTGCAAATAGCGGTGCATTATTTTAGTGGAACTGCACTAAAAATATATTGGGGTTAGTCGGACAAATTTTCTACAGCCACACGGAAGGAATTGTGCTCATCGATTGCATAGAATTTCCTCTGTGCCATCATAGGAGATCCCAAGGTGGAAATCAACTAACCACCTATAAAATTGTGCATAATCTTCCTCACGTATGTCAGTATCCACTAATTTGGTGGATGCCAAGCCGGTCCGAAAATGAGCTATAAGTTTTTTTCAGTTGAAAAATGTTACCGATGAGGAGCCATAATTTAACTGGAGGCGTCTCTTTTTTTATTTCGAATGGGCAATAAGCTGGAGAGCTAAATAGTGTCTTTAATGGGATGCCTCTAGTGTTAAGGCCCTCAAATACGAAACACGGCAAGCCAACTAGGCCGATACAAAAGCCTATCCATCTTAAGGCCCATTTGTTCTTGTTTTTTGCGAGGAAAAGCCCATATTTCTTGAAGAGGTGGTGATCCTAGAAAAAACCCTCCTTCCTCCTTGCTTCCACTTAGACTGCAGCTCACTAGACTCTCCCACTTCCGTCGCCCCCCAATTCCCCCCAATCACCATCTTCCTCACTCGTACAGAAACCCCTGCTCACCTTCTTCCTCACTCGTACAAAAAATGCCTACTCCCCTTATTCCACTCCTATAGAAAACCCCATCCCTCCTTCTTCCCCACTTGCACGACCACTAGGCTCGTCTCTTGCTACTCTACTCAAACCTATGAGCTTGGCGCGACACTCACAAGGAAAATGGATTTAATAGGCCCCAGCACCAAGAAGATGAGGCTCCCACCAGCAGCGACACCTGTTATAGATCCCGCACCCGGTAGCGCGAGGAGAAGCGGTGACCCCCCACCCGGATGTGAGGAACCCATAGAATCTCCGGTGGACCGCATCAGTGATTTCTCGGACAATATCCTTGGGGAGATCATCTCCCTTCTCCCCACCAAGGATGGCTGCCGCACATAAGTCCTTGCATCTCGGTGGCGCACTCTCTGGCGCACAGTGCCTCTTAATCTCGATTGTCGTCAGATATCTTTCCTTCATGAATTTGATCTCCTAAGATCCATTGTCTCCTTGCACCAGGGCCCCGTTCAATGCCTGTGCATCCCGACACGCTACCTGGTGTCCATACCCCGCACGGTGGACGCCTGGCTGACATCCACTAAATTTGAAAAACTCCAGTAGCTTGAGTTCTACCATTACTACGAAAATTATACGTCGCGATCCCGAATCCATGTATTTGTGCCCACACCACCATTGTCCATCTCGTGGTTTTCCTCCTCTCTCCACACCCTCACCATAGCCTGGTGCCATCTACCAAACAATATGGTACTAATGATTCGACTCCCACTGCTAAAAAGACTTTCGCTTGTGGTGGCTGATTGGTCGGAGGCCTCACTACACAACATCATCTAATCCGGTTGCCGTGCCCTTGAGCGCTTGCTGCTTGTTTTTAGATTAAAAATTTGTATCCATTGTATCCAAATAAATTTGCCTCACCTTAAAAGCTATGGAATTTATTTTGAAGGACATCAACTCATCATCGAAGATGCCCTTCATTTCAAAGGTTGCTCCTTGATTATTGTTATAAACCATCCCAAATAATCGTCGTCTCTGTGCCTAAACTTGAGGCCTTGGGTATAATTCGTGATCCGTTTGTACATCACAACATGGTGTTTGGCTCCACACTTATTCAGGTACTGTATATTATCATCTACACTTTTATAATCACAAGTTGCATTTTCATTTGTGCGCATAAGTTTTATATCATCTTGGAGTACACTTTGGAAACTAATATCACGTTACATGCTCAATGAAGAGTTCGTCCATCGATAGCCTATCAATGGTGTTGGATTTTGTTAAGACCTTATACATTGTAATGTTTAATATTAATCTAAGCACAATTATTGGTTTGCTGCGATGCTTTCCATGTTTGGAGAATTTGTATATAGACACTACAGGAATCAAGCACTTCGCCGTCCACCATGCCCGACGGCAAAGGTATACATGGCGGACGGCAAAGGCCTTTGCCATCCGTCAGCAGACGGCAACATGTCCGACTGAGTAGGCTACGACGAAGGCTTCTTTGCCGTCCGCGGGCAGACGACAAAGATGAAATGGTCTTTGCCATCAGCCGGCTGACGGCAAAGGTCCTGGACGGCACACGTGTTAGCTTATCGCCGTTAGGGGGCTAACGGTGCGCTTTGCCATCCGCTCGCAAACGGCAAAGACCATTGCACATTTGCCGTCAGCCAGCAGACGGCAAAGTAACCAAATAGGCCAGCCCCTTGGTGGTATAGGAAGCTGCCACGTGGCATCTTTGCCGTCTGCTTGCTTACGACAAACCTCTTTGTCGTCTGCCAGCGGACGACAAAGATCCTGTATAGCCCCTATTTTTTTTGTTTTTTCTTAAATTCATTCAATTTGAACACACAAGTTTCAACTCACAAGTTTCATCACATAAATTTCACAGAAGACATATCCAACACACAAGTTTCATCATACATACATAGATAACCAACACATAGTTCCATCCATACATATTCTATTACAAAAGTTTCACATTGTTCATCCAACACCGTTATCCATCCATCCATATGAAAAGTTCCATCCATGCAAGTTCATTGATACAAAATAAAAGCAGAAAGGGAAAAGAAGCACTCCATCCATGCAAACTTCTGTGAATTAAATGAAATCTGCAAAATGGGAAACAAGAGAGTTAGAAAAAGAAGAAGAAAAATGAAGAAGAAGAAGAAGACTCGAAGAAGAAGTAAGCATACTTAGGTAAAATGGAGCTAACCTAGCTAATTATGCCATTTTTTAGTGAACTAAGCATATTATGCCATTTTTGATATAAAGCAGCTAAGTATAGGTTTTTATTGAGCTAACCTAGGTAACTAAGCATATTAGAGCTAACTTAGAGCTAACTTAGGTCATTTTGGAGAAGAAGAAGAAGAAGAAGAAGAAGAAGAAGAAGAAGAAGAAGAAGAAGACTAGAAGAAGAATAAGAAGAAGAAGATTAGAAGAAGAAGAAGAAGACTAGAAGAAGGAGGTTTTTACCCATTTCCTTCTCATTCTTCTTCTTTTATTCTGTATTTTTCTTCTTTTTCTTCTTCTATTATTTCTTTTTCTCAAAAGACAGAATAAAAGAAGAAGAATGAGAAGGAAATGGGTAAAAACCTCCTTCTTCTAGTCTTCTTCTTCTTCTATTCTTTCTTTTTCTCCTCTTCCTTGTTTTTCTTCTTATTCCTTATTTGTGTCATTTTAGAGCTTACATAGGTAATTATGCCATTTTTTAGCTAACTAAGCTTATTATGTCAATTCGGAGGAAAATAAGGGAAGTATATGTCATTTTTGTGCTAACATAAGTAATTATTCCATTTTTGAGCTAACGTATGTAAAATGGATCATTTTGGAGCTAACCTAGCTAAAATGGAACATATTGGAGCTAATCTAGGTAAACTTGGTCATTTTGGAGCTAACCTAGGTAAAATGAATCATATTGGGGCTAACCTAGGTTGAATGTGTCATTTTGGAGCTAACTTAAGTAATTATGCCATTTTTGAGTTAACTAAGCATAAATATGCCATTTTTACACAAGAAGCCAAGTTTCTGTCATTATTGAGCAAACCTTGGTAACTAAGCATATTAGAGCTAACTTAGGGCATTTCGGAGGAAACAAAGCTAAGTATAGATCACTTCGTAGATCTGAGATACCTGACATAGTTCACTCCTCCTTCTTCTCCTTCTCCTGCATCATCTTGATGCGCCTAGAGCGGTAAGGCATTGGGTTGTAGTCTTCTACCACAATTGGCATGGTCACGTCGCCCGGCTGTGGGATCGCCGTCGCCACCACCATCGCGAGGTCATTGTCAGGCACCACCACCATCGCGAGGCCATCTTCAGGCAGCACCGTCGCTAGGGCATCCTCGGCCACCACCATCTCTTGCCCATCGTCAACCACCACCATCGCTTGCCCATCGTCACCCACCACCATCTCTTGCCCATCGTCAGCCACCACCATCTCTTGCCCATCGTCAGCCACCACCTCCTCATCCCCACTCGTCTCCAATTCTTCCCCACTCCATTTCAGTTCATCCTCGCTGCTGCTTTTGCTGTAGCTAGACTCGCTGCTGCTAGTGCTGTAGCTAGAGTCGCTGCCGCTGCCCCTATTGCTTGACAAATTGCAACAAAGTTTTTGTAACAATCAGTGTGAGACAAAGCCAAATGGAGAGGAAGAAGAGGCAGAGCGTAATGGCATCATCGTTGTCCTTCTAGCGCATGCGGCACATAGTCATGTTGAACACCTTCACGGTGAGCATGGTGTCGCCGTCGTACCTGAAGACAAGGAAGTACTCGTGCCTCAGGTCGTAGGCACTGACAAACTGCTCCCAGTCACGACACAGGTACATGTGGTCCTTCCTGATCCCCACCTCCACATCCCAATGCATGCGAAGCCCGCTGCCGGCCTGTCGCAGCGTCACATTCTTTGGTCGATGGCCGTCCAACATCTCCAAGAAAGTGTCAGGCAGCCTCTGCAACGTGGGTCAAGGAGTTATTTAGTAAACATCGGAGTTATGATAAAGAGATGGGTGAAGGGGAGATCTCTCCTTTTATATACCTGCCTCTTGGAGGAATTCTCAAGTATGATCGTGAAGAACTCGAAACCGTCTAACTCGTACTCCACTGTGGCAGAGCGTTGCCTGCGATCAGTTGTAGCCTCTTTCGATAAGTAAGAGTGTCGAACCCAACGAGGATCTAAAGGCAGAACAAATATTCCCTCAAGTTCTATCAACCACTGATACAACTCTACGCACGCTTGACGTTTACTTTACCTAGAACAAGTATGAAACTAGAAGTACTTTGTAGTTTTTGTGGGATAGGTTTGCAAGAATATAAAGAGCATGTAAATAAAACTAGGGGCTGTAAAAAATAAAGAAGCAATAAATTTAATGATAGCGAGTGTGGAAAAGTGGTGGTAGGAGTTGCGAAATTGCCCTTAAGCAATTGACTACGTTACTAGACCGATAGCAAGTTTTATGTGGGAGAGACCATTGCTGGCATGTCATCCCTTACATGGAATTATATGCACTTATGATTGGAACTATTAGCAAGCATCCGCAACTACTAACGTTCATTAAGGTAAAACCCAACCATAGAATTATGATATATTGGCCCCCCTTCAATCCCGTATGCATCAATTTCTACGCTAGGTTGAAGCTTCTGTCACTCTTGCCCTCCAATACGTAGTCGTATCAACATACAACTAACCCTATGGTGTGATCCACGCGTGCGCTCATATGATGGGCACCAAAGGACAGCAACATAACCACAATCAAATTAAATCAATCATACCAATTCATCAATCACCGATAGGACAACGATAATCTACTCAGACATCATAGGATGGCAACACATCATTGGATAATAATATGAAGCATAAAGCACCATGTTCAAGTAGAGGTTACAACGGGTTGCGGGAGAGTGGACCGCTATAGATAGATGGGCGAAGGTGATGGAGATGTTGGTGAAGATGACAGAGGTGTTGGTGTAGATCGCCGTCACACGATGATGGCCCCGGCGGCGTTCCGGCGCCACTGGGAGAGAGGGGGGGAGAGCCCCCCTCCTTCTTCTTCTTCCTTGACCTTCTCCCTAGGTGGGAGAAGGGTTTCCCCTCTGGTCCATGGCCTCCAAGGCGGCGGAGGGGCGAGAGCCCCTCCGAGATTGGATCTGTCTCTCTGTCTCTCTGTGTTTCTGTGTTCCTAGATTCTGGCCGTTCACCGTTTCTGAAATTCCCGGATATCCGTAACTCCGATTGGGCTCATCTTTTGACACGATTTTTATCCGGAATTAGCTTTCTTGCGGAGAAATAAGGGCATCAACCACCTTACGGTGTGGGCTCGAGGGCCCAGGGCGCGCCCTGGGCAGGGGGCGCGCCCCCCACCCTCGAGGCCCACTCGAGCATCGTCTCGTGTTAGTTTCGCCTCCCAAAATTCACATATATTCCAAAAATAAAATCCGTTCGTTTTTATTCTGTTTGGACTCCGTTTGATATGGATATTCCGCGAAACAAAAAACATGCAACAAACAGGAACTGGCACTGGGCACTGGACCCATATGTTAGTCCCAAAAAATAGTATAAAAAGTTGCCAAAATTATATGAAAGTTGTAGAATATTGGCATGGAACAATCAAAAATTATAGGTACGACGGAGACGTATCAGTGGCGGCCTCCCCCATCTCTGATAATCAACAACATCAACAACACTTAATTAATTTCGTAGGTTAGTTGCCAATGGCAACTAGCACCCTTCAAAACTACGGATTTTTATACATGAAAGAAAACTGAAAATGTTGAAAAACAGAGCATAGTAATCTAAAAAACACAACCAAAATTAATTAAGTGTTCTGAAATCAATAAAAGCACAACCAAAATAACAATGGCATATGGCAATGAATCCATAAAAGCAGTTGTATAAAAAATCAATAAAAGCACAACCAAAATAACAACCCAAAACTCCTAATCTATACAGAATGCACAAGTTGTTCTGAAATTTTGCACTCATTAGCAACCACTTCAGATAACACGGAGCAGGACCATTTATATCCAATCAAAGAAAGGCCTCAACATTTTTTCCAAATTAGTGGGTTTTGGGACCAGCAGTACACAACCTAACATAAAACAACAACTTACAAGAAATAACCCTACCATCTAAAACCCAAAAAATGATAGGATCCTAAAAGCGCCAAATAATAATACACTACACTCAGGAGCACAACACCAAGATCAGTGTTAACAAATGAACGCAATAACTCCACATAAACTTGTAAAAAAAATCCAACATCACAATCACCCCCCAGTCTAACGGTAAGAGCATCTGGACAAACCACAAGAGAAGCGCAGTAAGGGGTCTTACCACAGCCCAAACCTAACTGCTAAGTTGTCCATTCAACGATTTTGTTCTTAAAACCTATACCCAAAGAAAATAAGAAATGCGCACGCGTGTGTATAAATCCATCCAGCCCATCTGTAGGCCAACAACGAAGATGCACGCAGGCAGTGCCGTGCCTGCCGAATCCCCTCCTTCCCCTCCACTCGATGCCATGGCCTAACTACGTGCATCTGCTAAGTTGTGCATTCAACGATTTGGTAAGGGCAAACCCATTGACCTAACTACGCGCATCCATCACCTCACCAAGAAACTAACTGAAGAACCTAAACCTAAACCTAAACCTAAACAGAGAGAGAGAGAGAGAGAGAGAGAGAGAGAGATAGAGAAGAGGGAGGGTGACACACCTCCGTGTTGGGGA